>CM060693.1:149578493-150310993 GCA_030686995.1 Artemisia argyi | reverse complement strand
AGAAAAAAAAAGGCCAAAACCCTGTTACATCTTCTAGGCGTACAAATCCCCAAGGCGCAAAAGCGCAAAAATCCCCAAGGTACTGCGATTTTTATGGGATTCATGCATGTCGTGAGCCGCGATCTAAAAAAATCCCAAAGGCTAGAGCCTCATTGGATTTAGGGAGTAGGCGCGCCTTAGGCGCGATTTTTAAAACATTGGTTTCAACGCCAGCATCGAAAGCTCTCGAAGATGAGTCGTTGTTGTAGAAGACGCGGAATCTGAGACCGACAAGACTAATGATGAATCATAATAACACGAAGATCGGATCGTCGTCAATGAAGGAGAATAAAAGTGTTAATGGAAATAGTAGTAAAAAGGAAGTAACAGAATCTGTTAAAGATGAAGGTAGCGGATGTACAAAGAAACATATATGAGATTATTTATAAGAACCACTTAGGTGAGAAGTTGAGATTGTTGAAGAAAAGCTATAGAAATGTAGGTAAGATTGCTTAGTTGGTAAAAATACTGGGACCCTTTTTTACACAGTTAGTTTTTAGTTTTCTAAAGAGTTTTTTAGTTTTTAACTTTTATTTTGTAATTTTTATTCGGCTAGTTTTATAAGTAGTTTGCAACTTTTATAAAAAGAGTTTTTCATTATATGTGATGTATTCATCAATAAATGTGTTATTGTATACATTGATTATCAATAACATTCATCAGTTATTTTTGATAACGTTCATTAGTTATTTTTTATAATGTTCATCAGTTATATAAAACGTTTCTTCCGACTTAAGTAAAGTTAAAAAGAAAGAAACTTACTTTGATATATCACGATATTTTTAAAAAGTGGTTGTACAACTTCGTATTTGATCTGCTTATTTTTTATAATGTTGATCAGTTTATTAGTTAGTTTTGGTCATCAGTTAATTTTGTTCATTAGTTATTTTTGATAATGTTTATAAGTTCAAGTTAGTATTGTTCATTAGTTCATCAATTTTCTAATAAAAACACAATGCTTATCAGTTCATCAGTTATTTTTGATATTGTTTATCAGTTTCTTTTATAACGTTCATCAGTTAATTTTTTTAATGTTCAGTAGTTTTCGAAAAAGTAACGTTCATAAGTTATTTTTATGTTCATCAGTTATTTTGATAACGTTCATCAGTTATTTTTTATAATGCTCAGCAATTTTTGAAAAAATAACGTTCATCAGTTATTTTTGATATTGTTCATCAGTTATTTTTGATAACGTTCATCAGTTATTCATTTATAATGTTCAGCAGTTTTCAAAAAAATAACGTTCATCAGTTATTCTTGATAACGTTTATCAGTTATTTTTGATAACGTTCATTAGTTATTGTTCATCTTTAACGTGCGATATCTCGCTCATATCATATCGGATTTGAGTGATTCAAATTTGTGGGTAAAGAATGGCCAAAAAGCTATAACTTTTGTGTTTTAAGTTTTGCAAAATTCGGCTTTTAAACTAGAAAAAATTATAGCATAGAATGCCAAAAATTTCAAATAATCGACACCCATTTAAAAAGTTAAAAAAAAAAAGTTATGATTCATGTATCATAATGCATACCAAATTAAAGAGAATTAAATTTTAAAATTATAGTGAAATCGGTTTTTTCATAAAAGTTTGTCGTTTAAAGTTATTTACAGTTGAAGTTTTGGGGTGAAATAAAAAAAAACTGGTTAAAATGACCAAAGTGCCTCTTAACCGAAAATAATAAGAAAAAAGGGAGAGAGTGAGTGGGGGACACGTGACACTAGATGATAGGCTTTTATTTAATTGTCATATTTAGTTATGACATAAGTTTTTGCATAACGCCTTCTATTAGACACCAGCTCTTATAAACCTTAACTAGATGGATTGATATACCTCATAATAAAATAAATAAATAAATAAATGACAAATTTAAAATTAAGTGCTCTAAATTATCTACATAAGAATAAAATAAAGTGATATGTTATGATTTATATATTCCTCCAAAAATACAAGTGATACACCCCCCCCCCCCCCCACCAAAAAAAAAAAAAAAAAAAAAAAATGCCCCTTAACCGAAAATAATAAGAAAAAAGGGAGTGAGTGAGTGGGAGACACGTGACACTAGATGATAGGCTTTTATTTGATTGTCATGTTTAGTTATGACATAAGTTTTTGCACAACGCCCTCTATTAGACACCAGCTCCTATAAACCTTACCTAGATGGACTGATATACCTCATAATAAAATAAATAAATTAATGACAAATTTAAAATTACGTGCTCTAAATAATTATCTACATAAGAATAAAATAAAATGATATGTTATAATTTATAAATACGTCCAAAAATACAAGTGATACACCCATTTAAAAAGTTGAAAAAAAAGGTTATGATTCTTGTATCATAATGCATACAAAATTATAGAGAATTAAATTTTAAAATTCTGGTGAAATCAGTTTTTTCATAAAAGTTTGTCGTTTAAAGTTATTTACAGTTGAAGTTTTGGGGTGAAAAAAAATAAAAAATAAAAAAACTGGTTAAAATGACCAAAGTGTCTCTTAACTGAAAATAATAAGAAAAAATGGAGAGAGTGAGTGGAGGACACGTGACACTAGATGATAGGCTTTTATTTGATTGTCATATTTAGTTATGACATAAGTTTTTGCATAATGCCTTTTATTAGACACCAGCTCTTATAAACCTTAACTAGATGGATTGATATACCTCATAATAAAATAAATAAATAAATAAATGACAAATTTAAAATTAAGTGCTCTAAATTATCTACATAAGAATAAAATAAAGTGATATGTTATAATTTATAATTACCTCCAAAAATACAAGTGATACACCCCCGCCCCCTCTCCTCCCAAAAAAAATGCCCCTTAACCGAAAATAATAAGAAAAAAGTAAGTGAGTGAGTGGGGGATACGTGACACTAGATGATAGGCTTTTATTTGATTGTCATGTTTAGTTATGACATAAGTTTTTGCATAACGCCCTCTATTAGACACCAACTGTTATAAACCTTACCTAGATGGATTGATATACCTAATAATAAAATAAATAAATTAATGACAAATTTAAAATTAAGTGCTCTAAATAATTATCTACATAAGATTAAAATAAAGTGATATGTTATAATTTATAAATACCTCCAAAAATACAAGTGATACACCCATTTAAAAAGTTGAAAAAAACGGTTATGATTCTTGTATCATAATGCATACAAAATTAAAGAGAATTAAATTTTAAAATTATGGTGAAATCGATTTTTTCATAAAAGTTTGTCATTTAAAGTTATTTACAGTTGAAGTTTTGGGGTGAAAAAAAAATAAAAATAAAAAAACTGGTTAAAATGACCAAAGTGTCTCTTAACCGAAAATAATAAGAAAAAATGAAGAGAGTGAGTGGAGGACACGTGACACTAGATGATAGGCTTTTATTTGATTGTCATATTTAGTTATGACATAAGTTTTTGCATAATGCCTTTTATTAGACACCAGCTCTTATAAACCTTAACTAGATGGATTGATATACCTCATAATAAAATAAATAAATAAATAAATGACAAATTTAAAATTAAGTGCTCTAAATTATCTACATAAGAATAAAATAAAGTGATATGTTATAATTTATAATTACCTCCAAAAATACAAGTGATACACCCCCGCCCCCTCTCCCCCCCAAAAAAAATGCCCCTTAACCGAAAATAATAAGAAAAAAGTGAGTGAGTGAGTGGGGGATACGTGACACTAGATGATAGGCTTTTATTTGATTGTCATGTTTAGTTATGATATAAGTTTTTGCATAACGCCCTCTATTAGACACCAGCTGTTATAAACCTTACCTAGATGGATTGATATACCTAATAATAAAATAAATAAATTAATGACAAATTTAAAATTAAGTGCTCTAAATAATTATCTACATAAGATTAAAATAAAGTGATATGTTATAATTTATAAATACCTCCAAAATACAAGTGATACACCCCCTCCCCCCTCCCCAATTTAGTTATGACATAAGTTTTTGCATAACGCCCTCTATTATACACCAACTCTTATAAACCTTAACTAGATGGATTGATATACTTCATATTAAAATAAATAACAAATTTAAAATTAAGTGCTCTAAATTATCTACATAAGAATAAAATAAAGTGATATGTTATAATTTATAAATACCTCTAAAAATACAAGCGAAACCCCCCCCCCCCCCCCCCCCCCCCCACAATTTAGTTACTAGTATAATTTTGTTTGTATTATAAAACTGTGAAACTAAAAGTGCGGGAAAAAATATAAATTTTAATAAGTCAAAAATATAAATTGTCAAAAGTATGAAATAGAAACATATAAAAAATTATGTTATATTATAAACAGCGTGTCAAAAGAGGTGAAAAGTAATGAAAACTGAAATCATGATATCGTGGGACATCTTTAGAAATTACAACAATTTGAACTATCAGCGCTAATAATTTTCTTAATCTATTCTCAATAAGATATATTCCTTTCTAGCAAGAAAAAAGCTGAAAAAAAGGACAAAACGGTAGGATGCATGGTTATTCATGATATCTAATTGGTTTGAGATGACTCAGAAAATTGACGATAGGTGCGTATTAATTAACCATTCTTGATGTGGAAATTTTGTAACAGATTCCGATGAAACAAGAAAAAATAATAATAATTCCAGTTATAGCTACACATGTTCTATGTACTCCATTGTGTGTCATGGAGGTTTATGGATTTCATCTCATGACCATGACAAAACCATATAGAACAATTTTAACCCTAGCTAGCTTTTGCGTCGGTAGCTTTCACTTTTGTTGGACTATTTGACACGGGAGCACACAAGGGATTCTTGGTCTTGTTAGCTCTCGTAAGAGTCATCGTATAAAACATTAATTGAAGAGAAAAAGGCATTAAAGCGACCTCATCATTCCAACCACACACATATGGCTCGAACCTGACCACCTTGATTTACAGTTTCTTAGAGCATTGGGTACGGTTGAGCCGTAGACAAAAAGTGTTGACATGTCAGCAAAAAAGCTCCATGGCACCAGAGACCCCACGGCACCACATTTTAGGAGATCCGTTGGCACCAGAATTTCTGGTGCCGTCGGCCAATTTATTTTTTATTATTTTTTTTTACAAAAATTAAAATATACACAATATAAATTTAAATAAACTTCATTAATATTAAAAAAACACATTACATATTAAAATAAAACACATGATACATTAAAAAAAAATGCATAAAATTAAAAACCTAATACATAAATAAAAGCTTAATCCTCTTCGGGATATTTTGCCCGGATTCGAGCTTGTTGTGCCCTCACGATCCTTGCGTTGATCGGATCCATCCTGCTTGTATCCATTTGTAGCACCCGCATCTCCTCGGCAATCTTTTGTGATTCATATAAAGTAATTCTCGCGAGTGACTCTCGCTCGAGAACATCCATTTTTGCCTTGCGGTATAACTCGTATTGTTGCTGCAACATTTCTTGAAACAATGCCGGGTTTGAACCGGAACTAGCGGTCGAGTTTGACGAACGTTGACTCTTAGAAACTTGGTACATGCCGTCTGGCCGTGGCAAATCGTCGGGTCCAAAATGCTCGGGCTCCTCGTTCGTAGGCCGAAGACGATTACATCTTGCCAAAGTCGAGTCTGGATTTTCCCACTTGTGCTTGTCTTACAAAAACTCCCAAGCGCTCATGTGTTTAAAATCATAACCCGCTGTTTTTTTAAACAATATGTGACAACGGGCTATAACATCTTTATCACCTTCCCCACTATAACCGCCATTTCACCAACAACCGAATTAAACTTCTTGATATCTTTATTCATTGGAGTCCACTTTCCCGTCAACATGTTTTTTGTACGAATAGTATAGTTGAGCCTCTTTGCTTCCATGTTGTATGCCTCGAGCACTTTGTACCAAAATGTATCCCTTTTGTTGATCCGCACCCATTTCTGGATCCTCGGATACTTGGATGTAACACTCCGCCAAAAGATATTCTTCGTCTTGGCTCCAAAAAGTTCGTGGTTGTCGGGACGGGACCACATCTTCATCGACCTCCTTTTCTGTGTCTTTGTTGCTTTTCTTATTCTTCGCCTTTGACTTTGGCTTCTTCGCCATCGTCTTTGCCATCGATTTTTTTGAGGTCGGTGTCGGAATAATTTCTTCACTTGAATCCAATTTTTCTTCATCATCTTCTTCGTCTAGTACATGGTTTGTTTGTTGAGTTTGTGTAAATTAGTTAAATTGTTGTTGTTGTTGTAATTTCCATTGGCTAAACAATGCTAAATCTTCGGGATTCATAAAAGTGGTTTGGTAGGTGGGAAAGTAACCGGGATTCGAAGACGATCCCGGATTGTTACCGTGGTTCGAAAACGATCCCGGTATTTGGTTTGTCGGATCGTTTAGCATGTTGTTGATCCATGGTGAGTTTGGATTCATTTTGGATGGAATTAGGTAATAGATGTAGAGATTTAATATACTAGAAGTGTGTGTGAAGTATGAAATAAAATGGGGTATTTATAAGGTTTTTTTGAGGATTAAATTTGAAATTAAATTGATTTTGGTTGGGAAAGGGGTGAAAAAACGGCTATATAGCCGTTACCAACGGATGTATTTTTAATTTGGGTCTCAATTTTGAAGTGAAAAAAAAAAAAAAAAAAAACGATGGCGTTAAGCCATTACCACGGCGCGAGCACCGGTACGGTGCGCCGTCGTGTTTTCTCGGCTGGTGGTGATGACGCCAGCCACCAGCCAACCGTACCCCATGCTCTTATCCTTCTTTCGTTTGTAGCTCAAATGTTAAGCACTGTTTGTTAGGCCAGGGTGTGACCAATTAAACAATGGACGTACCCTGCCTATGTCTGTCTCTTACTCTCACAAATGCACACACATGAGAACGTTTTATGGCGGGGAGTTTATAGCTAGATAAAAGATGTCCATGTCCCTAAAGTTGTCAATCTGGCTCCCACATTCATTACACAATGTTGGTATCCCGTTACATACATGTCCCTAAGTTTCATAAAGCCTATATTTTTTTAGCTTAGTTTGATAATTATTAACTTATATAAGTTTACTACGGAGTATGACATAATAAGGTCTAAATAAACAATAATTTTCAAAATAGTTATGGCACAAAATGCCATTACAAACAAGCCGAAAACAAACAAGCTCATAAGGCCAACAATAAAATTACACAAACAACCCGTTATACTAACATCTGCGACATGATAGAACCTAGCTAACCAATCACCTCCCACTCACACTGCACTTAGTGGCACATAGAATGCCATTACACGTAGGTATTATGGAGTTATTGTCAACATGAGGTCATAAGCATGATCAAGAACTAGAATGCATAGATAAATGTATACAAAAAGTCTTTTCCTAATTTTCAATTTATGGAGTGTGAAGAACTGAAGATTGATAGTGTGCTAAATTACATAACAGTTGATAATGTACTGAAACAGGTCAACTTATATATATTTCAAGAAGGTATTCGTCAATCTAGTAATCTTTGTTGTTGCTATTCGACCAATTCACCCAACGGTGTTTTTTTCTTTCGCACTTAGCATTATCAAGATTCCTAAGCTTTAATTATCAAAAGTTTTGTTTGTCAATATATATGTTTCTCAGGCTAAAAGGACAAGGAAATTTTTTTGAGTGGTACTCCATAGATCGTTTGATGAGATCTAAAGAGATTCATGTTTGTCCTCCACAGAAAAGTTTGTTTATGATTGTACTATGAGTTAATTAGTTCCACACATTTTAGTTTCATATCCACCTTTTCTGAATGATTGTCCCCAAATTGATCCCCTAATCATTACAGATCAAGATTTTAATTGTTTTAAGCTTCAAATTTCTTGATTCCATGAGCCAATGCATAATCTCCTATACATGGGCAGGTTTAAAAGGGGCATTTGCGATTGCTTACAACACCGTGCACATTTTTAAATGTTCAGATATCATTTTGGAGAAGTTACCCTTAACCTAATTATTGTGAATAAAACCTACATCGTAACTTCATCTTCACATATTTTGATAATCGGTTTGGTAAGCAAACAGAAACACACAAAAAGTAACTATGTATGAACGTGACAAGCAAATCAACAGATTTAAAAGTAATCCCAAACACTCCCTAAAACTTTGATGTAGACTAAAATGTGATGACACAACTTGTTGATTCACACGAATGCCAGGAACAACTCTTCCTACTGCCGTTGATTCACATAATATAGATAATTAGAACAATTCTTAGCAAAACTGTCAAAAATAGACTTTTCATACATCTTAAGAACTGATTAGTTAAGATTGAAATAGAGTTATTAAATAGAGCGTTTTGGGACCCGAAAGAAAGTCAATTTATCACGACGTTCTTCTCGATCCAAGCTTCGAATCAACTGGTCACAGGCCTCAAACGGAGCCCTGTAACCAAAGTTATGCTAATTTTAGTGAACTCCTTTTTCTTACACGATCTTGGGTCTCCAGAAACAATAAGGCCCGTTACTCCACACTTGGACCTGTATCAAACTTTCAAGAACCAAATAAATGTCATTAACATGATCCTTTTTCAAGTTCAAACTCTTGATTGCATCAAACTTTCAAGAACCAAATAAGTGTCATTAATATGATCCTTTTTCAAGTTCAAACTCTTGATCAGGGTGTTCATCGGTTTAGTTATCGTGTTGTTCAGTTTATTTGAATCGGTTAGTTAGGTTAATTTGTTTTTTTGGGTATAATCGAAAACGAACCGAACCGAATTCAAATTGATTAAACCGAACCCACACAATCGAAAACAGATTTGAATAACCCGAATTACATATTTTTAATTGTTTATTCATTTATTTATATTAATTTTTATCAAAGAAAAAAAATCAAGCTTATAAAATGTTGCATTGATAGTATGAAAGAGTTTTAATATAATTTTTTTTACATAAACTAGCATGGTACCCGCGCGATGCGGCGGCCGGTACCCTGTGACTATATTTTCTGACAATGTGATATTATGCGGCTATACTTTTTTTAATAATTAATTTGCAAATAACAGTAACTTTTTTTTTTTTTTTTTTTTTTTTTTTTTTTTTCTTTTTTTTTTTTGGTAAAGGGTTATACCCGGTGAATATATTAATCAAAAAATTAGTTAATTACAAGATAAAGAGAGGGATGAGCGTCTCTTTGCCCACGCTTAAACAACATAAACTACATGACTTAAACACACTTAAGTCATGACTACTACTTGACCTAATAAACAAGAACTACAATGAAATACATAAACTTGATGAGCAGTAGTCGTTCTTGTTTTCAATCCCTTAGCTACGTTGAGTTAACTTCCAAGCCATGAATCTTCCAAATCTTCCGCATCCTCTCCGCTCGAGGATTATTCTTGAAAAGAATTGTGGTTAACTTCAACCGAACTACTTCAGCAATAGTTTCATACATCTTGTTTACACTTCTATCACCTTTAGCATATAAACGGTTATTACGCTCTTGCCAAATAAAGTAAGATGACGCTGCAATTATTAGCCTACCCACGATACTCATCACTGATTTCGAATTCGAAATGGGTTTGATCCATGCCATAATATCATTCCATCTTGGCGCCACTGACGGGAGACCAGCTACACGAAGCATACTTAACCAAACATAAGTCGAGAAGGAGCATTCAAAAAACAAATGCTTGTAAGTATCGGGTTGCAACTTACATAATGGACAACGAAGCATGTTTAAGTCGATAGAATTGCCAATATCCCCTTGCTTCAATTTGTCTTGAGTCTTCAGTTTCCTCTCCATGACCAACCACAAATGAAAGGCATGACGAGGAATACTAAAAGAGGACCACATAATTCGAAACCAAGGCACAACAGGTCGCCTGGTCCTAATAGTATCCCATACTGTTCGAACAACAAACTCACATAAAGAACCATGAGTAGCCTTCCAAAACAGTGTGTCTTGCTTGTTTTCATCAATATTAGGTGGTGTACGTGGGGATCGCACCAGGTTCTACCTCTCAAGGGATCTCGAGAAGCTTACAACCCCCACCAGGCAGTGTAGCTGATCGTTGTAGTATAGTATAGTGACAAGTACCGGGGGATTGATCGTTCAACTCAGGAATAGTGTCGCTAGGATTAGAAAGCCTCCTAAAGTAGGTCTAGAGGTGAGGGATGATTCTTTTTGTATTTTTATATTTTTAGAAAAGCAATTAAAATCTCGGGTTTTGGAAGAGTGGGCGAAATTAGTTGCTAGCCAACTAACCCAATTTACTAAAGATGCAATCAAAATAAAATAACAGAAATGAAAACAATACTAATTATACTAATGTGGTGTAAACAATGATGAGGAAAGTTGTGTTTACTTAGGTTTCATTACTCCCTAGATATCTTTTACAGGTTGATAGCTTGTTACAATTGCATGGATGACGGGTCATATTCCTTAATACTAGTCGTAGGGCCGTGTACAATATTCCCTAACTTTATTGGATCCTACTTCACTCCTATGTCGAGCCGTTAAAAGCTCCTAACATGGGATCATTAGAATTCTCCTACGCATTAAATACAACCAAAAATCGTAGTACACCTCCGATCATGTTTCTTAAGACGTTCAAGCAAGTTACCAATGGAAGTCTGCCAGTTTTCTTAAGCCTAACATCGAATACAATCATCCATAACAGCTATAAACAAACAATCAACCCATAATCAACATCTAGGTTTCACTACATCTAAGCAAACACAAAAGAAATCTAGCCTAGCATGTTAAATTGAAGACAAGCGTAAGATATAATCAAACAACACATAGACATATTGCATGATTTGAAAGAGTACTTATCTTTAATTGAACATGAAAGATTCAAGGGGTTGGAACCTGATGTGCGTTTTATTAGTACAAGTTTTAAAATTTATAAACACGAATTATCCGATTATTATCTAGCACATACGGGCAAGTATACTCATCCGGTGTAATAAAGGTGGGTAAGTCGAGATCGTCCCAAGGGATTTGGTGGTTTTAGTAATAAGAAAATCGTTTGTTAAATAAGGGTTGTCAATCCAAATTTATGTAAAATCTTAAAAGAAACTCAATAGAAACTAAACATATACTTATGTACAATTCCTTAAATGGTAATTAGGAGTATCGTAACAATTTGAGTACGAAGTTTGGTGTAAAACTTGTTATGATGCGCAACTAAAAATGAGTAGTTATACAATCTATGATCTATGTCATGTTTTCACTACCATTAAGAATTCTGTCACCTAAATGACTCCTTTCAGACATATCAAATTAGTATGACAATCCTATAAACACATGGTTGTTTAGAAAATCAATTCTTTTCTTATGAATTCCTACGAATCCTTTCGATCATTTTTTCGTGATGAAATCGTCTCAAATCTATTTTAACAAGTAAATAAGATGATTGTCAAGCATCCTATTCCATACTAATTTGGTGCATTAATATTTTGGAATAAAAACAAGTTGAAAATCCTTTCGGACCTATTTTTCAAGAAATTGTTTTTACCGACAAATTAAGCAAGAAAAGATGTTATTTCAACAAACTCATAAAATAGATATGTTTTCATGCATCACCTTTTTCATAAAATAACACTCCATTAACCAATCACATCATATACACAAGTATATCACAAATTACTCCATAGCAATCATATTAAAACACAAGTAAATAAGAAAACTTTTATAAAACTTAAAGTAACAATTGTTCATTATACGTATCAAGGTGTACCTAGTCTTGAGAATTACAATGAATAAACTTGTGGAACTATAGCAACCACACTCCTCCAATTGCTCACTAACGTAAGTAAACAACTCCACACTCGAACCAATGCTTGAGACTCTAACTCAACACGTTCTGGATGTTTTTACATCACTTAGTAAACTTTCAGGCAATATAAGATAAACTAACAAGTTTGGTGTAATACTAAGTTAGATAACGGTGGTACAAGTAACTCTAGATCCTAAGTGCTCATTATATAGTATAATGACACTTATCCTTCAAGTAAAAAAGTCCATCCTCAGTTAATAAGTAGAAATGATTAGCCACACATGATTATGGGGAGTAAATTTGTAACACCCCAACCCGAAAAGGGTAAAAATGTCACAAATTATGGTGTTACATCAGAATAAACAGACAGATCAAAAGCAGAAAACTTACTTCAAATAAAAATGGTAAAAATTCTTCACTTAGATCTATACTCAAGTCCAGAAAGCTACCCCAAAAGCTATCTTGAATACCTGCCGCGGAGAAAAGAAATGCGCTGAGCTACAAAAGCTCAGTGAACGGATATAACAAGAGAAAACTGAAATACAGAAGATATCATTTGGGAAAACATATTTAGGTATAACAGATAGTACGAAAATATAATGTGTAGGTTAAGTAAGGAATCTATACAGTCACCTGTATAAACATAATCAGAATATACCATGAGCTCAGAAACATATCATAATCACATAAGTTGTACAAGAAGTAGCTAGCTCCATTGTACCGGAAGTGAAAGGAGTACATTGCACATACAACCAGTCACTAAACATAATCATATCATATCATAACAGAAAACAGATCTAGGATGCATCCATACGCCCCTGAAAATTAGTGCACATTCATATATAACGGAAGGGACGTGGCAGAACATCACTTACTGCCCTAGAGTCATGCCATAGGTGCATCTATGACATGGACATGGAACCCCCATGCCTAGTGAAGCTCATGTAATAAAAGGTTCATACAAAGGTTCAAATTATACTTATCAAATTAGAAAGTTCAGAAACAAAGGTTCATGTCAAAGGTTCATAGCAAAGGTTTATCATAGTAAGGTTCAAATAGAAAGATCATATCAAAGGTTCATATCACAAAGGAAACCTTAAAGATAAGGTCAGAATATCCGTACCTCGAACAAAAACAAAGCTGACAGAGATTAAATAACGGAATAGTACTCTTCTTCATAAATCTACACAGGATGTATTATTCATTAATAACTTGTTCAATCATTTACTTTTTCATATTCCATATTAGTTTTAGGGTTTACGTAAATATTTAGGTTAAATATTTAATAACTTGTTAATATGGTTTTAGGGTTTAAAGTGTACTTATGTTAAAGTATAGGATTTTAATTATAAATATCACAAGTTTGCCTATTATCCAAGTTATCCCCTTAACTTTCATATTTTATGAATAAATCCTTATATTTTAGTAATTTACACTTTACACCCTTTAAGTTACAAAATTATAATTTGAACTCCTTAATTATATAATTTACCAAATAAACCTTTTAAATATCAAAAATAGCACATTATACCCTTCTACTAATTATTATACGATTTACCCTTAATTATTAAAGTATACAAAATAAATCCTCAAGTTTCGTAATTTACAAAACATACCCTTTATTTTAAAAACACAATCAGTTTATATAATAAACAACCAAACCCTAATCCTAAATTTACCCAATCATTATTAGCATTAAATTCAACCTTAAACAAAATTAATTACATCAAATCAAACACCCAAAACCCTAACCCTAGTTTCCAAATTTTCCTTTTTCTTTTATTTTCTTTTTATTATTAATCCGATTATAACATAATTCCACAAAAATTAATGTAAGCTTCAAAAATTATCAAACCTATTTTTCGAGTGTTACATAATACTTATAGGTTCTGAGAAAAATACAAGATTAGTTCATAAAATTCCTTTAAGCCGAATTTACAATTTATGATCGATTTAGGGTTTATAACTCATAAAAATTCACACAAGAAAATAAGCATGCATGGTTCTACTTTTCTATTTTATACAGATCATATACGTTATAAAGAATGTTAGAAAAATACCCAAAATATTTTAGAAGGCACGAATTGAGCTGCTCGAATTTTTCCTTCTTGTCTTGTTTAAATCGACACAAATAAATTCTTCTAGCTTACATGATTGAACCCACAGCCTCTCCACGATTTTTCTTGTGTTCTTTAGATTATATTACACTCAGGAAAAATATGAGAGAGCTCCAGAATCTTTTAGTCGACTTATGAGGGTTTTAGGGAATCGGTTTAGGGTTAAAATCATTTTTAAAGTTTTATAAATTTATAAAACGTGATTTATGGGATATATATACAATATAAGATTTGTTTTAGCTGCATAAATATTAGGATAAGTCTTACATAAAAGATTACATAAGTTTCCTAATTATTTTAGGATTTATTTCTATTTTAAACAATATTTATATAATTAATTAATTAAAATTCGAATTTTATTTAATTTATACAGAATTTTTATTTTTCTCATGTTTACAAAAAATGTCATATTTTACCTTACATATTTTATTTTGATCATATGTGGCCAAATTCCCATTTCTAGGGTTTTATTTGATATTAATTATTATTATTATTATTACAAAATTTTAAACTCAAGGGCATTTTGGTCATTTGACATCTTTTAGAATTTGAGGTATTACAACATTTGCCAATAAATGCAAAACTTGTAACTTCAGTTAACCCCATCCGATCGGTTTCTCGCCATCCGATCGGATGGTCAATCTTTGGCATGTTTCCAGCCGAATCGGTTGCGAGTTGCAACCGATCGGTTGGAATCTGTCTGAACCGTATTTCTTTGTTTTTTCTTCGTCGTTTTACGTTGCATGCATTATTTTTCTTCGTGGCATGACTTTGTCCATTAGAACTTGATATTTCCTTGTTAATTTCGTGTAGACAACCTTTCTTTATCAAATCCTTTTGTCCATGTAACGTTTCTTTCTTCCTTGATCCTCTTGAAACTCTCCAAAAATGCATGTCTACTTCATTACTTCATCTTTTAATCATTTTTACCTGCTTTTGGCTATATTTGCATGCATAAACACTTTTCCACGATTAAGTGACAAATATATACAAATATGACCAATTTCCACTCATAAATCAAACAATAACGCGACTAAAAACATGTTAATTTTGATCGTTATCAAATCCCCCACACTTGAGCTTTGCTCGCCCTCGAGCAAGTCTTAATCAAAAGAAAATTGAATTCAATGGCAATAGTGCAAATATCTTTTTTTTGAACTCAGTCAAATAAATAAAGAGCTTGATAACAATTCTAAGGACCTCACGAAGATAATTTGAAATTCACTCATCACTCAATATGTGTAACGATTAATAGATCACTCATTGCACAGTCATGATTTATGTTTCTTACCATAGGCTTGTACAAGTATCAAAACAATAGAATAATTCATCAAAGAGGTCTTTTATTCGGGTTGTAATGTTTAGGCTAAGGGTTTTATAAACTTTCGTGCTAAATAATTACACTAAGTCAAAAAGGTAAGGATAAGGCATGGGAATATTTATGAAATTGGTTTTAAAAAAATAAAATCAAAGTCTAAGTCCCATAGTTGCTAATCTCAAATAATCCACAAACCAAAAAATGACAATAGTTACAATCTTTCTCCTCTTCGAACTTTCACATGTTGATACATCGATTCACCATAAAAATATTCTTCAAGCTTAGCACATCGGCTAACAACATATCTCATGACTTTCTTTATTCATAATAATATAACACATTGGCTATATTTGTCACCTTATAGTTGCGATGATTTTTTTTTTTTTTTTTTTTTTTTTTTTTTTTTTTTCATAACATCTCCCCCACACTTCGCATAAGCATCACCACAAAAAATACAAAACACGAAGTTACGCACCTTCATCTTTGTTGGAATGGCACACACATGAATGGTGAAGTGTGGCTAACTAATAATCATAAAAAACTATCCAACATACCAAGCAACTAGCAATCCACCATTTAGACTTTGACAAGGGTAAGACTAAGGTTTAAAGTGTAAAATATTTTTGTATTTTTCTGGATTTAATCAAAATGAAAAGGATGGCTCAGAGGGTGAAACTAGGGGTATCTAGCGCAAAAGATAAACGCTAACAAATGGGTTCCAAATACGAGGATAACTAACCGATGTGGTTAGCAAAAATTATTTTGTAAATGGATGGCCATTTGGTTTTATTCCTAAGTTTGCCTCTTATCATATGAATATATCCTTATCATTCGAAAATGATTTTAACCGTAATGCATACAAAGTAGAAGTTCTAGAATTAACACAACCACCGACACACTCATCATGAAATATGTAAATAGTATAAGAAATACTATTCTCATAAAAAAAAACTAATCCTCACAATTTAAAGAAATAAGGGTATAAAATTGTGCTAGCAAATGTTATCAATTCCGAGACGAATTGCTCTTTAAAACTTGAATTTATTCTCCAAAAATATCATTATTATTTACCATGAAATCAACTTTATTTTAACTAAAATATGAAGAGCGAACTACTACTAGTTACTAAAGTTCACGACTCTAAAACGAAAATTTAAAAAATTTAAAAATTATGCAATTTTTCTATTTTCTTCCTTCCCCCACACTTAAGTTTTGCATTGTCCTCAATGTAATAAAAATAACTTCAAAGTAAAGGAAATGGAAAAATTTAGAAAATACCGGAGTTAAATACGCAACATGCATATTTAATCATAATAAGCAAATGAGTTTACCGACTCCAAACGTTGATCAACTATATGCTTCCGTAATAAAACTCCTGCAAGAAAACTGCAAAATATCCGAAACAACCAAACAAACACAAACAAAAATATATCTAAACCAAATAAATAGAAAATTAAGTTACGTTATAAATCCTACGAGAAACAGTTAAAGATAATAGAAATAGAAATTGTTCGACACATAATTGTTTTTAAAAACCAACCATAATCCATGTGATCAAACGTCACCATCAATAACTCACATCGGAACGAATGAACTCGTCCTCGCTTTCCTCTTCATCCTGATCAACATCTTCTTCATCATCCTCTTCCACCACTCGTCTTGTCTTCTTTCCAGCTCTTGACGACGAACGTCCAACATCATAACTCGATCCTCCAGGATTAAAACTTGGTCCACCCACATTAACACCTGAACTACCATACTCGGGAAGTCTACCGTATGGAGGATATGGCTCGGGAAATGGTGAATAACCAGGATAAGGGTAGGGGTATGGTCCAGGATATGGAGAATATGGTAAAGGGTATGGTGGAACATTTGGTGGGTTGTAGGGAGGTACCTCATAATTGGCATCTTGTGCCAAATGTTGGATCATAGGCATGGAATAATCATAGTTGTAATTATTCCTCATTTGCATTGAATCTCTCCAAACATCCCTACACTCAATAGCATTTAATTCACGGTTCCAATCACCCCATCCTGAATCAAAACCACTTTGGGTGTTACCCGGAAAACTCCCCATTTGAGGTTTTGAAGGTGCTTCCGCATAAGCTCAGGATTGTGCCCCCACACTTGGTTCAATCCAAGGTCCCAAAGTCTTGTTAATCCTATCCAATGCTTTTCCAAAACTAAAAGCATCCCATATGTCACTCTCCAACCTCACTCTACACTTCCTCAACTCATCATTATTATAATACCCAAGATTTTTAGCCAACGTGGTCACATAATGACCTCCACAAACATCACTTTGTTTCTTAATCCCCGGTGCTCTCTTAGAAAGATACTCGGCAATAATCCATGCCACATTCCCATTCTTGTCTTCCTCCAACAACTTCATCACCCATAGGTCCGGTTGACTACATTTATCTTGACCACCGCTCCTATGTATCAATCCCCAAGAAATCAACTTTTGTAAAACCTTCAACAATGGATTCCTAATCCTTGAAGAATTTCTCCTAAGACAAGTTGGATCACCAATTCTATTCCAATAATCATCAATACCTGTGTATTGATTATTAGCTCTAGCTAAACTCACAAAATGTGGTCCAAACAACCTATGTTGAATCTCACTCTCCTCATACAAACCAAGTGCAACTGCAACTTTTGGCAAAGATAAAGCATGTTCGCGACCACACAATCTAAACCAAACACAAACATCCCCAAGAACATTATTTACCTTTCTATCAAAGTAGAACGTAGAAAAGAACTCCAAACACCATTCCTTGTAAACATCCTTACGAATACTAAAAGCTCTTTCCCAAGAATAATCTTCAAACCTATCTCCATCACCAGGATACACATAAATCATAGTCATCATGCTCCTCAATTGATCCTCACATTCATACTCCGCAAGCAATTCCCAATCAATCAACCTAGGCTTAGCAATCTTCCTCTCTTGAAGTTTTGAAAGACGTTCCCTATACGCATTCTTCTCATCTTTGTTTTGCACATGAGAAAACTTGACATTTTCATTAGACTCCGGTTTCAAACTGAAAGTAATCCTCTTCCTGTCGTTCCTTTTCAAATACTTGTTAACAATCGGATTTCGTCCCAATCTTGCAACATTTCCCTGAAAGAAATCTCAAATTATGTTATTATATAAGTATAAGAACTAATACCAATAAATTTAGAAACTAGAAAACACAAAAATTTTTCCGAGGCGTCCATCCGATCGGTTTGAGGTCCAACCGAATCGGATGCAACTTTGGCACACTCCAAACTGATCGGCTGCAACTCGCAACCGATTCGGTTGGAGTTTTCTGCATACTACATTCATCCTCAATCCATCCTAAACGTTTCCCAATCAATCCGGACTTCTTTCTAACTTGTAATCTTCCATTCTTGAGTACTTCTAACATTCAAACTCCCCTATCAATGATTCTTAACATTTCCAATCATCAACCTAATGATTCTATAAAAACCAAGAACATCATCTACTAAAATCTTCCAATTAGTGCTCTAATCAACAATGCAATAACCTAACATCACTAATTATCAATCATATAACTTCTGGGATTCATCAATTGCAAATAAACTAGCTCCAAGATTATACCCAATTCAATCCAAAAATTTAATCAATGAATTCTTACTCAAAACTTAACCAATTGATCTAATTCTTTTTGCAATACCTTCTCCTATCATCTAATCACTTATCCCCAAAATATTACATCTCAATTCGAACTAATTCAAAAATACCCAATTCGTGACCTAATTTCAATCATCCAAATTAAAACTTAATTAAACAAAATTAATGATATAACTTACTTGACTTGATGCCATTGATGATTAATTATCACTCCTGCAACCTTCTAACAACTTCTTATGGTCGAATTTTTAACCCCAATTTTTGGTGGATTGTGTGTATGTGTTTTTCTTAAGTTTTTGAAAATTTTGGTTTATATATTCAACTCCATCCGATCAGTTGTGAATCCATCCGTTCGGTTTGGTATGAAATTGATTTTTCAAAGTTTTTTCTCCACTACTAAACTTGACACAAGTGCTAGTAGCTCTTTCTTTTCTTAAACTTCTTATCTTGTATGTATTCCAAACACACTTTGTCTACCAAAAATTTGGTCATATACTTCTACTTCTAAACTTAAAACTAAAAACATAACTTATCCTCTAAAAACTAAAAACTTAAACTAAATAAAAAGATAAATAGATAAATATAGATAAATAAATAGATAGATATATAGTCTCATTCAAACATGAAATGCATAAAACCTAAAAACATAAAATAAAATGCATGAAAAATAAAAATACGAAACAAACAAACTAGCACAAGATGTGCTTTATTCTTGTAATCATTCTTCTTCATTCATAGAAATATTCATTCCTAAGAATGTCTTCTCCACGATACTTGTTTGCCAACTTTCTAGTAGTCTTTTGAGTTTTGAAAGTTCGTGCAAAGTTCCTTCCGCTAGGACATGTGATATCAAATTTGCAATGCCAATCACCATCCCCTTCTTCTCTTTTGTAAATGCTATGACCTTCGGAACCCCATTCCAAGTTCTTCAATTGGACCGGTAAAGATCCAAGAAAATCTGTCAACTTGTTAAACACAAAAATATATTTAAATGGATTAAAGAAAGCCTCCATTGCTAGAGCTCTTTCCATTTCATCTTCAATATCAAAGAAACTAAGTGTGCATGGACCAAACTTAGGCCTACCATCTTCATCCCTTCCTACTTTAAAGCAACCAAGGTAATCCTCCTCTTGGTCCTCATCATTATCATCTCCATTACTACCCCCTCTAGGCTTTGGATAGTAAGTATTCTTAAGAACTCCATCATCAATTGTCATGGTACCTCTTCCCATATCTATTATAGCTCCACAAGTTCTTAAAAATGGTCTACCTAACAATAAAGGTAGTTCCTTATCAACCGCAACATCCAACACAAGAAAATCTGCCAAGAATGCTTGATAACCAATTTGAACTCTCACATTTCTTACTTCTCCCATTGCTTTTACCTTAGAATTATCCGCCATAGTGAGTTTAGAATTGTTAGGTGTAGGGTCTCTTAATCCTAACTTATGATACAATGGATAAGGCATAATACTCACACTAGAACCCGTATCGGTTAATGCATAGAAAGGAGTTGTCCCATTAATTTTAACCGGTAAAACAAAATTTCCGGGATCATTCATTTTCTTTGGGAGCCCATTCTCAATTATCCTTCTCTCCTCTACTTCATCAAAACTATTATCCTCCAACTTAGACTTTGCCAACATAACTCCATCTAATTTCTTCCTATACTCCATATAATTCCTCAACACCTCAATGACCAGTTTGTTTTCCATCAATTCACTAATTTTTGCTTCAAGATTCTCCAAGATAGTTTGTTTTTGCTCTTTGGTTAAAGGTTTGGTACTTTTTGGTGAATTAGGTGGTGTTTTGGATGATGATGATGATGATGATTTGTTTTCTTTTTGGGTGGAGGGTTGGGTTAATTTGTTCAATGGTGTTTTATTTCGGTTAGCTTTCTCCATCTTACAAACTTCATCCCTTCCTTCCTTCATCATTTCCATTCCTTCACAAACATCAACAAGCATATCATTCACACTCTTCCCTTCTTCCAAATCACTTATGTTAATTCTTAACTCCCCAAGTGCAAAATCCAAAGTACACTTGGTATTCACTAAAAAATCTCTACCAAAGATCACTTCCGGTTCATCTTCATTAGTATACTCCAAAACAACAAAATCAACTTTAAAGATGTGACCATGAATATTCACTCTAACTCCTTTCACTTCCTTCTTACCATAACTTCCATAATCAAGCCTAACAAAACCAAGCTTGTCAAGCATTTCTTCCAAAATGTAATTGTCTCCATATTCCATATTCAATTCAGCATCCCACGCTTTAACTCCTTCCAACGCACAAAGTGTAGAATACCTCATGTATGGAGCATCATATTTCTTAGGTGGTGCTCTAGTGAAAACAACAACTTTTCTCTCTTTTTCTTTCTTTGGGTAACACATTTCATGTGGAAAATAAGAAACATTGTCACCAATAACCTCTTCTCCTTCTAAATCCAACTTAGCTTTTTCTAACATGCTCTCCAACTTTTCCAAGGAATCACCGGAATCCTTGAACATATCTTCCAAGTCTTTCAAATACGCAGAAATCTGACTCAAACTCTCCATTTCAACTTAAGCACTTACTAACTATAACATAACCATAAAAAAAAAAGTAAAAAAAAAATCCAAATCATTAGCATGAGGGTTAGTTATAATCAAATAATTCTTAATATGAAATAAGAACAAGTAAATTAACTAAATAAAACACTAAGAATTGAAAATAAACTAAAAATTAAAAATGTCTAAAATTTTACCGAGACGCCCAACCGATCGGTTTGAAACCCATTCGAATCGGTTGGCACAATTTACCTCCTCCAACCGATCGGTTGGAACCCGCAACCGGATCGGTTGGAGTTTTCTGCACTAAATATATATATATATATATATATATATATATATATATATATATATATATATATATATATATATATATATATATATATATATATATATATATATTTTAAAAACTAATATTTAATAAAACATTAATTATGAAATTAAAAACAATGAAAGCATTAACTAAGGTGTCTTTAAAACTACTAAATCATTAATTAAAATTAAAACTACTAAAACATTAAAATGACTTATAATTGCAACTTAAAACTATTAAAAACTAACATTAATTATATAATTATTAAAACTAATTAACTAAAAACCGAAAAATAAAAATTAATTACTAAAAACAGAATCTTATAAAATTTACCGAGACCACCAACCGATCGGATGGACATCCATCCGATTCGGTTGGTCAAAAACTTTTTTTTTTTTTTTTTTTTTTTTTTTACTCTAAAAACTTTAAAATTTTACAAATTACAAACAATTTTATTTCTAAAAACTAAGAAAATTAATCAAATCCCCGGCAACGGCGCCGAAAACTTGATGTGCGTTTTATTAGTACAAGTTTTAAAATTTATAAACACGAATTATCCGATTATTATCTAGCACATACGAGCAAGTATACTCTCCGGTGTAATAAAGGTGGGTAAGTCGAGATCGTCCCAAGGGATTTGGTGGCTTTAGTAATAAGAAAATCGTTTGTTAAATAAGGGTTGTCAATCCAAATTTATGTAAAATCTTAAAAGAAACTCAATAGAAGCTAAACATATACTTATGTACAATTCCTTGATTGGTAATTAGGAGTATCGTAAAAATTTGAGTACGAAGTTTGGTGTAAAACTTGTTATGATTCGCAACTAAAAATGAGTAGTTATACAATCTATGATGTATGTCATGTTTTCACTACCACTAAGAATTCTATCACCTAAATGACTCCTTTCGGACATATCAAATTAGTTTGACAATCCTACAAACACATGGTTGTTTAGAAAATTAATTCTTTTCTTATGAATTCCTACGAATCCTTTCGGTCCTTTTTTCGTGATGAAATCGTCTCAAATCTATTTTAACAAGTAAATAAGATGGTTGTCAAGCATCCTATTCCATACTAATTTGGTGCATTAATATTTTGGAATAAAAACAAGTTGAAAATCCTTTCGGACCTATTTTTCAAGAAATTGTTTTTACCGATAAATTAAGCAAAAAAAGATGTTATTTCAACAAACTCATAAAATATATATGTTTTCATGCATCACCTTTTTCATAAAATAATACTCTATTAACCAATCACATCATATACACAAGTATATCACAAATTACTCCATAGCAATCATATTAAAACACAAGTAAATAAGAAAACTTTTATAAAACTTAAAGTAACAATTGTTCATTATAAGTATCAAGGTGTACCTAGTCTTGAGAATTACAATGAATAAACTTGTGGAACTATAGCAACCACACTCCTCCAATTGCTCACTAACGTAAGTAAACAACTCCGCACTCGAACCAATGCTTGAGACTCTAACTCAACACGTTCTGGACGTTTTTACAACACTTAGTAAACTTTCAGGCAATATAAGATAAACTAACAAGATTTGGTGTAATACTAAGTTAGATAATGGTGGTACAATTAACTCTAGATCCTAAGTGCTCATTGTATAGTATAATGACACTTATCCTTCAAGTAAAAAAGTCCATCCTCAGTTAATAAGCAGAAATGATTAGCCACACATGATTATGCGGAATAAATTTGCCAATAAATTCAAAACTTGTAACTTCAGTTAACCCCATCCGATCGGATGGTCAATCTTTGGCATGTTTCCAGCCGAATCAGTTGCGAGTTGCAACCGATCGGTTGGAATCTGTCTGAACCGTATTTCTTTGTCTTTTCTTCGTCGTTTTACGTTGCATGCATTATTTTTCTTCGTGGCATGACTTTGTCCATTAGAACTTGATATTTCCTTGATAATTTCGTGTAGACAGCCTTTTTTTATCAAATCCTTTTGTCCATGCAACGTTTCTTTCTTCCTTGATCCTCTAGAAACTCTCCAAAAATGCATGTCCACTTCATTACTTCATCTTTTAATCATTTTTACCTGCTTTTGGCTATATTTGCATGCATAAACACTTTTCCACGATTAAGTGACAAATATGACCAATTTCCACTCATAAATCAAACAATAACGCGACTAAAAACATGTTAATTTTGAGCGTTATCAGAACCCTTGAAAAAGCTGTAAAATTCGGCCTAGGGTTTATTCCCTCAAAGTTGCACACTAATGAATGAAATTTGGAAAACTATATATAGATTTTACAGGGTGACAGCGTCATGTATTAAGTTGTGACGCCGTCAACTCACAGCGATAATGAAATCGTATTGCCTAGATCTACTTGTGACGCCGTCATGTAGGATTTTCCTCTAGGTCGTCACTAATAGTTGGACCATGACGGCCTTAGGTGACGCCGTCATCTCCTATGCACAAAAAATCTCTGGATCATCACATGTATTTTTCCACATCCACCTCTTTTGTAACTCTTGACGCCGTCATGTGGAGAGCCTTGACGCCGTCAGGTACTGTTCCCAGCAAGGAAAATTGAGACTTTGTCATTTTCTTCACTTTTACGCTCCAAAAATGTCCAAAATGCTTCATTTTCCAGATTTTTCTCCAAAAGGAACGATGTAGGGCAATAATTGATCGAATAATCTGGAATTCGGGCTTAAATGACCCCTTAAAAGTGGTTCACTTTTCGCCTCATCATTAGGGGGCATGATCTGATTAAGAACAGTAAAAGAATCATACCATGTGACATGCCTTTTCCACATGTCGTTTTCCACAATGTCTGCCACCTTTGCATCACGAGAAAAATCCGCATTCATAATATTCCTATTTGACACATGTAAAGTCAAAGGAGTATGCATGGCCCAAGTATCAAACCAAGCCGAGGCACTCTTACCATTTCCAATCGCATAGTATATGTGAGGACGTAAATATTTGTGTATTTGGAGAATTTTCCGCCACCCCCAGCTGATATTAGCATGCATACTAATATCCGGTAGTATAATTCCATCTCATGTTAAACGAAACTACCAAAATGTCTAGGGTCTCGAGTAGCTGTAAAATGTCTTGTATTGCATTTTTTATTCGAACCAGTTAAGATCGATGATGGGTTCGAACATTGAAAAAGTATATATATACATTGGATATCAAATTTTTCAGCCCAACACTTAAGTATATTCAGACCAAAAATTATGAGCCCAATCTAAAATTTATTTGATACATTATTTAAGCTCATTAATCTAAAGATTTACTGATCAATCCCAATCCACTCTTGTTTAGAAGCCAGTCCAATAAGAATATCAAAAACCAAACGGGCCCAGTCTGGATCCAATCCAACACTTACAATTGATATAATCCAATTATTCATAAGTCAAATATGACTCATTTCACTCAAACCCTAAAACACACATTTGTTATTCATAAGTCAAATCCAAACTCAGCTCACAACTTAGTGTTTTCTCCCTTCTTTCATCCAAACCGAACACAAAAACAACAATAATTTTTTCTGTTCAAATCATTAAACCTACGAGTAGGTTCTTCAATTTTTTCGTGTCTTGTTTTGGTATTTGAACGAACCAAAGAAAGAAAATAACAGACTTGTTATATTCCGTTTCTTTTTGTTTCGGATATTAAGGAAGGTAAGCTTCAACAAGGATCAATGATGATTTGTATTTTTCGTGTGTTTGACCTTCAAAAGAACGAAATAATTTAAAAATAATGGCACAACTTAAAATATCACGCGAACATTTTTACTGTGTTAAACGAACCCGAGAAGTATTAAGTTAAAGATTAACAAAACTTGGGCCCTTTGATACAACAAACCCGACCCCTCTCTTGGGTGATATAGCCCCCACATCACTCATCACTCCTTCATTTTCTATCTTTCCTCAACTCTAAAATAAACACTTCATCATCTCCGTCATTCTCTTGTGATACCAGCCGCCACCCACCAAAACCCTAGATCCACCATCACTGCCACCACTCCACCACACATCACCACCTTCCACAACCACAAAACAAACATCAAAACAACAACACCACATCATACCTACCCTAGATCTGTGATACACACGCCATAAAACCACATCTCCGCCACCTTCAACGCTACAACAAACACCAAACCATCCTTATAATGCCTCCCTTATCACAAGTTCATGATGAACTCGCCTTCAAACCCCTCCATACGCGCTACGTAACCACTACCACCACCACTCACGCGCCATCCTTGTGGTTTAGTGTAGATACGTAGGTAAGGAGATGAGTCACACCGATTAACACCTTATGTGACTCGGTGTTAATCAAAAACACGTTTCAACAAGTTAGTTTTAATAATAACGATTTGTTCTTGGGTATAACGAATGAGATAACGAATTTAACAAAATAAAAACAAGTATGTGGAAAACTAGAAGGGGGTTGAATAGTTTTACGTTCTTTTTGAGTTTATTTTACAAAAATTATAGTTGCTTAAAATATTTGATTCAATCTTATGTGAATTCAATTGTTAACAAGAATGAGCAAGTCTAAATAGATACAATCTAATAATGTAAACAAATTAATAAAATATAGAGATGGAGAGATCAAACCACAACACACGAATTTATAGTGGTTCGGCTACAAGGACACCTTCCTTGCCCTACTCCACTCCCCAAGTACCACACTCAAGAGTTTTCTTCACTATGTCAACAAACTCCTTATGGCGGAGAAACCTTACACACCTTGGCTTACACCGATTAATGACACTAAGCTAAATGTCGAGTTCTAATCCTAGCTAGAACTAATCTCACAATTTCTTCACAACTTCACTACTTCTTCACGATAGCTTCACGACTTCTTCTTCACGTCTACTTCACACTTTCTTCAATGCATAACTACGTCACAACTTCTACTCTACTAATCAACACAACTAATATCTACAATTTACTAAATCACACAACACTTTTGCAAATAATCTAGCACTACTACAAAATGATATCAACTAATCACAACACTACTACTTTGTATAGATGTTGAAAGAGTGTTCTTCTTTTAGCACTTGTGTGGATGAAGTCTTGGATCACTTGGAAACAAAGACTTATGAATTAAATGATCAAAGATTTTTGGAATAGAAATGGAGAAGAGATCAGAAAGTTTTTAGTGCAAAAAGGTGAGAAAAATTTGTGGAATGAACCAATATTTATAGGACAAACAAATATTGTTCTGGAGCGTGCCGGTCCCCTTAATTAGGGGCCGGTCCCCTTAATCATTAAAGGGGCCGCCTAGGAATTAAGGGGGCCGCCCCCTCCAGAACGTTAGGTTTGTTTGTCCTTCTGTGGGGAAGGTTTTTCTGGATTATATTTGCCATTTTTGGTTAGAAATTTGAATTCATATATTTATAATGAATTAAACATATTCTTTTAATTCCAAAAATGTTTTTATAAAAGTTATAAAATGTTTGATGTCATTTTACAAAATGTCTTGTGTTTAAGAAAATGCTTCCTTGATCATGTAATGCATTAGTCACTTTATTTATTCATACCTTAAGTGATTAGATGATAAAAGTGGATATTTACTACTAAATACTTGTTTACGTCATAATTTTTGATTTAATCGAGTTTACATTTTGTGATTATCAAAACATAGAGTTATTGAGAAATATTAATAATGTGTTTAGGCATTATTTATATCAACAATCTCCTCCTTTTTGATGATTACAAAACTTAAACTCATTAAATCAAAAATTAGTTTTTAGACAAATAATTTAGTGAGTTTATATTTACTTCTACCCCTTTTTGTAGAATCAAAAGGGTTATGCCGACAATGTTTTATATTGACGGGATGAGAACTCCCCCTTGATGTGTGCTCCCCCTCGTTCGGGGGCACCAAGGAAACGAGCTATGGAATGCTTGCAAAGAAAAATATTAGAAGCACAAGCATATAAACAACTATATAAAGTGACAATAATAAAAGCATTCATATTAAAACACAAGTTGTGTAAAAACACAACAATACATGAAGCAACAAGATAGATTACAACTAGAACAAACACTAGAGAAAACACCAATTAGAAGAGTACTTCATCATGCAAAGAATACATGAGCTTCATAGAGCTTGCAAGCAAAAGGGTTGTGAAGTATTTATTTATTAAACATAGTACATGCTTAATTTGGAGTGTAGGAAGGTGATGGTGGAGAAATAGGTGAGGATTGTGGAGGTGGAACAATAGGTGAGGATGGTGGAGATGGTGGTGGTGGTGGGTTGGTTAGCAAGTGTTCAATATATGAAAACATATATTGAATTTCATCTCTAAGACCAAAGATTATGGTTCGGTTGTGGATGCAACAAAGGCAAGTATCGCCATGAGCTTCAAGTAAGCTCCAAGGTATGGGATTGACAAAGAATGGTGGTGTAATTGGTGGAGATGAGACATGAGCATCAAGTGGTGTTATTGGTGAAAGTGAGATGGTAAGTTCGGTGGAAAGAGGTTCTTGTGTAGTATGTGGTGATGATGCTTGTGGTGATGACAAGTGTGAGTTTATGTAGTCATTGATTGATGAAGTTGAAGGTATGGAATATGAAGAAGTTCCATGAGTGGAAGGTGTTTTGGATGGTGCTTTTGGTGCACTTGGGGATGAGCATTTAGGTGGAGGTGATGGTGTTGTGTTGTCTTCATTAGTTAAATCAATGAAGAGTTGTTTTGGAGGGATGATGACAATCTTTTATTTCTTTGAGACCTTAGAGATGGAGGTGCTTGGTGAAGACTTGATGGTTTAGGTTGAAAGAGATGATGAATAATGAGGTGAAGAGTGTTCATTTGGAGGGAATTTATAATATGAAAATGGTTGGTTTAGGTATGTTTTTGAAGTGGTTAAAGGAGATTCTAAAATTAGTTGGGTTATAAGGAGAAATGGTAGCTGATACTAGAGAAAGAGGTCACAAGATGCAAAAGAAAACAGTAAACTCAGTTCCAGATGACCGGTCCCCTTAATTGTAGGCCGGCCCCCTTAATAATTAAGGGGACCACCTAGGAAAATTAAGGGGGTCACCCATCTGGTGTTTTCCCAGGCGACCAGAGATAAAAAATTTGCAAAAATGGGTTGGTTTTCAAATGTGTGTTTCCAGCAAGCTCTATTTGAAGCATTTACTCCAGGAATGATGAAATATAAGCATAAAATAATAAATCATGCATGCAAACTAATATATTGTAAGCCAAATAAAAAGAAGCATAATAATAGCATTAAGTTATAATCAAGATCCTAGCATGATAATAGTTAAAACCTAAGCAACATTCAAGTAACAAACATGAAGGAAAACAAGTATTTCCGAATAAATCGGACAAATAATAAAACACACAAATGTCTAATGGTTCAATAATAATAATAAGTAGCTTCACATCAACAACTCTATTTCTTCTTCTTGCCCATAATCTTCCTGAACATTTTTCCTACGGACTTGAATCCTCCTCTAACTTCTTCATGCATTTGCTGAGTTCGGTTCATTAAGGACGTTTGACGATTAAAGAGAAGTTCATCAATACGTTCATGAGGAAGAGGAATTTGATAGACGGTATAATCAAGATCAGGAAGATCATCAACAAAGGTAGTAGGAGATGGGGGTACTAACACGCGAGGTGTCTTCCTCCTCCTCATCATCATTACCTCGATGAGATGTTGAACCACGAGGCATAGAAAACAAAGGACAATGAGATTTTCCTTTGTCACTTCGAGATCGACAAGGACGAACAAGAGTGATTTGATTCAAAGTGGGATGAACATGCACATAGAAATCACTCAGAAGATCTGGGTAGTGTTCCATGATATGACGATAAAGTCGAGTGAGGAACATACCGTAAGGAAGGTTGGCATTAGGAGTGTTTTTGGTAGTCATGATTCGATGGACAAAGAGATAAGCTAGATTGTAGTTTTCTTCAGCAACTACACAATACAACATGTGGGCGATGCTAGCCATGAGATGATCACGGTGACCACCGGTACCAAACACATTCTCGCGAATGAGTTCTTCCCAATTTTTCATGTCGGGGCTTAGCTCTTTGAGAAGGATTTGATTTTCATGAATATCGACATTTTTCGACTTGATTTTGCGACTAGTCATACCACGTTCTAGTTCAAGTAGTATACGAATATCTTCAGGACTTGGAATCTTAGAATAGTATGGACCATCCTAAGGACGATTTCGTTCGAGTGAAGAAAGATCCCATTCATTAGAGTATATGGCTTGGCCGTTGTATGGGATTCTGAGGATTTGTCTAAACTGAGCAAGAGCAAGAGTGATGAATTGATTTTGGATCATGAAAGAAATGAGGATATGACCATAGGGATCGGTTTGCATCGTCACTTGGCTATAGAAGTCGAGGACAAAGCGAGGAATGATTGGTTCATTGATTTTGAAAAGACAGTCAAGACGAATATTGGTGAATATTTGATGAGGCGAAAAATGATCCGTTTTTAGGGGGTCATTTAAGCCCGAATTCGAATTTATTTGATCAAATATTGCCCTAAATCGTTCCTTTTGTAATTTTAGGTACTTTGGGAGTGAAATCTGGAAAAGGAAGCAATTCGGACGTTTTTGGAGCATAAAAGTGAAGAAAACGCCAAAGTCTTAATTTTCCATGCTGGGAACAGTAGGTGACGGCGTCAAGAGTAACTCCCTGACGGCGTCAAGAGCAAAATTCCATGACGGTCCAGTAGAGATTTGACGGCGTCATGAAGGTAGGGCGTCAAGAGTAAAAGTCATGACGGCCTGAAAATGATTAAGTCTTGACGACGTCAAATGTAGATCAAGGCAGTCCGAGAATAGTTTTGGCGGCGAGGTGACGGCGTCACAAGATTTGTCTTGACGCCGTCAGACCCCTTTTCCTATATATAGTTTTCTAATTTTTCACAATTAAAGAGAGAAGTTTTGGGAGAAACCCTAAGTACGATTTTGGTGTAACTTTATAGGTTTTTCAAGGGTTCCAACCCCTTGATACCTTGCATGTGTAATCAAGACAAGTGTTCCTTTAATTCAATCAATATGTCTATCTGTTGGTTGTCTATATCTTGTTCTTGTCTTAATTCCATCATGCTAGGCTAGATCTATCTTGTATTTGCTTAGATCTAATGAAACCTAGATGTTGATTATGTGTTGATTACTTGTTTATTCTTGTCTTGGATGAATGATTTATATGTTAGGCTTAAGAAAACTGGCAGATCCCCAATTGGTAACATGCTTGAACGTCTTAAGAAACATGAACCGACGCGCACTAGGTCTTTATTGGTTGTATTTAATGCATGAGCCACTGTTTACAATCCCTATAGTTGTGCTGGGCATGGTGTAGGAGGAGATAAGAGCTCATAGAATTGGGGAGTTAAGTGTGCCACCCCATGAATGGTATTAAGGAATACGATCCGTCATCCATGCAATTATAACAAGTAATTAACGTGTAAAAGATGTCTAGGGAGTAGTGAAATCTAAGTAAACACATTTTCTCCAATTACTGCTCACAACTTTAGTATAAATTAGTTTATTTTCATTTCTAGTATTTTATTTTGATTGCATCTTAGTATTGGGTTAGTTGAATAGCAACTAATTCCGCCCAAATCCTTCAAACCTGAGATTTTAAATTGCTTTCTAAAAAATATAAAAATACAAAAAGAGTCTTCCCTCACCTTTAGAACTAGTATTTAGGTTTTCTAATCCTAGCGACACTATTCCTAGCTGAACGATCAATCCCCCGGTACTTGTCACTATACTATACTACAACGATCAGGTACACCACCTGGTGGGGGTTGTAAGCTTCTCAAGATCCCTTGAGAGGTAAAGCCTGGTGCGATTCTCACGTATCAAGTTTTTGGCGCCGCAGCCTGGGGAATAGTTATTGTTTAGGTTAGAATTATTTTTATTAGGTCTACTTGCTAGATTCCTTTCTAGTAAGATTTTATTTTTATTTTTAGGTTTTCTTTAGTCTATCTTATTTCTTTGTGCCTTTGTTCGTAACCACCCAACATCATGGACAACGGGAACATCTTTGAACCCGTCATCCCACCACAACAAAACCCACCATTAGAACCCCTTAGGCCTCGAACCTTAGGAGAGTATTCCCGACCTAGCCACCAAGGCTACTGAAACACCATTGAGCTCACCGGAGCCAATGTGACCCCCTTGCGATCCGACACCATCCGGTTGGTGCAAAGCGGATGTGCATTCCATGGACTTCGTTTCGAAGATCCAAACCAACATCTTAAGGACTTCCTCAAAATCGTAGATTCCATAGACCTAGATGTTGCAACTAGAGAGACAACCCGATTACGCCTATTCCAATTCTCTCTACGGGATCAATCTAGTCAATGGCTTGAGCGTTTACCCGCGGGATCCATCACCACATGGGATGATCTCACCACTCGTTTCCTTGCTCAATTTTTCCCACCGGGGAGAATTACTAAGCTTAGAAATGACATCTTGATGTTCCAACAACGTCAAAATGAATCTCTTTATGAAGCATGGACTCGTTTCAAGGACTTACTCCAAAAAGTCCCTCATCATGGCATAGATCTTTGGCTCCTAGTCCAAATTTTTTATGACCATATCGACATCTCCACGAGGCGAGCCATTGACCAATCGGCCGGTGGTAAGCTACGTGATCTTAGTGCGGAACAATCATGGGAACTCATAGAAGATCTTGCTCTCTATGACAACGAAAGTTGGAATGATCCCCGTGATTTGAACAAAATGGTCAAGGCAATATCTTTGCCTTTGAACAATTCTAGCACTCCCGACCGTAGGATCATGGAACTTGAAGGTCGAGTCAAGTCTCTCATGAAATCTTACGAAGCTCAAAAACCTTCAAGCCAAGTAAGCAGAATCGCTTCTACATGCAAATTATGCAATGGCCCTCATGAGACTCATAACTGCATGGAACTTCCAAAACGAGCTTATAACGAATTCACATCATCACACGTAGGTCAGGGTCCTCGAACTTCTGGCGAGGCCTATGAGGCATGGAAGGATAAACCTAATTTCAGAGGGTACCAAACGCGAAGCGTATCCTTCAATGACTCCTCACCACTCACTTGGTCCGAGCATTTTCCATCACAAGGCATTCCTAGGCAAAGCTGTGAAGATACTTTAAAAAAATTCATTCTATCTCAAGAATTACAGCTCGCTACGCTCGAGGCCAAATTTAGACAACAGCAGGCTGATGTAAACAACAAGATTTGTAATCTGTTAACTGCTATCAAAGAGCATGTTGATAATAAGCCCATTCACGTTGATGAGGTTAAATCTGCTACCGTCATGAGTCCACCAACCTCCCCTGTGAAAATAAAAAGTCCTAGCAAGTTATTCAAACACCTATCTCCTAAAGGAAAAGAACCTGTCAACCCCCTAGGACCAATCCACTTCGTAAACACCATCACCACGATATCTGCTTCAACACCCAACCCAACCCAACCTAACAACAAACTAACAAATTCAGTCGGACAGAGATGAGACCTCAAGGGTAGACCATGATTCGACCGGAAAACCTACCAACTCACCCGAGCAATACACCGCGCGAGAATCCGGCAAACCGGATGAAGGGAAAGAGAAATCGGAAGAACATGAGAGAAATCCAACCATTTTGGGTAAATCTATTATAGAAGAACCCGAGAGAAAAATGGAGGATGTTATTAGTGGGAGTAGCAATAAGACTAAGGAAAGTAACCCTAAAGTTTTCAAGATCCCCTGTGCCATTAAGGAAAAGCTCTTGACCGATAGTCATATAGATCCTAGCTTCCCAGTCAACATAATCCCCCTTTCCCTATACCACGAAACCTTCCCAGAACGCATTGCGTGCGAGAGAGTAGTAGAAAATTTATTAATTGGGATTGGAGAGCTTGTTTACAATACTGACCTCACCGTGGTTGATGACGTGGACCCTCTCACCAATCAAACGTTAACCAACCTTGTCCTTGGGACACCATTTATCAATGAATCGGGAGCAATCCTTGATGAGAAAGATGGTAGTGTATTACTCACCAATGGTGTTAGGAAGGTAATTTTTCATAGGGATAATGAGGAGGTGTACGAGTATCGTCCTTCCCTTGAGGGGAATCTATATGGGTCAAAGGATGGAGAGTCGGGGAAGATAAGACGGCGTGATCCGAATAATCTCAAAATCCCCTGCATGATCGGTCATAAGTACTTCGATAACATCTACATTAATGTATTCCTGCCAAAGAATTTTATGTCATTGTTTCATTATAACAATATCTGCAGATGGGGGATGATTTACAAGGGAGAGAAAGTGGTTGGTAAGGATCATGAAATCCAGGTGTTCGTAGGAAATATGACATTCACTATGGAATTCACGATTGTGGATAACATAGAAGACTATGTCGACCCTAGGTTATCACAAGTAGTTTTTGGAGCACCCTTTTGTGAAATCACTAATTTGATAGTGGATGACTTGAACGGAATCATGACCTTCACTGATGGGATTAGGAGGATTTCATACCAAACGCCATACAAGAGAAAAGACCTTAAGGAAATCGATTGTGACGGGCTTGATAAGATAAGTTCTCAACTTATTTTGTGTGATGAAGATGTTAGGAGAGGGTGTAAAAACATTCCTGATTTATCATGTGGATTCTTTAAGAATGTTAGTAAGCTTGGTTCTAAGTATCGACAAGATGTTTTCAAGTTCGAAGACCCGAAGTACTTGCACTATGAAAGCGATACTGGTTTAGAAGATGACCTAGAGAGTGAAACCAATGATGAGGTCACGTAGTAACCCATAACCTTGAGTCTAGCTACAAGACTCGTAAATAAAGAAAAGTGCTTCTTGGGAGGCAACCCATGTTTTGTGTGATTTTATTTTGTTTGTTTGTTATTTGTTTCCGTATGCATGCTTTATTTTTATTGTTGGTAGATCATGTTTCTCAATTAAAAAGTGGAAATACTTTACTTTGTTGTTTAGCCTAGTCTTAACTCCACCTAAAAGTATTTTTGCAAAAGATAAGTGTAAGGGGAAACCCCAAATATGTTTTCAAGAAACAAACCGATCATGATTCTCCACAATATTAAATGAACATGTATATTCGTATTTGTTAGAGTCAAATGCTTGTATTGAGTCATGATGAAGTTTTGCAGGATTTTCCAGGAAGTAGGACCAAGTTTTTCCAGAAATTTTCCGGAAACTTAACATAAGAATTTCTGCAGGTCAATTATGACGGTGTCAGGAGTTTACTCTTGACGGCGTCAGGTGTAAAAATCTGGAAATTTTACCGGTTTTGTTTTTCTAACGGAGTCTTATGGTTTTTGTGAAATATTAAGTTTTATAATCTCCAGGAGATCTGCAAACTTCATTCCACAAGCATTATATCTTATCTTGTTTTCTAGGATTTAGTAACTTATATAGGATGCCGCCGATTTTACGCGAGGTTATCTTGTCTATTTTCTCAGGTTTTACAGGTTATGTTTGACAAGAAGATGATTTATATTCTGGAAGGGAAGCTTTGATTGTTCATTTTCTTGGAGGAAGATTTAACCTGGCCCACCTATTATCCATACCGAGCGAATCAGGGGAGTATTTGATTTCATTCTCTTTACTTTTTCACTTTTACATTCTTTACTTGAACATTGGGGACAATGTTCATCTTAAGTGTAAGGGGAGGGTAAAAAGATGATACCTTACATATGCACTTTCGCTTGAGTTTGTTTTGTTTAATGGTAGATGTGTAATAAAACTATGAGAAATACTTGTTAGTGTAATTTTAGCGCCAAATTTAAAATTTTTTACAACAATTAGGAGTGAAACTTTAGCCATAGCAAGCGTCTCATGGATAGGAGATTGTATGACTAGCACATAACCGTATATTCAGAAAAATTTTCCACCCAAATATGTGAGGTTCGCCTTTAGATTTGATAGGAAATGCATTTACTATTAGTGCTTATTAGTGTACCGGTAGCATTTAGATTCTAGAACTTGCGTTAGTGATGCATCCCGAGACCGCTAGTGAGACTACATTCGTGTAGTAGGATTTACTACATGATAAGAGGCATTAGGATCACCCTTGTGTTAAACCCGTATTATAATTAATTGACCATTTAAGTCATATTACTTGGCTAGTTAAGTCAACTAATTTTTCCCACACCCTTAGCGTTGTACTCATTTTTAGTATACGAAACCCCTAGTACACCCCTCCGAGCCTATCTTTTCGTTTCTAACTTTAAGCATTTTACTTAAAGGAAGAATTTGTTACACCCCACTTAAATGTACAACCAAATCGCCTTAGCCTTCCGTGTATGCGCTCATTTTTAGTGCATTATTGTTATTTGTTAAACCCTAAGTTAACTATCTAATTGATTACATGGTTGCTAAGTCGAGTCATATCCTTGTACATATTGTTTTGGGACGATTGGGACTCATGGGTAAGTACTTATTTATGGAGTAATGGGGAAGAACATAATATTATTACCCCCATATGTGTGTTAATCTTAAAAGTGCTCCAAGTGTTTTAATTTTCTTAATTCGAGTCATTAGATTAGTTAATTGTAAAGTATGTAAAAATTCAAGTGTAAGGGGAACGTTCATTCCCTATGATGTATTATTTCGGATGGTAGGGTAAGAGTGTATGCAAAAAAAAAAAAAAAAAAAAAAAATAGAAAAAGGAAAAAGAGGAAAAACATACGGACTACCATCCCTTTTCATTCTATGTTCATTTTATGTTTTTGTTATTTTTCATTTATTAGCTTAAGTCGAGTCTAGTCTTTGCTTAGCAACGCCATATTGTACATGTAATTAACCAAGATTGTTAACTCGCCACCAGTAAAACTTCCTTTATCTAACAAAACCGTGTATTTCATATCCCTACACCTAACGTTACAACCCTTTAAAAGACCTCTTTGATAGTTTATCCTAGGTACTTACGCCATGTGGTGGAGGTTTGATCCTTTCCCAAGCCTATGGTAATCTATTTTGCTATGACAGGTAGTGAGAGATATCTTCCGTTTCCATTTTGTAAGTTACACTTTATTACACCCGAGAGATGTGAGTATCTAAACACTATTTGTGACGTGCTTGTGTATGACCTCCGTGCTTGTCTATTGGTCTTTAGTGGAACGATTATTTGTTGTAATTACTTTTATATTAGTGTTAAATGACCCCTAACTTGTATTTTGGCTAGAATAAAAGCGCATTTGCTTGAGGACAAGCAAATCTCAAGTGTAAGGGTATATGATGAGGCGAAAAATGATCCGTTTTTAAGGGGTCATTTAAGCCCGAATTCGAATTTATTTGATCAAATATTGCCCTAAATTGTTCCTTTTGTGATTTTAGGTACTTTGGGAGTGAAATCTGGAAAAGGAAGCAATTCGGACATTTTTGGAGCATAAAAATGAAGAAAACGCCAAAGTCTTAATTTTCCATGCTGGGAACAGTAGGTGACGGCGTCAAGAGTAACTCCCTGACGGCGTCAAGAGCAAAATTTCATGACGGTCCAGTAGAGATTTGACGGCGTCATGAAGGTAGGGCGTAAAGTGTAAAAGTCATGACGGCCTGGAAATGATTAAGTCTTGACGGCGTCAAATGTAGATCAAGGCAGTCCGAGAATAGTTTTGGCGGCGAGGTGACGGCGTCACAAGATTTGTCTTGACGCCGTCAGACCCCTTTTCCTATATATAGTTTTCTAATTTTTCACAATTAAAGAGAGAAGTTTTGGGAGAAACCCTAAGTACGATTTTGGTGTAACTTTACAGGTTTTTCAAGGGTTCCAACCCCTTGATACCTTGCATGTGTAATCAAGATAAGTGTTCCTTTAATTCAATCAATATGTCTATGTGTTGGTTGTCTATATCTTGTTCTTGTCTTAATTCCATCATGCTAGGCTAGATCTATCTTGTGTTTGCTTAGATCTAATGAAACCTAGATGTTGATTATGTGTTGATTACTTGTTTATTCTTGTCTTGGATGAATGATTTATATGTTAGGCTTAAGAAAACTGGCAGATCTCCAATTGGTTACATGCTTGAACGTCTTAAGAAAAATGAACCGACGCGCGCTAGGTCTTTATTGGTTGTATTTAATGCATGAACCACTGTTTACAATCCCTATAGTTGTGCTGGGCATGGTGTAGGAGGAGATAAGAGCTCATAGAATTGGGGAGTTAAGTGTGCCACCCCATGAATGGTATTAAGGAATACGATCCGTCATCTATGCAATTATAACAAGTAATTAACGTGTAAAAGATGTCTAGGGAGTAGTGAAATCTAAGTAAACACATTTTCTCCAATTACTGCTCACAACTTTAGTATAAATTAGTTTATTTTCATTTCTAGTATTTTATTTTGATTGCATCTTAGTATTGGGTTAGTTGAATAGCAACTAATTCCGCCCAAATCCTTCAAACCCGAGATTTTAAATTGCTTTCTAAAAAATATAAAAATACAAAAAGAATCTTCCCTCACCTTTAGAACTAGTATTTAGGTTTTCTAATCCTAGCGACACTATTCCTAGCTGAACGATCAATCCCCCGATACTTGTCACTATACTATACTACAACGATCAGGTACACTGCCTGGTGGGGGTTGTAAGCTTCTCAAGATCCCTTGAGAGGTAAAGCCTGGTGCAATTCCCACGTATCAATATTCGTTCGATTTGATCGGATTCATAGTAGGATGGATCGACAATTCTCCCCTCGTGAATGTTTCTATTTTCAATGGGACGAAAGAAACATGCAACGGCAGGAGACATGCCGGGAGTGGCGGAAACTTTAGGAATGTATTGTTTGGTTTTAGAAACGTCACCAACCGTGGTTTTAGGCATTTTCACCTAAACAATATAACAGCAAAAATAAAATTAAGACAAAAACAATTAACATGCATATGTTATATATAAATATATGCCATACATGTGGAACAGAAGCCTACTTCGACCTAAAAAAAATATCCTAGGAAGTAGTTTCATAATGTTCCTTGTTTTTAATTTTAAACTCGTTTAAAATGTATCTTATGATGTCAAAATGTAGTTGTGGAATTAGTTCGATATAATATCAAGACTATCCAAACATCACTTTAGATATCATAATTCATTTTGAAATTTGGCTAGATTTATATTAGGTTATATATCTTGCTATCTCTTACGAGTTTGACTAACATTAAGCTTGTTTAGAAAGTGAAAATATGAATTTTGGTTTTCAAAATATCTTTTTCCAAGTTAAACCAAACGCTCCCTTAACTAGATGAATATCGACCATAACATCAATATATATATATATATCGATTATATATCTTGATAACTTCTATAGACTAGAATTATGTTAATAAGTTTAACAAACTAGTTTTAAGTTTTAAATAAATTCATTTAAGTATGATTTGTTCATGAACCAAACGCCCATGTTGTCTTCATGAAACTTTTTACAATGATTTGAAAAGTATGTTTTGATTGTTTAAAACATTAAATCACTACAATGTAGTAACTTTTAACTAGTTTTTAAAAATTATATCAACAATGTGCTTTTTGAAAAATAATATTAGCAAGGGTTTATGGGTGATTAGACATTTTAACAACATAATGTGTTATACTTAGTTTGAGTAGCAATTCTTCATTCTAATCATATGGGGAGCATTTAGTTATGCAATTCCTAGACTTAATTTTACTAAAATTCGGATTTAGATAAATTTTAATAAAACACCTAATTATTGATTAGACACTAAATTCAATGAAATTTGATGAAATGTATATTGGAAAACTTACAAGAGATGTTGTCTTACGTTTGGTTAACGTTTTCCCCTTGCAAAACAACAATGGATTGGTGATTTGGTGAAGGATTTTGGTGATTTTGGGTGTATAGGGACGTTCACAGCAGTAGGGAGTGGGAAAAATATGAACAAATGGAGTGTTTGGCAAATTTTTTAAAATGAAAATCGGATTTGGTAGTACCAGTAGGCCGGCCCCCTTAAACATTAAGGGGACCGCCCTCGGTAACAAGCTGGTCCCCTTAAACATTAAGGGGGCCGCCCACCAATTTTTGATTTTCTTTGTGGTTTTGTTTCTGGCATGAACATATTTATACGTATATAATTAGATTTATAATATACCCAAATACGTAGGAATAAATTTGCACGAGGATGAATTACTTGACAATTTTTAACGTTTCGTTAATTAAAATGTATCATGACAATTTCTGATAAAATGATCAAGGCGTCAAGTTAAGGAGAAATGATCGGGAATATATATATATATATATATATATATATATATATATATATATATATATATATATATATATATATATATATATATATATATATATTATGTGTAAGTGTGAAGAAATGGTGGGTTATTAGGTGAAATTGAGAAATGTTAAGGAAATGACGAAGATAAGTTTTTGTCGGCGAAAGGAGTTTGTTTCATCCATGGTTTTCTTGTGCGAAGGCGGTCTACTTTTATGTTGATCCACTTAACTCACATCTCTTCATCATCATGAGTTTTTTAGTAGTGGACATAAAAGATTTTCGAGTTGAACGTTAAAGTTCAAAAGGGCCAATAGGGGGAAGGAAAAGGTTCGAGAACGAACAATTTCCTTGAGTTCTAGAAAGGCAACTAATGACGTATCTAGGTTATGTGCACGCATATGTATATATATTATTTATATATATATATATATATATATATATATATATATATATATATATATATATGTTCAAGAGAAAGAAGGAAATAAACTATATCTACGCAAACAAAGCAACCAATAAAAGAAAATTTTATCCACGCATGGCAATGAGTAGAGAAAGAATGGAGTACCCGACGGTCTTCAAAATATCTTCTAAATCTTCAAGATAATATAGACTTTGCAAATGTCTATGGTGAGAGAGCTGCAAGATAGTTATATGGAATGTTGATCTAGCTATTCGGTCCCCATTGCCTATTTGGTCCAAAGTTGTTTGGTCCAAAACATGTTCAACATTTGGTTAGGATGCATGAAAGGTGGTAGTATTCCCCAAGGGTTGTAACTTGGTTGATAGTTCCACATTTGATTACTAGTGTTGTTGTAGTTTTGTTTATTTTGGTTTCTTCTTGGTTGAGGTGTTTTAGATCTAGGATAAGAGTTATTTGGCTTCCTAGGTGATGGAGTTTTAGATCTTGTTTTAAGTTTGGAGGATCCTACTTCGGTTTTTAAAGATGGTTTATAAAAGGTTTTTATTTCTTCATCACTAGCAAGAGGTATTTTCTTATTATTTATGAGTATGTATTTGGGATGTGCTTCTAAGGATGTTGGTTTACTAGATTCGCTTTCAAACTTAACATTTTTTGTTTCACTAGTTGAAGCTTCAATTGGGTTAAATCCTAAGCCGGTTTTGTCTCCGGATATTCTTTGAATGCTTATTATTTTCTTAAGTGAGTTACTACTATTTTCATATTTGTCAAGTTTACAAATTTCTTCTCTAAGTATTTCATTTTCACTTTTAAGCTCTTGACATAATTTACATTCTTCAACAATTTCTTTGCCTTTTTCTAATTTATGTATTTTAATTTTAAGTTCTAGTATTTCATTTTCTAATTGGTTGTTTATACGTTTTAATGATTTGTTTTTAGTCATTACTTGTTGTCCTAATTTGCATAGTGTATTATACTCATTATCTAAATCATTTTCGTCTAATGATAGATTCTCATCACTAAAGTATTCGGTTTCGGAACGTACCTCGTTTGATGTTTTTGCCATAAGACACTTTTCTTCTTTTGTCGTTTCTTTCTCCTCTTCATCACTATCACTCCAAGCTCCTCCGACAAATGCTCTTTGATTTTGATCTCTTGACATTATTGGACATTTTACAATGAGATAATTTGGATCACCACATTTAAAACACTTTCTTTCATTCTTGCTATTCTTGTCATCTTTATTCTTTTGAGATGCTCTCCTTTCATCATGTGGTTGTCTAACGAATCTTCCTCGCCTTTTGAAAAATTTCTTGAAATCTCTTAAGGACATGGCATATTCTTCGTCATCACTTTCGGAAGATGAGCTATCTTCGTTACTAGATTCCTTTCTAGCTTTCAAGGCGATTGACTTGCTTTGCTCTCGTTTTCCTTTGACCATTTCAGAGTCCTTCTTTATTATTCCTTCGTAGACTTTCAAGTTCCCAATTAATTCATCAAGTTGTAAAGTTGACAAATTTTTTGATTCTTCAATAGCCGTCATTTTAGCTCACCATTTTGGGTGAAGAGCCCTAAGAAACTTCCTAACAAAATTCTTACTAGAAAAATTCTCATCAAGTGCTTTTAAACTTGTGATGATAGTGTTAAACCTAGCGAAAGCATTATCAATTGATTACTCTTCCGGAATCGTGAATTGCTCATATTGTTGAACAAGTAGATCCATTTTGTTATCTTTGACTTGACTATTACCTTGGTGAGTTATTAGTAAAGAATTCAAAAATTCTTTTGCGGTTTCACACATAGATCCTTTCGTATTCTTTACGTGGTAGCTCATTGTAAATAACCATTTTTGCTTCATCATTTTTAGCAAGTTTTCTTTTTAAATCATCGTTTTGTTTTTCAAAAGGTACGATTTCATCTTTCTTTGTTTCGGGGTTATTTTGAATAGGTAAAAAATCACCATTAGTAATAACATGCCAAAGATCTAGATCTTTTGATTTCACATAAGTTTCGAATCGATTTTTCCAATATAAAAATCCATCACTTTCAAATAGTGGTGGTCTTTGCATAGATTGCCCTTCTAAATATTTTTCAGATTCCAAAGATCGTTACAAGTTTTAAAATACAATATATTTTAAAGATCTTGCTAGACGTGGCTCCTGATAACAATTGTGGAAAACTAGAAGGGGGTTGAATAGTTTTACGTTCTTTTTGAGTTTATTTTACAAAAATTATAGTTGCTTAAAAAATTTGATTCGATCTTATGTGAATTCAATTGTTAACAAGAATGAGCAAGTCTAAATAGATACAATCTAATAATGTAAACAAAGTAATAAAAGATAGAAATGGAGAGATCAAACCACAACACGCGAATTCATAGTGGTTCGGCTACAAGGACACCTTCCTTACCTTACTCCACTCCCCGAGTACCACACTCGAGAGTTTTCTTCACTATGTCAACAAACTCCTTATGGCGGAGAAACCTTACACACCTTGGCTTACACCGATTAACGACACTAAGCTAAATGTCGAGTTCTAATCCTAGCTAGAGCTAATCTCACAACTTCTTCACAACTTCACTACTTCTTCACGATAGCTTCACGACTTCTTCTTCATGTCTACTTCACACCTTCTTCAATTCACAACTACTTCACAACTTCTACTCTACTAATCAACACAACTAATATCTACAATCTACTAAATCACACAACACTATTGCAAATAATCTAGCACTACTACAAAATGATATCAACTAATCACAACACTACTACTTTGTATAGATGTTGAAAGAGTGTTCTTCTTTTTGCACTTGTGTGGATGAAATCTTGGATCACTTTGAAACAAAGACTTATGAATTATATGATCAAAGATTTTTGGAATAGAAATGGAGAAGAGATCAGAAAGTTTTTAATGCAAAAAGGTGAGAAAAATTTGTGGAATGAACCAGTATCTATAGGACAAGCAAATACTGTTCTGGAGCGTGTCGGTCTCCTTAATCATTAAGGGGGCCGCCCCCTCCAGAACATTTTGTTTGTTTGTCCTTTTGCGTGGAAGATTTTTCTGAATTATATTTGCCATTTTTGGTTAGAAATTTAAATTCATATATTTATAATAAATTAAACATATTCTTTTAATTTCAAAAATGTTTTTATAAAAGTTATAAAATGTTTGATGTCATTTTATAAAATGTCTTTGTGTTTAAGAAAATGATTCTTTGATCATGTAATGCATTAGGCACTTTGTATATTCATACCTTAAGTGATTAGATGATAAAAGTGAATATTTACTACTAAATACTTGTTTACGTCATAATTTTCGATTTAATCTAGTTTACATTTTGTGATTATCAAAACATAAAGTTATTGAGAAATATTAATAATGTGTTTAGGCATTATTTATATCAACAAAGTATATAATTAGAGTTGGTATCATTTTCGTGGTCACGGTAAGATGTTTAGACTTGTGTTTGGTTGAGTGTTGGGGATTGAAGGTAAGGGTCATGGTTGTGTCTAGTTTAGGATTTGTTAGTTTTTTCTTTCTTTTTTTTGGACATGGTATTGGCTGTGATATTGGTTATATTGCGAATGCCATATATAAATGTTAAATCTTGATTGAAAAAAAGGGATCTTGGAAACGTGACTTTGTGAAAGATTGTGAAAAGGGTTTCGTATGTTTGGGTGAAGTAAGATACGGGTTTTTACAATTTGATTATAATGATGGTGCAAAAAGATATTATTTTATTTTATTTTATTTTATTTTATTTATTATTTTTTTTTAAGAAGTGTAACTGTGCTCGACAGAATGTTGTACATGTACATATTTGTGTTTTAAATCATAGTGCTTTGTGTTTTATGACTTGTACTAATATGGGATGGGGTGTATTAATTGTACATGTGTAAGAGATATTTTGATTTTAAAATATTGTGCTTTAAATACTTGTTCTTTGTGTTTTATCAATTGTATTTCATTTAAAATCTAAATATGAAAATCTTAAAAATTAAATATGAGAGAAGGTTAGACTTAAAATATTGTGCTTTAAATACTTATTCTTTGTGTTTTATCATTTATATTTTACTTAAAATCTAAATATGAAAATCTTAAAAATTAAATATGAGAGAAGGTGCAATATGCTTTATAAGTCGTATAGATTTATAAAAATATATATATTTATTTGAATTCAGTTTTTGGTTTAGATTGCCAAAAAATAACCCAACCGAAAATCGAATATTTAATTCGGTTCAATTAGTTTTTGACAAATTCAGTTCGGTTATTTCTAATTTGATTCAGTTTCGATTTTTAGTTTATTCGGGTATTACCCAAACAATGAACACCCTACTCTTGACAAAGAAAAATGACTTGGAAAGAGAAGAGTTTAACAGTGGTAAGCCAAAAGAAACGCCAAAACGCCATTGGGAAATGCTTTTATGTCAATATTACAAAAGACAAATGGACTTCTGAACATATGCATAGTTTGTCAAATCGACTAGTTTCACGCAATTTATGTAGAACCAGAAGCCCTTACTTGCAAATTTGAATTCGAAAATAATACAAGGTTTTTTATCTTCAACATTCAAATTTTAATACTTAGGTTAACCTAATTATTTTTAATAGATTGAAAAGTTATAATCACTGTAAAAAGATAATTGAATTTACACACCTTTTTTTCGACATAATCCTAATGTAAGTAAATTTTTATTAGCTTATTAACACTTAATAATATGTAAACATTGGTGATATTTATAAGTATGGGAAAAAAATAACTTTCAAGAGGTGAAGAAATCTAAAAAATATATCAACACTTATAGGTGTTAAAGTTATTTGTAACACCCAATTTTTCAATACTTTCTTAAGTTCAGATAAATTAAGTGTTACAATTAATTTTTACACTCACAGTATGGAGAAATTTTCATACTTAAAAGTGTAAACTTGTTTTTGATATAATTATAAGTGTGAAAAATTTATTGTTTTACATTTTTCTCACACTTGTTAATGTAGATTTTTACAAATTATTATCTATTAATAAACTAATAAAATTTTACACAGTAAAATTTTACACAATTTTTAAAAATGTAAAAATAAAACTTTGAAGATTAGACTTAATTTTTTAGTGACTTTTCTTGATATCCCTGGAATAATTTCCGTTCAGTTCTCTTTATTTTATATTAGATAAATCGAAATCTTAAAAAAGTAGAAAAATCATTATTTTATTACACTAACAAAGTTAAAAGTATGTTAATAATTAAGTTTTTTTTTTTTTTTTTTTTTTCTTTTTTTTTTTTTTTTTTTTTTTTTTTGATTTGTTCTTTTAAATAAATTAAATTGTGTTACTTAGCACTATGTATAGAGAGGGGCCTAGCTATAAGATTCCAAACAGGGAGGTTCACCGATTACCCATATAAACGGCCTTGGCGTTTCTTTTATCGCACCTCTCAAACTTACACTACTCTTTATTAATTATCTCTCAACTCTTCTTACTCTGAAAACCATAATTTGTGCAATGGCTATAGATTGCATGATCAAGACTACATCAAACATGCCATCCCTTAAAGAAGATCAACGAAAGTCGTTCATTTTCGATGCATCCGTGCTAAAACATGAAACCAATATACCCCAACAGTTCATATGGCCCGATCATGAGAAACCTAACTCCCAAAAATCAAAGGAACTTGAGGTTCCTTTGATAGACCTAGGAGGTTTTCTTTCTGGACGATCGAGTTCGGCTAAGGAAGCCTCCAGTCTTGTGGGCGAGGCTTGTCAAAAACATGGTTTTTTCCTAGTCGTCAACCATGGAGTTGATGCAAACCTAATATCCGATGCTCAACGATACATGGATTTGTTCTTTGAGCTCCCCCTTTCTGTAAAGCAAAGAGCTCAAAGAAAAGTTGGTGAAAGTTGTGGCTATGCTAGTAGTTTCACTGGACGGTTTTCCTCTAAGCTGCCTTGGAAAGAGACACTCTCTTTCCGATTTTCAGCTGAGGAGAACGCATCCAACATAGTTAAGGACTACTTTGAGAACACAATGGGAGAAGAGTTTATTCGACTTGGGTATGTTTCAAGTTACATGTCTATCTTTTTTATAATCAATATATAAACTAGTTCCTTTCATTTACCATAAGCTAAATGCTATTATATTTACAGGAAGGTTTACCAAGAATATTGCAATGCCATGAGTAGACTCTCTCTTGGGATCATGGAGTTACTAGGGATAAGCCTTGGTGTGAGCCGAGCTTACTACAAAGAATTTTTCGAGGAACATAATTCAATAATGAGGCTTAACTACTATCCACCATGTCAAAAACCAGACCTTACCTTAGGCACAGGTCCTCACTGTGATCCAACATCATTGACAATCCTACACCAAGATAACGTCGGTGGACTAGAAGTCTTTGTGGACAATGAGTGGCGTTTAATCGCACCGAATTCAAATGCTTTTGTTGTAAACATTGGTGACACATTCATGGTAAGAAATCTCCTCATTATTAGGTTTTCTTTGTCACTTATCACCATTTAACTGCATTTTTTTTTTCCTTCCAAAGTTTGTTGCAAAACTCTTTTTTTCAACCGAAATACACAGATGTTCAAAAAAAAAAAAAAAAAAAAAAAAAAAAAAATAATAATAATAATAATAAAATAAAAGAAAAAAAAAAAAAAAAAAAAAAAAAACACAAGCTAAGCTTGTCAATTTTGGGACATGATCCAACAAGCTTTAGGATAATGGGCCAATCTTGGTTCCACTATTCCAAAAATATGTTGGTTAAGCTCTTTTTAAAACTAATCTGATATGATTATGTTTGATACAGGCACTTTCAAATGGAAGATACAAAAGTTGCTTGCATAGGGCTGTGGTAAACAGCAAAACTACTAGAAAGTCACTTGCTTTCTTCTTATGTCCAAAGAAGGATAAGGTAGTGATCCCACCAAAAGAATTGGTGGACGAAAATAACCCTAGAATATATCCAGATTTTACATGGTCTACCTTTCTTGAGTTCACTCAGAAGCATTACAGGGCTGACAAGAATACCCTTCAAGCTTTCTCAACCTGGGTTCGACAGAAAACCACTTGATGTCGACCCAATTTGACATGCATGCAAAAAGACAATTAGATCGAACTGTAAGATGACCACCAAAGAGGATGCATGAAGATTTATGCATGCTTTGCTTTCAAAGCTTTCACCTTTATGTTTCTTTAGGGCCAACAAATGAAGGAATAAAACAATCTTAAGGACCCTAGATAGTTCAGATTTTAAGTAATCTTTATGGACGCGCGCTACACTAGTAGGAATAAAGAGAAGCATAAAAATGAGCCAGTTTTGTAATTTTGTTCTGGACTGTGTAGAAAGCTTATGTAGTTATCTCTAGTAGCATTACCTAGTTTTTTTCTTTTAGCTTCTATTTGTATATATCTGAGCGCCAAAAAATATCAAAATCAAAATTAAATTAAATCTGGCATCCTATGCTTTATTTATTCGACATCTCTTTTTCCTAATTAACCTTTTGTGTTGTATATCCTTACAATCATTCTCTTGGGAGCAACCATATAGAGATTGCTCTTAATTCATGGTAAATTATGTTGAACACCTATAATCTAGCTTTTTTCTTTATACAAGTAATGCTTAGAGAAAATGTGAAATGAATATAAAAAAAACACGAAAACAGTTGGAAAAACACCAAGATTGTCATGTAAAGGATCTGATAGTGTTACTTTTAGAATTAAAAATATATTATAATCTTAAATGTAATTGAGATCTTGATAAGCAAGAGCTCGACATTCGTCTCATTAAGTGAGTCAGCCTATATTTAAAAACAAGAAGATAGCTAATCAAACGTGTTCGATGTGGAAAGTTTTTGACACTAAAAAATCTAGAACCTAATATAAACCAAAAATATATTCATGCAAGAAATTTAAAAGGTAAATCATTAAAGATTTTGTAACATTAATCAAAGTGGTAAAAACATGTGAGTAGAATAATTTGATAGGTAAATAAGTACACAGGTGCAAGATGGTGGTGAGTTAGGGAGGGGGCTACTTGTGACTTCATCAACTCTCCAACCAACAGCACTACACTAAAGGTGATCCCACACTTCAAGAATGATCCCATGTCTATCTGTGCAAAATAGTAATAGTGTCATTGGATCTACTTTGGGATTTTTATTTTTATTGTTTTACGTACTTTATATAATTTCATCGGAGGACAAATTAAGGGTGCTAGAGTAGGGCAGGGTTAGGTTAACTGGACATGGGTATTTTAGAGATTTTAATCCAGGGATCAAGTAAAATAAATAAACAGGACCCACAAAAGTGAATCATTTATAAGAGAGTAAGAACTAGAGTCCATGGAGGGCTTTGACAGAGCTTTCGTTGTAATGGATTCTTCTGCAACAAGGTTTTTTGTTTTTATTCTTAGCATTACTTTAGTTATTATAATACTAGTAAGTAAACAGTTCATGCTTACGAAATGCAAGCATGTATTCGTTGTCCGATATATGGAAATGTCATAGGTATGAAGATAAAAATGCGTGTATAATTACTCATATTAGTTGCTTTTACAATATTTGTATTTGGAAATTAATGATATACTGTAGTTCTTAGGCTGGACACAGTAAGACGACCCAATCTTTATATTTTTCTCTGTCACATCAGCTTTCTCGATCTCTTCAACGACCTGCATGCGATTGAGTGCCGCAGTAAAAACGACCTTAATAATATTAATTGGAAAGTGGGCCCTTTGTTTTTTATGTGTGTATGTAGTCGGTCGAGTATGCGACCCCTTTCATTTTTTTCCTCCCTATATTCGGTCGTGACCTACTAACCTCAACAACGAAGACCGAGTAATACCTACACGACCCACTCGGTCGTGGTCCTTATTGGGGCCAGCCTTAGAAAGACGTCATTAATTATCCGAACTAATGTATCAGCCAAGAGAAGTTACTAAGCTATATCATGCAGCGTATTACTTACTCCGAACAAATTGAACTCCCTTTTGTTCCTTTTCAAAACCTGTATTGAAGTATCCTTCGCCTCTCGTATTTTGAAATTCCACTGATATTATTTATACGACAATTTATAAGTAGACATTCTAATTATGGACCACTAAATGATCCGTAAGAGAATAAATATATCTGGAGATTTGGAGGGAAGTGGGAGAAAAAGTTTATAAAGTATGTTAAAATAGGGATAGGAACACTTAAGAATTTGTCTTGATGTTTGTCGATTTGCTGCAACATTCTTTCTATGGTATTCAATTTATTAATGTTCCAAACGTTGGTGGACAAATTATACCATGCAACTCCCCACGTACACAAACCTCATCACTTCTGTCTTTTTCCATCTTTGCTCGTTAGCTCACTCATCATTTTAACTCACCGAGTTGGATGTATATAAGATTACTCGGAGGCTAGTGAATAAAAGGCTCAGCTATCATATCGGCAAGATGTACTTAGCTAGTTAGCTACATTGAGTGTGGTAGGAACTCAGATACGTATGGTACTCGTCCGTGCCATTTTACGAACCACATTGACACTCTGTTCTCGAGTATAAAGCGGAAAGAAAAGAGATAGAGAGGAAAAAAGGAGTGAAGTAAAAAGAGAGTAATAAAAAATTATTTTTTTATATTGTGTTCCCGAGTTGGAAAGAAAAAAGAAGGAAGTAACAAAAAAAGAACTTTAAAATCAATTTCACTCCATTTCATCTCAAATTGAGAAGTAAATTAGGAGAGTAATTTTGATGTAATACTAGCCTTTACTTTCCTCTCCTCTCCTAAAAAATCTCAGGAACACAATTTTTTTTACTACCATCCCAAACCTTTCCCTTTCACTCCAAAAAATAAAATCAGAAACAGAGTGTGAGTATGGTAGGAACTCAAATACGTATGGTACTCGGCCATGCCATTTCACGAACCACGTTCGAAACCCAAGATGAGTAATAGTGAGTTATTGCAAGAAAAACTATTTATGCAGCTTAATAATATCAGAAACCATCCTGACCCATAATACATATATTGTTTATTTTTTATACATTTTTTAGAATAAACATGAAATATACACACACACACACACACACACACACACACACACACACACACACATATATATATATATATATATATATATATATATATATATATATATATATATATATATATATATAAATATAAAGCAACATTATTATCATTATCATTATGTAACACAATTTACAAATTATGTGAACAATAGAAAAATAATTTTATAAAACAGTAGAAATATTGAAATTACTTTAATATACTTTATTAATAACAACATTTATAATTTTTTTTTATGAAATGTAATAATAATACAATATATCCCTTAAACTTTGTATAAATATTAGTTTCATGATTTTCGCAACTTTTTTTACTAAATATATTATGATTTCAGATCATTTGAGGACCAAACTTTGTTTACATAATAAGGGATAAATCCTCACCCTTCATTCATTTTAATCTAAAGGCTGAGATTAAACTTAATATTTACACTACAAGGGTATTTTTGGTTAATATAAAAATCATTTTTTACATGCGTCTCAATTAAACTGTCATTTTTTTCACACATACAAAGTGTGTGTTTTTTTCTTCTCTCTGATCTATCCCCATCTTCATCCCAAAAATCACCTAACCTTAATTTTTGCTCCTCAATTCAGCAAACGATTACATTCTTCATCTCGTACATCACCTAACCTCAATTTTTTATCCCTTAATTTACGTTATTGATCTTAATAAGCTATTTTTTTTTATCATCAAATTAAGTTATTGTGCTGAAATTATAAGCTATCTGATTCAATTTTTTATCTGATATTTAGGTTTTATGGATTCGCTGTTATTTTTCTACTACTTCTGAAGAGATCGTTGTTACTGATCTTTCTTCTACTTATGAAAAGATCGTTGTTAGTGATGATGTTTCAGCTAAGTATGTTTTGGAGATTGTTGCTTATGAACATGGTGATGAATCCAAAGCTATTAAGAGTAAGCTTTTTTATTATTTTAATTTATACTATAAATCGTGTTTTAGTGTGAAAAAGCTATGTTATTAAGCAGTTATAAGCTCTAAATAGGCTTTAGTTAGGTTTTGATTGAATTAAGCAGTTTTAAGCTCTGAATAAGTAGTTTTAAGCTTTAAATAAGCTAGTTATTAAGCAGATTTAAGCTCTGATAGTAGCTGATAATATTAAGCACTTTTGATATATGTGATATATCATATGTGATATATGACATGTGATAAATTTTTGTTACATGCATCACATGTGATATTAAGAACATATGTATGTAATTGCATTTTTAGTTAATCACTGTTTTTATTTGTGTGTTTAGTTTTTCAGATTTGAATACTTTGAAAACTCCTGAATCGTTTGCTACCCACTCTAATTTTGATACTTCTAGTGGAACTGTTTATTATGCTCCTAAAGTTTCTATGGACGTTTTACTAGTTAAGGGTAAAGTTTATAAGTCGATTGATGAGTGCATTACCGCATATATGAAATATGTTGCTAAAGCAAGGTTTGTGGTTATGAAATCATGCTAGAAAAGATTGAGGAATGGTGTTGTGAAACAAAAGTATCAAGTGTATAATTGGGAATTTTTTCACGAGTGTCATGGGGACCAATACATAATTCGCATGAAGAAGTGATTTTGTTCACTTGGCTTGAAGGTTTAGGAGCTTCGTAGGATTACATGAGAAACTTGACTTGGTCTTCAAGTTCCATGATCCTACAGTCGGGAGTGCTTGAATTGTTCGAAGGCAAAGATATTGCCTTGACCGTTTTGTTCAAATCACGGGGATCATTCCAACTTTCGTTATCATAGAGAGCAAGATCTTCTATGAGTTCCCATGATTCTTCCGCACTTAGATCACGAAGCTTGCCACCGGCCGATTGGTCAATGGTTCGCCTTGTGGAAAGATCGATATGGTCATAGAAGATTTGGACTTGGAGCCAAAGATCTATGCCATGATGAGGGACTTTTTGGAGTAAGTCCTTGAAACGAGTCCATGCTTCATAGAGAGTTTCACCTTGACGTTGTTGGAACATCAAGATATCATTTCTAAGCTTAGTAGTTCTCCCCGGTGGGAAAAATTGAGCAAGGAAACGAGTGGTGAGATCATCCCAAGAGGTGATGGATCCCGCGGGTAAACGCTCAAGCCATTGACTAGCTTGGTCACGTAGAGAGAATTGGAATAGACGCAATCGGGTCGTCTCTCGAGTTACAACATCAAGGTCTATGGAATCAATAATTTTAAGGAAATCCTTGAGATGTTGATTAGGATCTTCGGAACGAAGTCCATAGAATGCACATCCGCTTTGCACCAACCGGATGATGTCGGATCGCAAGGGGGACACATCGGATCCTTGAGTGAGCTCAATGGTGTTTTGATAGCCTTGATGGCTAGGACAAGAATACTCTCCTAAAGTTCGGGGTCTAGGAGGTTGGTTTGGTAGTAGTGGGTTTTGTGGGTGGTTTTGTTGTGGTGGGTTGATGGGATCAAAGAGATACCACCTTCCATAATGGCGGATGGTAAAAGTTACGAACAAAGAAACGAAGAAATAAGATAGACTAAAGAAACCTATAAAAATAAAATAAAAATCTTACTAGAAAGGAATCTAGCAAGTAGACCTAATAAAAAGAAATTATAACCTAGACAATAACTATTCCTTGGGCTGCGGCGCCAAAAACTTGATGCACGGAATTGTACCCTCGCAAAAGGTTTTACCTCTCAAGGGATCTTGAGAAGCTTGCAATCCCCACCAGGCAGTGTACCTGTTCGTTGTAGTATAGTATAGTGACAAGTACCGGGGGATTGATATGATCGTTCAACTCAGAAATAGTGTTCGCTAGGATTAAAAAGTCTACTAAACTAGGTCTAAAGGTGAGGGATATTCTTTTTGTATTTTTATATTTTTATGAAAGCAAGTAAAATCTCGGGTTTTGAAGGAGTGGGCGGAATTAGTTGCTAGTCAACTAACCCAATTAACTAAAGATGCAATCAAAATAAAATAAAACAAACTAAGACTAATTTGTGGCGTAAACAATAATAAGAGAAAATGTGTTTACTTAAATTTCATTACTCCTTAGATATCTTTTACCGGATGAATAGCTTGTTACAATTGCATAGATGACGGGTTATATTCCTTAATATCAGTCGTAAGGCCGTGTACGAAATTCCCTAACTCTATAAGCTCCTACTTCACTCCTATGTCGAGCCGACTAAAAGCTCCTAAAATGGGATCACTAGAATTCACTCATGCATTAAATACAACCATAAATCGTAGTACACCTCCAATCATGTTTCTTAAGACGTTCAAGCAAGTTACCAATTGGAAGTCTGCCAGTTTTTTTAAGCCTAACATTGAATACAATCATCCACAACAACTATAAACAAACCATCAACCAATAATCAACACCTAGGTTTCATCGCATCTAAGTAAGCACAATAAAAACCTAGCCTAGCATGTTAAAGAGAAGATAAGCATAAGATAGAATCACACAACACATAGACATATCGTATGATTATTGGAAAACTTATCTTCAATTGAACATGGATGGAACAAGGGTTGAAACCCTTATTATCACAGAAATTCGTCTAGGGTTTTTACAAAGAAGCTCTCCAAAAGTTCCACACTTAATGAATGAAAATTAGAAAAATATATATAGATTTTACACCTTGACGGTGTCACGTTTTAGCTTGTGACGCCGTCAACTCGCCTCCAAGATAGAATTCGTATTGCCTAGATCCGCTTCTGACGCCGTCATGTGTAAATGTACTCTGGGCCGTCACATGTATTTTGACCCTGACGGCCTTGGTGACGCCGTCAGGCCAAATAGCCTTGAAAATGTTCTGGGCGGTCATGTGTATTTTCTACATCCACCTCTTTTGCCACTCTTGACGCCGTCACTTGCATTTCCTTGACGCCGTCAGGTACTGTTTCCAGCAAGGATTTTGAGACTTTGTTGTTTTCTTCACTTTTTCGCTCCAAAAACGTCTAAAATGCTTCCTTTTGTAATTTTCATCTCAAAAGTACCTAAAATGACAAAAGGAACTATTTAGGGCAATAATTGATAAAATAATTACGAATTCGGGCTTAAATGACCCCTAACTTGTATTTTGATTCGTATAAAAGCTCATTTGCTTAAGGATAAGCAAATCCCAAGTGTAAGAGTATTTGATAAAGATTTATTTATTACGCTTTTAGGGATCATTTAAGCCCTAAATCGTAAATATGTGGTCAAATATTACCTTAAATAGCTTCTTTTGTCATTTTAGGTACTTGGGATAAGAATTCTGGAAAATGGAGCATTTTGGACGTTTTTGGAGTTAAAAGTGAAGAAAACGAAAAAGTCAAGAAAATATGCTGGAAAATACACGTGACGACGTAACGCCTTACAGGGTGATGCCGCCACTTGAAGATTCATGTGGTGGAAATCTTTGCATTTGACGCGCCATAGAACTTTTGGAGGAATAACACATGATTGCGTCACGTGTTAAAAGGAGTAGGCCGTCACATATCTATCAACAAGAGATGGCCCAGTGAATTCAATGAGTGACGACGTCAAGAAGCTTAATTGGGTGACAAGAAACCCTAATTACGGCGAAATATCGGCGTCATAACTCATACCTGACGCCGTCACCTATGTAATTCTATATATACTTAGGTGGAACTTGTGGAACTTTAAGGGAACTTTGTACTCCGAATTTTACAGCAACTTTAGGGTTCTAAACCCTATTCTCTTCCATGTTTAATTGAAAGATAAGTTCTCCTTTATTCATTCAATATGTCTATGTGTTGTTTGATTAATCGTTTGTCTTTTCTTTTCATTAACATGCTAGCTTAGATCTCTTAGTGTTTGCTTAGATCTAATGAAACCTAGTTGTTAATTATTGATTGTTGATTTGTTATTGATTTTTTGATTGATTGACTTACGTTAGGCTTAAGAAAACTGGTCAATCTCCTATACTGTAACATGCTTGAATGTCTTAAGAAATGTAATCGGATGTGTACTACGGTTTTATTGATTGTATTTAATGCATGAGTAGATGTTGATGATTCTATGGTAGGACACTAAACGTGTCATCACAAGAAGAAATAGGTACTCATAGAGTTGGGGAAGGACGTACACGCCCCCACGACCGGTATTAAGGAATACAATCCTTCGATCAAAAAATTGTAACAAATCAATATATCAATAAGAGATAACTAGGAAGTAGTGAAATCTAGGTAAACACATTTGTCTCTAATAAGTAACCCACCACATTTATCTTTCTTGTTATTTGATTTTATTTTGTTTAATTAGTAATTTTTGGTTAGTTGGTTAGCAACTAATTCCGCCCACTCTTCCAATACCCGAGATTTTACTGCTTTCATAAAACATAAAAATACAAAAAGAATCATCCCTCGCCTTTGGACCTAGTTAACTTACATCTCAATCCTAACGACACTATTCCCATAGAGAACGATCAATCCCCCAGACCTACCATATACTACACTACAACGGTCAGATACACTGCCTAGAGGATTGCAAGCTTCTCAAGATCCCTTGAGAAGTAAAACATTTTGTGAGGTCTTGTGATCCCGCATCAGTGATCACAATGAGTACGAAAGGTAGTTTCAGGAATATCTTGTTTCTTACACGTAATAAATGATAATCGGACCTTAAGTCAATCTCCATGGGAACTTCACATCCTACGGATGATCAGATAAATCCTCAATTTGGGGTAATGAGTAACGGTTTCGCCAGTCGAAAATTATTGTAAAAGAATTAATAAAAACAATTGTTTGAGTCATCAAAAGTGAGACATATGGTATGATAGTCGTTAGCATCTACATACTTAGTCAACAACCCATTCTAGAATAATATCAAAATCATAACCTTCCAAAGGAAACAATTAGCAGAGTTAATTTCATTATCAGAATGGAGTGGACAATTTCCTATATCGTGGTTAATAACCACCAGATTTCTCATAGGAATATAAATAGTTAAGGCATAACCTAACAATGTAGAGAGGACTTTAATATGCTTAGCAAAAGCAAGAGAAGTCACATAATGTGTCAAAGACCTCCTGGTCATAAGGATTCTTGAAGTGGTTGAAAAGGCATCAAACTGATTATCAAACGAATCAGAGGTCAAAGTCGGAATCAAAAAATGAAACTTAAATAGTGTAAGGTATATCTATATGGTTCTCAAGGTATTCTAAACTTACTTGGTCACTATACGTAGGTTGTGGATAAATTCTAATCTATGGAAAAATGATCTTATTAGGCTTAACTAAAATTAGAGGCACGATTCAGAGTGATGCGGAAGCAATACCACTTAGACCAATGTCCTAGTCTACCCAATCCTCACCGGTTACTACTTAAGTTTCTTCAGGGAAATCCTAAGGCAAGTTCTCAAAGGTGTTCTACTATGCTCCTACAGTGGAAACCTAAGGGTCCAACTTCACAGGTCATGATTTTATGTACTACAAGTCGAAGCCTGGCTCTGATAACATAATTGTAACACCTCAACCCGGTAAGGCTAAGATATTACATTCATGGTGTCAAACAGAACAAACACAAGCGGAAAACTTTAAAAATACAAATAAATATAAAGGTTATAAATGAGTTCTAAGGAAAATGAAATACAATGACCACAACTAAGATGCAATAAGTCTAATATGAAACATCTTCAAGTCAACTCTAATCCATGGTAGCTATCAATGGTAGTCCTCTAAGAGCTCCTATGCACTCTTCACTCATATCCCAGCTTCCCTCTAAAACCTACCGCGGTGAAAAGAAATGTGGCTGAGCTTAAAAAGCCCAGTGAATAGGTAAAGCAATGAAGAACAGAAGTATCAAATGTGAGATAAAAAAGAAGTAACATGGGGAAGCATAAATAGGCATAATATAATGTATGGGAAATGAATGGTGTATAAGTTAGGTAACTGGAATCTATGTAGTTGCCTGCACAAACATAATCATAATACATAACATAATACCACGAGCTCAGAAACATAATCATAATCTTCATATCATTTTCATGACATAATGCATATAGAGGGGAGACCTCTTAAGTACCATACGTAGAGTAGCGAACTCTCATTTGTGTATGACGTGTATTGCACACATCATCATACACTAGAAATATAACATATACATATCATATCAGATCTAGGATGCATCCATACACCCCTGCATAAATCATAATCATAGTGGCCATACATAATACATAACAAAAGGGACGGGATGGAACATCACTCAACCACCCTAGAGTCGTGCCATTGGTGCATCAATGACACGGTCATGGTACCTCCATGACTAGGAAAGCTCAGGTAACGTAAGGGTTCATAAACAAAAGGCTCATATCATAGTTGTCATATCATAAGGTTCATAGCAAAGGTTCATAGCAGAGGTTCATAGTGAAGGTTCATATCAAAGGTTCAAAGTAAAGGTTCATAATATCTCTAGGTTGTAAGTCACAAAGGAAACCTTGAAAGTAAGGTCAGAATATTCGTACCTTGTGAGAAACAAATGAAACAAGAGTAATGGAAGGTAAATGAAAGGGAACAATGTTACGCCATCTTCAACGAATCTACACGGATTAGGGTTCATATGATAGTTATTAGCTCGCATCATAAGTTACAAATAATTTATACTTATCATTATGCTCATAACACATTTTAGGTTAATATTGTAACTCTGGACCACTTTCTTATGATTTTTAATGCCTGCCATTTAAGCTCTAAAAATTCTGAAATAATTATATGTGATTCCCATATCATCCTGGTGTCTTAAAAAATGTTTATAGATTTTATTATCAAGTATTAGTACCCTTTCAAAAGTCATCTTTCCAGATCTACCCAGAAAATTAACTGCAGATATATGCAGAAAGTTTACCTTTAACAAACCCATTTCTAAACTTCAGAAAAATCTACAAAAATTATAAGAAGTCATACATAACTCAAATATCACCCCTGTAAAAGGAGAGCTCTTAGATCCTTATGGTTTGAAAATGCAAGTACCTATTTGACAGCCTTTAAAAACCTGAGTGACACCATCAATGAAACTAGTATACGAGATATAACCATAGACAAACTCACACTAGGTTATATGCAACACAGGTTATATAACACACACATAAAATAACGAGTATAAAACCTTGACCCATCACGTTAAACCTTGTTCCAGATTTTCAGATTTGGTAGATACCCTTAATGCATATTAAGTGTTTTAGTTAGGGTTTATACTACTTATATTAACGAACAACAAGAATCAAACATGTTATATCATATGTTTAATAGCGTATTCAGATTAGGTTGTATATGATAAGTGATCGGGTACCTTAAACGTGAGAACAAAAGAATGAGAACAGGAAACACAACACCAATCGTGTACACCAAACTTAAAACTCTTATCACTATAATCGATCACCACAACAACTTCTGGTACAGGTCTTGATCGCTTCAAATGGGATACCACAACAACAATCAAACATCAAGTCTTGGTCTTGGAATAAAAGGATATGCGTCTAGGTCTTGGGAGAAAAATCGCCAGAGCTTTGTGTTATTATTTTTCGATCGGTAAGGAATAAAGGAGAGGTAAACGTATATGTATAAAGGAGTAAAAGCATGTTAAGTAATCTTGGAAACTATAAGTGATCGTATCAATCACAATAGTGAGATGGCGAGATATTAGGCTGACAAATGGGGATCGTATCAATCTCTGATTGTGTGATTATAAAAATCTGTATTGTAAGTATGGTAAGTTTTATTTGTGTATTATGATAGGATTGAATCAAGGCAAGGAAATAAATGTTTATAGGCTTAAATATGTCGTGTACTAGTTTTAGTATAAGATTAGGAAGGTTTCAATTATTAGTTATATAGATAAACTTAGGTTAAAATACATATTAATTCAATTATCACTTAATATAAGGTTTTTAAACTTTTATTAATAGTCATATAACTTAGGTAATTCAAAGATTAATTAAACATAGATTAAGGATTTATATTACATTTGTATAATTATTTATGTGTTCTCAAAAATTCAAAATTAGATAGGCAAAATGGGAATTTCAAAGAATGGAAATTTTAGGGTTTTACACTAGGTGCTTACGCCAAAGTGGTGGAGGTTTGATCATTTCTCAAGTCTATGGTAATCTATGTGCTATGACAGGTAGAGAGTGTTACATTTTCCCGTTTCCATATGTGATATATAACTTTATAACACCCGAGAGATGAGAGAATCCAAACACTTATTGTGAGGTGCTAGTATATAATTTCCGTGCCTATTTTGACTGGCGTGGAACAAATGTGTGTTGTAATTACTTTTATGTTAATGTTAAATGACCCCTAACTTGTAAATGAATTAGTATAAAAGCTCATTTGTTTGAGGACAAGCAAATCCCAAGTGTAGGGATATTTGATAAGGATTTATTTGATATGCTTTTAAGGGGTCATTTAAGTCTAAATTCGTTAATATATGATCGAATATTTCCTCAAATTGTTTTTTTCCGTATTTTAGGTACTTGGGACGCAAATTCTAGAAAATTGGAGCCTTTTGGACATATTTGGGCGAAAAGTGAAGAAAATAGAAAGGTCATAAAAATCCAGTTAGAATAATACACCTGACGGCGTAACGTTATGCTTTGTGACACTGTCACTTGTTATTTTGGAGCTAAAAGAATTAACACACGTTGCTTTAGAAACAAAATTGGAATTTACACCTGACGGCGTCAGGTTTTAATGAAGATGGACGTCATGCTTTGGAGATTACAAGTGACGGCCCAAATGAAGTAAAGAGTGAAGGTGTCATCCTTGGGCTGATGGCGTCAGGGTTCAAAGAGTGACGGTGTCAGAGTGGTGACTTGCACAAGACGATTTTTTTTATTATGTCGAACTTTTTATCCACTTTTTGAGAGATACAAACCCTAGGACGATTTTGCACTTCATTGTGAAGCTTTCAAAGCCTTTTATCTTCCATGTTCAATTAAAGGTAAGTAATCGTTTAATCATTCAATATGTCTTTGTGTTGTTTGATTATTTGTTTTTCTTTTCTTTCTTTTAACATGTTAGCTTAAGTTATCTTGTGTTTACTTAGATCTAATGAAACCTAGGCATTGATTGTTGAAGAGTTTTCTATTGTTTAGTTGATTGATTCACGTTTAGGTTAAGAAAACTGGCTGATCTCCTTTGTGTAACTAGCTTGAACGTCTTAAAAAACTTAATCATATGTGCAATACGGTTTTTCTCGTTGTATTTGATGCAGGAATTGATGTTAGTGATTCTATGATAGTGTACTTAACATGCGGTCATATGAGAAATTGATATTCATAGAGTTGGGGAAGGTCGCACACCCCCACGACTGGTATTAAGGAATACATCGCTTCAACTAAAACAACTGCACTATGACATTCAACGAATCAATTAAAGATAACTATCGAGTAATTAAGTCTAAGTAAACATGTTTGTCTTCTCATAAGTAGTTCGCCACTTTTATTTCTTGTTAATTCAATTTTCAGTTTATTAATTAGTTTTTGGGTTAGTTGACTAGCACCTAATTTCGCCCATTTCTTCAAAACAAAATTTTTACTTGCTTTTAAAAAAATATAAAAAGAATCATACCTCACCTTTAGGCTTATTCGACATACATTCAACCTAACGATACTATTCCCCTTGAGAACGATCAATCCCCCGGGCAAACCTATACTACACTACAACAACCAAGTACACTGCCTAGAGGATTGCAAGCTTCTCAAGATTCCTTGAGATGTAAAACCTTTTGCATGGCCACAATCCTCGCATCAAACCTCCCAACTAGTTACGCCGTAACTAGCACAAAGTGATAAAATGATATGAAGATAACACTAGCTATGGTGTAACTACTTAATAAGGTTACACCGTAGCCATGTCCTGCCTATAAATACATGACAACTTTTTCTTTACAAACCATCTCCCCTTTCCCAAACCTGATCTAGGGTTTGGGGAGAGCAATCACAGAAAGAGAAGCTAGGCTTAGGAGTTTGAAGATTGAAGTTCTCGTCTACTGCAACCATTGTATTCTAATTTGTATTTTCTTATGTTTTTCTAGTAATCATTTGAGGAATTCATGGTATTAACTTAAGTTTGGATAAGTCATTTGTTCTCTTTATTTCTTTATATAGATATCTTCTTTGTTTATTCATTACACTAGATCTGGTAGAATTATAAGCTTGTTAGTATCTAGTGAACCAGAGAAATTGACCACAGGAACCTGGCTAACTAGATTGCTAAGAAAGGAAGGAGTTGGCCATAGTACAACTAATCTTCGTGTAGGAATTGACCATAGGATCATCTCGCAAGTAGAGGTGCTTAAGAAGTTAGAGAAATCTAAGATCCGAGAGGCCGGATTTCTAACGAATGTAATCTATTAAATTTGGCGCTTAATGACTCAACCGATTATCCCATCTCTGCTTACTTACATAGGGTAGTGCCTTTGGTTCTAGAGACGATATTAGGGAAGATAGGCTAAGACGACTTTGCCATACGACTCTTAGTGATTTTTATGCCACTATATACAGTTTAACAAATCTGAATAAATGCTTGATAAGCTTGGTTAAGACTTTATCTTTTTTACTTTCTATTTCTATATTCTAAATTTGTGATATTAGGATTTAATAATTATCAACCAATTATCTTTTATCAACCTTTTATGAAATTAAATACTTTGGTTCCTTTCACAATAGCTCTTACGGACGACACTCGAATTTATCGAGGCTTTACTACATCTGATCAGGTTCTCTGCCCGTTAGTATGTGTTAATCCTTGTATGTCTTAGTTTATAAATTTAAAGCAGGATGAAATATGCATCAGTAGTGTATGTTTTTAGTGTGAGAAGTAGTACAAGTTCCATCTTTCTTTTTATCTCTTTCTCTCTCTAACCTTATGCCACCATCATCTCTCTTGTGTCACCATAGCTTAAGTATGGCTTACATATATGTATTAGTTGACTGTTAGTGGGATCCTACAGTTTCTGAGTACTTACTTATTCATTTTCCACAACAACTTTTTGTGGCTCTTCTTACTCATTATGCTGAAATCAAGAGAGCTCATTAGGGACACTATTATCTTTATTGACTTCATTAATTTGAGTAACCTAGAGGTCATTTAAGTAGGATCGTAGGATCGCAACTAGGATCGTATGATCGGCTATGATCCGATCCTATTTAACCTATTTTTTAGCTCTTTTTTGCAATATTAACTTGTAATTTAAGTAGGATCGTGTCAGGATCGTAGGATCCGTTACGATCCAATCCTAATATTTTCCTATTTTTTAAGCTCTTTTTTGCTATATTAACTTATTAAGCATAAGCTCAAGTCTTAAAGCCCAAATAACTAAGAATTCTTCAAATCCAAGTATTAGGATATTAATTGACCATTCTTCATTATTAAGACAGAAAAAATAATACACCTAACTGGCCAATTCTTTTTCCCTCGTGTCATCTACTGGTATCAAATCTCATCAAAATATTTGACATGATAACTAATTTCTTCTTTGCTATATTCCAATTTCTTCTTTGCTATATTATTATATTTTCTTAAGTTTTTTGATCTTTTTCTCAATTTCTCATTTGATATGGTGTGATTAGGTGCACATATGATGACATCAGATAAGGTCATATTTATAACATCATTTATCCTATGTAAATTGCTTATTTTAAATCATTTTATGTAAGTTTTGATACTTAATTGCTTAAATGATTCAATCTCGGTTATTAACAAGTAATTGATGAAAGTTAGTTATTATGGACGTGATTTGAAGCTAATTGGATCAAATTCGAGAAAGTCCACTAAACAGACAGGAATACGTCGTATCATTCTAGACAGATACTCTGTATACCAAGACTCGGACAATTATCAAGACCATTTCCTGACTTTGAAGAATACATCGTATCCAGTTATTGGATACGCCGTACATGAAACTTTGGTCAACAAGAAGAACAAGCTAGTTTTAGTCCAGATATGCCGTATGACATCAGCAGAATACGACATATCCATCTCAAAGACTTTACCAGATTTCTAAGATAATGAAGACCTGATACGATGTTTGGATCTCTTTGATTACGCCATATCATGAAGGCGGTGTACGAATATTATAGAATATAATAATCTTGGACCCCACGCGAAGTTACTTTGATACGTCGTATCGAACTAATCTGATACACCGTATTGACCGTATTCGAAAAGTATACATAGAAAACCGTAAGTCCGGTTTTCAGATAGCACATAACCATAAAGTACGAAACCAGAGATTAAAGAAGACTGAGAAGGTACTGCTAGTGCCATAATTCCATAGGAGAATTCATTTAATTTGTTTTAGTGCACTTTAATCGTTCGGTTAGCGTATTTTTCTCTTTCGATTTATACTTGAATCTTTTTGAACATGTTATTTTGTATTGTGACTGGGATTATGGGCTAATACCTATAGGTATTACCCAAGTTTATTGATTATTTGATGTCTTGATATGTTCTAATTGGATAGTTTACTTAGTCTTGTGTATTGATTACGTTTATTACTTCATTCATATTGGTTAATATGTTAATGTAAGCCCTGGAAGGATAAATGCTAAATTGATAACCATTAAGTTGCACTTTAAGTGGATTTCGACTAATCGTGACAGGATTAGATCTGAGGAACTTAATTTGCAAATCTAGAGTTTAGGGTTGCCTAAGCTTATGTCAGAAACACTAGGAGGTGAGTATCGTCATTACAACTCTTAGACAAATCAGACATCTTATATGACTAAATGTGGTTAATACATTTTACTTACTATCGGCTTGACCTCTTCTTTATATATGTGTTTCTGCTTGTGTGTGTTATCTGTCTTGTTATATTTACAGTTTTTATTAAATCTGAACCACGTGCCAGTCTCTTAGGCGGAAAACCCTTTTGTTGCGTTAAAATTAAGTTTAATTAGAGTAACTTATATAATTAAAATACTGATAGATTTTAAGTGTTAACGTTCCACTCTTAGTGATCAACACCCTACTTACTAACTAACTCACCATCGATCGGGTAACTGCCCGTTAGTGTTTGTTATAGATAAAGTCGGCAAAATATAAATTTAAAACGTGAATACAAAAATTACCTGCACAACGATACAGTGAACGTATGTAGTATCTCTTTTGTATCTAAATCGTTCGTTTAGTGATTGAAACATGAAGTAGGTGCACTTATGTAATAACTTTGTGCAAGTATCCATTGCAATATATCTAATGTTCTATTACTACGGTTCTTGAACATATAACTTTTTTCTTTTATGATCCATTTAGATTCATTTATCATATAAAATATTCTATAAAAATATATAGAAGTATAAAACTACAACTCTAATACAAAAAAATATACATTTTCGATCTTATGATCCTGATCAAATCATACAATTACGATCTTATGAAGCCGAAAACGATCCTAAACAGGATCCCGATCCTGGCAATCTTGCTATAAATAAGTAGAACATAGTTGTTGGATTTTTTTTTTCATAATATTTTTTTGTTTTATGGGACTTAATTTGTAATTGTGATATGGTTCCATCCAAATTTTACTAAATGACCAAAATTTGTCTTAAAGAAATAGTAGCAATGGTGCCACTAGAATAAGGTCAAGAGTATATGGGTTGAGAATAAGGCTAGATATAATAAGAACTCAAGACTGCATTCATAATCGTCACCTTAGCATCACACCAGCTTTCTATTTCTTCAAAAACCTTGGCCACCAAATTAGGGCATGCTTACTAAACTAATTGGTTCAGAGAAGGAGACTTAATTAGCCTTTTAAAGTGAGAGAAAAGCTATGTTGAGTTGATTGAGCCCGAAATAGTCAGATAATATTGACCAAGGGAATTGGTCAACAAAGTCAAACAGTATAAGGTCAATGCTCCGTGGATAGTATAGAGTTTCCCCGGGTCGTTATGTCCCGACGAGATTGAAATGGTGTTTAGAAACGTTTGTGCGAATGAGTGGTACTGAGGACAGTAACCAATAAAGATTTGGATTTGATTACACTACTGATTACTTGGTATTTAAGCAAATAAGACAGTATTAACAATTACAGAATCACAGATATGAACAAACGTGTGGAAAACTAGAAGGGGGGGGGGGGTTGAATAGTTTTACGTCTTTTTAATTTTATTATGAAAACTTGGTTTAGTTTTAAAACCTTGTTTGCTTTTAAAACTTTGATTCAATCTTATGTGAACTCAAATCTTTAACAATATGAACAAGTATATCTAAGTATGAACAATAATAATAATGTAAACTAAGTATGTGAAATCAACACATGCATAATATAAACAATTATAGCTATATACAAGAGATAAGTACCTAATCGTTTATCTTATAATCCTTAGTTATATTTTGTATGAAAACTATACTTGATCGAAATGATCAATTATATGTATGTAACCTTTTTAGTTTGATTGTAAAAACTTTGTTTCGTGAATGAAACTTTCGTTTGATCTTTAAGTAAAATCAATACTAGCACTATATGAGCAACTATATATATACGTCTACGTCTACAAATGTAATAACGACATAAGCAAGATAATAAGTAAGATATGGAAAGATCTAACCGCAAGACAAAGGATTTATAGTGGTTCGGCTACAAGGACACCTTCCTTGCCCTACTCCACTCCTCGAGTCACCTACTCGAGAGTTTTCTTCACTATCTCAACAAGCTCCTTATGGCGGAGAAACCTTACACACCAATATACACACCACCTACACACCAAAGCTTCGTCACAACGAAATCACACCTTCTTCACAACTACTTCACACCAATCTACTAGACACCTATCTTCACAACTACTTCACACCAATCTACTACACACCTATCTTCACAACTACTTCACACCAACTATCTTTACTACAATCTAGTTCACACCTATCTTCTACACACCAATTATCTTCACTACAATCTACTAGCCAACCACACTATCTATATTCCTATCACAACTATCTACAATCAAAAATTCACAACACACTACACAAAGATATATGTAAATATTCTTGATGATGCACCAATCAACTTGGATGTGGAGGTCACAACAAGTTGTAATACTTCTTGTCTTGGAGGATAGAAGTATTCTTCTCTTGCACTTGAGAGGATGAAGTAAGAATCACTTTGAAACAAAGGATAATGTATTTATGATCAAAGGATTTGGAGAATAGAAATGAGATCTAGAACAGAAAGTTTTGGGGTGCAAAAGGTGAGAAAAATCTGTGGAATGAACCAGTATTTATAGGGGAGAAAATACTGTTTGGGAGCGTGGCCGGTCCCCTTAATTGGGTGCCGGTCCCCTTAATAATTAAGGGGACCGCCTAGTATAATTAAGGGGGCCGCCTAGAAAAAAAAAAATTTTTTCTCAGATTTTTTGTCTTTTTGTGGGGGAGGTTTTTCCTGAAGAATGTAGCCATTTTTTGGGTAGAAATTTGAATTCAAACTATTTATTTTGAATAAAACATTTCTTATAAATACAAAAATGTTTTGTATAAGTTTAAAAATGTTTGTCCCACTTTAATAAAATGTAAGGTTTGTAAAAATAAAAATTCCTTTGATCATAAAATGCATTAGACACTTTGTTTATTCATACCTTAAGTGATATGGATGCTAAAGTGAATATTTACGACTAAATACTTGTTTACGTCATAGTTTGTAGTTCAATGAGTTTACGTTTTGTGATTATCAAAACATAGAGATATCGATATATGTTAATAATGTTTTTAGGCATTATTTATATCAACAATCTCCCCCTTTTTGATGATTACAAAACCTAAACTCATTAAGTCTAAAAATTAATTTTTAGACAAGTACTTAGTGAGTTTATGTTCACTTCTCCCCCTTTTTGTAGAATCAAAAAGGTTATGCCGACTAGCTTCATAAATGAAGTTAGACGGGTTGAAAGCTCCCCCTTGATGTGTGCTCCCCCTCGTTCGATGGCACCAAGGGATCGAGATAAGGAATGCTCGCAAAAAAAATATTAGAAGCACAAGCATATATGGAAGAATATGCAATATACAAATAACAAGCATAACAAACAAATATTAAGGATACATAACAATTAATTCAAAGAGATTATGTTAAAGATCCTAATTTTCCAAAGAGAGCCATCGGACTTGCTTGTAACAAAAGGTTGGTTGATTCGTATTTGAAAGTGAAAATCATAAGCATATAGTATGCTTAGATGATTGATGATGGAGTGTTTGGAATGAAGATGGTTGAGTTAGGGTAAGGTTGTTGGATTAATGGAGGTATATGTTTGGGTCATGAATGTTGGAGATTTTGGTGGTGGAGAGTTTGTAGCGGAAGAGGTTGATTAAGGTTTTGGATGTTGTTCAAGTGAGGGTATTGGATGTGATCTAGTGATAAGACATTCAATCCAAGTGAAGTGTTCATTGAATGCAATGGTTTTTAGGAGAAAGATGCAACAAGGTCAATTGTTGACATGCTTCTCAAGTTGATTTATGTTGTGTGGTGATAAGGGTGATCTAGATGAAGGTGGATCCAAATTGCGTTGAGCAAGATGTAAGGCTAAAAGAGCACTAAGCTCATGGGATTCTTTTAGCGCCTCAACGAACATTAAGTGTTCGGAGGAAGGTGATGGTGGTGGAGTATGATAGTTGTCTTGGGTGAGGGTTTGAACATGCAACATAGGAATGGCATGTGAAGTTGTAGGATGTGGTGGTGATACTCTTGGTGGTAGAGACATGTTTGAGCTTGGGTAATCATGAAAAGATGATATGGGTGGAAGAGATGCTTCATGAGTGGATGGTGTTTTTGTTGAATAAGTAACATGTAAAGTGTTGGTAATGAGGTTGGGATTATGGTTTTGGGATTGTGCTTGCTCATCATAAGAAGGAGCATTAGTCGAAGCACGAATGGATGATTTGTTGTTAAATGGATCATTTGTGTGAGAGTGACGTTTAGGTGTTGGTTGATTATGAACAACATCGCTTGAGTTGAAAAAAGATTATGAGGTTTGAGTGTAATGTAGAAGGATATGGGTAAATAAAGGTTTTTGATATGTAATGTTGGTGAGAAGGAAAGTGAGGTGTTAGGTAAGTAATGTTTGAAAACATAGGAGGAATTTGGTGTTGGATGTTTGACAATCGTCATTTGATTTGACGGAATTTTAAGGGAAGTTAGGCTTTCTTCTCCAAACAAGTTTCTTGGTGGTTTTGGTTTAATGGGAGAGGAAATGATGAGATGAGTGGAGATTGAGAGGAATGAAAGTGTTTATAATTTAGGATTGGTGGGATCAAGGATGGATAAACTTTGATGGAAGGTTTAGGATAGAATAGGTTTGTGAATTTTGGGAAGTGTAGGATGAAATGGGCTAAAAATAGAAAAGGGAAACAACACCTTCGACCATCAGATGGCCGGTCCCCTTAATTGGAGGCCGGTCCCCTTAATAATTAAGGGGGCCGCCTTATGATTTAAGGGGGCCGCCCATCTGGTGATTCCCAGATTGCCAGAAAAGGGTTTTTGGTAGTGAATTGCAGAAAGGTTGTGTTTTTGGTTTCAAACAAGTCCAACTCTTTGAGGCAATTAAGCGTATACAAATTATGTAGGCAATTATGTAGCCAAAGCATCTTAACCAAAGAGATTAAGTAAACAAGCAATTTCATCTAGCATGCAAACATACTCATCAAGCAAGTAAAATATAAGTGCTAGGAAACAATAAGCAACATCAAGTATTTCATAACTACATAACAATGAGGATTAATCCTAATGTGTATCAATGTGCAATAAGTGGGTAGTTATGATAGCATGGATTTCTATACTTGTTACAAACAAAGTCTTAATGGACAAACCATGGTCCTCTTGATTTGATTTAGTTCACTTATAAGTGTCATTTATATAAATATAGATGACAAATATGAGATCACCATGCATGATTCAAAGAGATGTTTTTAGCATTATTCAACAATGTTTGAAAGTAGGTTTTCATGTAGATGTGAGAGTTAATTGAATAAAATAGATTCGGTTTTACATCAAAATGTGTTAATGAAAGGTAAAGAAAATTTTCTCAATCTTTGGTTTTGATCAAACCAAAATTGTGGATATTGATAGTGAAAACATCTTATTTAAAAGTGGGATAGTTATTTGAAAAACTATTTTCCAAAATGTGAAGTTTTTGCATATTTTTAAAGATATTAGATTTTTGACAACAAATATCATTAATCATATATTTTAAAAGATGTTAATTAAAGTTCTCATGCTCAAGAGGATTGGTTAAGCCTACTATTATCTCATGCTATCATTTCTACATATCCTATGATCCTAAAAGAAGTGATGACGATAATTTATATGATAGATGCGAGAGTGTTGAATGGGGTATAACCTAATATCTATAGTTCCTTTGTTTTCGCATGCTTATCTAACTTAATGCCATAGTCTACGAGAGCTTGTTTCATCCATAGTTTTCTTACGCGAGGGATCTAATCCTACTTCTATATTAACGATTGATCCACTTAACTCATTTCACTTCATCACCATGAGTTTGCTAATAGTGGATATAGAAGATTTCCATTTTCTATTATGTTCGGCAATGAACAATCTCATCTTATTCCTAGGAAAGTCAACTAATGATATTTCTAGGTTATAAGTATATAAGCTATTATGTACGTATATACGTTTAAGAGTTACAAACAATATATATGTATAGCTAAGCCTTAATTTAACTAATCATATATCTAAGCATGCAAATTAAAGTGATGAACTTAAAAGAAACACGTACCTTTTAGTCTTCAATGGAATATCTTCAAGCACTTCAAGTGACCATGTTGACTTATAGAAGTCATTTGTAGATGATATTCCAACTTCTTCCAAGATTGACAATTTAGCCACTTGGTCCCCATTGTCTCATTGATCCAAAGTTGTTTGGTCCAAACATATTTAACATTTGGCTAGGATGCATGTATGGTGGTAATATTTCCCAAGGATTGTAACTTGGTTGATAATTCCACATTTGATTTCTAGTGTTATTGTAATATTTTCTATTTTGATTTCTTCTAGGTTGAGGTGTTTTAGATCTTGGATGATGATTGTTAGGTTTTCTTGGTGATGGAGTTTTATATCTTAATTTAGGTTTAGAGGATCCTACTTCGGTCTTTAAGGATGGTTTATAAAAAGTCTTTACTTTTTCATCATTTGCAATGGGTATTTTTCTATCTTTTGTAAGTATATACTTAGGATTTGATTCAAATGATTTTTGTTTACTAGATTCACATTCAAACTTTATACTTTTATTTTCACTAGTTGAAACATTAGTTGAAGTTAATCTTAGACCGGTTTTATCTCCCGAAGTTTCTTGAGCACTTATTATTTTCTTAAGTGGGTTACTACAATTTTTAAACTTGTCAAGTTTGAAAATTTCATTTTTAAGTTTTTCGTTTTCATTTTTAACCTCTAAGCATGTTTTACATTTTATAAAAACTTCTTTTCCTTTTTCCAAATGTTGTAGTTTAATTTTTAATTCGAGTACTTCATTTTCTAATAGATTATTAATATGTTTTAGTGACTTATTTTTAGCTATAACCTTTTGACCTAATTTGCATAACCTATTATATTCACTATCTAGGTCTTTTTCGTCTAATGATAAAATTTTGTCACTAAAGTATTTGGTTTCGGAACGTACCTCGCTTGATGTCTTAGCCATAAGACACTTTTCTTCACTTGTGGTTTCTTTCTTGTCCTCATTGCTATCACTCCAAGCACCTCCGATAAACGCCTTTTGATTTTGATCTCCTGACATCATTGGACACTTTCGGATGAGATGATTTGGATTGCCACATTTAAAACACTTCCTTTCATTATATGGTTGCCTAACATATCTTCCTCGTCTTTTGAAGTATTTCTTGAAGTCTCGTACGGCCATAGCATACTCTTCATCGTCACTTTTGGAGGTTGAGCATTCTTCGTCACTAGAGTCCTTTTTAGCTCTCAATGCAATTGATTTGCTTTGCTCCCTTTTTCCTTTGACCATCTCGGAGTCTTTCTTTATTATTTCTTCGTAGACCTTTAAGTTGCCGATTAATTCGTCAAGTTGTAGAGTTGACAGATTCCTTGATTCTTCAATAGCCGTGACTTTAGCTCGCCATTTTGGATGAAGAGCCCTAAGAAATTTCCTAACAAAATTCTTACTAGAAGAATTCTCATCAAGTGCTTTTAAACTTGTGATAATAGTGTTAAATCTAGCAAAAGCATTATCTATTGATTCCTTCTCCGGAATCGTAAATTGTTCATATTGTTGAACAAGAAGATCTATTTTTTTTATCTTTAACTTGACTATTACCTTGGTGAGTGATTAGTAAAGAATCCCAAATTTCTTTTGCGGTTTTACACATAAAAATTCTTTCGTATTCTTTACGTGGTAACGCATTGTAAATAACCATTTTTGCTTCATTGTTTTTAGAAAGTCTTCTTTTTAAATCATCATTTTGTTTTTCAAAAGGTACTATTTCATCTTTATTTGTTTCGGGATTATTTTGAGTAGGTAAAAAACCACCATTAGTAATAACATGCTAAAGATCTAGATCTTTTGACTTCACATAAGTTTCAAATCGATTTTTCCAATATAAAAATCCATCACTTTCAAATAGTGGTGGTCTTTGTATAGATTGCGCTTCTAAATATTTTTCAGATTCCATAGATCGTTACAAGTTTTAAAATACAATATATTTTAAAGATCTTGCTAGACGTGGCTCCTGATACCAATTGTGGAAAACTAGAAGGGGGGTTGAATAGTTTTACGTCTTTTTAATTTTATTATGAAAACTTGGTTTAGTTTTAAAACCTTGTTTGCTTTTAAAACTTTGATTCAATCTTATGTGAACTCAAATCTTGAACAATATGAACAAGTATATCTAAGTATGAACAATAATAATAATGTAAACTAAGTATGTGAAATCAACACATGCAGAATATAAACAATTATAGCTATATACAAGAGATAAGTACCTAATCGTTTATCTTATAATCCTTAGTTATATTTTGTATGAAAACTATACTTGATCGAAATGATCAATTATATGTATGTAACCTTTTTAGTTTGATTGTAAAAACTTTGTTTTGTGAATGAAACTTTCGTTTGATCTTTAAGTAAAATCAATACTAGCACTATATGAGCAACTATATATATACGTCTACGTCTACAAATGTAATAACGACATAAGCAAGATAATAAGTAAGATATGGAAAGATCTAACCGCGAGACAAAGGATTTATAGTGGTTCGGCTACAAGGACACCTTCCTTGCCCTACTCCACTCCTCGAGGCACCTACTCGAGAGTTTTCTTCACTATGTCAACAAGCTCCTTATGGCGGAGAAACCTTACACACCAATATACACACCACTTACACACCAAAGCTTCGTCACAACGAAATCACACCTTCTTCACAACTACTTCACACCAATCTACTAGACACCTATCTTCACAACTACTTCACACCAATCTACTACACACCTATCTTCACAACTACTTTACACCAACTATCTTTACTACAATCTAGTTTACACCTATCTTCTACACACCAATTATCTTCACTACAATCTACTAGCCAACCACACTATCTATATTACTATCACAACTATCTACAATCAAATATTCATAACACACTACATAAAGATATATGTAAATATTCTTGATGATGCACCAATCAACTTGGATGTGGAGGTCACAACAAGTTGTAATACTTCTTGTCTTGGAGGATAGAAGTATTCTTCTCTTGCACTTGAGAGGATGAAGTAAGAATCACTTTGAAACAAAGGATAATGTATTTATGATCAAAGGATTTGGAGAATAGAAATGAGATCTAGAACAGAAAGTTTTGGGGTGCAAAAGGTGAGAAAAATCTGTGGAATGAACCAGTATTTATAGGGGAGAAAATACTGTTTGGGAGCGTGGCCGGTCCCCTTAATTGGGTGCCGGTCCCCTTAATAATTAAGGGGACCGCCTAGTATAATTAAGGGGGCCGCCTAGAAAAAAAAATATTTTTTCTCAGATTTTTTGTCTTTTTGTGGGGGAGGTTTTTCCTGAAGAATGTAGCCGTTTTTTGGGTAGAAATTTGAATTCAAACTATTTATTTTGAATAAAACATTTCTTATAAATACAAAAATGTTTTGTATAAGTTTAAAAATGTTTGTCCCACTTTAATAAAATGTAAGGTTTGTAAAAATAAAAATTCCTTTGATCATAAAATGCATTAGACACTTTGTTTATTCATACCTTAAGTGATATGGATGCTAAAGTGAATATTTACGACTAAATACTTGTTTATGTCATAGTTTGTAGTTCAATGAGTTTAGGTTTTGTGATTATCAAAACATAGAGATATCGATATATGTTAATAATGTTTTTAGGCATTATTTATATCAACAAAACGTAAACAAGCTGACAATCAGAAATGATTACAGACAGAAGAAAAAGTGAGTTTTAAACAATTTACAACTACAGGGGGTGAAATTAAAACTTTTACAAACTTAATATTAAAAGAAAATTAAATTAAAAAGAAAAATATTTTTTTGATTATTTTATTATTTATTATTAATTATTTAAATAAAAACTACTTAATTATTTAATTTAAACTATTTAACTAAAAAGCTTTATAATACAAATTTAAACTAGAAAATTGCAAAATTAATTTTTAAAATTCTAAAATGACTTAAAATGAATTTAAAAACTAAAAATATATGTTTTTCTTTGTCTTTTTGTGGATTTTATATTAATTAGATACTAATAATATTAATTAAACTATTTAAACTAATTTAAATGACAAAAAATAGCAAAATGACTTAGAAAATTCTGAGAAAATTTATAAAACAAATTAACCATCTCAGGAATCCTAAACAATTATAAAAAGTTTATAAAAATTATATTTAGACTATTTTACTAATTATTTACTTATTTATTAATTAATATATAATTTAACTAAATTAATTGAGAAAAATGGAAAATGAACAGTAGTAATTAAGAATCTATTTTCAACAAATACTTAATGATTTATAAAACCTAGGAAAAATATAAAAAGGCACTGTTGTTAATTAAAAATTTATAAAACTATTTAATAAACTAATATTACTTAATTATTAATTAAACCTATATTAATTATAATAAATACTAAATTAAAAGAGAAAAATCTAGGAAAATTACTAAAAATACTTTAATATAAAAGAAAATTAAGAAAAATCTAAAAATGATAAAGTGCTTAATAATAAGCTGAAAAGAAAAATTAAATAGATAAACCCTATTAAATAGAAGCTATCACTAATTTTAAAGTTGGTTTTTTCTTTGTTTTTATTTTGGACAACTGATTATATACTAAAAACAAACAACTTTTATGAAAACACTTTTGTTGTAGCTTATTAATAAGCTGTGTGCACCCCCAAGTGCTTAACAGTGTATGTTTTAAGCTTATTAGGAGTTGTGGTTGTTTGAAAAAGCTAATTTGAGCCACCAAATGATCACATAAGCTAAAACAGATGATACACACTAGGAATGAGACAAACATAATCAAAATAAGCACATGAATAAGCTGTTACAACCAAATAAGCACTAGACTAAACACAAGACCAAAACAAGCCTTACACAAGGACTTTTGGACCTTTGTGGGGTCCACAGAAGTGAAAGGGAGTCCAAACTAAACCTAGGTCCTCAAAGTTGACTTGGTCAACTCTGAAATAAGCCAATAAGCTGGGCTTATGGATTTTTATTGAGCACTGGATGAAGCTTGGTATTTGGGTGCACAACCTGAGTATTCAGGTTATTGGTTGTGTGGTCAGGCACAAAATTTGGTCAAATAAGCTATGGTCTAATAAGCTAGGGTCCAAACTAAGCCTAGGTCTGAGTAGATCGACTAATAAGCTCTCTGAAAGGCCAAAGAACCAGGAGTGGGGTCCACTAATGAGCCCTTGAGTGGCTTATGAAAAAGGGCTATGTATACTGAGTGTTCAGTATACACAGTAAAAATGGTTAAACAAAAAGCTATGAGCAGCCCTACCTAATAAGCTACAAAGTGAAAAACAAGCTATGATCTTGAAAGATCAGTTGATTGGCTTTCCAAAAATCCAAGGTTCTTATGGTGGGGCCCACTAATGAGCACAGGGGAGTCCTTGGAAAATTGGTCAAAACCTGAGGCACAGGGCACGTACTTGCCCTGCAGCTTCAAATTAGCTTTTGCACAAGCTTAATAAAAAATCTCAAAAATAAGATGGACACAGATTTTGAAAGTTAAGCTGATAGAGAATGACTTGTGAAAAGCTCAGGATCCAAATCTAAGTACAAAAATCAAAACAAATCTCCCAATTTTTGCATTTCTGCCAAAGCACACAATTTTGACTTTTTGAATAACCTTGAAACTTTGACTTTTGTGAGTTTTGATCTAGATTTTATGACTGATTATGATCATATAAACTGTATTAAGGCCAAAATAAGCTACACCACTCACTTGTGAATGGAAATGGGGCATAAACCACTCTAAATCCAACAGAGAGGGATAATTAGACCAATGTCTATGTGATTTTGACTTTTTATCAAATGATGCCTATATTTTATGTTTGAACTGAGTTAATAAGACACTAAGTGACTTGTGTGAACTAACAAAAACAACAAACTCAGGCTTGGTCACAGAGAAACAAACAAGTCCAAACACTCCTATTAAAAATAGTTGATAAGGAAACTAAACTATAAAGAAAATCAGAGCACAATCTAATGATCTTAACTATCCTAACAAGCTATAAACAAGCAAAGAAATATACAAGCAATCCACAGGGAGAAATAAAGAGTGAGATTTAAATTATTGAGCTTACAACTGCCTTCCAAGCAATCTTCCAAGGACCAAGGATCACAGAACCACTTCCTAATGAACCTCTACAGGTTCTCTAACCCAGGGCCATCCAGAACTCACCCTGCTCCAGCTTCTTGATCATCATCATTGCCATTTTTGATTTTTTTTCTTATTTTCTTATTTTTTTGGTATTTATGATTTCTTTGAACCTAAACAGCTTTTAGTGTTTCTAAAAGCTTCAATGAGCTTTCTGGGAGCTTATGTGTCCATATTATCCACTAAAAACAACAATCCAATTATTTAAGATAATTGAAATAAAAGTAAAATTGCACCAACTGAGATTTAAACTAACACTTGGATTTTTATTGATGAAAAAGGTTTAGAGTACACTGAAAATGCTTAATACAATGCTTAAAAGCTAAATGATACACTAGAATTTGAAAATTTAACTACTCGACATACTTTAAACTAAATTAGACTATCTCTTCTTCCTTGCTGCTTCTCTTCTTTTATAGCTGAGGATTAGGGTTTCTAGAAGCCTTCTGAGCAAATCCCACTTGAAATCTGAGCCATTGGATTACTTCTGATTGATCTTGACCCTTGGATCATTTTGGCCCCAAAACAGAAACAGAGCAATTTGCTCTGTTTTATACCAATTGGGGGGGGGGGGGGGTTGAGCATTAATTGTATTTGTCCTTGTTAGGTGGGTAGTGGTTTGGGCGGTTGATGGGATGGTGATGGTGGGAGTGGTGATATGATGGTGCAAGTTGGTGGGGGAGAGGGAAGGGGGTGATGGTTTGACTTCGTTTGACCCTGGGGGATTATTTAAAATGGTTTTAATGGTAAAGTGGGCTTGGAGTTGGGCTGGATCAGGGGTTAGGGAGTTGGGTTGGTTTGGTTGTGGATTGGATTGGTTTGGATGGGTAGTAATAATAAAGGGTCCGATTTGGTTTTATTTTGGGAATAACATAAGGACCAAATTTGTAATTTGCCGAAAGTTAAGGGGTGAGATTTGGGAAGTTTCCAAGGTTATCACAAGGGTGTATCTTGCCAAGTTTAAATAGCTCAAGGACCATATTTGATGATTTCCATTTTTACACCTCCAGGGACTATTTCTGCCAAACTTTGAAACTTCAGGGACCAAACATGTAATTTCACAAAAATTTTCACCCAAGGACCATTCCTGCCAAAGATGAGTAGCACAAGGACCAAAATTGATTTTTTCAAAGTTTTTAAATCCCAGGGACCATTTTTGTCAATTTTGTAAAGTGAAGGGACTAAACTTGTAATTTCTTAAAACTTTTACACCAAACAACTAAATGTGATTATTTGTGATTCCAAAAGGACTTTTGGTGAATTTTCTTTCAAAATAAAAGCTTAGGGACTAGATTTGACAGGTTTTAAAAGTTGAGGGACTGAAACTGCCAATTATGCAAACTTTGTTCGTATTTCATTTGTTTTTAATCATTTTGCATCTGAAACATATAAAACACAATCCTGGGATATTTTTAGTATTTTGATACATATTTGAGTGTTTTTGGATGTTTTGGCAGTTCAGATGAGACAAAAATGATGAGTATTTACACACTCATCAATCCCCCACACTAAAATATTGCTAGTCCCTAGCAATCTTTTATGAAAACTTAATAGATTTGAAGTCTCTTTACCAAAAGTCATTACTTCTGGAGTAGCTAAATGTTTCAGTTCAAGTAAGAACTATGGTACACTGATAACTATATGATTTTGAGCAAACCATCAGCAGTCAACGGATTTGATTTGTCTTTACCAAAAGCCGTTTACTTCTGGACTAGCCAACTCTTCACGATTAAAGATATGGTGAGTTGAATCCCATACAATTTTTGGCAAATTTTCAGCCATCAACGGTTTTGAGTTATCTTTACCGGGAGCCGTTTGCTCTCGGATTAGCCAGTCCTTATGTGATTTAGACATGGTGGACTGATTACCATTTGTTGTGTTTAGTGCGAAGCACTTCCACTACAAATTTTTTTTTTGTGGCTAAAATGGGGGTATTATGGCACTTATAGGATAAAAATATGATCAAATTCGCCAGAATTCCCCCCCCCCCCCACACTAGAACTGAATATTGCCCTCAATATTCAAAGTACCGGCTATTATGCCGATATTTTGAAAAACTTTGATTTGAAAATTTGAAACTTGGGCAAGTGTAGGAATAGAAATTTTTTTTTGAAGATTACTTTATATACAACAGCATGGGCAACTCCCCCACACTAGTTTGTTAGAAAAGAGAAAGAAGTCAGAGATATGGGTGAAAACCCATGTTTTGCTAATTTTTGTTCACCGAGTCACTAGCTTGACTCGATCCCCGAATTCATTTGTCCATGGGGAAAGTTTGGAGATCCGGGACAACCATGGATGGTATGTCCTCTCCAAAATAGTGTTTCAGATGATGACCATTCACTTTGAAGTTAGGACCGTCAGGCTGAGATAACTCAACAGTCCCATATGGGTATACTTTTGCAATAGTGAATGGTCCAGACCATCGGGTTTTTAGTTTGCCCGAGAAGATCTTTAATCTTGAATTGAAAAGAAGGACTCGGTCATCGACGTTGAAAACGCGGTTCTTAATCTTTGAGTAATCAAAGAGTTCTCGTAGGCCTGATCACGAAGTTCCGTTAATTCATTGAGTTGAACCTTACGGTGATCACCCGCTTTATGAAGGTCGTAGTTAGCATGTTTCAAGGCCCAATAGGCTTTGTGCTCAAGCTCGATCGGTAAATGACACGCCTTCCCGTATACAAGCTTATAAGGAGTACACCCGATGGGTGTTTTGTAAGCTGTACGGCCCAAAGTGCATCATCTAGCTTATCTGACCAAGATACATGGTTTTCACCTACGATCCTTTCCAGAATCAGTTTTATACCACGGTTAGAAACTTCCTCTTGCCCACTTGTTTGTGGGTGATACGCGGTGGAAAGACGGTGAGTGACACCGGACTTAAGCATGACTTTTGCGAATTCATCATTGCAAAAGTGCGTACCGCGATCACTAATGATGGTACGGGGAGTTCCAAAACGAGCAAAGAGGGATTTTAAAATTTTCACAACAACTCGGGCATCGTTGATGGGTAAGGCTTTTGCCTCAACCCATTTTGACAAATAGTCAACAGCCACGAGGATGTACTTATTTCCACAAGAAGATGGGAATGGCCTCATAAAATCAATGCCCCAGACGTCAAAGATTTCACAAACTTGAATGGCATTTTGTGGCATTTCGTTCTTTTGTGAAATATTCCTGTGACTCTGACAAGCATCACAAGTTTTGACTAAGTCGTGAGCATCCTTATAAATTGTGGGCCAATAGAAACCGGAGACAAACACCTTTTTAGCGGTGTAGTTTGGACTATGATGTCCCTCGGTGGGTCCAGCATGGCAAGCCTTTAGAATATCATTGGCTTCCTGTCCGTAAACACATCGCCTGATGACTTGATCAGCACAGATTTTGAACAAATAGGGGTCGTCCTAGAAGTAATGTTTAACATCTTTAAAGAATTTGTTTTTCTGTTGGGACGATATCCCCTTCACAATGAAGTTACCCACATGGTAATTTGCAAAGTCGGCAAACCATGGGGTAGAAGAGTTACCATGAAAAGAAACCACATTGAGTGTCTCTAGAGGAAATGTTTCATTTATTTCCTGTTTCTCAGACACATCCTGGTGAGGGTTTTCTAATCAGGAGAGATGATCAGCAGCCAGGTTTTCGGCTCCTTTTTTATCACGTATTATGATATCAAATTCTTGCAGGAGGAGAACCCAACGGAGTAGTCTCGGCTTTGCATCTTGTTTTGCAAAGAGGTACTTCAAAGCCGAGTGATCCGTATACACTATGCATTTGATCAATATCAAATATGGCCGAAATTTTTCTAAGGCATACACCACTGCTAATAGTTCTTTTTCAGTGGTGGTGTAATGACTCTAAGCCTCGGTCATATTTTTGCTTGCATAGTGTATAAGCTGAAAGTATTTTGCTTTACGTTGCCCCAAGACCGCACCTATGTGATGAGGCGAAAAATGATCCGTTTTTAGGGGGTCATTTAAGCCCGGAATTGAATTTATTTGATCAAATATTGCCTTAAATCGTTCCTTTTGTGATTTTAGGTACTTTTGGAGTGAATTCTGGAAAAGGAAGCATTTTGGACGTTTTTGGAGCATAAAAGTGAAGAAAACGGCAAAGTCTTAATTTTCCTTGCTGGGAACAGTACCTGACGGCGTCACAAGATTCTACATGACGGCGTCAAGAGTAATACAAGAGGTGAATGTGGATAAAGTCCGTGACGGTCCAGAGAGTTTTGTACTAGGGACATGACGGCGTCACCCAAGGCCGTCACGTGTAAAATTAAAGAGTGATGGCCCAGAAGATTTCCTGAAGGCGTCACGTAGGCTGTCATGTGTTAACTTGTCAAAACATGCGCGCGGAGTAGCTGATATTGTTTTGGTCATAACGTTTGCATACGAACTCGGATTGAGGTGATTCAAAAGCCCACGCGAAGAGGACGAAGAGATCTACAATTTGGTGAAGAAACATTGGTCATAACGCCATCATGATTGGTCTGTGTTGATCTATTAGACCTTGAGAGATCTTCTTGAGCACTCTAGAATCGTTAGTTATGTTAATGTAATCAAAAACACACTAATAGACAATCTTTGTAACTTGTATTTTAAAGCGGAAACAAACAAAAGTTTAATACTAAGAACTTTTGATCCTCTATGGATCTTTTAATAATAATGAAAGTGTTTTCTAAAAACATAATACAATACATAATCGTGTGTTCCTTTTATACATAAGGAACCCTAAACCGTTTCCCAAGAAACGTATATTCTAAAACTTCTAAAAGATATGCATTATCACTTCCTAAATAAACTCATGCATATCCAAACTATAATACATAAAATACGGAAATACTATGTCCGCAGAAACTAATAATGCTGAAACTAGTCTTCAGCAGATACACTGCTTCAGCAGGAACCAGCTCTTCAGCAGTAACCTTCAGCAGTAACAGTCAGCAGAATTCTTACTTAGCAGAATTCCCAACAATCCTCCCCTAATCTTGAATTTGACCTGGTTAAGTTCAAGATTCTTGATAGATCTTCGAAATAACATACCAAGAGGATTGTAATAATTTAGCACCAGCAAAGAATCATCTTCAGCAGAATCTCTATGATCAACAAATAAGACTTGAAAGCTCCATTCTTTGCAGCAACAAATGACTAAATGTACATCAAAACAAAGTAGTTTCATACTATTCTCATCACTTCCAGGTGTGTTAACTCCTGTGAGAGGTGAATCATTGAAAATAATGGATTTGATGTCTCTTTACCAATAGCCATCACTACTGGAGTAGCCAAGTGTTCTAAGGTACACTGATAACCACATGATTTTTAGCAAATCATCAGCTATAAACGGATTTGAGATGTCTTTACCTGTAGCCGTTTGCTCAGGACTAGCCAATTATTTTGATGAAAATCATCTTGGTTAACTGATTACCAAATATGGTTTTCCACTGCCTTTACCACAAGCTATATACATGTGGGCTAGCCAATTATTTGGAATCCAGAAAGGAAAAATCCATGGTCAATTGACAACCATTTCAACTCTCAGCAATGAAGCATGGGTGAGTTGATTACCCTATGGTTTTGAGCAAACCATTACATCTATCAACAGATTTGATGTGTCTTTACCAAAGCTGTACCCTTTGGACTATCCAACTTTGCGATGGAATAGTCAACATCAGGTAAGTTGATAACCAAACCTGCATACAATAGATACAATACTATACAACAAAATGTTAGTTTTTTTTTTTTTTTTTTTTTTTTTTTTTTTTTTTTTTTTTTAATAAGAAAAATAAATATACAACATTATATCCTTAAACAGAAGCTGCTCTGGAAGTCTTAATCCTTTGTTTGAAGACCTTCACCAAAGATTCAGCGAACAACCTTGCATTCCCAACTGGATCAGGAGGAATCTCCAACTTTTGTTGTAGCATTTTCTCCATCCGAGACACTTTCAGAGGATATCTTTTGCTAATATCCATAATAAGCCTTAGACCAGTTGTAGTTTCCAACACATGAACATAAGGCATAGGATAGAACTTCCAACTCTGAACTTTCCATCTCTGATTGTTCTTCCATATGTCATAGCTAGCACCAGTGGGAGTAGAAGAATCAAACAACACTTTTAGATCACCCAACAAATACAATCCAGACCCTGTAGGAGTATGATTTGCATAATACTTGAGAACCAACTCATATAGAGTGACCAAATCCTGATGATCCACAAGATGTAGAATCTCTTGAAAAAATGTAAAGGATATGAAAGTTTTATCCAATCTATAAATGGTATTAACTTGACCATTTTCAGTTAACTCCCAGTGAACCACAACATCTCTAGTTGCCTCAGGCCAATCATCAGGGGATCCTTCTCTTATAAATGAAGCATCAGAAGCATTCACATTGATTAGGCTTTGTTTGGAATGTGAGGTTCTGACTTTAGCCATCCTCTTTGCTCTTCTTCCAGGAACATAAATAGCTGCATGAGGTAGAGGATGCATCAGGAACTTCAGCTTCAGTAGATACACCTTCTGCAGCATCAGTTTCCACCGATGGATTATCCAATTGTTCATCAGTAGAATCCTGAGAAGATTCAAGTGCAGCAGATGCATATTGTTCATCCATAGCCTTCCTTATCTGTTTGTCTCTAGCAGCTTGAAGTTCAACTTCTCTTACCTTAAGCTCATGAAATCTTGCAAGTTCAACTTTTTGTTCAGCTTTTTGTTCCTCATCTAACTTCCTAGCAGCCTCTTCACCCAATCTTTCCTCCTCCAGTTGTCTTCTGGTTCTCTTTCTTGATGGAGGATCTTCTGCTATCACTTGAGCTTTACCTTTATCCATATAAGATGAAGCAGCAACATGTGGTACATCAGCAGAGATATCAGGTAAGGATACCTTTTCAGCAGCAACATGAATATTAACAGATGAACCAGCATTAGCATTGAGAAGAGGAATATTCTTAGAAGCACCCATTTCAGCTTTGTCATTTCTAGCCTTGATCTTGTTATAAATCTCAACCAGTCTGTCAAATGGAAGTACCCATAATTGTTTCTTAGTCAAAGCAGTATTATATAAATAACTGCTTTGACTTCTTACATAAGTTCTCATATAATCCCTCTGCTGTGCTTGAGTCATAGGTTTATCTATTTTAGCTTTGACTTTTAACTCATCTGCTACCTTCTTCCTCAACTTCAGCTCTTTCATAATTTCAGAAGCCCAGTCTTGTTTCTCCACCCTTTTACCAAGAATGTCTGTAGCTAAATCAGGAATAGCAAGCACTTGTTGTCCAATATGCTGCCAATCTGACTCATTAAATTCTTGAACAGCAGCATCCAATTCTCTTTGTCTTTCAATAGGCAAAGTAGAAACATATGTTTGAGTGACAGACTGGTATGCTTCATCAAATTTGGCTTGCTGTGCCTCAGCCGTATTAGCACTCTTCTTATAATCTTCCCATTCTTGGAAGAGTTTTTCTTGTGCAGCTCTGTCTTCAGCTGTAACAAGCTCATCCAAAGCCACATATGTTCCTTCAGCAAGATTATCATGAGGAACATTTAAATCTTCCATATGTTCATCATGTAATTCTTGAACCTCTCTATCAGGAGAAACTTGTTGATTCTCAGATGAATTATGAACAGGGGAATGCAAATACTCTTTCCCTGCTACAAAGAATGCTTCTCCTGAGGTATTACCTTTTTCAGCAGATTTGTCAGCAGCAACACCACTTGGTGATTGTTTCTTCTGAAGTATATAAGTAGCTTCAGTCATGAGCACATCATCATCACCACTAGACACTTTGGAAGATTCAGCAGCTTTCCTTGCCAAATAATGTCTTGTACTTCTTCTTCTGCTGAATTGAATTTGTGGTTTAGATTTAGATACTTCAGCAGCTTTAGGAGGAACAACATGAGACTGTCTAGCAACTTCAGCTAGAATCTCAAGAGAATCCAAATTTGCCTCCTAAGCAACTTCAGTAGTATCCAATCCATTCTTACTTTGCTTTTGCTGATTCAGCTGTGCCTCCAAATCTTGAACCTTACTTTTCAACCCTGCAATTTCATTTCCAAGAGTAGTCTTGGTATCAGCAAGCTGTTTTTGGAGATCATCAGTCATTTTCATGTACCTGCAAAGTGAATCATATACAAAAGTGAGAGTAATAGGGTCCTCTGCTCTACCAGCTGATTGCTCAGTGGTAAGTGGAGCTTCATTGAACCCAGCAGGAGAAACAGACTCATGTACAACATTAGGAAAACCTTCATTAATTGGCTCTCTCATAGGGCTGGGTGTGGATAGTCTAGTGAACTCAGGTTCTAGAGGCTGAAATTTATCTTCAAACTCATGAATTTGCTCAGCTGGAGCATCCTGAGATGGTGAAATGGTAGGACTAGGTGACATATGTACCGGGGTAGGTGGTGGTAAGTCAGTAGAAATAGGTAATGGTTCAGCAGTTGTAGCTGGCTCTTCCTCCATTACCATTGAAGGATTACCATCAGCAGCAACACTAGAAGATGATGGATTACCATCATCAGCAGCATTAGGAGCAGGCACTTTACCAGCATCATCACCCTCAACTACATTATCATTGCCATGTGGCAACATAGCTTCTAACATAGGGTGATGTTCCCCAGTATAATTTGTTTTCATTGAGGCAAACAACTTAGAACCAAGACTTTTAATAGGCACATGAGTTCTATCTTCAGTGGTTATGTCTAAAATTATTTGTAAGAATCTAGGATACATTAAAAACTTATGCTGTTGTTTATCAATATTTTCTAGCATATTATCAAAAATAAACTTAGAAAAATTATAAGTTAGACCCTTAGAAAGACAAACAATACCACAACCCAATTGCAGAGAGAATTGGTTCCATCCACCACACTTGTTCCTTATACATTGGAGCAGAAAATGCACCAAATACCTCCACTTAGGACAAAATTGATTCTTGTGCCACTTAGATGTATCAGTACTTTGATATCCAGCTTCCCTTAGCCCAGCAAGAATCTCTGCAGTGTTGGAATGATACACACCATTCTCATCATCCAACTGAAGCTTTGTCCTAATCAAATCTTCTGTCACCACATACTCTACACCATCAATCTCAGCTACAATCTCTGTTTCAGATCTTTTTGTAGCAGATACCCAAAATTGCTTCACCAGTGATTCACAAATCAGATTGGGACTATGTGTCAAAGCATAATGAATCTTTGACCTTTGTAGAAACTCCACCATTAAATCAAATTCTTCATGTCCCTTAGCCATTTTCAGAATAGCTTACTTGTTATGATCGCCTCTCAATTCAAGTTGTGCCATTTGAATGAACTTGCGTGAGACGGTTATGAATTACTCAGAGAATAATGGGTTTAAGTGGAGTGATAAGCGAATAACTTTATTTAGGAAGAGATATGCAAAGTGGGTTATATTTGGAAGTTCCCCAATCGTGGTCAAAATTATTGGAACTAATTATTGACCGAATCTGACGTGTAACTCAAAAACTTCCAATTTCAAAATTACCCTTCAGCAGAAATGAAACTTAAATCTGCTGAGGAATGGTCAACATCAGCAGAAACCAAGCAAATGTAAAAATATCTTCGGTGAATATCTTGATTTTACTGTGCCACCCAACTCGCATTAATTATCGTAACACCTAAACTTGACTTATTTAATCACCCCCAAATAACACATCTCAGTCACCAATTTACCCCAAATCATTTTTCAAACCCTAATTTCCCAATTAAAACCCAATTCACCACAAAAACCATGTCATCAAACCCAGAAACCTCAGATCAAAATTCCTCTTCTTCATCATCAGAAGAAGATTTACCACCATATCCATGGGAGCTTGATGATTCCGACTATGAAATAGAACTGGAGAGACGATGGGATGCACAAGAAAGACAATGGAATGCACATAGGAAGGGTGAACCAAGCCAAGTACCCATTCCTGCTGAGAGAGAGCTTGTCTCTCCTTTCATCTGTACCTCTGATGAAGACTCTTCAGAGGAAGAAAATGAAGATCCAACCTTTCTTCCACCTTCCACACTAGAGAGATCCCAACGAAGATCAAGTAAGAGAGATCCATCTCTTCCAACATCACAAAATGAGGTGTTGGATCTTCCTGCTCCAGGACCTGATCTTTCTTCACAAGAGCACATCGGATAGAGCATGAAGGCAGAGATTATATGTAAGGGAAAGGAGAAGCTGAAGTAGATGATTGAGGAATGTTGCCATGGACCAAAGTTCTTGAGTATTTTCTTGACTTTGGTACTTGAGCATCTTCACATTCTTCCTTCTCTTCTTTTTCCATTTTCATCTTCAGCTTCATCATTGTACTTGTCATATTTTCAAGTATTTTGTAATAAGGGATAGAAGCTAGTAGTACTCAATTAGCCAAATGTTTAGGAATGGTCTTTGTAATCCAGTTGGAACTTTGAATGTAAGTTGTAACTTGTTTCTATGAATGAATGAAAAGATCTTCTTAATTAATCAACTGTGTAAGATCTTCAGCATAATCAACTAATCAGTAGAAACCATGTTCAGCATACTTGATCACATTCCCTTGACTTCAGCTCTTGGTGACTTTAACATACAACTTACAATCTCAGAACATCTGCAAAACAGACATAGAACATGCAAATACACCCAAAAAACTTGCAAAACATTAGTGGGTTAGTGTTAAAACTCAAAAAATATACAAATTATACAAATCTACAAAGTTTACACTCATAATTCTCCCCTGAGGCATATGCCTCCCCTTAAACTTTGCAGTTAAGGGTTAAGCATTCCAATATGGACCACCAAATATTGAAACCTTGGTCCATCAAATGCTTTGGTTAACAAATCTGCCACATTCTCATCTGTGTGAATTTTGACCACTTTAATTAAATGTTTCTCATAAGCATCCCTGATAAAGAGGTGCCTGATTTCAATATGTTTGGTTCTATTATGAAAAACTGGATTTTTAACAATACAAATTGTACTTTGATTGTCAATGAAAATGGTAGTATTCATAAAGTTATACCCATAATCCAGTAATTGATTCTGAATCCATAGAACCTGTCCACAACAATTGGCAGCAGCAACATACTCTGCTTCAGTGGTAGAGGTAGCAACAATGGTCTGTTTCTTGCATTGCCAAGAAATCAGTCTTCTTCCAAGGAATTGGCAACCTCCAGTTGTGGATCTTCTATCCAAATTTGCATCAGCATAGTCACTATCACTATAAGCTGCTAGCTGAAATGGAGACTCTTTGGGATACCAAAGACCTAATTTGGGTTGGCCTTTTAGGTACTTAAAAATCTTCTTGACAACATTCAAGTGAGAGGTAAGTGGAGTGACTTGGTGCCTTGAACATGCACTCACGGAAAATGTAATATCAGGTCTTGAGGCAGTCAAATACATCAAAGAACCAATCATTGACCTGTATAAATGAACATTCACAGGGAGATCAGGATCAAGATTGTTCTTTGGTTTGGGAGCCTCATATGGAGTAGTGACAGTCCTGACATTCTCCATAGCAAACTTGGACAACATATCTTTTACATACTTCTCCTGATGAATGAAAATACCATCAGGTTTCTGCTGAACCTGTAAACCCAAAAAGAAAGTGAGTTCTCCCATGGCACTCATTTGAAATTCTCCCTTCATCAGATCCTCAAACTCTCTACACCATGCTTCTTTGGTTGAACCAAAGATAATATCATCCACATACACCTGCACAAGAATAATATCCCTGGAATCTTTCTTGAGGATTAGAGTCTTGTCAATGGCACCTCTTCTGTAGCCATGCTTCAGCAGAAATGTGGAAAGTCTAGCATACCAAGCTCTGGGAGCTTGATGAAGTCCATAGAGAGCTTTGACAACCTTGTACACATACTCAGGATGATCAGGGTCTTTAAATCCTTTGGGTTGAGTCACATATACCTCCTCTTCAATCTCACCATATAAGAAAGCACCGTTAACATCCATCTGATAAACCATGAAGCCCATATAAGAGGCGTAGGCCAAAAATATCCTTATAGCTTCAACTCTGGCCACTGGTGCAAAGACTTCATCATAGTCAATGCCTTCCTCTTGTCTAAACCCTTGAGCCACTAGTCTAGCTTTGTTCTTCACCACAATCTCCATAGCATCTCTTTTATTCTTCAAAATCCATTTTGTCCCAATGGCATATTTACCATCAGGAAGAGGAACCAAAATCCAAACCTGCTGATTCTTAAATTGTAGCATCTCTTCTTGCATTGCTTCAAGCCAACTTGAATCTGCCAGTGCTTGAGGAACACTAGTTGGCTTTATCTGAGAAAGAAAACACGCAAACAGACAATGTTTGAAGTCTGTGTGATTGTTCCTCTTTTGATTTTAGACATAAGAGATGAAAGCAACTTCACCATATTTTGTATTCTTTACAGTGCTTCTAGTTCTAACAAGATCTTTAGGATCTCCAATAACCTTTGATAAGGGATGAGCATTATGAATCCTTTTTGTTGCTGTAGGGTGAACATCAATTGTGGCATCAAGGTTGTTGACTGTAGGCCCAAACTCAGTATCATATGAGGTTGAGTGAAATAGGCCAGACTTTGGCTGATAATTCCCAAGATCTGAAGGACTTAGAAATCTTGTAAAGGCTTCTCAAAGTCTACAGACACTTCAGTAGAAATGGGAGAGTGAGCATCATTAGTATCAGCATCTTTGACCTTATCAGTGGGAATAGGTGTGCCTTCAGTAGAATCGTCAGCAGTATCCTTGTTTCCACTGACTGCTTGTGCTGATTGATGTAGGATTGCTTCAGTCTCTTGTATAACCTTTTCATTGAGTTTCTGAGCTTCCTGAGTAGCAGCATATTCTTGCTTCTTCAGTCTTGCAAGATCCTCTGCATAATGTGACTCATCATCTTGTTCAGCAGCAGAATGATTACCAACAAAATGGTTAGGTGGAAAAGATGGTACAACAATGGTATGTTCATCAGGCTCAGATTCAAAGTCTGAGTCATCATCCATGGAACCTGCAGGGTTAGAATGTGGATCTTTGGTACCTGCATTAGGATTAGAAGCATGTCTAGTATAACCCAAATAGTCAGTCAAATAATCTAGGTCAAAATACCAAGAATGGCCTTGTCCCTGAATATTAGGCTGATCTTCAAGAAATCTTAGATTAAGGGTCTCTTCTATCCTTTTGGCATTCGGATTATAAACCCTATAGGCCTTGCTATGAGCTGAATAACCCACAATATACCCCTCATCAGCTTTTCCATCAAACTTACCCAGTATATCAGCAATATTTAAAATGGTCACTTTGCATCCAAAAGGTTTAAGGTAATGTATGTCTGTAACTTTCCCAGTGAGAAGTTCATAAGGTGTCTTGACATGATGTATAGTGATGGATACCTTGTTTAAGACATAACAAGCAGTACTTACTGCTTCAGTCCAAAACATAGTGGGTAATTTGGAGTCTGCAAGCATTGATCTTGCTGCCTCAATGAGGGTTCTATTTTTCCTTTCAGCAACCCCATTTTGTTGTGGGGTCCTTGGAGTACTATAGTCCCTTCTAATCCCCTTAGACTTACAGAATTCTATGAAAACAACATTTTTGAATTCTGTCCCATTGTCACACCTAATTCCTTTAACCTTTTTTATTAAGCTGGTTTTCAATTAAAATGATGAATTCTTTCAGAATTGGAGTTGTTTCATCTTTAGTTTTAAGAAAGAATACCCAGCAAAACCTGCTAAAATCATCTGTGATAACCAGGCAGAAGTACTTGTGATCAATCCTTCTGATAGGAGTTGGACCAAAGAGATCCATGTGCAGCAACTGAAGAGGTTCTGAAATGGTGCTCACAGCTTTGATGGCTTTGTAAGAGGCTCTGTGTTGCTTTCCTTTGTTGCAAGCAATACAATTGTGTTCATTGGTGAAGAGTTTAGAAGGAAGGCCCTAAACAAGACCAAGTTTAGACAACTTGTTGATAGTCTTGTAATTCACATGAGCCATCCTCCTATGCCACTTGGTAGATTCATCCTGGGAAGCTTTAGCCACCAAACATGTTAGATCACCTTCTGGCTTGACATCATTCAGATTGAATGTGTACAAGTTGAAGGTTCTAGGAACTCTCAGCAAAACAGTTGTGTCTTCTGGAAGTTTGAAGTCCTTGGAGAGTACAAGACATTCATCTTCAGAGAAGAAAACCTTATTCTTAGTGTCACAAATTTGTGATACAGAGAATAGATTAAAATGCTCTAGTTCCTTCACATAATAAACATTTTCAAAGTCTAAAAAAGGTGTCTTAATTGTTCCTCTCCCAGTAATTTTGCCATCTCCACCACCAAAAGTTACAGTGCCTCCTCCTTCTATGGGCACAAAGTCATCCATCTTGTCCTTGTTCCTTGACATACTTCTAGAACAACCACTATCAACTATACCTACTTCAGTACTTTTTAAAGGATGATCCTACAACAACAACAAAAATATACAAAAGTTAGTACACATTGGAGACTCAAGTCATTGCTGACTTGAGCCTGCCTTATGGATCATTAGTGATAGGCCATGTAGATGTTTTAGATCCACCATTGTTCTTGGGCCTGTACTGCAAATTAGGTCCATTCTTTGTACAAGAACAACCTGCTGAGGGCTTTACAGCAGTATTCCAATACCCGCCACCATAATACATTGAGTCAAAGTTATTAGGCCAATAACCATTAGAAAAGAAAGAACTAGTGGGTCGAACATAAGGTCTAGTACTGGTTCTTCTCCATGAAGAATGTGGTTCAGCAGAATTGGATTTCTGCTGATGTGGAACAAAAGAGGGTATTTCACTAACATTCTTCCACATTTGCCTAGGTTTCCTTTGACTAAAACATACACCCATTCTTTGCTCATGAAATGTACAATCCTTAATCAGATGAGATTTACTTCCACACACAAAACATTTCTTCTTCTTAGAAGATTTATTCAAACTAAAAGAAGTTCCATAACATGAAAAAGTATTCAAACTACCATGATAAACAGAATTGTTTTTAACAGAACCAAAAGTATTATTTTGCAAAGAATTTAAAAACAAGTCTTCAGTTGAAACTGTCTTGTTATCAGCAGCAACTCTAGAAGGCTTGTGGGGAGTCTTGGGTGATGTCTTTGGTGTGGTCTTGGGAGTGGTCTTGGGCAGGTCAGACTTCTCACTTGAATCACAGCTGGCAAATTAGGTAGACCCTTCATCAGAAGACTTGTCACTGTCACAACAGGAGACAAAGTCAGTAGATTTAATAATAGGGTCTCGCAAGTTAGTTGAATTTTTTCCATAGAGATGGTGTGATCCATCAAAGTCATTAGTTATGGACAGGTCTGTAGGCATGTGTTCCCCTCTTATAGGTCCAGGGACAACATTCATTCCCCCTTCCTTAACAAATTTAACAGGTGTTTGATAAGCTAAGGCTGGTTCAGGGTCAAAAACACTAGACATATCAGGATATGTTAACTCTTCAGGGTCTATATATTTCTCATATCCTAATGCTTTTCTAGACCTAACAGATTGGCGACCATCAATCAATTTACTCAAATTAGATGCTCCTTCCTGCCATTTCATACGACCAGCTATCTCTTTATCTAACTTAGCTTGTAATTCTTGTTTATCCTTTTCTAGATCAGACTTCTCTTTTTCAGTACGTCTTAAGTCTATCTTAGCAATTTCTAAATCACTTTCTAGAACTCTTATTTTTTCCTCATATTTAACTTGATTCTTTTGAAACCAGACTTTTTGTTTCTCTAAAGTTTTTAAAGCCATTTTATAAGACTCTACTTCAATATAACACTCATTGTACTTTGGTTTCAATTCATCAAATTCTTGTTTAAGCTCATTGTATCTTACACTACATCCAAACACACAGTTGTGTACCTGAGAGATTCCCATCAAGGAGACTTGCTCCTTCTTGTCCTCTGCAGGTGAGTATGCCAGCAGATTCACTTGTGTAGAAGTAGAAGCTTCCTCTCCAGCAGGTTCATGTTCAGCCCAATCAATCTGGTGATCCAGAGTCACCATAGCTTTTGAAGGTGCAGCCTTACTAGTTCCTGCTTCCAATGGATAAGAGCCATATCTGACTTCATCACCAGACTTCCTCTCCTTGCATTCTCTTGAAAAATGTCCCACTTGACCACAAGTGTAGCATTTAACCTTCCATCTATCAAACCTTGCTGCCTCTCTTCTATTAAAACCAAAATTCCTTCTAGACTTGGTTTCAAACCTCTTAATGTTCATGGAGATCATTGCAGGCTGCCATTTCAAGTGCATCTCCTCCATCTCCAAAGGATCCACCTGTTCAAAATCCTCATAAGCAAGAAACTACTGATGTTCATATTCAGCCACAAATGAGTGAACAATGTCATCCAACACACTACTGGATTTTGATTTAGGAGCAGATTGAGTTTGGGTTTGAGAAGATGCTCCTGATGAATAAGAGCTTGAGGCATTATGCACAGGTTTTGTGGTGGTGCTGACAAAGGCTGAGTGAGTGGATGGATGAATTGGACTTCTAACATCAGGCTCAAGAGATTTGAGCTTGTTGTAGAGGTCATCAAAAGTGATCAAGTCCAATCCACCCTTTGTTTTGAGAGCAATACTGACTTGCAACCAAGATGGTGGCAAAGATCTCAGGAACTTAGCATTGCAGTCCTCATTGTCAGGTCTAGCCTTCAGCTGATTAAGTTGACTTAATATCCGGTGAAACCTGTCATAGCCTTTATGGATTCCCTCTTCCTCAGATATCTGAAACACTTGGAACTGCTGCTTCAGCATTGACTTCTTCAACCTTCTTGATTCCTCATTACCACCAAATCTAGCCTTTATTGCCATCCAAATGTCCTTGGCATCCTCCATGAAGTGGAAGTCACCCATGTGGTCATCTGGTATAGCTTGGAGCAGAATTGTTCTTACTTTACTCTCCCTCTGCACAACCAGAATCTCTTCAGCAGTTTTGGGACCTAGAATTGTAACAATCCCATCAGCATCTTTAACATGCTTCTTCAGGCTATTCCCTTTTTTGACGACCTCCCAAAGATTCCAGTCTATGTTTGTGATCCAGTTCTGCATCTTCATGGACCACAGATGATAATCTTCAGCATTCTTCAAGTATGGAAACTTAGCATTACTGTTGGAGAGGTTGAGTTGTTGAAGAGAAGTGGTGTTAAGGTTTTGGGTTGTGTCAACTTCATCATCAGATCCAGGCACGTTTCTTGATTGGTTTGGATTCTTAAGGTGTAAGATTTGTGTTTCTTAGTATAGCAGAGACTCTCTCGAGGCTCTGATACCACTTGTTGAGATAAAAGACCTTGATAGATCTTCTTGAGCACTCTAAAATCGTTAGTTATGTTAATGTAACCAAAAACACACTAATAGACAATCTCTGTAACTTGTATTTTAAAGCGGAAACAAACATAAGTTTAATACTAAGAACTTTTGATCCTCTATGGATCTTTTAATAATAATGAAAGTGTTTTCTAAAACGTAATACAATACATAATCGTGTGTTCCTTTTATACATAAGGAACCCTAAACCGTTTCCCAAGAAGCGTATATTCTAAAACTTCTAAAAGATATGCATTATCACTTCCTAAATAAACTCATGCATATCCAAACTATAATACATAAAATACAGAAATATTATGTCCGCAGAAACTAACAATGCTGAAACTAGTCTTCAGCAGATACACTGCTTCAGCAGGAACCAGCTCTTCAGCAGTAACCTTCAGAAGTAACAGTCAGCAGAATTCTTACTTAGTAGAATTCCCAACAGTCTGACGCCGTCATGATCGGGCCGACAGAAAATCAGCCTATAAATATAACATCATAACTTCACTTTTTGTAAGCCCTAAACCCTAAGGTCGATTCCTGGGTTTAGGTAATTGTTTTTCCAGGAACTTAGAGGGTTTCAATCACTCCATAAACATCACGTATTGGTTTGTTGATTCTATCTTAATCATGTTTTCCATTATCATTGTTGGTTGCTCTTCTTTGATGATGTTTTTCTAATTCACCTTGTGTCTACTTATGTTTATGTGAAACTTGTATATAATTGATTAGATATTATTGATTCCTTATTGATGTTTTTGTCTATCTTCATCAATTAGAGTGTGACACTTCGATAGGTCTAGTTGATTTAGCTTATAATTCTTGATTCCTATTGTCTCTTGTTTGGTTGATTGTATTCGATGTTAGGCTTAAGAAAACTGGCAGACTTCCAATGGTGACATGCTTGAACGTCTTAAGAAACATGAACCAATGCGTGCTAGGTTATTATGGTTGTATTTAATGCATGAGCGAATTCTAATGATCCCATGTTAGGAGCTTCTTGTAGGCTCAACAGAGTGAAGTAAGAACTTATAGAGTTGGGGAAGTACGTACGCCACCCCACAAATGGTATTAAGGAATACAACCCGTCAATTAAAACAAGGTGTGACAATTCAATAGGTAGAATTAGATAGCTAGCAAGGAGTAACATATCATGGGTAGACATGCTTCACTTATCTTGTAGAACCTTAGTTTATTTTTCTTGCACATTAGTTTGATTAGTAGCTTTTGGGTTAGTTGATTAGCAACTAATTCCGCCCATCCTTCCAATACCCAATATTTTTACTTGCTTTTCATCAAATGTAAAATACAAAAAGAATCATCCTTCACCTTTAGACCTAGTTAGATTAATTTCAATCCTAACGATACTATTCTTGAGTTGAACGATCAATCCCCCGGTACTTGTCGCTATACTCTACTACAAAGATCAAGTACACTGCCTGGTGGGGGTTGTAAGCTTCTCTAGATCCCTCGAGAGGTAAGGCCTGGTGCGATTCCCACGTATCACTATGGCAAAATCACTAGCATCGCACATAAGCTCGAAAGGTAGGTCCCAATCGGGGGCAACAAGAATCGGTGCCTCAGTAAGCTTTTTCTTCAAAGTTTCAAAAGCTTTTATGCACTTAGGTGAGAAGATAAAAGGAGCATCCTTCTCGAGGAGATGGGTCATAGGTCGGGCGATTTTGGAGAAATCTTGAATAAACCTACGATAGAAACCGGCGTGACGCAAAAAGCTCCTAATACCATTGATGGTAGTTGGATGAGGTAATTTAGCTATTACATCAACTTTGGCTCTGTCAACCTCGATCCCGTTTTTTGAAATTTTATGGCCGAGGACAATGCCCTCTTTAACCATAAAATGGCTCTTCTCCCAGTTGAGACACAAGTTTGTGTCTTCACAACGTTTTAGCATCTTTTCCAAGTGGGAGAGACAAGACTGGAATGAATTCCCGATGACTGAGAAGTCATCCATAAACACCTCCATGGTTTTCCCGATCATGTCGGAAAAAATTGACATCATGCACCTTTGGAACGTGCCAGGAGCATTACATAAGCCGAAAGGCATACGTCTATAGGCAAAAGTTCCGTAAGGGCATGTGAAGGTAGTTTTCTCTTGATCCTGTGGATCAATGGGGATTTGGAAATAACCCGAGAAACCATCGAGGAAACAGTAGTACTCGTTCCCTGCTAATCTCTCGAGCATCTGATCCATAAAGGGTATAGGAAAATGGTCTTTACGGGTGGCATCATTTAACTTACGATAGTCAATGCATACTCACCATCCCGTAACCAGCCGAGTTGGAATCAACTCGTTTTCTTTGTTTGTGACAACAGTTATGCCACCCTTTTTTGGAACGCAATGAATTGGGCTAACCCAAGGACTGTCAGAGATGTGGTAAATTAATCCGGCCTCAAGAAGTTTGAGAAATTCCTGTTTAATAACTTCATGTATTTTAGGATTAACCCGTTTCTATTGTTGGACTGCTGGTTTGAAATCATCCTCCATTAAGATTTTGTGATTACATAATTCAGGGTTTATACCCTTGATGTCGGAGAGTTTCCAAGCAATTGCTTGTTTGTGAGATTTCAAAACCTTTATGAGAGCAGCTTTCTCCTCATGTTTTAAATCTTTTGCAATAATGACGGGTAATTTATCGTTACCCTTCAGGAATGCGTATTCAAGATGGGGAGGTAAGTCCTTAAGCTTAACCTCGGGGAAATCTTCAGTTTTCTCAACATTTTTGATTTCCTCTTTATGAAGTGTTTGTGAAAGAATGGGAGGGGGGGGGGGTTCTTGAATGAGTAACTTCTCAAGGAGAAGTATATCCCTGGCCGGGTCAATCTCCTGGTTATCAATTCTGTGGAAAACTAGAAGGGGGGTTGAATAGTTTACCGTTTAAAATCTTTTTAACTTGTTTAATTATCTTTTGAAACTTTCCATTTAATCAAAGATATATACACAAACACAATATATAACATGCAAGTATATAGAAAGAAGTAATCAAACCACAACACGAATATTTATCGTGGTTCGGCTAGAAGGACTCTTTTTCCTTGCCCTACATCCACGCCCCGAGTATCCAACTCGAGAGTTTCTTTCACTCGTCAACAAGCTCCTTTCACCGGCGGAGAAAACCTTACACGTCGCTTATACACGTTTACCGACACTAAGCTAGATGTTGAGTTCTTTTACAAGGGTACAACCACTCCCGTTAGTTCTTTTACAAGGTTACAACAACTCCCGTCACACTTTGTATTTTGAGGACTAAAATACTAACCGATCACTACTGAAAATACACAATCAAATGAAGTGTAAACTACACAAGTCTACACAATGCTAAGCTAACAAGTCTTGCAACGTTGTGTTGAATATTGTAACTTTTTATGAACTCGTGAACTTCTTTGCTACAAAAAGAAACTTCACATATGAAATGAGATGTTAAAGGGTTAGATGAAAGAATGAATGAATGTGTGTGAAAATATGATGTAAAGTGATAAGCCAAAATTCAAACATATGGCTTGGTGTTTATAGCAAAACCTTCTGCAGGTCTGGCGGATACGGCGGAACCCTCAGATGGGTTCCGCCCGTGTACCCCCAGGGTTCCGCTAGGCTTGCAGTTGGTTTTGCAATAAATCATACAAACCAAACAAGGTCACATCTCATAAAAACTAGTCAAACACAAACTTGTGCAAGAAGACTTATGGTTAGTCAAACACACTATCTTTCCATAAATGTATACTGACAAACTTACCATAAATGTGATGTGACATTTCTATTTTAAGAAATAAAAAGTGTTGTGTTTTATGTGAATTGTAAAATGTAGCAAATGTCTAATTATGCAAGTCTTAAAACTAATATTATGATTTACTTAGAAACTAAAGTTTACATTTTGTCGTTAACAAAACTTAGCAAAGATCGTAAAATATAAATAACGTTTTTAGGTGATATTTGTATTAACAATCTCCCCCTTTTTGTTGATGACAAAACATAAACTTTATTTTTAAGTAACTCACAAAATTTTAGTGTTTAAGACTTAAAAAAAATTATATTAAACTTGTTTTACTTAAGTGATGAAAATCATTTTAAGTTTAAAGGTTTAATATATGCTTCTCCCCCTTTTTGTCGAAACAAAAAGTAGAGTAGCGAAGCGGAATAATGCACGTGCTCCCCCTTGGTCGATACTCCCCCTAAAAGGAGTGCCAAGATGGGAAACATGGATTTTGATCCTACAAAAAAAATAGTTAGTTGGTGATATAAATAATCAAGCTTGTAGTTACCACACATAATGCAACCACAATGACAACTCAAAAATGATCAATCAACAATGCAAGTAGGTAAGTAGTAAAAGATATCATTTCAAGTAAAATTTGACTTGTAAAAGTCAAAGACAAGAAATGAAAATGATCCTCCTACTTCTAAAAAAAAGTGAAATATAACCAAGAAATAAAAGAAAAATCAAAACCTACTTTCCTAAATGGGGCAAAAGGCCTCCAAATGATGTTTAGGATTTGTTTGGGTAGGAAAGAGCATTGAAACATTCTATGACGTGTTGGAATGCAAAACGGGTTTCGTCTTGAAATTGGTGAAGCAACAATTTGATGCTTTCACCCATTTTCAACATTTGCTCACAATGTGAGCAAACATGGGAATGAGTGGTTGGAAATGGGTTGGTTTTGGGTTCTTGGTTTGAGGATGGGTTGGTTTTCGGTTCTTGGGTGGAGGATGGGTTTTGTATAGAGTCAAGCAAGGTGGATTAAAATTCCATTGCTTGATGGAGGTGATTCTCGACCATGCTTTGAATTTCCTCATAGGAAGGAAAGAAAAGACTCAAAGGTTTGGGCTTGAGAATGTGGTGGAGTTGGGTGATCATGGTTTTCAAAGTTTGGTTCTCCATAAAGAGGACCATGGATGTCATGGTAGAAAGGGTGAAACAACAATGGTTTGGGTTGGTGGTACTCTTGTTGTGGTGGTTGGTTGTGGTTAAAATACTCATTTTGGCCAAGAAATGACCTTGGTGTTTCATTTGTAAAAGGTGGTGGTTGTGTTGGTCTTGGTGGAAGATCATTGAGATCTTGGACAAAAGGATGTGGTCATGTTGGAGGAGACCCAAATAACTCCATAGGTTCAAGTTTAGGTAATGGTGATGGTGATGGAGTTTTGGATGGTTCGGTTGGAGCACTTGGTGGAGTTGGGTCAATGGGTGATTTTGTTGGTGGTGGAGTGGTGAGCTCATTGGGTTCATTGGGTGATGGAGATGGAGATGCAAGGTTTAGAAAATGTTCATTTTTGATTGGTGAGGTGAATTCATTCGAGGATGAGGAGCTTAGGTTGATGGATTGGTTAGACCAAAGTGGTTTGACACTTATCCGGGCGGTTTTTCGAGCGGGTCTTGATGGTTGAGAGGTAATAGTTGACTTAGTCATTGTTAAAATGGTTTAAAGATCAGAGATTGTGATGGGGAAGGTGTGATTTGATAGTTTTCTAAGATGGTTCAATTTATAGTGATGAAGTAGTATGGGAAGGAGTGTTTGGATTTAATGTTTAGCCATACAAAAATGAAGGTTCCTAAAGATTTGGAAGACTAATGTGGGTTCTCAAATCATGGAAGTCAATCCAATGAAAATGGTGAAGTAAGAAGACAAAGATTTGCACTAAATTCTTAGTGGTTTTGGCAAATTGGTTGAAGGTATATGTCTCAGGGATTTCAAGGCACCTTTGGAAGGGTTCCTTCCTTTATGTGTGAAGGTTCCTTGAGGTGGTTATGAATAGTTTTGAAATTTGGTGGGAAATGGTTTTCTTTGAGTTGTAAGGAATGACAACTACCCTATTGTGCTTAACAAATTGCAGGAAATTGGTTTCTATCTAAAAGGATGGTTTGTTGTTGAGTGGATGTTGCAATGTCGAAAGCAAAAAAAAAAAAAAAAAAAAAAAAAAAAATTGCAGGAAAACTGGCGGAACCCTCAGATTACACAGGCCGAACCCGTGTGAGGGTTCCGTCGGATCCGTTGGGCCATTTCTGGGTTGCCCAGAAAATACACTGGCGGAACCCAATCTAGGGTGCCGCCAGATCCGCCAGGCCTGATAGGCAGTCCGCGATTTTGACTCGCGAGACAATTTTCAAATTTTTTGAAAACTCCTAAAACCAAAAATATAATTCATATCTGGTTAGGAAATGCAAAAAATAGAAATGTAAACACACACACCATTGGACTTTGACCGAGGGCTAGCGAATTTCACTATACTTAGTAAAAATTTCATAAACATGAAAATTTGACAACATGCCAAATGTTGTCTACCTGCATCATAGTTAGTTAATACGTGTTCCAAATAGTATCACATATTGTACCAACACAAAAATTCATGACAAACATTGTTTAAATGACCAAATTGTTCAAATAGCACATTGTGCCAAACACTCCTACACACCCACACTCATTGACGGTCAATCTTCTTCTTGAGCTTTCCAAGGAATCTCCCAAGATTCTTAAACATCCCCTTTGTTTTCTTGAACTCCGCCGACTCATTTGGAATATCCGGAAGTTGGGAAAAGTATTCTAGAGGTGGGAGCCTAGAATTGGGCAAAGTGTCATCTTCACTCATTGAGGATGATGATGAGGATGTAGGAGGATGAGGACGTTTTCCTTGGGCTTTGTAAACTCTCTTATCACTTAGTGGGACAAAGGTGTGTGGAATGAGAGAGTAGTCAAGGTTAAGACCGTTAGGAGTTGGTGGAATGGGAGAGATGAACCTAAAGTGACGGGTCAAGAGCATTCCATACGGCATAGCCGTTGTACCATGCACGGGAATGTTGTCCATTCTCTTGGCCATGTAGTAGGCAAGGTTGAAGGGTTGCCTAACGGATAAGGAGTAGAGCATGTAGCAAAGGCAAAGATTTATATGATCTCGGTTTCCTATGGTGCTAATGACATTGGCTCTAAGGACTTTCTCCCATTTCTTGAATTGGGGCTTGAGTTCATTAAGTTCCATTCCATATGGGTCCTTATCGACCTCATTTCCCGAACGGGTTCTCCTAGTGTTGGTTGTCCTAATGAAGAGGTGGTCACGAAGTTCATCTTTGGACACAAGAGGGGTGTCATACGGTTGGATGCGGTCAAAGATTGTGTCAAAAGTTGAGAGGGAGTGCAAGTCGGAGTAGATACAAGTACCACGGTTTGGGACACCTAGGATTTGAGCAAACTCCTCGAGAGTGAAGGAGTATTGATGACTACTAGCACTAAAGTTAATAGACATGCGACCATACTCATCCGTGGAAAGGGTGACGGATGCATAGAATTCTAAAATGAACCTAGGACAAATAGGCTTGTCGATTTCTAAGAGAAACTCAAAGTTGATTGTGGCAAATTCCGTGTAGAGGTTTGGGCCTTCTAGGAAGGACGGGTCAATGGTTCTGCCCTCATGGACATAAAGTTTTTCTAAGGCTTTGAAAACGTCGATTTGAGTTGGAGTAAGACCTTTGGTTTTGTGGTGTTTGGGTAGGTACTTAATGGTGTACTTGTGGTCGTAGTTGGTTAGAGGAGGCATGATGATTCCTAGAAAAACAAAATTTCACATTTTAGTCTAAGTAAACGACTATTGTAATGTGGGTGTTCTAGTGTGTGCCTATATGAAAACAATGTGGAGGTGCGGTTATCTTGACTCATTTTGATGCTTCAAAAACGTTTTATAATGCAAGTTTTGTTATAAAACAAAAGATAACCCAAGCGCTCCTAGTTCAATGTAGCTTCATTTGAATGTACCCGAAAATACATATTGGTAATGTATTCCCTTTAGCATTCAAGAGACATTATGCAAGTGATGTTTTAAACATAACGTTTTGATTTTGTATTCACAATGTGAGACGAAAAAAATATTTGTCCTATTTGTGAGAATTTTTTGGAAGAATTTGACATGGGGTGTTTTAGCAAACATGTTTACACTTAGTAAGAATGCAATTCCTAACTATGGGGATCATGATTAGTGATGCGTGGGAATCGCACCTTGCTTTACCTCTCGAGGGATCTCGAGAAGCTTACAACCCCCACCAGGCAGTGTACCTGATCGTTGTAGTATAGTATAGTGACAAGTACCGGGGGATTGATCGTTCAGCTTAGGAATAGTGTCGCTAGGATTAGAAAACCTAATTAATAGTTCTAGAGGTGAGGGATGATTATTTTTGTATTTTTATATTTTATGAAAGCAATTAAAATCTTGGGTTTTGAAGGAGTGGGCGGAATTAGTTGCTATTCAACTAACCCAAAGCTAAGATGCAATCAAAATTAAATAATAAAAATGAAATTAAACTAAATTAAACTAAGGTTGTGAGCAGTATTTGGAGAAATTGTGTTTACTTAGACTTCATTACTCCCTAGATATCTTTTACATGTTAATTACTTGTTACACTTGTATGAATGACGGATTGTATTCCTTAATACCATTCGTGGGGTGGCATACATAACTCCCCAACTCTATGAGCTCTTATCTCCTCCTACACCATGACCCAGCACAACTATAGGGATTGTAAACAGTGGCTCATGCATTAAATACAACCAATAAAGACCTAGTACGCCTCGGTTCATGTTTCTTAAGACGTTCAAGCATGTTACCATTTGGAGATATGCCAGTTTTCTTAAGCCTAACATATAAATCATTCATTCAAAACAAGAATAGACAAGTAATCAACACGTAATCAACATCTAGGTTTCATTAGATCTAAGCAAACACAAGAGAGATCTAGCCTAGCATAGTAGAATTGAGACAAGAACAAGAGATAAACAACCAACACATAGACATATTGATTGAATTGAAAGTACACTTATCTCAATTACAATGCAAGGTCTCAAGGGTTTGGAACCCTTGAAAAACATGTGAAAGAGGCACCAAAATCGTCTTTAGGGTTTCACCAAAACTTCTCTCTCTTTAATGAAAAAACTAGAAAACTATATATAGGAAAAACAGTCTGACGGCGTCAAGAGTTAATTCTGACGCCGTCACCTCGCCGCCATAAACTTTCTCGGACGGCCTTGATCCACCTATGACGGCCTATGTGACGCCGTCACCACCCACGGTAAATTATTCTTGGCCACTTTGACGCCGTCACCAGTACGTCTGACGCCGTCACCACCTTCGATATTTAATTCTTCATGTCTGACGCCGTCAAGCTTTTGGTCTTGACGCCGTCACCTTGTATTTTCAGCTTGGATTTTTGGTACGTTGCCGTTTTCTTCACTTTATGCTCCAAAAACGTCCAAAATAGCCTCTTTTCCAGAATTCACTCTCCAAACACCTAAAATCACAAAAGGAACGATTTAGGGCAATATTTGATCAAATAAAGTCGGATTCGGGCTTAAATGACCCCCTAAAAACGGATCATTTTTCGCCTCATCATATACCCTTACACTTGAGATTTGCTTGTCCTCAAGCAAATGAGCTTTTATTCTACTCAAAAGACAAGTTAGGGGTCATTTAACACTAATATAAAAGTAATTACAACAAATAATCGTTCCACTAAAGACCAATAGACAAGCACGGAGGTCATACACAAGCACCTCACAAATAGTGTTTAGATACTCACATCTCTCGGGTGTAATAAAGTAATATAACATTATGGAAATGGAAGATATCTCTCACTACCTGTCATAGCAAAATAGATTACCATAGGCTTGGGAAAGGATCAAACCTCCACCACATGGCGTAAGCACCTAGGATAAACTATCAAAGAGGTCTTTTTAAAGGGTTGTAACGTTAGGTATAGGGATATGAATTACACGGTTTGGTTGGATAAAGGAAGTTTTACTGGTGGCGAGTTAACAATCTTAGTTAATTACATGTACAAGATGGCGTTGCTAAGCCAAGACTAAACTCGACTTAAGCTAATAAATGAAAAATAACAAAAACATAAAATGAACATAGAATAAAAACGGGATGGTAGTCCGTATGTTTTTTTTCTCTTTTTTTTTTTTTTTTTTTTTTTTTTTTTTTTTTTTTTCTATTTTTTTTTTCTTGAATTTTTTTTTTTTTTTTTTTTTTTTTTTTTTTTTTTTTTTGCATACACTCTTACCCTACCATCCGAAATAATACATCATAGGGGATGAGAATTCCCCTTACACTTGAATCTTTACATACTTTACAATTAACTAATCTAATGACTCGAATTAAGAAAATTAAAACACTTGGAGCACTTTTAAGATTAACGCACGTATGGGGGTAATAAGTGATGTTCTTCCCCATTACTCCATAAATTAAGTACTTACCCATGAGTCCCAATCGTCCCAAAACAATATGTACAAGGATATGACTCGACTTAGCAACCATGTAATCAATTAGAAAGTTAACTTAGGGTTTAACAAATAACAATAATGCACTAAAAAATGAGCGCATACACGGAAGGCTAAGGCGATTTGGTTGTACATTTAAGTGGGGTGTAACAAATTCTTCCTTTAAGTAAAATGCTTAAAGTTAGAAACGAAAAGATAGGCTCGGAGGGGTGTACTAGGGGTATCGTGTACTAAAAATGAGTACAATGCTAAGGGTGTGGGAAAAATTAGTTGACTTAACTAGCCAAGTAATATGACTTAAATGGTCAAGTAATTATAATACGGGTTTAACACAAGGGTGATCCTAATGCCTCTTATCATGTAGTAAATCCTACTACACGAATGTAGTCTCACTAGCGGTCTCGGGATGCATCACTAACGCAAGTTCTAGAATCTAAATGCTACCGGTACACTCATAAGCACTAATAATGAATGCTTTTCCTATCAAATCTAAAGGCGAACCTCACATTTTTGGGTGGAAAATTTTTCTGAATATACGGTTATGTGCTAGTCATACAACCTCCTATCCATGAGACGCTTGCTATGGCTAAAGTTTCACTCCTAAATGTTGTAAAAAAATTTAAATTTGGCGCTAAAATTACACTAACAAGTATTTCTCGTAGTTTTATTACTCATCTACTATCAAACAAAACAAACTCAAGCGAAAGTGCATATGTAAGGTATCATCTTTTTACCCTCCCCTTACACTTAAGATGAACATTGTCCCCAATGTTCAAGTAAAGAATGTAAAAGTTAAAAAGTAAAGAGAATGAAATCAAATACTCCCCTGATTCGCTCGGTATGGATTTTAGTTGGCCAGGTTAAATCTTCTTCCAAGAAAACGAACAATCAGAGCTTCCCTTCCAGAATATAAATCATCTTCTTGTCACAAATAACCTGTAAATCCTGACAAAAGTAGACAAGGCAACCTCGCGTAAAATCGGCGGCATCCTATATAAGTTACTAAATCCTAGAAAACAAAGTAAGATATAATGCTTGTGGAATAAAGTTTGCAGATTTCCTGGAGATTATAAAACTTAATAATTCACAAAAACTATAAGACTCCGTTAGAAAAACAAAACCGGTAAAATTTCCAGATTTTAACTCCTGACGCCGTCAAGAGCAATACCCTGACGCCGTCAGAATGGACCTGCAGAAATTCTTATGCTAAGTTTCCGGAAAATTTCTGGAAAAACTTTGTCCTACTTCCTGGAAAATCCTGCAAAACTTCATTACGACTCGATACAAGCATTTGACTCTAACAAGTACTAATACACATGTCCATTTATTATTGTTGTGGTTCATGCTCAATTTCGTTCTTCTAAACAAATTTGGATCTCCCTTACACTTATCTTTTGCAAAATACCTTTATATGCAATTAAGACGAAGTTAAAAACAAAATAAAGCATTTTCACAATTTACTTTGAAACATGAGCCACAAACAATAAAAATAAAACATGCATACGGAAACAAATAAAATCAAACAAATAAACAAACAAATAAAAACACACAAAACATGGGTTGCCTCCCAAGAAGCGCTTGTTTTTGTTCGAGTCACGAGCCTGACTCTACCCTTATTTAACATGAATAGGGGAAGTTTTCCCTACACTTTGAATTAAGTGCAGGTGGAAGTAGCGATACACACCCTTAGGGTGGAAGTATGCCACGTGAGGAAAGAGTGGTGGATGAATTATATGCTCAAAGGGTTGTGCTCCTATCATCATAATCTTACCTAATTCAATCGGGTTAATGGATGGATTAAGATTTTCTCTTAGAAAGGGATCATCTTCTATCAATTTCGAGAGACTCCTAGTTGGGAATCCATCTTGACCTAATAAACCCGGTTTAAACCCATAATGTTTCTTGTGATCAGTCATAAATGGGTGATGTAAGCATGTAAGGTCATGTTCCACTCCTATGTCAGCTTCCTCTCTACAAGGCTTAAAGTCTACTACCTTTTTCCTAAGACTACCCGGACTATATGGTTTGATGGGTGGATCGGGACCTATTTCAATTCCTAAATTCACATCCAAGGATGGAAGATTGGGTAATGGTTTTGGTTGAGGCTCCGGTTCATCAAAACTAGGAACTTCCCTAGAACTAGGAGTAAGGTTATCACTACAAGTGTTCAAACCTATATCCTCTAGTGGTGCTTGGTCCAAGGGTTCTACCTCAATGGGGTTCCTATAGTCTCTTCTACTTCTTCCGGGTAAGTCACGGGCGGTGTATGTGCCTCAAATGATGGTAGGACTTGTGGGGTACTTTGTGGGCTTGGATTATCCACCTCATCCTCCATTGTACCTAGATTACCTATATGTTTGTTTTGTACTATGATATTAGGTGCCATCCAACTAGGTATCTCAACATGAGTATATTCATCCCCAGACAAACTTCCTGTTTGCTCCATCAAACTTGTTTTTGATTGATTTGTGATGTTGTTTGTTGGGTTGTCTACTCTATAATAATATTGGGCACAGTTTTCTATGGTATCCCACGCTTCTTCATCATTTAATTCCCTAGGGCCCCCATTGGCAAAATCATCGATGCGCATTTGGTCACATTGGCTGACACGATAGTAAAAGGTTTCGGTTAGGGATGATAAAGAGAAACTATGATGAGGGAATTTTTGAAGTAAAATTTTAAAACGAGTCCATGCATCATATATGGGTTCATCTCGATATTGTTTGAAATTCGAGATGTCAATAGGGTAGAATGGCCTTTTTGGTTGGTGGTATGGTGGATTCGCGTACTCCATAATGGTGAACGGAATAGTCAATGGAAATTACGAACAAACACACAAAGAAAAAGATAGACTAAAGAAATCCTAAAAATAAATAAATAAATAAATAAATAAATAAATAAAAATAAAATCTTACTAGAAAGGAATCTAGCAAGTAGACCTAATAAAAAGAAATCCTAACCTAGACAATAACTATTCCCCGGGCTGCGGCGCCAAAAACTTAATGCGTGGGAATCGCACCTTGCTTTACCTCTCGAGGGATCTCGAGAAGCTTACAACCCCCACCAGGCAGTGTACCTGATCGTTGTAGTATAGTATAGTGACAAGTACCGGGGGATTGATCGTTCAGCTTAGGAATAGTGTCGCTAGGATTAGAAAACCTAATTAATAGTTCTAGAGGTGAGGGATGATTATTTTTGTATTTTTATATTTTATGAAAGCAATTAAAATCTCGGGTTTTGAAGGAGTGGGCGGAATTAGTTGCTATTCAACTAACCCAAAGCTAAGATGCAATCAAAATTAAATAATAAAAATGAAATTAAACTAAATTAAACTAAGGTTGTGAGCAGTATTTGGAGAAATTGTGTTTACTTAGACTTCATTACTCCCTAGATATCTTTTACATGTTAATTACTTGTTACACTTGTATGAATGACGGATTGTATTCTTTAATACCATTCGTGGGGTGGCATACATAACTCCCCAACTCTATGAGCTCTTATCTCCTCCTACACCATGACCCAGCACAACTATAGGGATTGTAAACAGTGGCTCATGCATTAAATACAACCAATAAAGACCTAGTACGCCTCGGTTCATGTTTCTTAAGACGTTCAAGCATGTTACCATTTGGAGATCTGCCAGTTTTCTTAAGCCTAACATATAAATCATTCATTCAAAACAAGAATAGACAAGTAATCAACACGTAATCAACATCTAGGTTTCATTAGATCTAAGCAAACACAAGAGAGATCTAGCCTAGCATAGTAGAATTGAGACAAGAACAAGAGATAAACAACCAACACATAGACATATTGATTGAATTGAAAGTACACTTATCTCAATTACAATGCAAGGTCTCAAGGGTTTGGAACCCTTGAAAAACCTGTAAAAGAGGCACCAAAATCGTCTTTAGGGTTTCACCAAAACTTCTCTCTCTTTAATGAAAAAACTAGAAAACTATATATAGGAAAAACAGTCTGACGGCGTCAAGAGTTAATTCTGACGCCGTCACCTCGCCGCCATAAACTTCCTCGGACGGCCTTGATCCACCTATGACGGCCTATGTGACGCCGTCACCACCCACGGTAAATTATTCTTGGCCACTTTGACGCCGTCACCAGTACGTCTGACGCCGTCACCACCTTCGATATTTAATTCTTCATGTCTGACGCCGTCAAGCTTTTGGTCTTGACGCCGTCACCTTGTATTTTCAGCTTGGATTTTTGGTACTTTGCCGTTTTCTTCACTTTATGCTCCAAAAACGTCCAAAATAGCCTCTTTTCCAGAATTCACTCTCCAAACACCTAAAATCACAAAAGGAACGATTTAGGGCAATATTTGATCAAATAAAGTCGGATTCGGGCTTAAATGACCCCCTAAAAACGGATCATTTTTCGCCTCATCAATTAGTTTTGTTAAACACCTAATTTCATGCATGAGTTTCTCAAGTTAATGCATAACCCCAAGTTTTTGTTTTTGTACAAAAATAGAATTCCTAGACTCAGATCAGGATTGTAATCAAGTTTAGAATACTTACAATGATGATTGATTAGCAATGTGAATGAAAGGAAGACCAAATTTTCGTAGGTATGGATGATTGGTAAAGTGAATAGTAGTAGTTTGGAAGTGGTGGTACGAGATAATGGGTGTTTGGTTTAATATAAACAAAGAAAATGGTTCTGCAGGTCGGCGAATACGGCGGAACCTAAAAATGGGTTCCGTCCGTTGTGGCTGAGGGTTCCGCCGACCCTGCTGAGAAAAAGAGTTACGGATTTGTTTTGATTTTTGTGATTTTTGTCTAATGTCTAGAACTACAACGTAGGTTCCATGAGTCCTAAGCCTAGCCTAAGAAGGTTAAAAGGTTCTCGTTTAAGGGGTTTTGTGAGAATGTCGGCTATATTGTCTTCGGAAGAAACTTTCTCAATTGAGATATTTCCTTTTTGAACGTTGTCATGAAGGAAATGATGACGGATTTCAATATGTTTGGTACGAGCATGTTGAACCGGGTTTTCGCTAAGATCAATGGCACCTTTGTTGTCACAAAGAATGGTGATGTCGTTAAGTTGAATTCCATAGTCGGCAAGAGCTTGCTTCATCCAAAGAGCTTGTTGACACGCCTTTCCAGCCGAAATATACTCGGCTTCCATTGTTGAGATAGCAAGAGCCGTTTGCTTCTTAGAGAACCATGAGGTGAGACAATGTCCAACAAAAGTACAAATACCACTTGTGCTTTTTCTATCAACATAGTCACCGGTATGATCCGAGTCCTCATACACTATGGTGTCTATTCCCGTTCCTTTAGGATACCATAAACCTAAATGTGTAGTGCCCTTAATATATCTAAAAATCCTTTTAACGGCTTCGAGATGAGTTGTCCTAGGATCTTCTTGAAAATGAGCACATAGACAAACACTAAACATAATGTTGGGTCTATTAGCCACTAGGTAAAGTAGACTTCCAATCATACCTCTATATTTAGTGCTATCTACGGATTCACTTTCCTCATCCTTGGTGAGTTTAGTTTCCGTGGACATGGGTGTTTTGATTGGTTTCGAATCTTCTAATCCAAATTTCTTAAGCATGTCCTTAATATATTTAGATTGGTTAAAGAAGATACCATCTTCTAGTTATTTAATTTGGAGTCCTAGGAAAAAGTTGAGTTCTCCCATCATACTTATTTCAAACTCGTCATGCATGATTTTTGAGAAATCCACACATAATTCTTGACAAGTTGATCCGAGTATAATGTCATCAACATAGATTTGGACTATGATAATATGTGAATCTTCCTTCTTGGTGAAAAGAGTATTATCAACTAAGCCCATGGTATACTTATAGTCAACTAGGAAGGTTTTAAGTCAATCATACCATGCTTTTGGAGCTTGCTTAAGTTCGTAAAGAGCCTTTTTAAGTTTGTAAACATGATTGGGTTTTTTAAAATCGATGAAGCCCGGTGGTTAAGCAACATACACTTCTTCATTTATGACTCCGTTTAGAAATGCACTTTTGACGTCCATTTGAAATAGTTTAAAATTGTGTGCACATGCATATGCAAGTAAGATTCTAATTGACTCAAGCCTAGCAACCAGAGCAAAAGTTTCATCGTAGTCAATGCCTTCTTGTTGATTATATCCTTGTGCTACTAGCCTAGCTTTGTTTCTAGACACAATTCCATTTTCATCCATTTTATTACGAAAGACCCATTTTGTTCCAATTATTGTTTGACTCTTTGGTTGAGGAACTAATGTCCATACATCATTCCTAACAAATTTGTTTAACTCTTCTTGCATTGCAATTACCCAAGACTCATATTTAATGGCTTCATTAATATTTTTCGGTTTTATGGTTGACACGAAGCAAAAGTAGTTGCTTTCATTTTGAACTTTTGATCTTAGTGTTCTTTCGTTAATGTTGCCTACAACACTATCTAATGGATGACTTTTAGATACTTTGACATTGACAAGTTCTTTGTTTAATAGTTCATCTTCCTTGTCATTACCTAAGATCTCTTGACTTTCTATAGGTTGGCTTTCAACTAAGTCATCATCTACCAAAGGTGATGTCTTAGAGGGAGGTGGACTCTCGTCAAATGTTACGTTCAACGATTCCTTGACTCTTAAGGTTTCTTTGTTCAAAACAATGTAAGCTTTACTATTTTGTGAATATCCAAGAAATACACCTTCATAAGACTATGGGTCAAATTTGGTGAGATAATCCTTGGTGTTAAGAATGAAGCATTTACTCCCAAACACTCTAAAGTATCCTAATGTAGGCTTTTTACCTTTATATAGTTCATAAGGAGTTTTATTCAAAAATGGTCTAATTAATACTCGATTTAAAATAAACATTGATGTGTCAACGACGTTACACCAAAACTTTTGTGGAATGTTTTGTTCATTAAGCATTGTTCTATTCATCTCTTGCAACGTCCGGTTTTTACGTTCTACTACACCATTAGATTGAGGAGTACGTGGAGCCGAAAAGTTATGATTAATCCCATTAATATCACAAAAGTTTCCAAATTGAAATTCATTATCAAATTCACGACCGTGATCCGTTCTAATAGACACAATACTAGACCCTACTTGATTTTGAATTTTCTTACTTAGTATCTCAAATTTATCAAAAGCTTCATTTATACTTTTCAAAAATTTTGTCCAAGTATATCTTGAGTAATCATCGACTATGACCAAAGTGTAGAAGTTACCTCCATAACTTTGTATAGCGGATGGACCAAATAAATCTATATGCAAAAGTTCTAGACACCTAGATGTAGAAACCAAGTTTTTAGCCTTATGGCTACCATGGACTTGTTTACCGACTTTGCAAGCGTCACAAAAGTGTTGGTCATATTTCAACTTAGGTAGGTTTCGAACTAAGTCTTTGGAGGAGAGGTTTTGAATTAGTCTCATGTTAGTGTGTCCTAAACGTCTATGCCCTAAAGTTGAAGATTCATCTAATGAAGTAAGACAAAGTTTGTCTCTAGATGTTGGATCCATCTTCATGACATATACGTTGTTCTTAAGAACACCTTTGGCTATGGTTATACCATCTTTAAGTATTTTACTTCCGTTTTCACTAAAAAGGACATTATACTTATTACGGCAAAGTTGACTAATACTAAGGAGATTAAAACCTAAGTTATAAACATGAGCTACATCATCTATAAAAAGGGAGTCATGAGAGATTGTACCTTTTCCGATGATTTTGCTCTTAGCTTTACTACCAAACGTAACATTACCTCCATCACATTTGTGATAAGTTGAGAAGAGGCTTTTGTTACCCGTCATGCGCCTTGAACAACCGCTATCTTTAATCCATTCATCCGGTTCCAAACAAACTTTGAGGCACACCTATTTTACGAAAAACACTCAAACATTTGGTCCCCAATTTCTCATGGGTCCATTTTGGTTAAGCATACCATTAACTTGTTCCAAGTATGAAAGTAGAACATAAGGGTTCCATGACATGTAATTTGGAGTTTGGTAATGTCCAGGAGTGTTTTGGTTCCAAACATGTTGGTAGTTTGGTCGTGTGTTGAAGTTGCTCTTTGGAAAGGGGCGTTTGGGAATTGGAATCTTAGGTCTTGGTTAAGCAGTCTTACCTCTAAATTCGTTTTTACTAAGTCCTACTCCAGTTTTAAAGGCAGGTTTTGTTCCATTTTTATATGTGACTTTAACAAATTTTGAACGATCCGATGTGGAGGATGTTATTGCTGCAACAGACCTAGCGGAACCTTTGGGTTCAACGGGCGGAACCCTGAATTGGGTTCCATCTGTTCCGCGGGCTGCTGTAGTAGTTTTGTTAGTTTCTTGTGCATTCTTTTCTTATTTCGTTTGACCCTTTGAAGTTTCTAATTTCATGAAACCTAGTCTTGTTTTATCAAAGGGTGACTTTTGAAGTTTAATAATTTCATCCGTACAAGAAATGCTCTTATCGAAGTTCTTAAACTTTGTGGTTTGTTTTATTAGATCATTTTGAGTAATTTTAAGTTTCTCAACTTCGAGTTTAAGCTCTTCACATGATTTCCATGATGTGTCAATACCTTTACTCTTTTATAATCTCTTAGCTTTTTCTTTTAGCTCATAAACTTCATTTTCTAAAAACTCCTTTTTAGTTTTCAAAAACTTATTTTTGTTTATGATTTTTAAGCTCAATTCACAAAGTTTGTTATATTGTTTTTGTAAGGTGTCATCATCAATAGAAGAATAAGATGAGTCAGAGAGTACCTCATTTGAGTCGTGAGCCATGAGAGCAATATCATCATTCTTTGGCTCATCGTCATCTCCTTCATAGTCACTCCAAGCACCACCCACAAAAGCTTGTTGAGGTTTGCTCTTGGGTGGTTTTGGACATTCTCCTACGAGATGACTTGTGTCTCCACACCTATAGCATTTCCTTTCAACCTTTCCTTTCCTATCATCACAATCTTTTCGGAAGGTTTTCTTGTCATCTTTAGGTTGCCTTACAAACTTCCCTCGTCTATGAAAGAACTTCTTGAAGTCTCTAACGGCCATAGCATATTCCTCTTCATCACTATCCGAAGTAGATTCTTCATCATCACTTGATTGGACTCTAGCTTTCAAGGCAATGGACTTAACTTTTTCTTTCTTGCCTCTAACTAATTCCGAATCTTTTTCCATTATCATTTCAAGAACTTTGAGGTTTCCAATTAGCTCGTCAAGTGACATGCTTGAAAGATCCTTGGATTCTTCAATTGCCGTCACTTTTGCTCTCCACTTCGGATGGAGTGCTCTAAGGAATTTCCTGACAAAATTCTTACTACAAAAAGATTCATCAAGTGCTTTAAGTGAAGTAATAATAGTGTTAAACCAAGCAAATGCATTATCAATAATCTCATCTTCGGGAATAACAAATTGTTCATATTGTTGAACAAGAAGATCAATTTTGTTATCCTTAACTTGTGAGTTTCCTTGATGAGTGACTATTAAAGATTGCCAAATATCTTTGGCGGTTTTACACATAAAGACTAGGCAAAGCATTGTAAAGCATCATTTTAGCTTCATTATTTTTAGCAATCAATTTCTTTTGATCATCATCTTTACTATTAGTAGCTATATTATCACCATCAATGATTATATACCATAAATCTATATCTTTAGATTTCACGTAAGTTTCAAAATGGTTTTTCCAATATATAAAACCATTTGCTTCAAAAAGTGGTGGTCTTTGCATATATTGCCCTTCTTTGTAATTTTCAAAATCCATGGATCGTTTCAAGTTTTAAAACACAATATATTTTAAAAGCTTGAGTAACGTAGCTCTTGATGCCAATTGTGGAAAACTAGAAGGGGGGTTGAATAGTTTACCGTTTAAAATCTTTTTAACTTGTTTAATTATCTTTTGAAACTTTCCGTTTAATCAAAGATATATACACAAACACAATATATAACATGCAAGTATATAGAAAGAAACAATCAAACCACAACACGAGTATTTATCATGGTTCGGCTACAAGGACTCTTTTTCCTTGCCCTACGTCTACGCCCCGAGTATCTAACTCGAGAGTTTCTTTCACTAGTCAACAAGCTCCTTTCACCGGCGGAGAAAACCTTACACGTCACTTATACACGTGTACCGACACTAAGCTAGATGTTGAGTTCTTTTACAAGGGTACAACCACTCCCGTTAGTTCTTTTACAAGGGTACAACAACTCCCGTCACACTTTGTATTTTGAGGACTAAAATACTAACCGATTACAACTGAATATACACAATCAAATAAAGTGTAAACTACACAAGTCTACACAATGCTAAGCTAACAAGTCTTGCAACGTTGTGTTGAATACTTGTAACTTTTTATGAACTCGTGAACTTCTTTGCTACAAAAATAAACTTCACATATGAAATGAGATGTTAAAAGGTTAGATGAAAGAATGAATGAATGTGTGTGAAAATATGATGTAAATTGATAAGCCAAAATTCAAACATATGGCTTGGTATTTATAGCAAAACCTTCTGCAGGTCTGGCGGATACGGCGGAACCCTCAGATGGGTTCCGCCCGTGTACCCCCAGGGTTCCGCCAGGCTTGCAGTTGGTTTTGCAATAAATCATACAAACCAAACAAGGTCACATCTCATAAAAACTTGTCAAACACAAACTTGTACAAGAAGACTTATGGTTAGTCAAACACACTATCTTTCCATAAATGTATATTGACAAACTTACCATAAGATGTGATATTTCTATTTTAAGAAATAAAAAGTGTTGTGTTTTATGTGAAATGTAAAATGTAGCAAATGTCTAATTATGCAAGTCTTAAAACTAAGATTATAATTTACTTAGAAACTAAAGTTTACATTTTGTCGTTAACAAAACTTAGCGAAGATCGTAAAATATAAATAACGTTTTTAGGCGATATTTGTATTAACAAATTCCTTCGGGAATTGAGTCACTTCAAAGAAAGGCCTCTATTTCCTCCAAGACGAAGTCACTTCCCTCAAACGGAGTGATGGAAGGAGTAGAATTAGCAATTATGGGATGAGAGGAGGGAGTGGGATTGCCACTCGAAGAATCATCAGTGAAACCAAGAATCTCTTGAGAGTACTCCTCTATAGCAACATCGATGACATCGATGCGGTTAATAGATTTAGAATCATAATTCGAGGAGTATCTCGAGGTTTGATCAAGATTGAAGGTTATAGCTTCGGAACCAACACATAACGTTATTTCCTCATTGAATACATCGATCAGAGCACGGCCCGTCCTGAGGAATCCCCGTCCAAGAATGAGGGGAACCCTTGGGTCTGCATCGAAATCAACAACCACAAAGTCTGCCGGAAAATGGAACTTTCCCACTTTGACAAATACATCCTCGGGATTACCGAGGGGACGAGATATCGAACGATCTTCAAGCTCGAGAGTCATGCAGGTGGGAGTGAGTTTTGGAAGAGAGAGTTTCTTCCATACTGAGTGAGGCATCAGGTTGATGCTGGCACCAAGATCGGCCAAGGCATATCATTCAACCATTCCCGGGAATATACATGGAATGAGAAATTTCCTAGGATCTCCCAGCTTCTCGGGAAGCTGTTTCAACAAAACCGCAGAGCAGTTTCATTGAAGAGAGTTTTTGCCATCTCGAACAGTTTTTCCTTGTTATTTAATAGATTTTTTATTGTGGATGCAAATTTAGGCATTAAGAGGATAGCATCCGCGAAGCTGATATCAAAATGAAGATCTTGAAAGATTTGATTTTTTTTCCATTCGATGATTTGCTTTTTCACGGAGCTTTTGATCTTGTAAACATGATGGATACGGAATTGATGGTTTCAGGTTTGGTTTTGAATTTTCTATAGAGGTCTCGGGAGGTTCAAATATGATGAGACGAAAAATGAACCATTTTTAAGGGGGCTTTTCGAATTTATTTGATCAAATATTGCCCTAAATCGTTCCTTTTCTCATTTTAGGTACTTTTGGAGAGAAATCTAGAAAAGGAAGCATTTTGGACGTTTTTGGAGCATAAAAGTCAAGAAAACGGAAAAGTCTTAATTTTCCTTGCTGGGAACAGTACCTGACTGCGTCACAAGTTCCTTAATGACGGCGTCATTCAGTAACAAAAGAGGTGAATGTCGACAATACACGTTACGGTCTAGAGAGTTTTGTGCATTGGAGATGACGGCGTCACCCAAGGCCGTCACGTGTAAAATTAAAGAGTGATGGCCCAGAAGACTTCCTGAAGGCGTCACGTAGGCCATCACGTGTTAACTTCTCACAACTTGCGTGCGGAGTAGCTGATATTGTTTTGGTCATAACTTTTGCATACGAACTCGGATCTAGGCGATTCAAAAGCCCACGTGAAGAGGACGAAGAGATCTACAATTTGGTGAAGAAAAGTTGGTCGTGACACTGTCAAGGTTCGTCTGACGCCGTCACGATCGTGGCGGGCAAAAAATAGCCTATAAATATAACATCATAACTTAACCTTTTGTAAGCCCTAAACCCTAAGGTCGATTCCTAGGTTTAGGTAGCTATTTTTACAGCAACTTAGAGGCTTTCAATCACTCCATAAACATCTTGTAATGGTTTGTTGATTCTATCATAATTATGTCTTTCATTATTATTGTCGCTTGTCCTTCTTTGATTATATTTTGCTGATTCACCTTGTGTCTACTTATGATTGTGTGAAACTTGTATATAATTGATTACATCTTATTGATTCCTTGTTGATGTTTGTGTCTATCTTCATCAATTAGGGTGTGACACTTCGATAGGTCTAATTGGTTTAGTTTATGATTCTTGATTCCTATTATCTCTTGTTTGGTTGATTGTATTCAATGTTAGGCTTAAGAAAAGTGGCAAACTTCCATTGGTAACTTGCTTGAACGTCTTAAGAAACATGATCGGAGGTGTACTACATTTTTTGGTTGTATTTAATGCGTAGAAGAATTCTAATGATCCCATGTTAGGAGCTTCTAACGGCTCGACATAGGAGTGAAGTAGGATCCTATAGAGTTAGGGAATATTGTACACGGCCCTACGACTAGTATTAAGGAATACAACCCGTCAATTAAAACAAGGTGTGACAATTCAATAGGTAGAATTGGATAGCTAGCAAGGAGTAACATATCATGGGTAGACATGCTTCACATCCCTTGTAGAACCTTAGTTTATTTTCCTGCACATTAGTTTAAGTAGTAGCTATTGGGTTAGTTGATTAGCGACTAATTTCACCCCTTCTTCCAAAACCCGAGATTTTAATTGCTTTTATAAAAAAATATAAAAATACAAAAAGAATCATCCTTCACCTTTAGACCTAGTTAGATTAATTTCAATCATAACGACACTATTCCTGAGTTGAACGATCAATCCCCCGGTACTTGTCACAATACTATACTACAACGATCAGGTACACTGCCTGGTGGGGGTTGTAAGCTTCTCAAGATCCCTTGAGAGGTAAAACCTGGTGCGATTCCCACGTATCAAGTTTTTGGCGCAGCAGACCGGGGAATAGTTATTGTTTAGGTTGGAATTTATTTTGATTAGGTCTACTCATTAGATTCCTTTTTAGTGAGATTTTTATTTTCTTTTTATTAGCTTTCTTGTAGTCTATCTTTTTTTTGTGCCCTTTGTTTGTAAAACCATTTTCATCTGTCACTATGGCGGATGAAATTCCATTTAGATCACTAACAATAGAGGAACAATTATACTTCACTAATAGATTTGCTTCCTATCATGCCAATGATTTTTTATGTGATCTTAGTGACATCCAAGAGGAGTTGGGGGTAAAGTTAGATGGGTTTGATGAATTTTATGCATGTGTGATTTCAATTAGACGATCATTATCAGGATCAATTCCTTTTAGTGAGACCTTTTGGAAGAATTTCGAGGGAAGTTTCCTAACCATGAACCATAAGTTGAATGAATTGATGGGTTTGTATCCATCAGACTTTGAGGAAACAAATGAGAAGGATTTATCCAACTATAGGTACTATGAGCAAGAAGACCTAGTTTCTAAGAACATGAACTTGGAATCAAACCAAGATTATGAAATGGTTAGTGTTGAACTACCTAGTTGCATGAGCGAAATAGATTTCACCAAAACATACGACACACATGAGGTTTGAGTTGAGCCACCTAGTTGCATGTCCTGGTTAGGCACTACCATAATAGAAGATGAACATATAGGTGATATTGATGTGATGGAAGAGATAGTAGAAAACCCAAGCCCACTAAGTACCCCACAAGTCCTACCATCATTTGAGGCATACACACCGCCCGTGACTTACCCGGAAGAAGTAGAAGAGACTTTAGGAACCCCAATAGAGGTAGAACCCTTGGGCCAAGCACCACTAGAGGATATAGGTTTGAATACTTGTAGTGATAACCTTACTCCTAGTTCTAGGGAATTTCCTAGTGTTGATGAACCAGAACCTCAACCTTTACAAAACTTTCCATCCTTAGATATACATCTAGGAGACAAAAGAGGAACCGACCCACCCATCAACCAATATCATCCGGGTAGTTTTAGGATGAAGGAAGCCATTCACTCACCCCTTTCACCTTACGTGGCATATTCCCACCCTAAGGTTGTGTATCGCTACTTCCACCCGCACTTAATCCTAAGTGTAGGGAAAACCTCCCCTATTTCCGTTAAATAAGGGTAGAGTCAGGCTCGTGACTCGATAAAAAACAAGCGCTTCTTGGGAGGCAACCCATGTTTTTAATTGTTTGATGTTTTTAATTTATTTGTTTGTTTGTGTGTCAATACTTGTGGATATGTTTTATGAGTTCCTATTTGTAATTCATTCCACAAGTATCCTATCCTTTTATTATTTTGTTTTGTTTTGTTTCTAAGTCTGGAATTACATCTAGTTGTGATTTTTGTTCAGTTTGATGCTTTGGTTTTTGTGTTTGTTGATTACTAGACAAGAGGATGATTTATATTTCTGGAGGGAAGCTTTCAATGTTCATCTTCTTAGAGGTAGATTTAACCATGTTGTCACATTATCCACGCCAAACGAATCAGGGGAGTATTAGTTTCTTTCATTCTTATTTATTTTTACTTTTACATCTTTTATCTAGAACATTGGGGACAATGTTCGGTTTAAGTGTAGGGAGGGTATATTAGAAACTATAACTCCACTTGATTTTTGTTTTGTTTGATAGTGAATGTGTAATAAAACTGAGAGAAATATTTGTTAGGGCAATTTTAGCACCAAATTAAAAAATTTTTGCAACATGTAGGAGTGAAACTTTAGTCTTAATAAGCGTCTCATGGATAGGAATTGTATGACTAGCACAAAAAACCATACCACTAAAAAATTTCCACCCCAAAAATATGAGGTTCGCCTTTAGATCGTTAGGAAAAAGCATTCATTCTTAATGCTTGTGAGTGTACCGATAGTATTTAGATTCTAGAACTTGTGATAGCGATGCATCCCGAGACCGCTAGTGAGACTACATGCGTGTAGTTAGGATTTACTACATGATAAGAGGCATTAGGATAACCCTTGTTTTACACCTGTAATATAATTACTTTGACTTCTTAGGTCAAGTAATTCTCCCACACCTTTGTGTTGTACTCATTTTTAGTACACGATACCCCTAGTACACCCCTCCGAGCCTATCTTTTTCGTTTATAACTTTAAGCATCTTACTTAAAGATAGAATTTGTTAACAATTCACCCAAATGTGCACCCAAATCGCCTTAGCCTTCCTTGTATGCACTCATCTTTAGTGCATTATTGCTAATTGTTTAAACCCTTTGTTAGTTGTCTAATTGATTACATGGTTGCTAAGTCGAGTCATATCTTTTACATATTGTTTTGGGACTCATGGGACTCAAGGGTAAAGTACTTGTGTTATGGAGTAATGGGGATGACGTCAATTATTACCCCCATATGTGCGTTAATACTTAAAAGTACTTCAAGTGTTTTGATTATATTGATTTGAGTCATTAGAATAGTTGATTGTGAAGTATGTAAAAGCTCCAGTGTAGGGAGGAAACGAGCTCCCTTTGATGTATTATTTTGGATGGTAGAGTAAAAGTGTATGCAAAAAAAAATTGAAAAAAAAATAGAAAAAAGAAATAGAAAAAGAAAAGAGAAAAACATACGGGCTACCATCCGTTTGTTTATTTATGTTTAAGTCAAACAGTGTCTTGAAAAAAAATCCAAAAAGAGTCGTAGTTAGTTCAAGTTGAGTCGAGTCTTGGCTTAGCAACGCCTCATTGTACATGTAGTTAACTAAGACAATTGACTTGCCACCAGTAAAATATCCGTTTAACCAACAAAATCGTGTCTTCCATATCCCCTACACCTAACGTTATAACCCTTTAAAAGACCCCTTTGATAGTTTATCCTAGGTGCTTACGCCAAGTGGTGGAGGTTGATCATTTCCCAAGCCTATAGTAATTTATTTGCTATGACAGGTAGAGAGTGATATTTCTCCATTTCCAATTATGACATATAGATTTACAACACCCGAGATATGAGAGTATCTAAATACTTAATGTGGGGTGCTAGTGTATAATTTCCGTGCTTGTTTTGACTAAGGTAGAACGATCATTTGTTGTAATTACTTTTATATTAGTGTTAAATGACCCCTAACTTGTATTTTTATTGGTGGAAAAGCTCATTTGCTTGAGAACAAGCAAATATTAAAAGGGATATTTGATGAGACGAAAAATGAACCGTTTTTAAGGGGTCATTTAAGCCCGAATTCGAATTTATTTGATCAAATATTGCCCTAAATTGTTCCTTTTGTCATTTTAGCTACTTTTGGAGAGAAATCTGGAAAAGGAAGCATTTTGGACGTTTTTGGAGCATAAAAGTGAAGAAAACGGCAAAGTCTTAATTTTCCTTGCTGGGAACAGTACCTGATGGCGTCACAAGTTCCTTAATGACGGCGTCATTCAGTAACAAAAGAGGTGGATGTGAACAATACACGTGACGGTCCAGAGAGTTTTGTGCATTGGAGATGATGGCGTCACCCAAGGCCGTCACGTGTAAAATTAAAGAGTGATGGCCCAGAAGACTTCCTGAAGGCGTCACGTAGGCCACTCAGATTTCGGTGATGTCACCACTTGCGCGTGGAGTAGCTGATATTGTTTTGGTCATAACTTTTGCATACGAACTCGGATTTCAGTGATTCAAAAGCCCACGCGAATAGGACGAAGAGATCTATAATTTAGTGAAGAAAAGTTGGTTGTAACGCCGTCAAGGTTGGTCTGACGCCATCATGTTCGGGCCGGGCAGAAAATAGCCTATAAATATAACATCATAACTTCACTTTTTGTAAGCCTAAACCCTAAGGTCGATTCCTGGGTTTAGGTAGGTGTTTTTCCAGCAACTTAGAGGGTTTCAATCACTCCATAAACATCTTGTAATGGTTTGTTGATTCTATCATAATTATGTCTTTCATTATTATTGTTGCTTGTCCTTCTTTGATTATGTTTTGCTAATTCACCTTGTGTCTACTTATGATTTTGTGAAACTTGTATATAATTGATTAGATCTTATTGATTCCTTGTTGATGTTTGTGTCTATATTCATCAATGGGTGTGACACTTCGATAGGTCTAATTGGTTTAGTTTATGATTCTTGATTCCTATTGTCTCTTGTTTGGTTGATTGTATTCGAAGTTAGGCTTTAGAAAACTGGCAGACTTCCATTGGTAACTTGCTTGAACGTCTTAAGAAACATGATCAGAGGTGTACTACGATTTTTGGTTATATTTAATGCGTAGGAGAATTCTAATGATCCCATGTTAGGAGCTTCTAAGGGCTCGACATAGGAGTGAAGTAGGATCCTATAGAGTTAGGAAATATTGTACACGGGCTTACCACTAGTATTAAGGAATACAACCCGTCAATTAAAACAAGGTGTGGCAATTCAATAGGTAGATTGGATAGCTAGCAAGGAGTAACATATCATGGGTAGACATGCTTCACATCCCTTGTAGAACCTTAGTTTATTTTCCTGAACATTAGTTTAAGTAGTAGCTATTAGGTTAGCTGATTAGCAACTAATTCTGCCCCTTCTTCCAAAACCTGAGATTTTAATTGCTTTTATAAAAAATTTAAAAATACAAAAAGAATCATCCTTCACCTTTAGACCTAGTTAGATTAATTTCAATCCTAACGACACTATTCCTGAGTTGAACGATCAATCCCCTGGTATTTGTCTCTATACTATACTACAAAGATCAGGTACACTGCCTGGTGGGGGTTGTAAGCTTCTCAAGATCCCTTGAGAGGTAAAACCTGGTGCGATTCCCACGTATCAAAATACGACCCCAGTTTTGCGGGTCGGGACCGGGATAACTGCAGGAGGGATGTCAATGGTACCTCTGTTATTAGCAGGAAGTACCGTATCGATTGTGTCCTCAGTTTCACGTTCCTCTAACTGAACAGGAGAAGAGGTAGACGAGACAGTGGGTCCTTTATAAGAAACTCCACTTCGGGTCATGATCGCCTTAACATCGCCCCTCGGGTTAGCGATCGTGTTGCTCGGTAGTGTACCTGAGCCCGAGGGTCGATCATATAAAGACTTCTTAAGTTCAGAGATCTGGCTGACCAACTATTTATTCATTTCTTCTTGGGATTTCATAAACTGTTTCAACAATTCATCGGATGATGGTCCAGTTGGAACAATGGCTTGATTTTGAGTAGGAACATTTTGAGCACGGGTGTTTTGAAAATTCCCTTGATTTTGATTATTCTGACCCTGAAAATTGTTTCCTTGGTGAAAATTTCCCTGTTGGAGATTATTACCCTGATTAAAATTACCATGACCTTGATTACGGTTAAAATTTCCTTGGTTTTGAAAAGCCTGATTATGAACGGAATGGAAATTCCCTTGGTTTTGAAAAACTTGGTTGATTCGGTTTTGATTAAAATTTTGATTCCGGTATTGGTTTTGATTTTGAGACTGATTAAACTCGGGTGGTCCAAGGTAGTTATTAGAACGATAGCTCAACATATTATGGTCCCCTTGTGGTTGGTAGGAATTACCTCCTGCATTATAGGAACCTTGAGCTGCGTACACATTTTCATGAGTGAAGCCACCAGAGGCTGGACACTCAGTGTTCGGGTGGGGACCACCACAAGTTTCACAACTTGGGTTGACAACTTTGACGTGATGATTTTGACTAGACTGATGTATACGTAGGACTGTAGTGGACAAATCATCAAGTTTTTTAGCAAGGACAGCTATATCATTGTTTGCTGGAGTGACAGATTTACATGACGAGTCATTCCTCTCGACTGAGGAATCCCAGAAATTGTGATGGGCAGTCATGTTTTCGATCAGATCAAAACACTCTTCAGGGGTCCTTTTCATAAAGGTGCCCCCAGCAGCAGCATTGATGGTGTCATGATGACAAATTGTCAAACCATTGTAGAAGGTATCTGTAATGGAGACAAGAAGCATATTGTGATTTGGACATCGATCAATTGCAAGCTTATAGCATTCCCATGCCTCAAATAAGGACTCGTCAGGACGCTGTCTGAAGTTGCTGATATCATTTCTTAGTTTTGTTACCATGGATGGTGGAAAGTATTTAGCCAAGAATCTGGTAACCATCTCATGAAAAGTGTGGATCGAATTCTTAGGAAGACGATCGAACCAAGCAGTAGCATGATTAGTGAGAGAATAGGGGAAGAGGTATAAACGTAGGTCGTCTTCGGTGATGCCATTTTGTTTCATGCTTTGGGTGACGGTCAAAAATTTGTCAAGATGCTTGTTAGCATCGTCACCCGGTAATCCGTGAAACTGACATGAATTTTGGACTTGTTGGATCATGTGGTGCTTGAGGCCAAAGTCCGTAGCCTCAATAGTGAGTGGTGCAATATGTCCGCCCCTCCCTTGCATGGTAGGCTGACACAACTCCTCCATCGTTCGGAGATCGGGAGCTGTCTCATCCTTGGGATGGTCAGGGGGTGGTGGGAAACCGTTGTCCATTTCTGTTTTTGGTTCTTCAATAACAGTACGTAGCTCGGGTACGTTTTTCTGACTTTTACGCTTTGTTTGTAAACGAGTGCGCATGCACTAAAAACAAATTTTCAAAACAAGATCGAGGCAAAACAACAGGGAACTTAAACCAATAATCTCAAGTGAATGGCTTCTTTGAAAAAGGTACACCACTCACAAAGATAAAATGGCAAGTTTTAATCTTATGCTTGGAAACTTATTATGTTCACAACCCCAGTTGGTAGGTGTTCTGCCTTGGTTTGCGGTGGTAAGATTTTATGTAATTATTATTAACAGAAAACAAAATGTTTTTTGCTTTTTGGGTGTGTGTGCAGAAAACTTTTGGAAATATTTTTGGTATCGATTCGTTAACCGAAATCGTTTTCTTTAAAATTACTCGCAGGGTGGCGGGAGAGAAGAATGGATCTCTCTTCAGTTCGTAATTTAATGTCAGAACTTTCGTATTCCACCTGTGTAGGTTGTAATCTTAAAGAAACCAAAGTAATTTAACTTCACGATTTTTTTTTTTTTTTTTTTTTTTTTTTTTTTTTTGGTGTTGTTAACACTTTAGGAAAAGTGTTAATGAAATTTTTTTGATATGATTACGATATTTACAAAAACTTTTTACAAAAGTGGTGAAATTTGTATAGGGAGGGTTTTGAAAACCACTAAACCTAAAAACGTTTTGAAGCACGCAACAACCTCCCCGGCAACGGCGCCAAATTTTGATTGAGCCTGAAACAGTCAGATAATATTGACCAAGGGAATTGGTCAACAAAGTCAAACAGTATAAGGTCAATGCTCCGTGGATAGTATAGAGTTTCCTTGGGTCGTTATGTCCCGCCGAGTTTGAAATGGTGTTTAGAAACATTTGTAGAAAATAGTGATACTGAGGACAATAACCAATAAAGATTTGGATTTGATTACACTACTGATTACTTGGTATTTAAGTAAATAAGACAGTATTAACAATTACAGAATCACATATATGAACAAACGTAAACAAGCTGACAATCAGAAATGATTACAGATAGAAGAAAAAGTGAGTTTTAAACAATTTACAACTACAGGGGGTGAAATTGAAACTTTTACAAACTTAATATTAAAAAAATTAAATTAAAAGAAAAATATTTTTTGATTATTTTATTATTTATTATTAATTATTTAAATGAAAACTACTTAATTATTTAATTTAAACTATTTAACTAAAAAGCTTTATAATACAAATTTAAACTATAAAATTGTAAAATTAATTTTTAAAATTCTAAAATGACTTAAAATGAAGTTAGAAACTAAAAATAATTATTTTGTCTTTTTGTGGATTTTATATTAATTAAATACTAATAATATTAATTAAACTATTTAAACTAATTTAAAGGACTAAAAATAGCAAAATGACTTAGAAAATTCTGAGAAAATTTATAAAACTAATTAACCATCTCAGGAATCCTAAAAAATTATAAAAAGTTTATAAAAATTATATTTAGACTATTTTACTAATTATTTACTTATTTATTAATTAATATCTAATTTAAATAAATTAATTGAGAAAAATGGAAAATTAACAGTAATAATTAAGAATCTATTTTCTACAAATACTTAATGATTTATAAAACCTAAGAAAAATATAAAAAGGCACTGTTGTTAATTAAAAATTTATAAAACTATTTAATATACTAATATTATTTAATTATTGATTAAACCAATATTAATTATAATAAATACTAAATTATAAGAGAAAAATCTAAGAAAATTACTGAAAATACTTTAAGAAAAATATAAAAATGATAAAGTGCTTAATAATAAGCTTAAAAAAAATTAAATAGATAAATCCTATTAAATAGAAGCTATCACTAATTTTAAAGTTGGTTTTTTCTTTATTTTTCTTTTAGAAAACTTATTATACACTAAAAACAAACAACTTTTATGAAAACACTTTTGTTGTAGCTTATTAAAAAGCTGTGTGCACCCCCAAGTGCTTAACAGTGTATGTTTTAAGCTTATTAGGACTTGTGGTTGTTTGAAAAAGCTAATTTAAGCCACCTGATGCGTGGGAATTGCACCAGGATTTACTTCTCGAGGGATCTCGAGAAGCTTACAACCCCCACCAGGCAGTGTACCTGATCGTTGTAGTATAGTATAGTGACAAGTACCGGGAGATTGATCGTTCAACTCAGGAATAGTGTCGCTAGGATTAGAAAGCCTAAAAACTAGGTCTAGAGGTGAGGGATGATTCTTTTTGTATTTTTATATTTTATAAAAGCAAGTAAAAATCTCGGGCTTTGGAAGAGTGGGCGAAATTAGTTGCTAGTCAACTAACCCAATAACTAAAGATGCAATCAAAATAAAATAACAGAAACGTAAATAAAACTAATTAAACTAGTGGTGTGAACAGTAAATGGAAGAATTGTGTTTACTTAGATTTCACTACTCACTAGATATCTTTTACAGGTTAATTGTTTGTTATAGTTACATGGATGACGGGTTATATTCCTTAATACCAATTGTGGGGTGGCGTACATACTTCCCCAACTCTATAAGCTCCTACTTCACTCCTATGTCGAGCCTGCAAGAAGCTCCTAACATGGGATCACTAGAATTCGCTCATGCATTAAATACAACCATAAAAACCTAGTACGCATTGGTTCATGCTTCTTAAGACGTTCAAGCAAGTTACACAATGGAGATCTACCAGTTTTCTAAAGCCTAATATCGAAATCATTCATCCATTACAACTATAAACAAACAATCAACCTATAATCAACATCTAGGTTTCATTACATTTAGGCAAACACACAAAAGATCTAGCCTAGCATGTTAAAACCAAGACAAGCGTAAGATATATTCAAACAACACATAGACATATTGAATGAATTGAAAGGATACTTATCTCAATTGAACATGAAAGGTTTCAAGGAGTGAAAACCCTTAAAAATACTGTAAAAGTCGAGCTAGGGTTTATTAAGTTCGACCCTAAAATTCTCCTCTATTTAGACTGAAAATAACAAAGAGTATATACAGATTTCCTAAGGTGACGGCGTCAAGAAGAAACTTCTGACGCCGTCAACCCGCCGCCCATATTATTCTCGAACTGCCTAGATCCAGATCTGACGCCGTCATATGTATTGCTGCTCTGGGCCGTCACCACTTTTACTCTGGACGACCTCGATTTGACGCCGTCACGTTTTCACTGGGCCGTCACTATTTTTACTCTTGACGCCGTCATCAAATTGCTCTTGACGCCGTCAGGTACTGTTCCTAGCAAGGAAAGTTAAGACTTTGCCGTTTTCTTCACTTTTATGCTCCAAAAACGTCCGAAATGCTTTATTTTCCAGAATTCACTCCAAAAGTACCTAAAATCACAAAAGGAACGATTTAGGGCAATATTTGATCAAATTAAAAATGACCCCCTAAAAATGGATCATTTTTCGCCTCATCACCACCAAATGATCACATAAGCTAAAACAGATGATATACACTAGGAATGAGACAAATATAATCAAATTAAGCACAGGAATAAGCTATTACAACCAAATAAGCACTAGACTAAACACAAGACCAAAACAAGCCTTACACAAGGACTTTTGGACCTCTGTGGGGTCCACAGAAGTGAAAGGGAGTCCAAACTAAACCTAGGTCCTCAAAGTTGACCTGGTCAACTCTGAAATAAGCCAATAAGCTGGGCTTATGGCTTTTTATTGAGCACTGGGTGGAGCTTGGTATTTGGGTGCACAACCTGAGTACTCAGGTTATTGGTTGTGTGGTCAGGCACAAAAGCGGGTCAAATAAGCTATGGTCTAATAAGCTAGGGTCCAAACTAAGCCTAGGTCTAAGTCGATGGACTAATAAGATCTATGAAAAGCCAAAGAACCAGGAGTGGGGTCCACTAATGAGCCCTTGAGTGGCTTATGAAAAAGGGCTATGTATACTGAGTGTTCAGTATACACAGTAAAAATGGTCAAACAAAAAGCTATGAGCATCCCTACCTAATAAGCTACAAAGTGAAAAACAAGCTATGATCTTGAAAGATCAGCTGATTGGCTTTCCAAAAAGCCAAGGTTCTTATGGTGGGGTCCACTAATGAGCACAAGGGAGTCCTTGGAAATTTGGTCAAAACCTGAGGCACAGGGCATGTACTTGCCCTGTAGCTTCAAATTAGCATTTGCACAAGCTTGATAAAAAATCTCAAAAATAAGATGGAAATAGATTTTGAAAGTTAAGCTGATAGAGAATGACTTGTGAAAAGCTCAGGGTCCAAATCTAAGTACAAAAATCAAAACAAATCTCCTAATTTTTGGATTTCTTCCAAAGCACACAATTTTGACTTTTTGATTAACCTTGAAACTTTGACTTTTGTCAGTTTTGATCTAGATTTTATGACTGATTATGATTATATAAGCTGTATTAAGGCCAAAATAAGCTACACCATTCACTTATGAATGGAAATGGGGCATAAGCCACTCTAAATCCAACACAGAGGGATAATTAGGCCAATGTCTATGTGATTTTGACTTTTTATCAAATGATGCCTATATTTTATGTTTGAACTGAGTTAATAAGACACTAAGTGACTTGTGTAAACTAACAACAACAACAAACTAAGGCTTGGTCACAAAGAAACAGACAAATCCAAACACACTATTGAAAACAGTTGATAAGGAAACTAAACTAAAAAGAAAATCAGAGCACAATCTAATGAGCTTAACTATCCTAACAAGCTATAAACAAGCAAAGAAATAAACAAGCAATCCACAGGAAGCAATAAAGAGTGATATTTAAATTATTGAGCTTACAATTGCCTTCCAAGCAATCTTCCAAGGACCAAGGATCACAGAACCACTTCCTAATGAACCTCCACAGATTCTCTAACCCAGGGCCATCCAGAACTCACCCTGCTCCAGCTTCTTGATCATCATCATTGCCATTTTTGATTTTTTTTCTTCTTATTTTCTTATTTTTTTGGTATTTTTGATTTCTTTGAACCTAAACTGCTTTTAGTGTTTCTAAAAGCTTCAATGAGCTTTCTGGGAACTTATGTGAGCTTATGTGTCCATGTTATCCACTAAAAACAACAATCCAGTTATTTAAGATAATTTATAAAAAAGTAAAATTGCACCAACTGAGATTTAAACTAACACTTGGATTTTTATTGATGAAAAAGGTTTAGAGTACACTGAAAATGCTTAATACAATGCTTAAAAGCTAAATGATACACTAGAATTTGAAAATTTAACTATTCGTCGTACTTTAAACTAAATTAGACTATCTCTTCTTCCTTGCTGCTTCTTTTATTTTATAGCTGAGGATTAGGGTTTCTAGAAGCCTTCTGAGCAAATCCCACTTGAAATCTGAGCTGTTGGATTACTTTTGATTGATCTTGACCTTTGGATCATTTTGGCGCCAAAAAAGAAATAGAGCAATTTGCTCTGTTTTATAGCAATTAGGGGGGGGGGGGGGGGGCGTGAGCATTAATTGTAGTTGTCCTTGTTAGGTGGGTAGTGGTTTGGACGGTTGATGGGATGGTGATGGTGGGAGTGGTGATATGATGGTGCAAGTTGGTGGGGGAGAGGGAAGGGGTGATGGTTTGACTTCGTTTGACCCTGGGGGTTTATTTAAAACGGTTTTAAGGGTAAAGTGGGCTTGGGGTTGGGCTGGATCAGGGGTTAGGGAGTTGGGTTGGTTTGGTTGTGGATTGGATTGGTTTGGATGGGTAGTAATAATAAAGTGTCTGGTTTGGTTTTATTATGGGAATAACACAAAGACTAAATTTGTAATTTGCCGAAAGTTAAGGGGTGAGATTTGGGAAGTTTCCAAGGTTATCACAAGGGTGTATCTTGCCAAGTTTAAATAGCTCAAGGACCATATTTGATGATTTCCATTTTTACACCTCCAGGGACTATTTCTGCCAAACTTTGAAACTTCAAGGACCAAACATGTAATTTCACCAAACTTTTCACCCAAGGACCATTCCTGCCAAAGATGAGTAGCACAAGGACCAAAATTGATTTTTTCAAAGTTTTTAAATCCCAAGGACCTTTTTAGTTAATTTTGCAAAGTGCAGGGATTAAACTTGTAATTTCTAGCAACTTTTACACCAAAGGACTAAATGTGATTATTTGTGATTCCAAAAGGACCTTTGGTGAATTTTCTTTCAAAATAAAAGCTTAGGGACTAGATTTGACAGGTTTTGAAAGTTGAGGGACTGAAACTGCTAATTATGCAAACTTTGTTCATATTTCATTTGTTTTTAATCATTTTGCATCTGAAACATATAAAACACAATCCTGGGATATTTTCAGTATTTTGATGCATATTTGAGTGTTTTTGGATGTTTTGGCAGTTCGGATGAGACAAAAATGATGAGTATTTACACACTCCTCATGACTCATCAAATGAAGAGGGACTATGACTGGACGTAGTAATAGACACGATCGACTAGTCGATCGATCGCCCCTTCTGTGGGTGTCGATCGGCAATCGATCGCTTAGAGGAGGGAAGTGATCGTGCATGCGCCTAATAGTCCTTTTTTTATTTATTTATTTATTATTATTATTATTATTATTATTATTATTATTATTATTATTATTATTATTATTATTATTATTATTATTATTATTATTATTATTATTATTATTATTATTATAATAAATCGTCACTTTTCATTAAGAACATGGAATTACATGAAATTGGAGGGGAGTCTAGACACAATCTGAGCTCCCACTCCTTGTTGAATACATAAACTAACTCGATGAAAAATAAAAACACCACTCTTGGTATTATTAAAGTGACTGCTGGTAATAGACTTGATACGAGAAAGTGTATTCAAAGGTTCCACCTCAACTTCCCCAACCGTAGAAAAAGCAAAAGGGACAAACATGTATCCATTGTCTTCACACTTGGACGCATACTTCCTCCTTTTCTTTTCCACAACATTACTCAAAGCTACCCCAGGGGCCCATGATGTCACACCAATCCCAGCAAACAGAGAGACCCCCGTCACATCCATGCATGCATCCTTACCTTGGATCCAGTTGAATAGTAGCACATCTGCAGGATGTAATTCTCTCCCTTCCTCTAAAAGAAACCCCAATGGAGCCTCCTTGCGTATCATGATCCCTGCCTTGGAGCATATATCAACCAGGATATCACGCACCAGATTATGCCTGAACATAACACCCACTTCGCTAGAACAGTGGACCGCGTGATCCCCTCATTGGTCCATGCGGTGTACGTTGCAACTTGGGCATAGGCTGCCTTCAGAGAACATAGGAATCGTGAGCCTGTAGCATAACATGGACCGAAATTGGCGATGATTCATCTTCTGTCCCAACCCATCGATAGGGATGGAGAAAAGAAAATCCTGTGCATGTGGGGCGCGAATACCACTGATGATAGCCACCTGTCTTGGGCTTAGCGAGTACTTGGAAACAAGGTCTTTCTCAGTGACACCGAAATAACACTTTGCCAAGGTTTTCATCATTTGGGGGCAGAAGCGCCCCTGGTGACAGTGAGTAAGTCGGTGTTACAAGTAAAGTAACTCCCAATACCGTCTTCCACGGGTTATGGGTCCCAATACCATCTTCCACGGTGTATGGGGGAGGTTGAGACGTAGACAGTCTTACCCCTACCTATGGTAGAGAGGCTGCTTCTGGTTCTACCAAAGGTAGAAAAGGACCTCCGGCCTTTTGTAGGGAGTGAAGATCGAACCCTTGACCTTTAGGTTGAGAGGCAAAGGGTTTTCCAACTGATCCAACCTTACTTGTTTAAGTAGCGTTAAATATATCCGAAACATGATGTAATGAAGGGCCATGTGTAACAATACCCGTTTTGGTAAGTATCGTATCCTGTATGTCGCTCGTTTGCATTCGAGAAGCGAGAAAAGCATATTGGATGATATCCCCCGCTGAAAGGATGCCAAGACCACCAAGCTTTATTGGAAGAGTGGCAAGCCGCCACTGCCAATCACCAAACCCCGGCCCTGAGGTAATGACAATCTTCTCCAAAGAGGCACGTAACGTCCGATCGAATTGAGCTTGGGCCTCTGATAAGTACAAGGGGGCGCATGTTCTCAAAGCATAAGATAATTTCGAAACTCCTGCACAATTACGCAACAGGAGAAGCTCACATTGTGGATCATTGAGTTTATTAATTACCTCGATTAAATGTATGGTTTTGGAGACCCATTTGGAAGCCAAATCCCGGCAGAAACCTTCGCCAAAACTAACAGAACCACCAGGAAGTTTGACACCATTGGGCGGACGGGCGATATTTAGTGTGTGTTTAATGTGTATGTGTTTAGTATTTGTGTTTACTGTGTGTGTTTTTGAAGATGATAACGTTTGATTTTTTTTTTTTTTTTTTTTGGTTTTCTAAATTTTTAATAAATATTATTTGTAAATTTGTTTTTTTATAAAAGAAGGAAAAGGAAAAAATATTGTAATGAAATTAAATTTTGTTAGTTGAAAGAAGTTGGAAAAAAATGAAGGCCGCCCTTACTGTGACAAACTGACAAGACATCGGCTGTAAATTGTCGGAAAAAGAAAGCTGACATGACGGATAAAATTGGGGTCAATCCTCCCTCTTATTGTGTCTGGCCTAAAAGCTTTGAGCCCACATTCATCTAGGGGTGAGTGCGGTTCTGGAACCGCTCGGAACCGAACCGGAACCGCGAGAACTGAAAAATGGATAACCTAGGAACCGAAAACCGGACCGAGTAACATATCTCGGTTCCGGTTCGATTCTCGGTCCGGTTCGGTTCCTTGCGGGTCTAACCGATTGGAACCGAAATTTTTAAGAAAAATGAATTATATAAAGTACAAATAATCCTTTTAGAACATGTTTGATCTTCCGCATAATAATCCCGACTAAATGTGGACATGAGTTTGACTTATTGTAGGACAAAGCATGATATATAATCTATTAGCCGTGTTGGTTATTAGTTTGACTTGATTTTTGACAAAAGCTTGATCCATAGTGCGATTAATACCAACTATTAGACCAATTTATATGAATGTTACTAACTACCTGACCATCTATGTTTTCATTCTCAGTGCTTGCATCTCTTTATTTTCACACCTTCCTATCTCTCTTTCACTCAATATATAATTAAAAAATAATAATAATAAGTAATAAATAAATCCTATTAAAAATTCGTACATACATAGTTAAATACTTATATATGTTGCATGTTGTTAAAGTTTGTAATTTGTAAATGTCTTGATAATAATTCACTATATAGAAACTTATATTAACTTAATATATCCTCATTAGTTTTTATCTGTGGGTATACATCGTATTGTTAACAGTTTACTAACATGTATTACATAATCGTCTATCGATTGTAAAAATCTATAATATTGGTCTTAGCATGTGAAATGATTTATTTAATAAAGGTATTATATCTCGTTAATATTATAAATAACAAAAACTATAATTAGACGCTAAAGTATGAAAGTCAATATTATAAATAACAAAAACTATAATTAGACACTAAAGTATGAAAGTCAGGCGGTTCTTCGGTTCTGGAACCGATACCCGCGGTTCCGAATCGAACCGAACCGAGAACTGCAATTTCTAATAATGAAGAACCGAGAACCGGACCACAGTTTTAAAATTCGGTTTGGTTCCGGTTCGGTTCTCGGTTCTCGGTTCCAGTCGGTTCTCGGTCAATTTGCTCACTCCTACATTCATCTACATTAAAAAGAAAGTAAACACACTCTGGATGTAATACAACAACCAATTTTACAATCAAAAGTGTACACACTTAAAACAAAAATATATCCCACCAAAATACACACACAAAAAACCCAAACTACACGACTCGGTCATCCACATAACCTTATCGGGCATTTTTTTAGCTTAATGACGTGTGCTTGAAGACCTCTGTGAGACGCGTCTTATTGGTCCAAGACTCGGTTTAAGGATTCCGTCTCACATTGCTCAACAGTCAACATGTACTTTGAACTCTCACTTTATCAGCCGAGATTGCCAGCACTTCTTAATACAAAGTATTTGCTTTCTAATATCGGCCTTATTATTTACTAGTATTTTTTAGGGAACTCACCACAGGACTTTCTCTGGAACTCCCTTCTATTTTTTTGCTTTATTTTAAGGAAAAATTACTCAGATAAGGACAACTTCCCATACTTTGTCTTCTACCCAACCAATATTGCACATAAAAGATTTGCTATACACAATACAACAAAATCACAAATAAACTGTACGTTTGTGTTCCTAGTAAAGGAAAAAAATAATTCAAAACTGTCTGCCACTAAAACTTAACTATGTACTAGTAAATGTTTGAAGATAGTATTTCACATACAATTCTATCCAATTAGTATCTTCTAATGGCTACAATTTCCTAAGGTTTCATATTTTTATGCTTTTTAATTATTTTTATTTTTTTTAATAACTGAAATAATCAATTAAGTAATAACCTCCTATTCTATAATGATTGTCAATACTGTCATTAACTTTTGTCCTGTAATAAAAATGAGTTGAGTTATTCTACAAACCAAACATTCCTCACATACCAAGGGACTCATCCACACCATCCATCTAAAAAGGAAATCAATGGTTGAGATTAAAAGCATTTTATTATTTCACCAATTTTTTATAATTTAAATATCTCTTAAACCGTTAATCGTTAAGCGAAAATAATTACACCATCACGACGGGCATTTAATTATCTTTCTATAGACGGGCACTTTGATATACTTTCGATTACATATAATATCATATATAATATCATATATGATATTATATGTAAAATCATATATGATATGCAATATCATATATGATATTACATATCATATATGATATGTAATATCATATATGATATTATATGCAATATCATATATGATTTTTTCGGCCACGAAAAAAAAAACGTGAAAAAAACGAAAAAAAAATTTTTGTCGAAAATATATCAATTTGCCTATCTATAGAAAGATAATTAAATGCTCGTCGTAACGGTATATTTTTTTTCACTTAAAGATTAACGGTTAGAAAGATATTAATATTTGAAAAAAAAAGGATGAAAGTGGGTTTTTTAAATTGTTGGGATTAATCTTATCAATTAGATCAAATAAATATGGAAGTAAGATGGAGGGTGGAGATTAGTCCCTTGATATATAAAAAAAATTTGGTCCTCAAATAATCTTTACTCAATAAAAATTTAGCTTTAAGTTTTAACAATTCCAATAAGATTGTTATGCTCGTGGTGACTTCAATTCTCAGGTAAAATTGGCATCTTATTATTTGAAAGTGAGTGACCAAAATATTGCGTCTTACTTCGATAATGTATACCTATTTTTCATATACAATTTTATAGGCAATTTATTTTGAATACCTTTATATTGGTGCATCATAAGGGACAAATCATCACCATCCATCTAGTTTGATATAATATTAAGGATTAACCTAATATTTAATATTTAAACCTACGTGTTTTTTTTACAATCACGTTTTATTTTCTTCGCTTTTATACGTTTTCGTCTGTTTGACACCTTTCGTCTGTTTTCTTACGTTTACATCCGTTTTCATACGTTTTCGTCTGCTTTCTTACGTTTTTGTTCGTTTTCATATGTTTTCATCCGTTTTCGTTTGTTTTGTTAGTTTTCATCCGTTTTCTTTCGCTTTCGTCAATGTTCATACATTTTCGTCCGTTTTCATACGTGTTTTTACGATTTCTTACGTTTATGTCTGTCTTCTTACATTTTCGCCCATTTTCGTCCGTTTTCATACGTTTTCATCCGTTGTCTTATGTTTTTTTTCATACGTTCTCTTCCGTTTTCTTTCATTTTCATCCACTTTTCATACAATTTCGCCCGTTTTAATACGTGTTTTTACGCTTTCATATGTTTTCGTCCGTTTCATACATATTCGTCCGTTTTCTTATATTTTTGGCCGTTTTCGGCCATTTTCAGACATTTTTATACGTTTCTAAACATCACAAGTGATATTCTTTGATATTCAAAATTTTCACAAGTGATATTCTGAATATCACAAATGATATTCTGAATATCATAGTGATATTTTCAATATCACAATGATATTCTAAATATCACAAATGATATTATGTGATATTCAGAATATCACAATTAATATTCTATGATATATAACAAGTATGCTTTTTTAACTTATAATTCACCTGAGATATTTCATTGCTCTAATATTTTTTATATATTACCACCAATGTATCTTCTAATACTTTTATAATTTCAGTTACAAGATGGTTTTTGTGTCTTTAATCGCAATGGATATGCACATATCTTTTTAAAAATGTAATCAAAGTTATCTATCAGTTGTGATATTATACTATTAGTAGAAATAAAAGCGTTAAATCCTGTTTAGGTGAATTCTTATTTTGCTAAAAAAACAATGCTAATTTAATGTAACACTTGCTTGATTTTGAGAATATGTCAAGTTTCTATTTTCATAATTTGCTTCATTTTTTATTCATTTTGATAATTGTAAGTGACATTTATTTATCCTTATGATATATCACTTTAAGGAAGATGAAGAGTATTTACATTATTATTTTTAGTTACTTAAGAGTAATATCTGAGTGATAAAGCAATGTAATATGACACTAATTCTGTTATTCTTCATATGAGTATTATCACAGGTGATAAAACAATAGAATGTAACACTAGTTCTGGTATTATACATATGAGTAATATCACATGTGATAAAATAATAAAATGATCAAAATTAGACATCATTTATGTGTGTGTATATATATATATATATATATATATATATATATATATATATATATATATATATATATATATATATATATATATATATATATATATATATATATTCAAATAACTCAAAAGCATATAAGTCTACATCATTGTGTACAATAGTTAACATACAGTTTTTATAGTTACTTCGATAATCCTTGTATTTCTTCGTTCTTCCACAAAATGCTTCATCTTTTTCTTGTTCGGACGTTCAGTTGCAAAAGACGGCCCAGTAAAAAATTGCAATTATGGTTGAAGAAAGCACAACATGCTTCATCTTTTCCTTGTTCGGACGTTCAGTTGCAAAAGACGGCCCGGTGATATCCATTTAATTATTTTTCTATAGATATGCACTTTGATATATTTTCGACAAAATTATTTTTTTTTCCTTCTGTTTTTCACTTTTTTTACATTTCTTTCGGTTTTTTTCGTTATTGAAATTTGCATGAAAAATCATATGTGGTTTGACACTAAATCACATGTGATATTACATATCATATGTGATTTAACATTAATATAACATCATATGTGATTTACCACTAATATTACATGTGAATTTTCACACAAATTTCAATAATGACAAAAAAAATGATAAAAAGGTGAAAAAAATGAAAAAATAAACTGTCGAAAGTATATCAAAGTGTCCGTCTATAGAAAGATAATTAAATGCTCGTCGCGATAGTGTAATTATTTTCGCTTAACAATTAACAGTTTAAAAGATATTTAAATTTGATAACATCAAATAGTACCCGGTTTTTAGTGTTAATTTCCCCCTAAATTGTTCATATTTTATGTTAATATGTTAGGATATATACTCTTATTTGTTTATATTCTGTTTTCAGGGCAAAGATGAGCAAAGGAACGAAAAGACGCGGATTTGAAAGGTTTTAGATGAAAATCATTGAAGTATGCGGATTCTGCACAAACTACGGCGTAGATGCTCCATTTACCTACACCGTAGCAATTATTCACGAAGACTACGGCGTATCCACCTCCTCAACTACGGCGTAGTAGCACATCAAAGGGTTCTACGGAGTAACCTCTCTCCACCTACGGCGTAAACCTCAAAATCAAGCAGAAGAGAACTTTCGAGGCCAAAGAAGAAACTACGGCGTAGTCCCATCTTAACTATGCCATAGATGTGACCCCTAATGAGTCTACGACCGTAGCACTTGATCAAGCTACGGCGTAGTTGATATTTACAAAGGCTATGGTGTAGCTGACCATAGGGCTACACCGTAGCAATGTCGGGCCTATAAATACCAGCCCTAATTCCGAGTTTTACAAGATACTTTTTACCACATAGAAGTCAGAAGGAATTCAGGAAGCAATAGGGAGAAGTTCTATCAAGCATACAAGTCCATTCCAAGGAATAATTCATCCAATAACCATAAGTTTATTCATTCATTTGATTTGTATTAATTCTGTTGAGGCAACATGATCAAGATCTCTTTATGTTTTAATGATGACAAATAAACCATAGAAACACATAAAATAACAAACGTTAGCTCAAAATCGCCAGAGCCAATGTCTACTCCTGGCGCGCTGCCCGCGCGTCAATGCGCGAGTGACGCGCCAGGAGTCTGTATGGTTCCGGGCGAATTTTAAAAGTAGGCTTTCCCCTAACCCGACAAATGTGGATCTTTCAATACAGGTATGAATATGTTATGTGCTTAATTAAGAACACTCGAAACGAGTTTTGAGACTTGAGAGATCCTACTTTTAAAACACCCATTTACGGGAAAACGCCAACTCATGTTTTCTAACTATCGCCTCTAGCCAAGGCTTTTTCTAAACTTAGGAAGTTTATATATTTCACGTGACATCGTGTTGAAGCATCCATATGCTCATATCTCATGCTTATGTCTTCTCTAATTACGTAACGGGTTTATTCCCTTATTGGTCAAACTAAGTCAAAGGTCACTTTGCGTAAATGCATCCTTTCCCACTTGGGTTATGCTTTACATCAAGGCAAAGCACTTAACTTGTTTGAACCAAGGTATTAGTTGAGAACGTCGAGCCGTGGAAAGTCACGAGATATGAAACTATGGATTCTCGACGTTGTGTTACTTGAACTTATAAGTAACCTATGATTTTCTCAACTTATAATCTTAATTGTCTAAACCTTTTTCTCTTAATGAAAATTAGATTATGTCTTAATCCTCTCTTAATCCCATTTATACAAAAGACAAAACCAATCATATCCAAATCAAATATTCTCTTACACAATCTTTTACACAATCTCTTACACCCTTACATATTCCCTTACATGTCACACCCCCAAAATACCCGAATGGCAGCGGAATGGAATACCTGAGGGTGTAACGGATCATAGCACACAACCAGGATATATTGAACGACCTAAAGTGTCGTTTTAAAAATAAGTCGTTTGATTCATTCAAATATTCAGAGTTATAAAGACATAGGTCCCAAAAGTTGGAAAAGTTTACGGAAACAAGTTTAGTACAATCAAACGACGTTTCAACATAAGTGCAAGAAAGTCCGAATGAGCCATATCATCCTTGTTACACAAAATGACTCCATGCATGCCATGAGAATATGCCTTAGTTACCTGAGAAATACATTGCGAAAAACGGTCAACATAAAGTTGGTGAATAATCATAGGTTTATAAGTAAATCGTAAGTACATAAGCCACAAGTAATAAGTAAACCGACAAGAATGTCAAAAAGCTACATTGTCTCTTAAGCTCATGACCCCGAAGCTAGACTTAGTAATGCCCCACCAGAGTGTTTACCAGACACTCAATTCGTTAAGACATGAAATGCATTCGTCCCATTTGGAGCAACCCAAACACGAATGGAGGCGTCACCCTCGATAGATCTATCCACTCACTCCCGCTTAGTACTAGAAATTAACGGTCCATGATAATAAAAGGGGACTTGTCAAGACGTGGTAATAAGGCAACTTAAGCAATGTATGGAATTTGTAATACTTGGGCATGTACAAAAATAATTGTGCAATGTATTCTCCCCCGTGGGATTTAAAATCAAATAAGTAATTAAAACGGGGCTATGAAGACTCACCTCGAAGTGATGGTACAAAGATGGTGCAATGAGGTAAAAGTAGTCGGGACAATGAGGCGCGCACACTAGCCGCAACCTAACTGGATAATCGCGATCTAATTAAGATCAAGCCGTAATGAAATGAATGCACATGCACATGATGCTCATACCACTCGTAAATTGGAAATACTAGTTATCGTCATATTAAAATAGTTTCCATACTTAGGAAAAATATGTCCATATATAGAAGTATATAACTTGTCATATTAACTCGTACGAAAATGTTAGCGTTATAATCCTTGTATCGGAAACCTTAAAATAACGTCGTTAAGTCGTATAAATATACTCTTGGGTCGTACGTATTCATTTGTTAAGAATATAGTCATTAGTAACGTTTTTAGAAAATACACCATTTAGCGCGTAAGTTATTATTTTTATTTGTGTCCATATATATATATATATATATATATATATATATATATATATATATATATATATATATATATAGTTTGACGATGTTAAAAATGGGTATAACTTGGTCGTTTTAAGCTCGTTTTCCTTGTTCTTTATGTCCACGGATTTGTCTTTGTATATACTAGTATATTTTTGATAACTCGGCTCCTTTAGGTTACGTTTAACAACTCTTTTTACTCATTGAAATCTGCCAAACAGCAAGCAGTTTTTGTAAAAATAGTTTTCGTCGTTAAATTTGCAAAAATCATATCTCCTTCGTTATAAGCTTGTTTTAATCCGTTCTTTCGCCTAAAGTTTCGTTTTTGAATGTATTTTCTAAATCTTTGGTCAAAACTTGGCCACCATCTACTGATTTTCCCACGAAATGAAAATAGGGACAGTAGGTATTTCAAATGTTTCAAAAACCATTTTCAAGTCTCCAAGCTAGTTCTAACCTCAATCAAACCACTTTCAAACACCACAAAGCTAGTCTAAACCTACCATACACCTTCTTAGGGTGTCATGGGTCCTTAAACATCATCAATCCACTAGGTCTAACAAGGGTTTCTTATGTGTCCATTTCTAGGGCTCAAAGTTACATATGTACAAAATAAAGTGGTATAAGCCATTATATGCATGAGTTCTTGTAAGAAATATATATAAACATGGTAATAACTTGTAAAAATCATAAAAATGAGTTTGTTAACTTACTTGAAGGTTTAGGGAGTTTGGATGATAAAAACCTACTAATCCTTGAGTTTTTATTTCAAAACTCCAACAAGGATGACTATATGAACTAGTTTATACCTAGATCTTGTAAAATTTGTTGTTCTTGATCCTTGACCACCCTTGGTCGATTACACCTTAAGAGAAAATGAGAGAAAAAAATTGCTTGTGCTAGTAAAATGATTTTTGTGATTAAAAATGGATGAAAAGTGCATTTTATACCTAGGAGACAATAGTTAGGTGGTAATAAATTTGGTTGGTGTAGTTGCAATGTATTAAGACCATGGGGGGGGGGGGGGGGGGGGGGGGGTTGGCCGGCCCAAAAAGGAGGGAAAGGGGGGGGGGGGGGGTTGTCTTTGGGTTTAATTAAAAGATTAGGATTAGTATTATGTAGTAAAGTTAGTTTTAGGTTTAATCGGGTACCGGGTTTGTTAGAAATAAATTTTATTGAAGTTATTCGGGACGTAATAAAGTCGTAAAAATTGTAAAAATATGCCGGGTACAAGTACGGAGAGTTTGGGTGATTATCGTTTAATTTTGGTGAAAACCGTCGTTATTAAGTTAAACGTATGATACGTAATAAATAAATTTTCAAAATACCGGGTAAATTAATATTAAGATTTTTATATTATAAAAATGAGTATAAAAATATATTGGGACAATAGTCGGGAGTGTCGGACATGTTAGACACATTTATAGTTCGCGTATTAGTGTTTATTTAAAATAAACGTACGTAAATCGTTAATTGTACCAAAAATATAAATTTAATTATCCTACGAGTGGAATAGCATGCAAGTGCCCTAATGATGATGTGCAGACTATTTCTAGTCCGTATGAAATGTCCCTGATAATAATGCATGAATTCGCTCCTGAACCAATACGGTTACGCGAATTTGAACACTCGTAAACTAGATTTACGACGACATGAGTAATGCACGTGAATAGTGATTTCCTCTCGGGAATGAATAGTGTCAAGTGAATAGTAAAATTTCTGAATGTGTCTCGAAATGTCAAATTGACCTCAAAAATGATGAATAGTAAAACGATGAATAGTAATTTGTGAATAGTAGAATGTCGAAGTTTGGAAAAATGACCTGAAATTGTGGGTTGTGACAGTCGCCCATCCAAAAAGGAATTCAGTCCCTGAATTCAGTTAGTGTTGGTCTCGGTAATAGGCTCGGTGAAAAGTTGTGGATACTTGCGTCGTATTTGGTCTTCTCGTTCCCAAGTAAACTCGGGTCCTCTTCGAGAATTCCAGCGAACCTTCACGATCGGAATTCAACTTTGTTTCAACTGTTTGATCTCGCGATCCATTATTTCAACTGGTTCTTCCACACAGTTAAGCTTGTCATCGAGTTGTATTTCTTCTAATGGTATAATGGCAGACTCGTCCGAAAGACATTTCTTGAGGTTCGAAACATGAAACGTGTTGTGTACGTTGCTAAGTTCTGATGGAAGTTCAAGCTTGTAAGCAACCGGACCAATCCTTTCCAGGATCTTGAATGGCCCAATGTATCTCGGGTTCAACTTCCCGCGTTTTCCAAATCGTATTACGCCCTTCCAAGGCGAGACTTTCAACATGACTTTGTCTCCGACCTGAAATTCCAATGGTTTGCGTCGAACATCAGCGTAGCTTTTCTGTCGACTTCTAGCAGTTTCGAGTCTCTCTCGAATCTGAATTATCTTTTCTGTCGTCTCTTGTACCATCTCCGGGCCAGTACATTGTACTTCACCGACTTCGGCCCAACAAATTGGAGATCGACACTTACGAGCATAAAGTGCCTCGAATGGTGCAGCCTTAATGCTCGAATGGTAGCTGTTGTTGTAGGAAAACTCGATCAACGGCAAATGGTTAGCCCAACCATTTCCAAAGTCAATCACACATGCTCTAAGCATGTCCTCAAGTGTCTGAATAGTTCTCTCGCTCTGACCATCGGTCTGAGGATGGTAAGCAGTGCTCATGTCTAACTTAGATCCAAAAGAATCTTGCAATGACCGCCAAAAGTTTGAAGTAAAACGACTATCTCTGTCGGAAATGATGGAAACTGGTGCACCGTGTCTTGAGACTATTTCCTTGACATAAAGTCTAGCAAGTTGTTCCATAAAATAAGTCTCTCTAATGGGTATGAAATGTGCTGATTTGGTAAGACAATCAACAATTACCCAAATAGCATCGAAACCTCCTGACGTCTTAGGAAGTTTAGTGACAAAGTCCATAGCAATACGTTTCCACTTCCATTGTGGAATCTCTGGTTGTTGAAGTAACCCTGACGGTTTCTGGTACTCGGCTTTCACTTTAGCACAAGTAAGACATTTGCTGACATACGTAGCAATTTCTGCTTTCATGTTCGACCACCAATAAAGCTTTTTGAGATCTTGATACATCTTATCAGAACCTGGATGAATAGAGTACTTCGACTTATGTGATTCATGCAAAATCAATTCTCGCACTCCACCATATAGTGGTATCCAACTTCGGTCCTTGAAGCATAACACTCCATCTGATCTCTTTACAAAGCCATTTTCGCTTTCTGGCATACCATAAATTTTCTCGTGTGGTCGATTTTCTTCCTTGAGAGCCTCAATCTGAGCTTCTAGAATTTTCGATGGTAGTGGCGAAATGATAGTCATTCCCAATGACCTAACTCTCAAAGGTTTGAGTCGTTCTTTTCGGCTAAGTGCATCTGCTACAACATTTGCTTTTCCTGGGTGATATCGGATTTCACAATCGTAATCACTCAACAATTCTAGCCAACGACGTTGTCTCATGTTAAGTTCCTTCTGATCGAGTATATGCTGTAAGCTCTTGTGGTCGGTAAAAATTACACACTTTGTACCATAAAGGTAGTGTCTCCAAATCTTGAGTGCAAAAACTACCGCACCCAACTCCAAGTCGTGCGTAGTGTAATTCTTCTCGTGAATCTTAAGCTGTCTAGATGCATAAGCTATCACCTTCTCGTTTTGCATTAGCACATCTCCAAGTCCTTGATGCGAAGCATCGCAATATACCACAAAGTTCTCAATACCTTCAGGTAGTGACAAAATCGGTGCGCTACAAAGCTTTTGTTTCAATAATTGAAATGTGGACTCTTGTTTTTCTCCCCACTCGTACTTTTCATTCTTTTGTGTCAGCTTTGTCAACGACTTCGCTATCTTAGAAAACCCTTCAATAAATCTTCTGTAATATCCAGCAAGTCCTAGAAATTGACGAATTTCCGTAGGAGACTTGGGCGTAGCCCAATCCTTAACTGCCTCGATCTTTGCCGGGTCGACTTGTAAACCTTGGCTATCAATAACATGGCCAAGAAATTGAACTCTTCGTATCCAGAAATCACACTTAGAAAATTTGGCATACAATTGCTCCTTCTTGAGTAGTTCCAGTATTGTTCTGAGGTGTTCTTCGTGATCTTCCTTACTCTTGGAATAAATCAAGATATCGTCAATGAATACGATCACAAACTTATCGAGATACGGTTTGCACACCCTATTCATGAGATCCATAAATACCGCAGGTGTGTTGGTTAATCCAAAAGGCATCACTTGAAATTCATAATGACCATAGCGTGTTCTAAATGCCGTCTTCGGGATATCCTCTTCCCGAACCTTAAGTTGATGGTAACCGGATCTTAAATCAATCTTGGAATAAAAACTAGAACCTTGTAACTGGTCGAACAAGTCGTCAATTCTGGGGAGTGGATAACGGTTCTTCACCGTTAACTTGTTCAGCTCACGATAGTCGATGCACATTCTGAAAGTTCCGTCCTTCTTCTTCACAAACAAAACCGGCGCTCCCCAAGGCGAGGAACTCGGTCTAATGAATCCTTTGTCCAAAAGTTCTTGTAGTTGATTCGACAATTCTTGCATTTCCGAAGGTGCAAGTCTATACGGTGCTCGTGCAATTGGTGCAGCTCCTGGCACTAATTCGATTTGAAACTCAACTTGGCGTGTAGGCGGAAGTCCTGGCAATTCTTCCGGAAAAACCTCTTGAAATTCCTTAACAATTGGCACATCTTCAAGTCGTTTCTCATCCGACTTCTTCTCCGTGATGTGAGCCAAGAATGCATAACAACCCTTCTTTATGTACTTCTCGGTTTTAATGCACGATATAATACTGAGTCTAGTTCCACTTCGCTCTCCGCGAACAACCAAAGTTTCACCATTATAAGGAAGGTGAACAACTTTCTCATCACAAATAATTCTCGCTCGATGCCGAGATAACCAATCCATACCGATCACAACGTCGAAACTTCCAAGTTCTACGGGCATAAGGTCTATATTGAATGGATGGTTTAGGAAATTTATGGTGCAACCACGGACAATGGTGTTGGTGTTAACTAAAGACCCATCGGCTAGTTCAACGATATAGGAAGTGTCTAATGGGGTCGGTTCTATATTAAGTAAAGGTGCAAATGCAATAGAAACAAAACTTCTATCCGCTCCTGAATCAAATAAAATGGATGCATAACGATTATTAACGAGGAACGTACCCGCAACAACATTCGGGTCTTCTTTGACATCGTCTCCTCCCATAACATAAGCTCTTCCTCGAGCCATTCCATTTTGATTTCCAGTTCCTTGATTCTTCTTCTTTGGGCACTCATTCTTAAAGTGTCCAAGTTCTCCACAGCCAAAACATGTTACCGGTGGTTTCTGATTGCCACCAAAGTTTGGACTCTTGCAATCTTTGATGTGATGACCAACCTTCTTGCAGTTGCCACATAGATCCGGGCAATGTCCTGGGTTATGATGCTTCTGACACCTCTCACACTTGGGTAAATTACCCTCATATCCTTTCCTTTCAGTCGGCCCTGCAGCATAAGCCTTTGCCACTTCTTGCCTCTTAGGTGGCGGCTGAACAGCGTTTCCACCTTGGTTGTAGTCAAACCTTCTCTTGTTGTTGTTGTTATTGTTTGAATTGTTGTTTCGGTTATTGGGATAATTGCGGTTCCGATTGTTGTTATAGTTGTTGTTGTTCCGAGTGTTGGTGTAGTTGGTGTTGTTTGAACGGTTATTGTTGTTGACAGCAGATTTTCCTTTTACCACTTGGACCATGAGTTTCTGAGTTATACGAATAGCCTCTTCCATTGATTGCGGATCAAAAGAAATCACATCTCCTCGAACACTTTCAGGCAATCCACCAACAAAGTTTTCCATCTTTTTCTCATCGTCGGGAACCATAGTTGGACATAGTGCAGCCAACTCTTGAAATCTTCTGAAGTAGGTCTCGATGTCATCACCTTTAGTCACAAGCTCATAAAATTCTGTTTCCATCTTTTGCACCTCGGTACGAGGGCAAAACTTCTTTGTCATCAATTTCTTGAATTCCTCCCAAGTAAGCTTGTAAGCATTTTCCATACCAATCGGCTGAGCATACGAATTCCACCAAGACATAGCTTCATCAAGAAGCATACCTGTAGCAAATTTTACCTTGCTGACGTCCGGGCATCCGCACATGAGAAATACATTCTCAGTCTTTTCAAACCAGCGGATTAAAGCAACCGCTCCTTCAGTGCCCTTAAATTTGATAGGATCACTAATCTTGAAATCTTTCCATGTACATTCACGCCTAGTAGCAGTTGGTTCAACTGTTCCTGTATTAGAAGCAGTCTCAGCAGCCCTAGCAGCAACCTCAGCTCTCTCAATCTCCAGAGCTTCTGCAATACTATCCCTGACCAACTTGCGGATAGCGGCTTGAGTCATAGCGGGTGTTTCTGGTGCAGTCTTACTCTTCCTTGGTGCCATATTTCTGATAAATCACAATGGACATAACCATGAGAAAAATCATAATAGAAATAGTCATCGAACCAAAGATGTACACCCACAACATGTATATATATATACAACCACAACAAGTATAAATACAACCACGACATGTACGAATACAACCACAATCTGTCTAGTCATCACCACGACAAGTATATATATACAACCACAACAACCACGACACGTATATATACAACCACAACAACCACGACACGTATAAATACAACCCCAACCTGTACAATGCGATAATAATAAAGAGCAATCACGAAACATCATAAATATAATCACAACACATGAATATAATACATGAAAATTTCGGCCTACATGGACCGATATAATATATAGCACAACATTTCCAACATAGTAGAGTCGCACTTGATATATTTGTTTGTACAACAACCAAAAGACTACAAGTTCTTGAACTATGTCCCACATCCCGGGACTAGGAAAATAGTAAAAGCTAATATAATACCAGTCTACGTCTAGGCTCCTCCAGGTGCTCTAGATGGTCCAGGCTCTCCCCTCAAGCGGCGAATCTCACGATCCATCGCAACCACGATCTCCTCTAAGTGCTGGACTCGTAACTGAAAAGAAGCATCCCTGCGCTCCAAAATGACCAACCTCTCTCGAAGCAATGTCAACTGGTCTACCTGCTCCCACTGAGTCTCCTGTGTCGCCTGAGCTCTATCTCGAATCTCAGGTAGCTCATCCCTAAGTAGCTCAATCTCCTCCTGGTGCCTCAACTGTCGTGCCTCGAGTCCATGGTAAGACACATCAATACCAACTCTACCCTGAATCAAATCCTCAACCTGCTCCTCTACAGCCTCAAGTCGAGTGGTAATAATCTCATCAACTCTATACCCCAAACTATCGACTTGCTCCTGCTGAGCATCAAACTGATCCTCTAGTGTAACGGCTGTAGGATCCCTAGCTGCAGCCGCTCTCGAGCTCTCACCTATGTGGTATACTGGTGGTGGTGAAAGGTCAGCAGTCTCGGTAATGGGTGAATCTGGGGTGGTAAGCCTTGCACGCTTCCTGAGCGGCAAGAGTGAGGTAGGTACAGGAGTAGTAATGGGTATGGCTGGTGGTGGTGGTGTAGACACAGTAGGACTAGGGAGACTCCTATAAGTAGATGTAGCATAACGAACACTCTTCCTAGCAGTCTGGATAGTCTTATCCCTAGGAAACATAAGTCTCGGATCTGAATGGATAGTAGTAGTAGGTGATGGTATGTCAGTGGGTACAGTAGGATGGACATCGGGAGTAGGAGCCGTCTCCTCCTCCTCGAAAGGCTCGGTATCATCATCTGACGCCAAGAGTGGCAACTCAGGTGTAGGAGAAACAAGTGGTGAAATAGCAGTGGAGGACACAGAGCCCTCATCATCAGAGTCTGATATAGTGTAAAGTATGACAGTGTCGGGATTTGAAGACATGACTCTGTGATAATCAAGGTGAAATGACAATAAATAACTCGTAAAATGGAATCACCAAAATAAGTAAATATGCACTATGCTGAAATGATGATATGCTATGATGGTGTGGTTATAGTCTAGGGTCCATGATGCAACCTAGTTCGCTATAACCTTAGCTCTGGTACCAATCTGTCACACCCCCAAAATACCTGAATGGCAGCGGAATGGAATACCTGAGGGTATAACGGATCATAGCACACAACCAGGATATATTGAACGACCTAAAGTGTCGTTTTAAAAATAAGTCGTTTGATTCATTCAAATATTCAGAGTTATAAAGACATAGGTCCCAAAAGTTGGAAAAGTTTACGGAAACAAGTTTAGTACAATCAAACGACGTTTCAACATAAGTGCAAGAAAGTCCAAATGAGCCATATCATCCTTGTTACACAAAATGACTCCATGCATGCCATGAGAATATGCCTTAGTTACCTGAGAAATACATTGCGAAAAACGGTCAACATAAAGTTGGTGAATAATCATAGGTTTATAAGTAAATCGTAAGTACATAAGCCACAAGTAATAAGTAAACCGACAAGAATGTCAAAAAGCTACATTGTCTCTTAAGCTCATGACCCCGAAGCTAGACTTAGTAATGCCCCACCAGAGTGTTTACCAGACACTCAATTCGTTAAGACATGAAATGCATTCGTCCCATTTGGAGCAACCCAAACACGAATGGAGGCGTCACCCTCGATAGATCTATCCACTCACTCCCGCTTAGTACTAGAAATTAACGGTCCATGATAATAAAAGGGGACTTGTCAAGACGTGGTAATAAGGCAACTTAAGCAATGTATGGAATTTGTAATACTTGGGCATGTACAAAAATAATTGTGCAATGTATTCTCCCCCGTGGGATTTAAAATCAAATAAGTAATTAAAACGGGGCTATGAAGACTCACCTCGAAGTGATGGTACAAAGATGGTGCAATGAGGTAAAAGTAGTCGGGACAATGAGGCGCGCACACTAGCCGCAACCTAAATGGATAATCGCGATCTAATTAAGATCAAGCCGTAATGAAATGAATGCACATGCACATGATGCTCATACCACTCGTAAATTGGAAATACTAGTTATCGTCATACTAAAATAGTTTCCATACTTAGGAAAAATATGTCCATATATAGAAGTATATAACTTGTCATATTAACTCGTACGAAAATGTTAGCGTTATAATCCTTGTATCGGAAACCTTAAAATAACGTCGTTAAGTCGTATAAATATACTCTTGGGTCGTACGTATTCATTTGTTAAGAATATAGTCATTAGTAACGTTTTTAGAAAATACACCATTTAGCGCGTAAGTTATTATTTTTATTTGTGTCCATATATATATATATATATATATATATATATATATATATATATATATATATATATATATATATATATATATATATATATAGTTTGACGATGTTAAAAATGGGTATAACTTGGTCGTTTTAAGCTCGTTTTCCTTGTTCTTTATGTCCACGGATTTGTCTTTGTATATACTAGTATATTTTTGATAACTCGGCTCCTTTAGGTTACGTTTAACAACTCTTTTTACTCATTGAAATCTGCCAAACAGCAAGCAGTTTTTGTAAAAATAGTTTTCGTCGTTAAATTTGCAAAAATCATATCTCCTTCGTTATAAGCTTGTTTTAATCCGTTCTTTCGCCTAAAGTTTCGTTTTTGAATGTATTTTCTAAATCTTTGGTCAAAACTTGGCCACCATCTACTGATTTTCCCACGAAATGAAAATAGGGACAGTAGGTATTTCAAATGTTTCAAAAACCATTTTCAAGTCTCCAAGCTAGTTCTAACCTCAATCAAACCACTTTCAAACACCACAAAGCTAGTCTAAACCTACCATACACCTTCTTAGGGTGTCATGGGTCCTTAAACATCATCAATCCACTAGGTCTAACAAGGGTTTCTTATGTGTCCATTTCTAGGGCTCAAAGTTACATATGTACAAAATAAAGTGGTATAAGCCATTATATGCATGAGTTCTTGTAAGAAATATATATAAACATGGTAATAACTTGTAAAAATCATAAAAATGAGTTTGTTAACTTACTTGAAGGTTTAGGGAGTTTGGATGATAAAAACCTACTAATCCTTGAGTTTTTATTTCAAAACTCCAACAAGGATGACTATATGAACTAGTTTATACCTAGATCTTGTAAAATTTGTTGTTCTTGATCCTTGACCACCCTTGGTCGATTACACCTTAAGAGAAAATGAGAGAAAAAAATTGCTTGTGCTAGTAAAATGATTTTTGTGATTAAAAATGGATGAAAAGTGCATTTTATACCTAGGAGACAATAGTTAGGTGGTAATAAATTTGGTTGGTGTAGTTGCAATGTATTAAGACCATGGGGGGGGGGGGGGGGGGTTGGCCGGCCCAAAAAGGAGGGAAAGGGGGGGGGGGGGGTTGTCTTTGGGTTTAATTAAAAGATTAGGATTAGTATTATGTAGTAAAGTTAGTTTTAGGTTTAATCGGGTACCGGGTTTGTTAGAAATAAATTTTATTGAAGTTATTCGGGACGTAATAAAGTCGTAAAAATTGTAAAAATATGCCGGGTACAAGTACGGAGAGTTTGGGTGATTATCGTTTAATTTTGGTGAAAACCGTCGTTATTAAGTTAAACGTATGATACGTAATAAATAAATTTTCAAAATACCGGGTAAATTAATATTAAGATTTTTATATTATAAAAATGAGTATAAAAATATATTGGGACAATAGTCGGGAGTGTCGGACATGTTAGACACATTTATAGTTCGCGTATTAGTGTTTATTTAAAATAAACGTACGTAAATCGTTAATTGTACCAAAAATATAAATTTAATTATCCTACGAGTGGAATAGCATGCAAGTGCCCTAATGATGATGTGCAGACTATTTCTAGTCCGTATAAAATGTCCCTGATAATAATGCATGAATTCGCTCCTGAACCAATACGGTTACGCGAATTTGAACACTCGTAAACTAGATTTACGACGACATGAGTAATGCACGTGAATAGTGATTTCCTCTCGGGAATGAATAGTGTCAAGTGAATAGTAAAATTTCTGAATGTGTCTCGGAATGTCAAATTGACCTAAAAAACGATGAATAGTAAAACGATGAATAGTAAAACGATGAATAGTGATCAATGAATAGTAATTTGTGAATAGTAGAATGTTGAAGTTTGGAAAAATGACCTGAAATTGTGGGTTGTGACATTACACACTACATCTAAACCATCCATTCTCTTACAACTCATCTCAACCTTCTAATTTCAACACATGGGATTTAATTTGAAACCCTAATAAGGCTCCTCTCATCCAAGTCATTGATTTCAAATTACAACACATCACAACCATCCATCCAGCCCTTCATCTCTATATCATCACATGTGCTTGATCCCAACCATTGAATTCAAACTAAACTCATCTCAACCATTCATCCAATCTCTCCTATCTATGCCACCACATTTGCTTGATCTCAACCATTGAATTCAAACCAAAACCATCTCAACCATTGATCTCTCCTTTCCCCCCAAGCAAAGCATATTCCTTGGAATATCCTTCTCAACCCTAACCTAGGCATGTTTGATCCTAGCCATCCATTTCAAATGAGATCATCTCATCCATTCACATTCACCACATGCCAAATTGTTTGAAAACCAAGGGAGGCTCCCTTTGATCCTAGCCAACCAATTCAAACCATTTCATCTCAACCCTCCATCTCATTCTTCCCCCCAAGCATTGGAATATTCATTGGCATATTCTTTCTCTCTTTTCTATGCCATGTGAGGAAATACATTTATACCCCTTCCAAATTACCCTATCTACATTTTAAACCCTTGGTAATTTGGTTTCTTTTTAAACACTTCACAAATGATTTCCAAATTGGCTATTTGAGTTGGTAAAGCTTAGAATGATTAATGTTAAGGTTTAGTGTGAAGTACAATTGGGGGTTTAGCAAGGATAGGTATTTGTAAGATCCAAACACCCAACACTTGGGAAAATCTTACAGACGCCTGGCACACTGCCCGCGTGCTGACGCACGGGTGACGCGCCGGCCTCGGTAAAATTTCCCAAGATTGGGTTCTTGGCCTATAAATATCACCCTTGCCTCTTTTATTCCTCACCCCTTGCCATTATTCTTTCTCTCTAGATTCTTTCTCTCTAAACACTCTTAAATCTGTCTATCTCTCTATCTCTAATCTTGTGTTCTTGATTTTCACACTAACATCTTTAGAAGAACACATCTACTTGCAAGGGAAGAATCACAAGAACTTAATCCACTATTGTGATTGTGTCGAGGGTCTTCTTATCTATATCCTTTCTACTAGAATTGAGTCATTAGGTTAGGTTAGGGCTTGGTTCAAAGAAACTTATATTCATTCAATTGTTTGTAAGGGAAGTCTTGTATCTTGGTGACCAAACCTAGATCATTAGGGATCTAGTTGGGGTTTGACACTTCCGGTGGGATGTCTTGGTAGTGGTCTTGGTGACCCTTAGGTAAAGTCGAATCGTGAGATTCTTTTGTGTGGTTTCCAAGGGCAGAATACCGTGGGAGTAACTCCTTATTTGTGAGCATCGATATTGGTGAATATCGGTGGAGTGAATTGTAATGGTTTGTAGTCCACTGAAAGGATTATACTAGTGAATTGTATCGGAGTCGCGGATTCGCAACTAGACATACGGATGGTATAAACCCCCCATCCCGACCCAGTATATATCGTTGTGTTCTTTACTTGCTTTATATACTTTGGTTGTGATAGTGGTTGTTGGGTTATTGTACAACCACTTGGTGTTCTCTTTAGCTTAAAGTTTTTAAACATCTAAAAAGCCTAAGAAACAATATTCACCACCCCCCCTCTACGGTTCTACAATTGGTATCAGAGCGTTATACTCAATTTTGAGCGTTAAAGCCTTCCCGAGAAGTCATTTTAAGTCAAAAACTTCTTTCCCAAAAATCTAAAATCCTAACTAAGGTTTTTGATAAAGTAGAGTATTGATCCACGGCTCAAGAGAACTATAGAGAGGGGCGTTCTATGGAAAGACCACCATTGTTTGAATACAAAGGATTCTGTTTTTGGAAAATCCTATTTGAGACCTTTGTTAGGTCCAAGGATTATGACTTGTGGTACATTTTCCAAAATGGTGATTTTGATGATAAGGAAAAGAAGATGGCCGACAAGAATGTTCGAGCCAAAATGATGATATATGATGCCCTACCTCAAGAGGAGTTTGAGAGGGTGTGCATGTGCAAGATCGCGAAGGAGATTTGGGACTTACTTCTTCTTGTTCATCATGATACTACACAAGTCAAGGCCAACAAGATAGACTCTCTCATTCAACAATATGAAGAGTTCTCTATCTCAAATGATGAAACTATTGATATTAGTCTAATGAGATTCAATGCTATCACTAAAAGCTTGAACTCATTAGATCCAAGTTATTGTAACAAAAATCATATTGAAAAATTTATTCATGCTACTTCCAAAAATTGGCAACTTGAAGAAGCAAAGATTGAAGAAACAAGAAGTTTGGGACAATTATCTTTTGAAAAGATAATTGATGGTCTTCATACTTATGAAGAATTTCTATATAATATTAGAGCCATCACCAAAGAAGAGATTGATTCACTTGTTCCTAAAGACGAAGGTATAGAAGAAAAAAGGGTCATTACGTCAACAATGCAACCTAGACGTTATGATGAACAAGGTGATTGTAGAGATCAAGAAATTGCACTCGTTGGTGTAACTCGGCGTGTTTGTGAGGAAGAAAATCACCCGCATTGTGATGTCACTTGTCTCAAGACACTTGAAGCCCTTGAGGTATTATCTAACTCTTCTCCATCTAATAATATTTTAGATATTAGTAGATTGCAAAAAAGAAAATGAAGAACTAATCAAACTTAATGAACACATATTAAGAGATATTGAAAAACATGCAACGGATAAACATGAGCTCAATAAAGAGATTAATAAACTTGAACATAAATTGATACTACTTAAATTTGAGAAAAGTGGTTGTTGATATAAATAAATGACTAAAAACGTTATTCATATCTTTCGATATCTCTATGTTTGGATAATCACAAAACGAAAGCACATCAAACCAAAGATCATGACGAAAACAAGTATTTAGTAGTAAATAATCACTTTCACCATCTAATCACTTAAGGTATGAATAAACATAGTGTTTAATGCATTATAAGATCAAAGGGATATTATTACAAAGTTTATTTTAATATATAAACTTATTATATATTTTTGAAAAACACTTTTGGTAATAAAAAAAATGTTTTAATCATACTAAATATATGATTTCAAATTTTTAACCAAAATCAGTTAGTTTTTCACAAAAATAAACTTTCCCTACTAAAAAAACAAAAAATCTGGCCGTTACAGTTGGGCGGCCCCCTTAATTATAAAGGGCAGTCCCCTTAATTTTAAGGGGGCTGGCCTTGATTTAAGGGGACCGGCCACGTTCCTCTGTCAGATTTTGTTGCCTATAAATAACACCTTAAATCTGGAATTTTTCTCACCTTTTTGCACTAAAAACTTTCTGATTCAAACCTCCATTTCAATCTTAAAAATCCTTTGATCATATAATTCATAAGCCTTTGTTTCCAAGTGATCCAAAGCCTCATTCATTCAAGTGCAAAGAGAAGAATACTTCTATTTATCAAGACTAGGAGTATATTACAACTTAGTATCATCTTGATATCTAAGTTGTTTGATCATTTAATCTTGTATATTATTCATTCCTTGGTGAATATAGTGTATACATTGGTTAGTTAGATTTAGATATAGGATCTAGATTTATTGAAGGTGTGAAGTAGTACTAGAAGTGAAGAAGTAGAGGTGGATAGGATTAGTGATAGAAGAAATAAGTAGTGGTAGTATATTGAAGTGGAGATAGTTGTGAAGACAAAGAAGTTGAAGGTTTGAAGTGGAGAAGACCTTGAAGCCTAGAAGTTGCGAAGTAGTATATATCTTGGAGTAGTGGTTAGGACTTAGTAGTGAAGGTGTGAAGAAACAAGTGGCGTGAAGAAACTAGGAGCGTAGTAGTAAGTTGTGAAGAAGCTAGGAGTGAAGTAGAACGTTGTAAAGAAGCTAGGAGTGAAGTAGAAAGGTGTGAGGAAGAATTGGTGTGAAGTAGATTGGTGTGAAGAAGTTGTGTAGAAGTTGTGATTGTGTTGTGAAAAAGTTGTGGTGTGTAATTTGGTGTGTAAGGTTTTCTCCGCCATAAGGGATGTTTTTGATCTAGTGAAGAAAACTCTCGAGTAGGTGACTCGGGGAGTGGAGTAGGGCAAGGAAGGTGTCCTTGTAGCCGAACCACTATAAATCCTTTGTCTCTCGGTTTAATCTTTCCATCTTTCACTTTTTGATTACTTACTTATTAGCATTTCATACATAATTATAATTGCTTGTGTTGTGCATATATTGATTTCACATAAAGATCAAACTAAAATTCATTCATAACATTATTCTTACAAAAACAAACCAAGTACTTAAACTTATATTAAAACACTTATACATATATATGCTTATATATATGATATATGAAATTGTAAATTCTTTCCCAACATTATACATAAGTAGTGTTTATACAATATCATAAATAAACTAGTATATATACCTTTGCATTAATGAGTTTTGAAATTGTACATTATACATAAGTATTGTTTATACAAAATCGTAAATAAACTAGTATCTATATTTTTTCATTAAAGAGTTTTGAAATTTTTTTCTAATCTTTAGAAGTTAACTTTTACAAAACAAATAAAATTAAAAAGACGTAAAACTATTCAACCCCCCCTTCTAGTTTTCCACAATTGGTATCAAGAGCCACTTCTAGCAAGATTTTTAAAATATATTGTATTTTAAAACTTGTAACGATCTATGGAATTTGAAAAATATCTATAAGGGGAATTTACGCAAAAACCACCATTATTTGAAAATGATCATTTTCTTGAATGGAAAAATAAATTTGAAAATTATGTGAAATCAATAGATCTTGATCTTTGGCATATCATTTCAATTGGTGATCTTAAACCAACCAAAATGGATTTTGAAAATCAATATAATAATCTTCAAACCAAAATTGATAAAAATACTAAAGCCAAATTACTTATTTTCAAAACTCTACAATATGAAAGATTATTTCTTTGTAAAACGGCAAATGATATTTGGAAATGTCTTTTAAAGTTTCACAAGAGAAATGTAAAACCAAAGATGATAAACTTGATATTGCACAAGAATTAGTTATTCTAAAAAATTTAATAGATAAATATTTAGTTAAAATAAACACATGTACTACTAGTTCAAATGTGATCATTGAAGGTATCAATAACGAAGAATACATGAGCCAAATCCGAAGAAAGAGTGTTAATAAATCATGGTGCAACAAGTACGAAGAAGACGATGATAATACGGCTTGTGAGAATATTCAAACAAATGTGAATACAAGTATTGATGGCAAGGACTACATGCTTCTAGATCTAAGCGAAACTACAAATAAAACATGGAGCGACATGGACGATGGAATTGATCAACATATAGCATGTGAAGATTATACAACTACTAATAAGGTACAATCCGAAACCGAACATTTTTGCTATGATCAATTTATATTAGAATTTTCAAAATTGGAAAACAACGTCAAACATTTTTGCAACATTGACTCAAAAATGATTCCTAAAAATAAATCTTCAATATTCATTGAAAACAATTTTGAAAAGGAAATAATTTTAGAAGATAAAATGTCTAGACTTGAAAGCAATATTGAAATTGATCTTAAATGTAAATATTGTCAATACTATAAACATGAAATTAAAATGGAAAATGAAAAAGCAAAAATATTAGCAAAATTTGAAAATAGCTCTAGATCTTTAAAATATTTACTTAACATTCAAAAGTCATTTTTTTGATAAAACCGGCTTAGGATTTACCGCAAATGATCCTTCAACAAATGTATCAAAACAAATAAAATTTGTTAAACCTAGTGGAGAAATTTAGAACTAATATTATTTACACTCATTATTTATTACTCTAGTCAAGAAAGTAATTGTTTGTTGATTAAAACAAACTATTGATGAATTCTTGTACTTCTCGACGACATCCTCATCATGTGCATTTAAATGTAGTGGATGTTCTCAACTAACCAACTCGGACCCATGAGAATCTGGGTACCAAGCTCTTTATCATGTTTAGGTAATTAACGAACGAAGAGACTATTACGTTTTGGATTGCTCACCTTGCTCTCTTACTTTTGACGACTATTGGTTCCTTTCACTATGTTTCACATTCTGCACATGATTTGCCTATGACGTTGTTGCGGTCATTTTTTGCCTCGGCATTTTGTTCTTCACTTTTGGAGTATTGGTTTTATGGTGTATCCGTTACTATTTCAAGACGAAGGTTTCAAAGCACAACCATTCTTAGTCTTCACGACTTGTGATGATTGGTGTGATCGATTAAGCATTTCGGATCAAGCTCCCTTGATTTATTTTGCGTTGGAATTTTACTTTGCTACTTCGACACGCTTTGGGCAAACTCTTAAGATGTCTTCTAACACCCTCATGCCCACTCTTGAAGAAAAGCTGGACCTTAGGTAAGTTTTCCTTTCAAAAACTTATCAATATTACATTATACTAAAGTATGCTTTAATTAGTATATTAATATGATTAAATTTATAGGTTGCCATGCTTTTAGATAATTAATACTAATATATGTATATGTGATTCTAGATTAGTTAACCCTCTTGTTGATTAGATTTTTACCATTCTTCTTATATTTCATTTATATTGAATATCATCTATGATCTATAGTGGAATGCTTACTAATTGTACTAAATGACTATTCTAGTTGCATTCATATATGAGCTATTACTAATATTAGTTAGCTTCTAGTATTATGATGAGTTTAGTATATATATATATATATATATATATATATATATATATATATATATATATATATATATATATATATATATATATATATATACATGTGTTAATCTAGTGTCTTTAGATGATTTACTTTATCCTCTCAATTATATTGCATTAAGATCATTAGAATCCACCATCACTCCTCCATATCTTTAGTTGCCATTAGAGATGATCATATGTGACCATGGACTTAATTGATTCTCTTGAGTATGATAAGTTGTTATTTCAAAATCTTCACTTGCAATTACTTGTCATCAAAATTAAAACATATTGTCTAAAACCTCTCTCTTTGAATAACAATCTTTCAAATATCTATATCACTCTTTTTCAAACAACATGTTTAACTATAAGCTACCATAACTTTATTTTAATCAAAATCAAGATTAAATTTCTTTTTAACATGTTATGAAGCAAAACTCAATTTACTCTATTCTAATGCACACTTGAATTTATTTTGAAGCATAAAAACGTTTTATTTAAAACATATTTAATTATCTCACATGTGTCATACACTTTTATGGAAATGACATTCACAATTTAATCAAATCATTTTATGAGAATCATGGTTTGCCCATATGGATCTTGTTTATAACAAGACTTGAAGTCCATATAATCATATCTTTCTACTTGTTACTTGTAAGCATTCATTAATATGTTTCCACTAGCTTTCATTTTATCATTTTCATATAGTTGCATGCTTAACTAGTTTGCTTTATTGCTTCCTTGGTTGCATATCTTAATTGATCAATTAGTAGATTGCATGATTATTAGAAATTAATTGCCTACTTTATTTTCTTTCCATAACACTCTCTACATTCATGAATAGTATGCCCTATATTGCCTCAAAGAGTTGAACTTACTTGAATCCAAATCCAAAAACACAACCTTTTTGATAATTTTCTATCAAAAACCCATTTCTGGCATTCTGGGAATCACCAGATGGGCGGCCTTATATAAGACGGCCCCCTTAATTTTAAGGGGACCGGCCCCTAATTAAGGTGACCGGCCATCTGATGGTTGGGGATACTGTTTTCTTTATCACTTTTTGACCCATTTCACCCTATACTTCCCAAAATTCACAAACATATTTTGTCCCATACTATCCCTCAAAATTTACCTTCCTAAACCACATTTCTCATACACTATAAATACCCTCTTCCCATCATTAATGCCATCACACCCAAACATGTCATCTCCCAACAACCAAAAACCAAAGAATTCTAGAACCGCAAGGATCTTCGTCAAACCCGTTTGGAGGAGGAAACTTGATTCTTGTCATAACTCAAGTGATGTTGTTCCAAGTCAACCAACAAATAAACGTCAAACCCACACTAATGACTCATCTCACAACCTATCATCCACTCATGCCCTCATTAATGCTTCTTCTTATGATGAGCATGCCCAATCCCAAAACAACAATCCCAATCTCTCAATCAATACTTCACATGTTGCTCATTCAACAAAAACACCACCCACTCATGAAGAACCTTTTCCACCCATTTCATGTTTTCATGACTACCCAAGCTCAACCATGTCTCCACCACTAAGGGTACCACCACCACATCCTACAACTTCACATGCCATTCCTTTGTTACATGTTCAAACCTTCACCCAAGATAACTATCATGTTCCACCACCATCACCTTCCTCCGAACACTTGAAGTTCGTTGAGGAGCTAAAAGAGGCTCATGAGCTTAGTGCTCTTTTAGCATTACATCTTGCTCAACACAATTTGGATCCACCTCAATCAAGCTCACCTTCATCACCACACAACATCAACCAAATTGAGAAGCATGGTAACAATTGTCCTTGTTGCATCTTCCTCCAACAACAAACCATTGCATTGAATGAGCACTTTACTTGGATTGAGTATCTTCATACTAGATCTCAACAAACACCATCACTTGAACAACATCTAAACCCTCAATCAACAAACCCAACTTCAAATCTACCACCTCAAAGCTCCATATCTCCAAACTCACCAACATACACGCAACCAAAAGCTTACCTCCACTAAACCACCAAGCATTTTATATGCTTATGTTTCTCATTTTCAAATAAAACTCCTCAACCATTTTGGGATTCAAGAAAGTTTGGTGACACTCCTTGTTGGCACATTAGGATGCTCTACTTAGTTTAGAATTCCATCTTTATGGCCTATGTAACAATGATTATGGGTTGACATAATCATTTTCTATTAATGAATGATTTAATATGTGTTTCTAATTCACTTTTGCCATGCTTATTATTAGTTGGTATTATGCTATATGTGTTTGCTTGTGCCATGCTTGTGCTTCTAATATTTTTCTTGCAAGAATTCCAATTCTTGAACCCTTGGTGCCCTCAAACGAGGGGGAGCATACATCAAGGGGGAGCTTTCATCTTATTGGCTTAAACCTTTTTGATTCTACAAAAAGGGGGAGAAGTGAATATAAACTCACTAAATACTTGTCTAAAAATTAATTTTTGGATTTAATGAGGTTAGTTTTTGTAATCATCAAAAAGGGGGAGATTGTTGATATAAATAAATGACTAAAAACGTTATTCATATCTTTCGATATCTCTATGTTTTGATAATCACAAAACAAAAACACATAAAACCAAAGATCATGACGTAAACAAGTATTTAGTAGTAAATAATCACTTTCATCATCTAATAACTTAAGGTATGAATAAACATAGTGTTTAATGCATTATAAGATCAAAGGGATATTATTACAAAGTTAATTTTAATATATAAACTTGTTATATATTTTTGAAAAACACTTTTGGTAATAAAGAAAAATGTTTTAATCATACTAAACATATGATTTCAAATTTTTAACCAAAATCAGTTAGTTTTTCACAAAAATAAACTTTCCCCACTAAAAAAACAAAAAATCTGGCCGTTACAGTTGGGCGGCCCCCTTAATTACAAAGGGCGGTCCCCTTAATTTTAAGGGGGCCAGCCTTGATTTAAGGGGACCGGCCACACTCCTCTGTCAGATTTTGTTGCCTATAAATACCACCTTAAATCTGGAATTTTTCTCACCTTTTTGCACTAAAAACTTTCTGATTCAAACCTTCATTTCAATCTTAAAAATCCTTTGATCATATAATTCATAAGCCTTTGTTTCCAAGTGATCCAAAGCCTCATTCATTCAAGTGCAAAGAGAAGAATACTTCTATTTATCAAGACTAGGAGTATTACAACTTAGTATCATCTTGATATCTAAGTTGTTTGATCATTTAATCTTGTATATTATTCATTCCTTGGTGAATATAGTGTATGCATTGGTTAGTTAGATTTAGATATAGAATCTAGATTTATTGAAGGTGTGAAGTAGTACTACAAGTGAAGAAGTAGAGGTGGATAGGATTAGTGATAGAAGAAATAAGTAGTGGTAGTATATTGAAGTGGAGATAGTTGTGAAGACAAAGAAGTTGAAGGTTTGAAGTTGAGAAGACCTTGAAGCCTAGAAGTTGCAAAGTAGTATATATCGTGGAGTAGTGGTTAGGACTTAGTAATGAAGGTGTGAAGAAACAAGTGGCGTGAAGAAACTAGGAGCGAAGTAGTAAGTTGTGAAGAAGCTAGGAGTGAAGTAGAAAGTTGTAAAGAAGCTAGGAGTGAAGTAGAAAGGTGTGAGGAAGAATTGGTGTGAAGAAGTTGTGTAGAAGTTGTGATTGTGTTGTGACAAAGTTGTGATTGTGTTGTGACAAAGTTGTGGTGTGTAAGGTTTTCTCCGCCATAAGGGAGGTTTTTGATCTAGTGAAGAAAACTCTCGAGTAGGTGACTCGGGGAGTGGAGAAGGGCAAGGAAGGTGTCCTTGTAGCCGAACCACTATAAATCCTTTGTCTCTCGGTTTGATCTTTCCATCTCTCACTTTTTGATTACTTACTTATTAGCATTTCATACATAATTATAATTGCTTGTGTTGTGCATATATTGATTTCACATAAAGATCAAACTAAAATTCATTCATAACATTATTCTTACAAAAACAAACCAAGTACTTAAACTTAAATTAAAACACTTATACATATATATGCTTATATATATGATATATGAAATTGTAAATTCTTTCCTAACATTATACATAAGCAGTGTTTATACAATATCATAAATAAACTAGTATCTATACCTTTGCATTAAATTGTTTTAAAATTGTACATTATACATAAGTAGTGTTTATACAAAATCGTAAATAAACTAGTATCTATATTTTTGCATTAAAGAGTTTTGAAATTTTTGTCTAATCTTTAAAAGCTAACTTTTACAAAACAAATAAAATTAAAAAGACGTAAAACTATTGAACCCCCTTCTAGTTTTCCACAGTGGTATTGACTTAAACAAAATGTTACATGAGCAAAAACCCTTTCATGACAAGGGAGGTCTTGGTTTTTCTGAAAATGATAAAAATACATATACAAGCCAAGACAAATCTATTGTTTTGATAAAAAAAGGTTGCAAACCAAAAGTTACTGACTCTGACGCGCTGACTGACGCGTCAACGCGCGATCAACGCTCTAGATGTCTGAGTGAAAATGGTTCATCACTAAACGCTTTCGCTAAACCATACTTTCCTCAAACTTCTTGCGTAAACATCCATAACAACACTCTTCATGACTTTGTAGAATTTACCGATGATGAGCATGGTAGCGATTTAAACTCTATGTTTTGTAGTACAAGTAATCATAATGATGATTTTAGTATTATGTTTACCAATGTAGATTGCACTATTAGTAAAAACGGTAACATACTAGCTAAAGGTCGTAGGCAAAAAAACTTGTATACTTGTTAATCTTAGATTATGTGTAACATGATATGCATTTCAAACATGGTAAATAACCCAACGCCTCGGCTTAGGAAAATAGGTCTTGTCGACAAGCTAGTAAGCAATTTACCATATGGTAAATAACCCAATGCCTCGGCTTAGGAAATTAGGTCTCGTCGTTTAGCTAGTAAGCAATTTACCATTGTTAAGTTTTGAAAGGCATTATTGTGTTACATTTCTAGGGTGTCAAGGTCAAGCATGCAATAGAAATAGGCATGAAGAGTGAACAAATAAGGTCTTGGAATTAATACACTTAGTTATCCAAATTGTCTTGAATAATGGTTTTTAGAAAATAAGGATGAAGTCTTAAATAAATTTGATACTTTAAGAAAGAAACTTGAAAACCTACTTGATTGTTCAATTGTATCAATTAAAACAAATCATAGTAGCGAATTTGATAAAATGCAATTTCTTTAATCTTTTGTGAGCAACATGGAATATCTTATAACTTATCGGGCCCGTTCACTTCTCAATCGCTTGAGATTGGTGAAAGAACACATCGTAAGTTATGAAAGATGAATCATGCAATGCTTGACGAGCAATCCATTCCACAAAAGTTTTGGTGTCATGCCCTAGTTACAGCTTGTTACATTTTTAATAGAGTCTACATAAGAAAGGTAATTAATAAAACACTTTATGAAATACTTAGGAATAGAAAACCATCCCTAGAGTATTTTATAGTATTTGGTTGCAAAGTATTTATACTTAACATCAAAGAATATCTCACCAAATTCGACCGAAAGTCGTATGAAGGTGTGTTCCTAGGATACTCTCAAACTAGTAAAGCGTACATAGTGCTTAACAAGGAAACAATGAGGATTGAGGAATCTCTCATTGTGACCTTTGATGAGAGCATGCCCGAGCCTAAATCATCTCCTTCGGTAGAATATGATGTGATCAATGAACCTTTAGTTCAAGATCATGAAAGGTCGCTAACATTACAAGTTAATGTTTCAGATGAAGGCAATCCTAAGGAAGTGAGAGAAGCGAGGGGTCATCCTATACAACAAGTCATTGGAGACTCGAATAAAAGGAAACTTAGGTCACAAAATAAACAAGTCTAAGTTTTGGCATGACATTTTTCAAGAGTCCAAATTGCTTTGGGATAGGTTTTGATGCTAAAACATGCATCTTAGGAGAACAATCTTTAAGTGCTCTTAGAGCTTATGTGATTAAGGCTTATGTGGAGGCATGAAGGAAGATCAAACAAATGTCTTCCAAAAGGAAAAATATGTACCAATCCATTATTCAAACTATGATTGATAGTATTCAAGATTCTACATGTCTATACTATGTGTTTGAACAAGAAAACTTGACACAAATTATCTTGATTCATCTTGAAAATTTTGACTATGTTAAGTTTGCAAGATTAGATAAAATCTCGAAACACAATTCACACTTGTGCATAAGATCTTGTATCTAATTCTTCTTGTTCACCATTATGTGAATATGGCATGCTTTGTGTTTAGGAAAGAAGAAAAATGAAGGATTTTATGCAAACATACAAACTATTTACATAGTTAAAAAGAATTCCTATGAATCGAATTCGGTATGGTATTGCATAACAAACTAAAATATCCAATGAATAGACTAAATAAGCTAAGTTCTTCGTCCGAGATCTTAGGAACTTATGGTGTTAATGCAAGTAACACATAAGGGTTATTTATGTCGACATACTACACAACGAACTATGAACCGAAGATATCATGTATTGTGTGTTGACTTATATACAATGTGTGATGGTTCATAAGATCTAGCTTGTGTACCTAAAATAAAGAAGCACTTAATGATCATACACATATAACTACACTCTTTGAATATCCTACATGAAATACTTGTACTTAGTTCATGTATTGGGTAGTTGTAGGTTCAAAATGGTGTTTGATAAAGTCTCTTTCAAAAGATTTGATGCCACTTGATCTCACTCATCAACTATGAATTCATGCATATCTTTTGTAAAGAATGCATGCAATACCATAAGATCTAACATGAGCATTCAAATCTAACCAAACTCATAACTAACTCAACCCTAATCACTCATATCATACAAGAATAATTGTCTTTCCCATACAAGAATAATTGTCTTTCCCATACACCACTTTCTTTCAACTCATCTAGTACTAAGATTCTTAGTACTAAGAATGATTTTCCTTTGGACCATAGTTCCTCCATAAACATGCCTAATTCATACTAATTGGCTATAAAAGGAGTGACTTTGTTATCACATTTCTTCATCACAACCTTCTTCTTCCTTAAATACACTTATCTTCTCTTCAAAAATGGCAACTAAGTTTTTCATGAAACATGTTGATAAGTCTAATGAGACTAATGTGTATGAACCATTTGAGTATCATGAATATTGTGAAGGTCGCGAATGCGCAAAAATTTCATGTGTGCCACCAATATAAGAAAACCATTCATCAAAGCTAATGCCTTCCCCTTGGTTCGTGACCTACCCATAGAAATTTATCCTAGACACCTTCAAGAATTTTATGCTAGGTTATATCTAGATCAACCCTCTCTTACACTCAATTTTTGTATGTATGGGCATGGGTATGCATGGAGCTTAAAGAAGTTGGGAAAGGTTTTGAATGTGTGCTCTAAAGGGAATTTGTTCTATACAAGGTCCACTAAGACGGAGGACTTCATGAATATAAGGCACTATCATCCAAGCAATTATGCTCTTGTGGCCCCAATTCATGCCGTCATCATTCAAAATACCATTCTACAACCCGACTACCATTGTGAGAAGGCTCCATTTCAAACACTGGAACAAATATCAACTCCATGTCAAATTGATGCCTTGGGCGGAGGTGTTGTGGAAGAATGTGTTTATGGAGGTGGAATCTCAAGAGAAGATACCCATCATTGTCGGGTACATGCTCTATTGTATTATGACTGAGACTCCATTCAACTTTGCTTACTTTATAGCAAAACGAATGGAAGCTTTGGACTACAATAAAGAGCCACTTCCATATGCTAGACTCTTGTCACACATCTTTGATCACATCAAGAGCAAGTACCCAAATGATCATTCTAGAATGATTGAAGTTGATGATGTGACCTCAATGGAGGAACCATTCATAATGGACTCTCTTGAGTTTTAAGTTCTATCCATAAGTTGTGGTAGTTTCTCCTAGGTGTTCTAGGATGTCTTATGTGTTGTTGTTGCTTAGTTGGTTGTATGTCCCATGGTACTTCTATGAAATAAAATGTTTGTGTTATGTTAAATAATACTCATATGAATATATACATATATAGTATTGGTCTTGCTCATCATTCGGTCTATAAAAGTCATAAAGGGATAATCTTTATAAAATCTAATTAAAGTAGACAAACAAATACACACACACACACACACACACACACACACACACATATATATATATATATATATATATATATATATATATATATATATAATATTATGTGAACTAACCCATGTTGCAAGTCTCCAAATGGTAACCAAACCCATTTTGGAACTTTCACATGTGAGGATCTCCTGGTTGTTGCATGTTGTGATATCCATGTGTTGCTAGGCCACCGCAAAGGTGAGGCTCTTGACCCATTGATCCCCGTCTTGAAACAAGGGAGAGCAACGATCTAGGGGGAGTTATGTTCAAGGGGGAGCACATTCGGGTGCACATACAAGCTTGCTCATTTTACCCACAGGCCCAAGTTCGAAACCTGGCTTGATTGGAAGTCCCGCCTTTTTGATTCAATAAAAGGGGGAGAAAGAAAGCAAAAGCGTGAAGACCATTCAAGGCAAATGTTAAAGCCTTCACCAAATTACAAGGCAAAGGTCAAGACGCAAGCTACACCAAAGGCGCGCTTTGTCTTCGCTAAGTTTTGTAATTTTAGTTGCTTTCAATTTTTATTTGTCATCATAAAAAACGGGGAGATTGTTGAGGCAACATGATCAAGATCTATTTATTTTTTAATGATGACAAATAAACCATCGAAACACATAAAATAACAAACGTTAGCTCAAAATCGCCGGAGCCAATGTCTGCTCCTGGCGCGCTGCCCGCGCGTCAACGCACGGGTGACGCGCCAGGAGTCTGTATGGTTCCGGGCGAATTTTTAAAGTCGGCTTTCCCCTTACCCGACAAATGTGGATCTTTCAATACAGGTATGAATATGTTATGTGCTTAATTGAGAACACTCGAAACGAGTTTTGAGACTTGAGAGATCCTACTTTTAAAACACCCATTTACGGGAAAACGCCAACTCATGTTTTCTAACTATCGCCTCTAGCCAAGGCTTTTCTAAACTTAGGGAGTTTATATATTTCACGTGACATCGTGTTGAAGCATCCATATGCTCATATCCCATGCTTACTTCTTCTCTAATTATGTAACGGGTTTACTCCCTTATTGGTCAAACTAAGTCAAAGGTCACTTTGCGTAAATGCATGCTTTCCCACTTGGGTTATGCTTTACATCAAGGCAAAGCACTTAACTTGTTTGAACCAAGTTATTAGTTGAGAACGTCGAGTCGTGGAAAGTCACGAGATATGAAACTATGGATTCTCGATGTTGTGTTACTTGAACTTATAAGTAACCTATGATTTTCTCAACTTATAATCTTAATTGTCTAAACCTTTTCCTCTTAATGACAATTAGATTATGTCTTAAACCTCTCTTAATCCCATTTATACAAAAGACAAAACCAATCATATCCAAATCAAATATTATCTTACACAATCTCTTACACCCTTACACACTACATCTAAACCATCCATTCTCTGACAACTCATCTCAACCTTCTAATTTCAACACATGGGATTTAATTTGAAACCCTAATAAGGCTCCTCTCATCCAAGCCATTGATTTCAAATTACAACACATCACAACCATCCATCCAAACCTTCATCTCTATATCATCGCATGTGCTTGAACCCAACCATTGAATTCAAACTAAACTCATCTCAACCATCCATCCAATCTCTCCTATCTATTCCACCACATGTGCTTGATCTCAACCATTGAATTCAAAGCAAAACCATCTCAACAATTGATCTCCCCTTTCCCCCCCAAGCAAAGCATATTCCTTGGAATATCCTTCTCAACCCTAACCTACGCATGTTTGATCCTAGCCATCCATTTCAAATGAGATCATCTCATCCATTCACATTCACCACATGCCAAATTGTTTGAAAACCAAGGGAGGCTCCCTTTGATCCTAACCATCCAACTTAAACCATTTCATCTCATCCCTCTATCTCATTCTTCCCCCCAAGCATTGGAATATTCCTTGGCATATTCTTTCTCTCTTTTCTATGCCATGTGAGGAGATATACTTCTACCCATTCCAAATTACCCTATCTACATTTTAAACCCTTGGTAATTTGGTTTCTCTTTAAACACTTCACAAATGATTTCCAAATTGGCTATTTGAGTTGGTAAACCTTAGAGTGATTAATGTTAAGGTTTAGTATGAAGTACAATTGGGTGTTTAGCAAGGATAGGTATTTGTAAGGTCCAAACACCCAACACTTGGGAAAATATTACAGACGCCTGGTAAAATTTTCCAAGTTTGGGTTCTTGGCCTATAATACTACCCTTGCCTCTTGTATTCCTCACCCCTTGCCATTATTCTTTCTCTCTAGATTCTTTCTCTCTAAACACTCTTAAATCTCTCTATCTCTAATCTTGTGTTCTTGATTTTCACACTAACATCTTTGGAAGAACACATCTACTTGCAAGGGAAGAATCACAAGAACTTAATCCACTCTTGTGATTGTGTCGAGGGTCTTCTTATCAATACCCTTTCTACTAGAATCGAGTCACTAGGTTAGGTTAGGGCTTGGTTCAAAGAAACTTATATTCATTCAATTGTTTGTAAGGGAGTCTTGTATCTTGATGACCAAGCCTAGATCATTGGGGATCTAGTTGGGGTTTGATACTTCTGGTGGGATGTCTTGGTAGTGGTTTTGGTGACCCTTAGGTAAAGTCGAATCGTGAGATTCTTTTGGGTGGTTTCCGAGGGCGGAATACCGTGGGAGTAACTCCTTCTTTGTGAGCATCGATATTGGTGAATATCGGTGGAGTGAATTGTAATGGTTTGTAATCCACTGAAAGGATTATACTAGTGAATAGTATTGGAGTCGCGAATTCGCAACTAGACATACGGATGGTATAATCCCCCATCCCGAACCAGTATATATCGTTGTGTTCTTTACTTGCTTTATATACTTTGGTTGTGATAGTGGTTGTTGGATTATTGTACAACCACTTGGTGTTCTCTTTGGCTTAAAGTTTTTAAACATCTAAAAAGCCTAAGAAACCATATTCACCCACCCCCCTCTACGGTTCTACAAATTCAATGTTTACTTAGCCCAATTATGAAATTGTTATTTGATTGTACAATAATTCGCACTACCAGGCCTTCGATGGTGATGAAAGGAAATGAGGGGTGTTGTGATTACGCCAAGCTCGGATATAACCTGAAATAAGAAATACTAAAACACTACGTTAAGTGATTGCGCAGGGGTTGGACCCTGCGAACCACCTCCGGCGTGTGAATAAGAGATCGGTATGAGAGTTTAAGTGTAAATGTAGTAAAGTATGGTGAGAGAGATTGCATACAAGATTTGTCATCATCCAGGACTATTTATAGGTGAAGAAAACGGTCCTGGAGAGTGGTCACATGTTGGAGAGAGATCATGGGGGTGTCCCATGATTTGTGGTAACCGCTAGGGTTTAGTGTCCCACTCCTTTTGGTTTAGCGGGGGAGCTAAAGAGAAAGAGGAGACGTGGGTAAGACGTTGTCTCACCAATATTTGGACTTGGCATTGTTCCGTCCTTAAAACTTATCGAGAGATACCCCGAAGGGCTTAATCCTTCGATTGGCGAATTCCCACTTGGTAACTAGATCATTGATGATTAGTTTTACGCCAAAGAAAGTTTTAGGAGGCTAGCCAGAGCCTTCGATTATGTAGGTTGCGATCAGCCTCGAAGGAGGATCCTTCGAGTTAATCGGAGGGTACATCATCAAGCCCCCCAGTTGAAAGTTAGTATGCGCACAAGAATATGTGGCTTACAACTCTATCGTCAAGTAAACTAATCGTGTTAGCTCGTAGGACCCTGAAAAAGAAATCTGCATCGCAAAGTACGCATTAAACGCGGTTAAATATTACCTAACAACTCGCATTGAGTCTACAGTAGCGATATCCTCGGTAAACAAAAACGTCCATTCGAATTTTTAAAAACCCATTGGAGTCCGGATAGATATGCAAGACACGTGTATGGTTATGATAAAAAAGAGGAGCGGTATAAATGTTTATCACCTCTAACCCTAAATCATTTTTACACTTGCGCCCAAAATTACATTTTAACACTGTGTGCAGATTCCGATCAAAATCTACACACATCATCACGTGTTATTAACCTTCACAAGAAAAAAAGGTAAATTTTCTCTTCGTCAAGCTATATTTCGTCGTAGAAGTAGTTTTCTTCGTTAATCAATATGGCCAAAAATAACAAGTTTGTGATTAAAGAACAAAAATGTACTTTATCAAAAGATGAATTACGTGCCTTTCTTGAGGATTATCCTATTCCCAAAGAGTTTAAGATAATGCTCCCTAGTAAAAATCAAACTATATTTGATCCTCCTGAGGGATATGTAGGTCTGTACACCCATGCGTTTAAGTTGTCAAACTTTAGAATACCAATCCACTCTTTGACTCTAGAGTTTATGCAATACTACCAAGTACACATCTCTAGGTTCAACCCATTTGGCCTGGCTAAGCTTACAACGTTCATTGTGATGTGTAAAGCCTACGGATATGAGCCTACACTGACAGTGCTTAGGGGTTTTATGAACTTGTACCCGGGTGGGGATTGGTTGACTTTGGCAAAAAGAGGTGACCCTAATGTTCCAACCATAATGTTAAAGCCTTTCACAAACATTACGGACTGGAAAGGGAGTTTCTTTTACATTCAAGATACAATAATACCTCTGGAGTACCCTGCTTTAGTGAACAAGGCATACAGGTTTGACAAAAAATGTTTCAACGATGAGTTACCTTATACTGTTCGAAGGAATCCATTGTACCAGCGTCTTGTTCGCCATCCAGTGAATGTTCAGTCATTCCCTGAGCCCATTCTTTACATGGCTGGTATTGTTGACCATTGGGAGGGTTCCCCCATGAAGCCTGAAATAGTTTGTGATGGAAAAAGTATGTACACTCTTATTTAAATAAATTTAAACAACTTATCTGATGATATTTATCTTCCTTCTTTCGTTTTGCAGTAATGTTGTTCCGGAACTTTGTTGTTGCCGATGGTGCCAGAGAGGCGAGCTTCCTTCCGAAGAACCCTGATGAAGTCAGCTATGGGGTTGGCTCACCCTCCATTTCAGTTAACAATCAGGAGGACGATGCCCAGATGGTGGAGCCCATAGCTTCTATTCAGCCTTCCAAGGCTGTGAAAGAATCGAAGCCAGTGACAGTAGAGGAGACTTCATAGTTGGTAGAAAATGTTGCTGAATCTGATGACCCTCTCTCCGAGGATGACCAGGTGACCATCGTTGGCTCATCATCTGGCATCGCTGACAGGGTTTGAAACAGGAAGGGTACGAGTGCCAAAGTAGTAAAGGCCACTCCCAAAAGGAAATTGGTGCTACCAACACCTCCGTCCAGGAACACCAAGAAGAAAGGTCAAGTTACCATCAAGAAAGCTTCTGAAGCATTGGATGAAGACATCCATGGTAATACGTGCTATTAATTGAAATAGAATATTTTTACATGCCTGTTAATTGATTGTGTATTCCTCAGGTCTTCCTAATACCAAAGAGCTTCCTGATGCTTCGGCCTACCATCGTCTTGCTTTGCACATCACTCCCCCAAGCTGGAGGTCTGTGCTAACCAACATGCCCATTGAGGAGTTGTGCGATCTGCACGACAAGAGTTATACAAGACAAGCTGTGCTGGATAATCATCTCAATTCTCGAACAAGGGATGTGGTGCGGACCCTTGCTTCTGCTAGGAAAAAGAGATGAGATTTTGGCAAGAGAAAGGAAGAAGGACCAAGAGTTTGTAGAGGTTCAAGCCAAGTGTGAAGAGGCTTTGAGGGATCTTGAGCAGAATCCCCTTGTTCAAGACCTTCGTACTGACATCGCAGACTTAGAGAAGGATCTAAACAAGGTGAAGGCAGAATGTAAGAAGCTCTGAAAAGAGGAAGCAAAGGTTGTAGGGTACAAGGAGGAGATTGCTGAGTTGGAGGCCAAATGTGAGAGTCTCGAGGAAGAGAGGTCAAAGTTGGGTGAGCTGGAGATCAAGCTACGTGAAGATCTCGATGGCCTCAAGCGCAAGTATAATGCGCTTAAAAAAGATAAGGCTGCTGTTGTCTCGAAGGTCATTCCGTACATAGCTATGGAGTTCTATCATAGCGACGAGGTGGGGAAAATGATAGGTGATATTGTCAATGCTGCCATCTATCATGGGAAATGCACTACACTTGAGGAAGTTGCTGCAACTGGCAAGCCTGTGGAATTGTCTGAGGTAGCTTATTACCGTGCCACTCATAAAGTAGAGTATGATCATGCAAGTAACCTCCTCGCAGCTGCAGAGTACCCCTTCCTTGTTGATGCTACCAAGGATCCAATGGCCTCAGTGGAGACGCTTTTTTCAAAGAAGCTGCGTAGGGTGAAGCCAACGTCTGTGAGCAGGAAGGATACCCCTGTGAAACCTGCATCTGAGAAGCCCTCATCCCCAAAAGTGGTCACTGAGAAGCCCCAGTCCCTGGGCAAAGGTTCAAATGTGCAGCCCCCTCTCCGAAGACTGATTTGGCAAAAGCATCTTCCCCTAGCAAAGCCAGTCCCGAGGCATCCCATGTTCAACAAGAAAGGCCCAAGTCCCCTGGTAAGTGAAAGCTACAATGTTTGCAGTAATTTGGCTCCAAGGGTGGCGTGTACCCTTTAAAATAATGTTTATCTATGCTGTGTAGGCTATGGTCTTATGTTCGGAACAATTTATGTTTATGTTGCACTTAGACAATATTTATCATCTTTTGAGCAGCGTAAAGTATATGCTGCGTTTTAGTAAAGGTTAAATTTAATGGGTGTGCTCCCATCTTTGCTTATATGTTTTTCTCTTCATCGTTTATTAAGTAAACATTAATATACATCCTAAGGCTTAGAACAAGGAGCCTTATTGTTTGTATTTTGAACCAAGATTTTATAGCAATCGTATAATTTAATTGCTGACAGAGGGTTGCGACACGCTCTGTCTCCATCCTTTAAGTGTGAAGGGCTTCGCATACCCTAAGACCATTTAGGAAATTTAATGTGAATTGTGTTGGATGTTTAATAGCATACAAGACATAAGTATCTTGTACCATCCTTCGAACATTGAACTTGTAATTACTTGGCTGAGCAAATCTTTATTGTTAGATGTAACAAAAGATTCGAGGGAAACATGTGATATCATTAAGTGGGTAGGGGAGGATTACATCATTTATACAAATGAACACTAAGACGCCTACCATTAATGCTTTTTTCCCGAAAGAAAAGAGTTTAATACATAATAAGAAAAAAATGCAAGTCTTGTACGTAGGACTTACGCAGGATATGGCAAGTCATTCGTGCGCTGAAGGAGGGTTGCTGACGTATAAGCCTTGCTACTTTTGATTTGGACTTGTTCCACATATTCTTCCTTGAAGTATGTTCCAGGAAGCTCCCTTGTTTATTATGCTTGCAATTAAACAGGTAGCATATTGCTATGAAGCTTGTGATTCGGAGTGTAAAAGGTTCGTTACTTTGTCGAAGCCTGCTACTCCGCTCCGGATTCGAGACGTTCTTCTTTTTTTTGATTGTGTAGGACTGAACGTGTCTTTGAATCACCTATGTGGTGTTTTTCCTTTCGTTTAGCTTGGAAGACTCTTTTGTTGGAGGACATACTCGATTTGCATGTTTCAGCTGGTTCATTACTTTGTCCTTTGAAAGGATCGTTTTCTCCATATTCTATGTCATATTCCTCCAATTTAGGAACGCCCTTCCGAATGGCTTATCCGTAAGTACTCTGATGGGGTGATCCTTGAAATACCTTCGGAGATGTCTTGTGGCGTGAACCAAAGCTAGGATTAGCTTTTCTGATGTTGCGTAGCTTTGTTCCACATCTGGTAGAGCCCTTCTAACTAAATATATTGGTATTTGTAAGCGTCTTCTCTCTGCGAAGAGCATTGCACCGATTTCATCAGGGGACGTTGCTATGTGCAAGAACAACACTTCTCCTTTGGTTGGGGGCACAACCGTTGGCAAGATCTCCTTGCAATTCTTCGATCTTTGGAAGGATGTTTCAGCTTCCTTGTTCCATTGATAGGATATGTTGTTGATGACTTCATTGCGGACTCTGTAAAGAGATGAAGACATGTTGACCCCCTTCGACAAAAACGCCCTTAGTGTTTCCAAGTTGTCTTTTAGGTTTTGAATCCTCCCTTGTGTTCTCCGAGTTTGCATCTCTGGGGAGGTTTATTCATTGTTTGGATTGGTCCGAATCCTTTGACTTACGAACGGGCTTTCGTTTGACCCTTCCTTTTCAATACCGAAGGAGCACATTAATGGGTTTAGCTTTAGATTGATCCTCCTTAGCTGCATGAGGGTTTCTTCGACATCATGGAGGAGATCTTCTTTTGTCTTGCTTTGTGTGACTAAGTATCCTTCGCAAATTCTCAGGTTCCTCCCTATCTGTTTTTCGAAGACCCTTCGAATCAGCCTATTGTAAGTGGCTTCGGTGTTCCGTAAACCGGAGGGCATTTGCTTGAAGCAGTAGGAGCTTCTGCCTACATGAAAGGCTGTTTTTTCTTCATCTTATTTCGCCATCTGTATCTGATGGCATCCCATATTCGTACTAAGGAAGCATTCCCAACGAACTCCAGGCAGTGGTTGTTGTTCTTATACCGACAAATAGCTTTCTTTTTGGCAAGCTTTGTTGATGTCTTTGAAGTTAACCTGTATTATCCATTCTCCATTTCTCCGTTGCGCTGCGATTGGATTAGTAACCCACCGTGGATTTTCTATCCTTCGCAGTATCCCAGCCGCTGTGAGTTTGTCCACTTCTTCCTTAACTGTTGCACTTCGTTCAGGTGTCACCTAACGAGGCTTCTGCTTGACCGGTTTGATGTGTTTGGATTCATTGAGCTTGTGTTCGGTGCTAAAAGGCCTGCCGCCGATTGTGAGCAACCTCGGAACTCCTGTTATGTCTGAATATTTTCCTACAAACACATCTTCATAAGCTTCGAGCAGTTTTTCCAATCTTTCTCTGAAAGTGGCGGGGAGTCGCTTCCCCATTTCTACCTTTCGTACTGAGCGAGATTCGTCTAGTGCCACATGCTCCTTGGGACCAGAGCCTTCTTTGATGTCCATCGTACGCTTTCGATTACCTTCTTCCTTATTCCTTTGGGTTTCCTGGTGCTTCCTTTCGTGATAACTAGAGAATATGGTTCTGACACCATTCGCGGTTTGGAATTTCACTGTTGCATGCACCGTAGAGACCACAATGCCCATCTTTTGCATGGCAGTTCGTTCGATTAACATGTTGTAGGGTGACTTGGATTTTACGATGAAAAATTTGAGGATTTCGGTTCTCGCAAGCTTTCCACTTTCGAGTGTTACCTTCAGAGGTATTTCTCTCAAGGGCCACGATCGTTCCCCCGAGAAACCTACCAGAGGCATTCTTGACTCTACTCGTTTGGATCTGATTGTAGGTCTGAGTTTCCTAAAGCAATTTTCGTAGATTACCTCACAAGAACTTCTGCAGTCCATATAAACTTTGTTAACCTCCACATTCGAGACTACGACCTTAATGATCACTGGATCCTTTGAAGGGAATCCTCATGCTTCGGACGGGAACGTTATTTCCCCTGCATCGTATGTTTCCCTTTCGGAGGCCTTTCTTTTCAATCGGGAGGAATCCCATCGAACCATTAGGATATGAGCTTCCTGAGGGGTATCATCCTTTCCCAGTTGCGTATCAGTGGCTTTCTCTTTTCCCTTTCTTATCCCTTTTACGAGATGTGTTAATTGCCCGGATTTTACTGCCTCTTCTATCTGCTTTTTCAGCTCTCGACAGCTGTTTGTTTCATGACCAAAGTCTTCATGGAAGTGGAAATACTTAGTAGTATCTCTGTTCTTGCTTTTTCCCACCATGCGAGGGGGTGGTTCGAAGGCTTTGGCAGCTTTCTCTGTCGCTAAAATCTCTCTCGGAGACTTCGTGAGATTTCCCAATAAACCATGGTTCGGACCCTTGTTGTAGGGAGTAAACCTATTATTTCTTTTGTGTTTGTTCTTCGGTCCTTCCCACGAAGACGGCTTCACTCCTTTATTGTTCTCCATCGGAGCCCCATTGGTAGATACTTCTTTGGCTTCTATCCACGCGTATGTTTTTTCCATTAGGCCTTTGTATGTTGCCGGAAGATCTGTGGCTAAGAATTCCACAAGATTCCGGTTGCGTAGGCCATGGACGAAGCCAGAAATGCGTTGCTTTTCGTGTAAGCCTAGAATCTGCAGAGTTTCGTCAGTGTACCTAGTAACAAAATTTCTTGTGCTTTCGTTCTCCCTCTACTTAATGTTGTGCACTGTGAGGTATGTTCTTGTGAACTTCTTCTGTTGGCTAAAGTGAGATCGCAACTTAGCCTTCAAATCATCAAGGTTGATGATGCTTTCCAGTTTTTGCCCATTCCACCAAATACGTGCGGAATCTCGGAGGGTATACGTAAACATGTGATAGGCTAAGGGCATGACCCATTTCTGCATTCTTATGGCTCCTTCGAACAAATGCAAGAAATTATCTGGATCCCCCTTCCCATCGTAGGTGCCTATATGTGAAGGCTTCTTTAGACCATCCGGCAAGGGATAGTCTTCAATCCATCTTGCAAAGTGTGTCGTAGGACCTACGAGCTCTGCATATGAGTGGGTGTAAGGTGGTATGTTCATGGGAACATTATGGTATGGATTATAAGGTGGGGGTACCCCTGAAGAGGGTTGATTAGTGTAGAAAGGATGAGGTGTATTTGTGTTTGGAGGGTAACCATTATACATGGTATACGGAGGGTATATCATGGGATGGTCATAGGGTACAACATTTTGTGAGGGATACTAATTGCCAGGTTGACCATTCATGGGGGGATAAAGGTTTTGAGGATAAATATGAACCGGAAACTGGGAATACAGGCCAACGGAAGGGAGACTTCCTCTTGTGTTGACTGAACCTGGGTTATTGCTTGGCTCCAAACGATCAACTAAAGTCAACTAAGGATGTGTTCAATATAGTCAAACAGCTTAGAGTCGATCTCTATGGAAGTATAAGGGTTTCCCCGGATCGTTATGTCCCGACGAGGTGTGATGGTAATCAAACGGGTTTGTGATCGGGTGAATTTGGACAGAAAGGGGTTGTGAATGATTATACAACCGATTTATACAAGGAAATAGCTTAAATACGGTATATTAACAAGACTGTAAAGTTAGAAAACCCAGAAATGTTTAAAACCTAAAAACGCGTATGTTCAGTTTAAATTTACGTGAACGTATAAAATAAAAAGTGAAATCTGAAATCTGAAAACCCTCAGGGGGTGAAAATGACTTTTTTATAAACCTAAAGATGAAAGAAAATTTTTAGAAAAAGAAAATAAATTTTTACACTAATTAATTGTTTAATATTAATTAAATACTATTTAATACTAATTATTAATATTTAAATAACTTAAATACAATATAATATTATTTTAATACTAGAAAAATGAAAAATTAATCTCTAAAATTATAAAATAGCTTAAAACAAATTTTAAAATTAAAAATATACTTTTTTTGTCTTTTTGTGGATTTTATATTAATTAATTACTGATTATATTTAATTAAACTAATTAACTAATTTTATATTACTAATACTACCTAAATGACTTAGAAAATTATAGAAAAATTTAAAAATCTAATTAACCATCACAGGAATCCTAAAAAATTATCAAAAGTTAGTTTTATGTATTTTTAAACTATTTTACTAATTATTATCCTAATTATTAATTAATTACAAATTAAACTAATTAAATTCTAAAAATAAGAAAATGAACAGTAAAAATTATACGAAAATTTCTAAAATTCTTTTATAACATATAAAAGCTAGGAAAAATATAAAAACTAGGTATTACTTTATAAAAACTAATTATGCTATTTAATACTTAATTATTCATAAAACTAATATTAAATCTAATAAATAATAAATTACAATATAAAAATTTGGAAAAATTACTGAAAATACCTTAAGATAAAATGAAATTATGTAAAATATAAAAATGCTAGTTACTTAATAAAAATATAAAAAGGAAAATTAAAAAGATAAATAATATTAAATAGAAACTATCACTTAATTTTAAATTGTATTTTTCTGGTTTTCTTTTTTCAAAACTAATTTAAAACTAAAAACAAACAACTTTTACAAAAACAATTTTTTTAGAACTTAAAAATAAGCCAAATGGACTCTAAAAAACTTGATAGTTAACTATGGTCAACTGTCATGGTCAAATGCTGATATAAGCAGCATGGGGGCCCCACAAAATTGAAATCAGCTGAAAATAAGTGATTTGTACTTGGAATGAGCAAATTCAACAGGAAAAGCACAAGGCATCAGCAAAAAAAAAAAAAAAAAAAAAAAATGAGAAATAAGCAAATCCAAACTTGACTCCAAAACAGTTGGACTGGTCTGACTTGTAGGCCAAATTCAGGAGGGGGCAAGGGTACCTTGGCTCAAAACTTTTATTGAACAAGCTTGAGGGCTAGGTGAGGAGTTCAGAAAAACAAAAATCATTAAGTGGGGCACACTTATGAGGTCTGTGTGACCTCTGTAAGTTGAGATAGTTGGGTGAGCTACTGATGCAGGGGAGAACAATCTCCCTGCAGGTGTGTTTGGGAGGGTGTAGGGTCCACTAAAAAATTTGCAAAAATAAAATGACAATGGGACTTCCAAGACTAGCTGGGGGGCTACAATTAGAAAAAAGTTTCAAGCCTTGAATCTACACACAAAATTCCAAACAATTCCTGGAAAATTTGACTTTTCTGCCAATGGGGAAATTTTGAATTTTTGAAATTAACACTTGGTTTGACAAAACTGAACTTTAATACTAATCTACTGTGTTATTCTGTTATATTAAGCTATAAGTGAACCAAATTAGGCTATAATTTCTAATTATGACATGAAATGGTGAGAATGCAAGTCCTAAAGCCTAACAGATTACTACTAAGAAGGATTTCAAAATGATTTTGACTATATTGAACTAAACCTACCAAATTTATGCTAGAACTTACTTGTTTATGACTAGTTTGGACTGAATGAACCAAATAAACAACAACAAAGCTACTTGAGCACAAATAAAAAGCCTGATCCAAACAGTCCCTTCAATGTGACCTGTTTTGAGTTTTTGTTGATTTAAGGTGATATAAATTAAACCACTCGTGCACTATGACTAGCTGGGCTGTAGGAATCTAAGTAAAGCCAAAAAGAAGCAGGGAATAATGCTATATCATCAATAAGCTTATTATGCAATCTGTATCAGTAAACTATTAGAATGCATTAACAAGAAAAATGATCAATTCAGAGCATCACAAGTAACAACACAACTCAAATACACTAATTAAGTCTGAGATCACATATAAGCACTAATTAAAATTGAAAATAAGCAATGTGCAATAAATTGAATTGGAGAAAATTAACTCACAATAGCATGTAACTGATATCAAGTAACTGAAGACTACCACTTATGGAGGTCATGAAATAGACTGTGAGGACTCAGAAATCTTCAATGATATCAGCTGAATGATCTCAAATGCTTGTTGAATAAGCAGTTTGACAAACTTTGACTAATTGAGAGCTCTTGAAATTTTAGCTATTGTACTACCTAATAAGCATACTATTAGCTATACTAAGCTAAAATAAGCTTATATGAACTTGAGAACAAGCTTGTGAAAGCTGATGGAATCTCTTTTAACATAAATAAAAATTTAAACTTAATCAAGGAAGTTAACTGTGAAGGATCATATAAAAAATCTTAATTGCATTAATTTAAAAGTGATTACACTGCTGAAACAGAAGATTACAAAGCTTAGTTTTGAAATATTACATTAATTCAAACTTAATTCGACTTTAAATTACACTAAAACTAAAAACTTAACAAACTATTACTATACTAAAAACTAATAATTCTATCTTCTTTCTTTTGAATTTTATAGAACCTGGGGTCCTTCACTTTCTTTCCCAACTCTTCTCAGCCCTTGGATGGCTCCCAATTGATCCGAGCCGTCAAATTGGTCTTGGCGGGAAAAAAAGGGTTTGGCAGGTGAGGTAACTTGGGGAGTTATAAGGAGTATTAATTGCTCTTTGGAAGTTTTTTGAGGTTGGTGGAACGTATTATGGAGAGGCTGAGGTGGAAGAGGGGGGAGGTTGAGTGTGGAAGGGGTGTATCAGGCTGTTTTGGAGGGAGGTGGAGGCAAGGTCAAACGGGGTTTGACCCGTTTGATATCAAAGGGAGTGTGGGGAGTGGGCTGTGGGTAGATGGGCCAAGGGGGTGTTTGGCTAGGGGGAGTATTTGGGTGGACTGGATTTGGAAGTGGATTGGTTTATGTAATAAGGTCCATTTGGTTGATATTATTTCACAAGGACCAATCTTGAAATTTTTGATTTTGGGGGGTGGAAAATGTAATTGTTCCAAAGTTATAACAAGGATCAAAATTGCCATCTTTCATTAACCCATGGACCATAAATGTAGTTTTCCAATATTAAAATCCCAAGGACCAAAATTGTCATTTTTTTTGAAAGTCCAGGGACTAAATTTGCATTTTCCTCAAACTTTTCATCAAAAGGCTATTTGTGATGACCTTTGAATTTCCAAGGACCAAAAATGATTTTTCTTCCAAAAATATCCCACCAGGGACCAAATATGCCAAAAGTGAAACTCCAGGGACTAAACTTGTAAATTCTTAAAACTTTTGAAAGTTTTCACCAAAGGACTAAATATGACAACTTATGATTTCAAAAGGACCTTTGGTGAATTTTCATTTAAAATAAGTGCTTAGGGACTATTTTTACCAATTTTTAAAAGTTGGGGGACTGAAACTGCCAATTATGCAAACTTTGTACGTTTTTCATCTATTTTTACTCATTTTACATCAGAAACATATAAAACACAATTTTGGAATATTTTCAGTATTTTGATGCCTTTTTGAGTGTTTTTAAATGTTTTGCAGCTCAGATTTGACAAAAAAATGATGAGTGTTTGAGCACTCATCAGTTACCTCCCACACCAGATGCGTGGGAGGGCTGCAGTGGAACTCCTCCTCTGGTCCTCCCCAAAGGTGCCGCTAGCAATGGAGGTAGGTTTAACTCCGTGTTCTCCCTCTGCTGGCTCCTCCCGTTAGAGCCTTCAGCAACAGTTCCTTCCCTCCTCGTGGGAGCTCTTTCGGGGACTCCCTCAAAGTCTACATTCCTTCTTCCATTCTTTCTTCCCGCAGGAGACCCAATACGCAGGATGGGGTGATGAGTCCTAGGGACCAAAGGCCTCGGCTCCATCTCGATCTCCTCATCATACTCATCGCTAGAATATTCTAACTCCATTGGCATCTCCGTGTTTCTGACTTGCCTCCTTCGAGCCCTTAGCAAGGACTCTAGCTCTTTGTAATTAGCATCGACAAAGGCGGGGCTAATGATGAGCTCTGGATTAGCTGACGTGGATGCGTGGTGGTTGGGCGTTATTTCAGGGTGAGATCGTTTGGTAAAGGTGGAGGCCGGGATTGGCGGAAGGTTGTTGGGGTCAGTTACGGGTAAAGGGGTTAAAGACGAGAAACCCGGTAGAGGTGTAATTTCTCTTTCTGGATTCATGCCGGAATAATAGCGAGTGTATTTTACTTGGTTATTCTACTTGGAAATAACGGGACTAATTGTAGCGGGTCCCACGGATGGCACCACTAATTGTACAATAATTCGCACTACCAGGCCTTCGATGGTGATCAAAGGAAATGAGGGGTGTTGTGATTACGCCAAGCTCGGATATAACCTGAAATAAGAAATACTAAAACACTACGTTAAGTGATTGCGCAGGGGTTGGACCTTGCGAACCACCTCCGGCGTGTGAATAAGTGATCAGTATGAGAGTTTAAGTGTAAATGTAGTAAAGTAAGGTGAGAGAGATTGCATACCAGATTTGTCATCGTCCAGGACTATTTATAGGTGAAGAAAACGGTCCTGGAGAGTGGTCACACGTTTAAGAGAGATCATGGGGGCGTCCCATGATTTATGGTAACCGCTAGGGTTTAGTGTCCCACTCCTCCTGGTTTAGCGGGGGAGCTAAAGAGAAAGAGGAGACATGGGTAAGACGTTGTCTCACCAATATTTGGACTTGGCATCGTTCCGTCCTTAAAACTTATCGAGAGATACCCCGAAGGAATTAATCCTTTGATTGGCGAATTCCCACTTGGTAACTAGATCATTGATGATTAGTTTTACGCCAAAGAAAGTTTTAGGAGGTTAGCCAGAACCTTCGATTATGTAGATTGCGATCAGCCTCGAAGGGGGATCCTTCGAGCTAATCGGAGGGTACGTCATCATTATTAATATGATTAAGTTTTCCCGCATCTTTAGTCGTTTTATTTGGATACTTTCTTAGCTTGTCTTTGGACACTTTAGCTTTAAGGGTTTTGATATTGGGTAGTCCTTCGAGGGGAATGTACGATGTGACCGTGACCGCATTTCATTAGAAGGTTGTAACATGGTGATGGTTAAGACGAACTGTAGACGCTTCCATCACCATACACGTGCGAGTTGGCCAAAGCATCACCTACCTAATAGATGTATTTAAGAAGTTAGAGGAGAGGTGTAAGTGACAACACTTCCCGTTAGGCTAGTCTAAGTTAGTAGACGCACTTAATGACTCAACATAGTCAACCGACGACCTCTGTTCATCACTAAGGTTAAAATCCTTAGCTATCGGAGTAGGGATTATGGGAAATAGGATAGGGCATTTGACCAACTGAGCCTATTGAATTGAACCCCCAGATAAAATGATAGGATGCATTCATAGAAAACTTGTCATGTTAATAACAAGAGTAGTAATTAGGTTAACACTGCTTTCTCTATCTGATTTCCTTTTACTTTTTATTTTCTTTTTTTATTTATTTCGTTCTTTAGTTTAATTAAATCATAAAAACACCCATTCTATTTAGTGACATTTAAACTTAGATATTGTCCACATCTTAGCTCTTGGGACGACCTCAGCTTTACCATCTAGCTATACCTCACACCAATGTTGCAAAAATCGTGAGTCGGTAGTGAGGCGGTTGAAGGCCTTTTAGCGATTAATAACCGATTACAAGGCCAATTACCTTGTAATCGCCAATTACAAGGCCGATTATCTTGTTAAAATCAACAAGGTGAAAGGCCATGCACCTTGTAATCGCTGATTACAAGGTCGAGTTTACCGATTTTTGCAACATTGCCTCACACAACCGGGTACACTGCTCGTTAGTGCATTAGGTAGACCTTAGGTAGACGAGACTTTATAAATTTAAAACCTGGTCGGTAAATCCTGCATCAAGTTTTTGGTGCCGCTGCCGGGAAGCTATTAGGATTTTATTTTAGTTTTGCATTTTAATTTCATTTTCAGTACTCACGATTTCTTATCTAGTTTCAGGTAATATGGGTGACGTTGACATCGACACTCTCACTCTCGAAGAGTATCTAGCTCTTACACGAGAGGAACAAGGGCCTGATTTGGTTAGGCCAGCTATTGGAGCGGAGGTTCAGTTTGAAATCAAGAACCAGTTCATAAGGAAGTTGCGGAAAGACCCCTTTTCAGGAGCAAAGACCGAAGATGCTCACGAGCACATTGAGAATGTTCTCTACATTGTCAATCTGTTCAACATTCCTGGAGTATCTCATGATGCGATAATGCTTAGAGTCTTTCCCATGACTCTTACCGGTGCTTCTAAAAGATGGATTGATAGGTTGCCTGCTGGAACCATCGATACATAGGCGTTATTGAAAAAATTTCATCCAAAGGTATTGCCATCCTTCAAGGACAACACAACAGCTCGAAGAGATCCATAATTTCAAACAAGAAGGTGACGAATCACTGTACCAAGCTTGGGATAGGTACAATGACCTTCTTTTCATGTGTCTGACTCATGATCTCAACAAAAACTAAATGGTTAATATTTTTTATAAGGGAATCAATATCTCCACCCGACAAATGTTTGATTCTCAGGGGCCGATCCCTGGAATGAATCCTATCCAAGCCCTAAGGGCTATTGAAGATATGGCAGACCACTCTCAAAAGTGGCATGATGGTGGAAATAGGAGCATCATTGGAAGTTCGGATGGAATTGCCGTAATCACCAACAAATTGGAAAGCTTGGGGCGTGATATGAAGAAGCTTAAAGAGAATGTGCTTGCCATTCAAGTTGGATGTGAAATTTGTGAAGGAGCTCTTCTAGCTAGAGATTGCCCTCTGAAAGGGGATGACGTAAGAACCGAGGAAGTCAAATATGGAGACGGAAGACCATTTCCCAGCAATAATGGAGGGAATAGATATCGTACGGGGCCTCCAAACTACTACTCTAGAGGAGATAACCGACCGTCTTACGGAAAGTCTAGCCTTGAAGATTCCATTCAAAAATATCTTGACGAATCGGCTAAAAAGCAAAAGGTTCGTGAACAATGGCTTAAGAGCTTTCAAGAAGGAACAACACTAAACTTGAAAAGTCATGACGACACTATTAAAAGTCTCGAGCCAAAAATTGGGCTTTTGACTAATCAAGTGAAGAATCGGACTACTGACACTAAGGGTAGTTGTTCCAAGGATTCCGGAGCATGCAAGGCAATATTTTTTAACAGTGTGGAACCACTTTATACTCCTTTCATATACTTAGATGAAGAGATGTAATTCTTTTCTAGACAAAAGGAATTTGACTTCGACAATGACGGAGATTGGTTGGACGAAATGGAGCTCTACCTCTTGGATGATGAACGGGGAGAAGAAGTAAAGCTTAATGCCAGATGTTCAATGATCATTCAACACTAATTGCCTCCAAAGGAGAAGGACCCAGGAAGTTTTATTCTCCCCTGCTCAATTGGTAGTTTATCTATTAGTAATGCTTTAGCCGATCTAGGGGAAAGTATAAGTATACTGCCATTTTCTATATACAAACGGTTAGGTCTAGGCCCTATTAAACCTCTTTGCATGACTACTAAAAGGGCTGATAGAACGGTTAGCATACCTAAAGGGATCGTAGAAAATATGTTAGTTAAAATTGATGAATTCACTTTTCCTGTTGATTTTGTAATTCTCCATATGGAAGAAGATAGTGAATTACCAATAATTTTAGGATGACCACTTCTTGCCACGGCCCATGCTATGATAGATGTATTTAGTAAACTAATTTCTCTAAGAGTTAATGATAAGAAAATAGTTTTTAACATGGATGAAGGAGGAAAATGCCATAGGGTCGAATCAGTTTGTGTAGTTAACAATGGGAACTCCGGGCATAAGGAGGAAAATAGCATTTCTTCTAACCCACCAGCACACACACACCTCGCTACAAATCATGATCACTTGCAAAGAAAAATTGTGCAGGAAAATAAAAACAGGGAGGAACTACACCGTAGCTCTCCTGATAAGCTACGGTGTAGCGAAGTTGATGACGTTGGGTCCAGGATTGAAAGAATAGAGGATGGATAGAATGAACTCGGTAAAACATCAATAAAAAAAGTGTGGCCAAGAATCTTGCGGGAGTGATTGCCCAATATAATAAAGAGGCGGAAGCTAACACCAAGGTAATTGTAAAAAAATACCATTGGTGTGAGGCAATTCTCGTGGACAACAAAAAGAGTTAAGACTTATGGGTATCATGCGACCCCAATGCTGATCAATGTGATGGAGGTACAGATAATGAAAGAACCAGAAACAACAAAAACCTATGGAGCTCTACAAATGATTGCGATAGAAGAAATCTTGAATTGAAGGGAACTATATCCTTTGATGATTGGGTTCGAATCACTCATGGTAAAATGGAAAGAGATGAGAAGTGGAAGCTTTGGGACATCTTAAATGTTCCGGATAAAGAAGAAGAACCTACCACCATTGACAACAAAACTCCACAAAAAGAGAACATTGATCTCATTAATGAATGTTCTAATCATGAGGCAGAGGCTGATTCTTTAGAAAAGAAACATTGGTGTGAGCAAATCAAGACCCGTGACAACCATAAAGGGGAATTATGGGCGTCTTGTGATCCATACGATGACGATTGCATGGGGGAAGCAGCATGGCTAGAGTTGGGGATGATGAATACTTGTGGACATCAACAAACGACAACCATAGAAGTAATTTACCATGGCCTGACAGGTTGAGCTTCAAAGATTGGATAAAGATTAAATATGGAAGAATTGATGCTATCACAAAAGAAAAGATATGGAAAGGATGTATGAGCAAGTTTGATCCAAGTGAATGCGAAGTTAACAGCGAACCAGTTATTGAAAGGGAGGAAGTGCACAAGACAAAATGAAGAGAAGAGAAGGACCGTTGCAAAAAAGAGCTCATTAAGGATAAGCTCGATGACGAATGGTTTAAGGGTACGGATTTCGATGATGCTGATATTTATGGAATTATGGATTACCTTGAATTGCAAGGACATGACGGGTTCATAGATTCGGATGATGAGGCATATGAGCAATGACGATGTAAATTGCTAGGATTAACCTATACTAAAACTCCCCCTATTATCGCGGAAGCTTACGAAGTGACTAGGTATAATTTGGGACCTGATGAAAGATTCTCTAAGATACGGAAGATCGGAGAAAGAGAATATAGCCGTAACTTCACAAATGTTGCTTGGATAAGGCACAACCTCATGAAGGAAATGAACGAGGTTGGGCAAATGCGAAAGCAACATTAAGCTACGCGGCAGTGAGTCTAACTTAAAGACTCGATAATTAACAAAAGTGCGCTTTCGGCAGACAACCCGAATTATCCTCTGTTTTTCATTTTATTAGCATAGTTTGTTTTTGCATGTTTGTTCTAATGAATTTTGCAGTTAAAAGAGAAGGGGACCAAAGAATTGAGCCAACAACGAAGTTTCTACTCCAGGAATTTTTCCCAAGAAAAGTCTACGGCGTAGCCCACTGGGTAGCTACGTCGTAGCACCCTCCAGGTGTCAGTCTATAAGATTTTTCCAACTACATCGTAGCTCATTATACCGCTACGACGTAGTTCTCTTCTGTACCACTTAAATTTAAAAGATTTTTAGTATAAACATGTATAAACCTTGTAATTAGTTTCTAAATGAACTTTGTGGGTGTGTTCACTGTAAACCCTCATGAGACTTCACTCGTCCACTTGGGACACCAAGTGGTTTAAAAGGCTTGTTGTATATGCTAAATGTAACCGTGATTCCTACGAAAGTGAGTTAGGATTTCTATTTTCCTTTTATTTTTCTTTTTTAGGTTTTATGCTTGTGGTTGTTTCATGATTTCAGGGATACGAAGATTGCTCTTTAGGCGAAGCGAAGGCACGTTTTCTCAAACACGATCCTTCTACTATTTTAAAGAGCAACGTTCAAGGAAGTTCTCGTTCCTATTCTACTTATCTCCTATACTGTGATTATTTTCGTACAATAGGGACTTTGTACATTTCAAGTGGAGGGACGGGAGTATAATGTAACTTGAACTATTATTTGCCCCATTTTTCTAGTTTATTTTGAAAAATTATGCCATTCTTAAAATTTTGACATGTTTTTCCGAACCCAACTAGAATAGACCTTAGCCGAGCACATTAACCTTTATTCCCATGGAGAGGTTTAACCTTTTCAGTTTTGCCTGATTTACCCAAATCCACCAAAATATGAGTGTGCCGGTAGTTTGTAGACTTTAGAACTTGGCCTTTATATCATTTTGAGACCATAGACGAGTCGTGTATTGAGTTTTCTTAGTACATTTGGAAGAAACTTTTTGAAAAGGCAATATTTTAGGATTATCACCCAAAAAGCTGATGCGTAGGGATTGCACCAGGCTTTACCTCTCGAGGGATCTCGAGAAGCTTACAACCCCCACCAGGCAGTGTACCTGATCGATGTAGTATAGTATAATGACAAGTACCGGGGGATTGATCGTTCAACTAGGAATAGTGTCTCTAGGATTAGAAAACCTAAAGACTAGGTCTAGAGATGAAGGATGATTCTTTTTGTATTTTTATATTTTTATGAAAGCAATTAAAATCTCGGGTTTGAAGGATTTGGCGGAATTAGTTGCTAGTCAACTAACCCAATACTAAGATGCAATGAAAAATGAAATACTGAAATGAAAATAAAACTAAATTATACTTAGGTTGTGAGCAATATGTGGGAGAATTGTGTTTACTTAGATTTCACTACTCCCTAGATATCTTTTACACTTTAATTACTTGTTATAGTTGCGTGGATGACGGATTGTATTCCTTAATACCATTCATGGGGTGGCGTACTTACTTCCCCACTCCTATGAGTGCCTACTGCACTCCTATGTCGAGCCAGCTAAGAAGCTCCTAACATGGGATCATTAGAATTTACTCATGCATTAAATACAACCAATAAAACCTAGTACACATCGGTTCATGTTTCCTAAGACGTTCAAGCATGTTACACAATGGAGATCTACAAGTTTTCTTAAGCCTAACATTGAAATCATTCATCCAATACAACCATAAACAAGTAATCAACACATAATTAACATCTAGGTTTCATTAGATCTAAGCAAACACAAGATAAATCTAGCCTAGCATGTTGAAATCAAGACAAGTAAAAGATATAATCAACCAACACATAGACATATTGATTGAATTAAAGAGAAGACTTATCTTAATAGCACATGAAAGGATTCAAGGGGTGAAAACCCTTGAAAGTACTGTAAAATATGAGTTAGGGTTTACAAAGTTCGGCACTAATTATCTCCACACAAGTTCCTCCCAATGAATGAAAAATAGAAAACTATATATAGAGTTTAGAAGGTGACGGCGCCAAGAACAAAAGTCTGACGCCGTCATCTCGCCGCCAAATAGTTCCTCGGACTGCCTAGATCTAGGTCTGACGCCGTCATGTAGTCTCCTTATGCAGGCCGTCACACATTTAACTCTTGACACCCTTGTTGTGACGCCTTCAGGTTTGCACTGGGTCGTCACCACTTTAACTCCTGACACCGTCAGGGACTTCCTCTTGACATCGTCAGGTACTGTTCTCAGCATGGAAAATTAAGTCTTTGGTGTTTTCTTCACTTTTATGCTCAAAAAACGTCCGAATTGCTTCCTTTTCCAGATTTAACTCCCAAAGTACCTAAAATCACAAAAGGAACGATTTAGGGTAATATTTGATTAAATAAATTTAATTCCGGGCTTAAATGACCCCCTAAAAGTGGTTCATTTTTCGCCTCATCATATACCCTTACACTTGAGATTTGCTTGTCCTCAAGCAAATGCGTTTTTATTCTAATCAAAATACAAGTTAGGGGTCATTTAACACTAATATAAAAGTAATTACAACAAATAATCGTTCCACTAAAGACCAATGACAAGCACGGATGTCATACACTAGCACCTCACAAATAGTGTTTAGATACTCACATCTCTCGGGTGTAATAAAGTAATATATCACAATATGGAAATGGAAAACATCTCTCACTACCTGTCATAGCAAAATAGATTACCATAGGCTTGGGAAAGGATCAAACCTCCACCACATGGCGTAAGCACCTAGGATAAACTATCAAAGAGGTCTTTTTAAAGGGTTGTACCGTTAGGTGTAGGGATATGAAATACACGGTTTTGTTGGATATAGGCAGTCTTTACTGGTGGCGAGTTAACAATCTTGGTTAATTACATGTACAATATGGTGTTGCTAAGCCAAGACTAGACTCGACTTAAGCTAATAAATGAAAAATAACAAAAATATAAAATAAACATAGAATGAAACGGGATGGTAGTCCGTATGTTTTTTCTCTTTTCTTTTTCTATTTTTCTTTTCTTTTTCTTGATTTTTCAATTTTTTTTTTTTATTTTTTTTTCTCATACACTTTTACCCTACCATCCAAAATAATACATCATAGGGAATGGAAATTCCCCTTACACTTGAATTTTTATATACTTTACAATAAACTATTCTAATGACTCGAATTAAGAAAATCAAAACACTTGGAGTACTTTTATGATTAACGCACATACGGGGGTAATATATGATGCTCTTCCCCATTACTCCATAAAATAAGTACTTTACCCATGAGTCCCAATCGTCCCAAAACAATATGTACAAGGATATGACTTGACTTAGCAACCATGTAATCATTTAGATAATTAACTTAGGGTTTAACAAATAACAATAATGCACTAAAGATGAGTGCATACACGAAAGGCTAAGGTGATTTGGGTGTACATTTAAGTGGGGTGTAACAAATTCTTCCTTTAAGTAAAATGCTTAAAGTTAGAAACGAAAAGATAGGCTCGGAGGGGTGTACTAGGGGTTTCGTGTACTAAAAATGAGTACAACGCTAAGGTGTGGGAAAAATTAGTTGACTTAACTAGTCAAGTAATATGACTTAAATGGTCAAGTAATTATGATACGGGTTTAACACAAGGGTGATCCTAATGCCTCTTATCATGTAGTAAATCCTACTACACGAATGTAGTCTCACTAGCGGTCTCGGGATGCATCACTAACGCAAGTTCTAGAATCTAAATGCTACCGGTACACTCATAAGCACTAATTGTAAATGCTTTTCCTATCAAATCTAAAGGCGAACCTCACATATTTGGGTGGAAAATTTTTCTGAATGATACGGGTTTGTGCTAGTCATACAATCTTCTATCCATGAGACGCTTGCTATGGCTAAAGTTTCACTCCTAAATGTTGTAAAAAAAATTTAAATTTGGCGCTAAAATTACAATAACAAGTATTTCTCATAGTTTTATTACACATCTACTATTAAACAAACAAACTCAAGCGAAAGTGTATCTGTAAGGTATCATCATTTTACCCTCCCCTTACACTTAGGATGAACATTCTCCCCGTTGTTCAAGTAAAGAATGTAAAAGTGAAATAAGTAAAACAAATGAAATCAAATACTCCTCTGATTCGCTCGGTATGGATAATAAGGTGGCCAGGTTAGATCTTCCTCCAAGAAAATGAACAATCAAAGCTTCCCTTCTAGAATATAAATCATCTTCTTGTCATACATAACCTGTAAATCCAGAGAAAACAGACAAGGCAACCTCGCATAAAATCGGCGGCAATCTATATATGCTAATAAATCCTAGAAAACAAAATAAGATATAATGCTTGTGGAATGATGTTTGCAGATTTCCTGGAGATTATAAAACTAATAATTCAACAAAAACTTTTAGACTCCGTTAGAAAAACAAAACTGGTAAAATTTCTAGATTTTTACACATGACGCCGTCAAGAGTAAACTCGTGACGCCGTCAGAAGTGACCTGCAGAAATTCTTATGTTAAGTTTCCGGAAAATTTCTGGAAAAACTTGGTCCTACTTCCTGGAAAATCCTGCAAAACTTCATTATGACTCGATACAAGCATTTGACTCTAACAAATACGAATATTCATGTTCACTTAATATTGTGGAGAATCATGATCGGTTTTGTTTCTTAAAAACATATTTGGGGTTTCCCCTTACACTTATCTTTTGCAAAAATACCTTTGGATGAAGTTAAGACTAAGCCAAACAACAAAATAAAGTATTTTCACTATTTAGTTTAGAAACATGATCTACCAACTATAAAAATAAAGCATGCATACGGAAGCAAATAACAAACAAACAAAATAAAAATCACACAAAACATGGGTTGCCTCCCAAGAAGCGCTTTTCTTTATTTACGAGTCTTGTAGCTATACTCAAGGTCATGGGTTACTACGTGACCTCATCGTTGGTTTCACCCTCTAAGTCGTCTTCTAAGTCAGTTTTGTATTCCGGACCTAGTTGCAAGCATTCTTTGTAGAAACCAAGCATCCTATTCTTCACATACTCTACTCCTCTACATCTATCCTCATCATTCCTATAGTAAGCCGCTTGTTTGTGTTCTTTTTCTATATTAGAAAGGAGGCGGTATTGCTCAATCTTATAGGGCATTTGGTAAGCAATCTCATCATTCTCTTCCTTTAATCTAACTATCCCTAAAGTCGGATCATAACTCATCCTAGTGGTCTCAACAAATGGTTTTCCGAATATTACTTGGCTTAAGCAATCATCTATCACCGGGCGAGTATCTTCTACTATCATAAAATCGATCTCATAGGTGAAATTACCTATAATCACATGCAGTCCCTTCACTCTTCCTAAAAAATTACTTATCAAATTTTTATCGGGCATCATCCTATAACCAAGTTGTTTCTTCATCACCCAATTGTAATAAGTCCTAGTCATGATGTTTACGGGAGATCTAGGATCGATGTAAGCTTTCCATATATGCATATGCCTGATGTTGCATGGTATGTTGATGTTAGAGGGGTCTCCCATTTTGATAAGGGGTGTGCCAAGGATATATGGTGTCTCGGGGCCATTGAATAAATCCTTATGGTATTTCCGTTCTTTCTTGGTGGGCAACTTATCAAAGTGCTTTTCTATAGTCTCTACTTCCTCTAACTCCTCTCCCTTATTAACCTCAACTTCCCTAATTTCATCCCTAGTCTTGGTTTCTACTTCAACTTCATCTTTGTCACTTTCTTCTATATCCTTATCTTTTGGCTTAATGGTGACAACATTGTGGACATGTTTGGATGATGAGGGGTCCTTAATTTGGATTCCGTTATTGGCGTCCCTAGTGTCCTTCCTAGGTGTAGTTAACGCTTGGTTGTTGAGGGCTTTCAACAAGTTGTCTATCTTGGTGGTCATCTCCGTTTGTTATTGGTTGAATTCGGTTTCAAACCTAGCTATGCGAGTTTCTTGAGATGCCATGGACTTAGACATCAATCCTTCAAGATTGTTGGTACTACCATAGTTGTTAGAAGGATTGTTGTTGAAAGTACGGTTGGAGGGTAGACGTTTGGTTGGTAACGATTAGGCGGATTGGAAGAATTGGATTGGTTTTGTTTCCACCTAAGGTTTGGGTGATTTTTCCAAGAGGGGTTGTAGGAATCATCGTAAGGGTTTGGCTCGGGTTTGAAAGTGTACTACTTATCTCCCACTTCGTCGGTACGCGAGGATGCGTAGTCCGCAAAAGCTGTTCCGGGGAGTTCCACACAATCACGAGTGTCATGGGGACCACTACATAATTTGCATGAAGAAGTGATTTTGTTCACTTGGCTTGAAGGCTTAGGAGCTTCATAAGATTTCATGAGAAACTTGACTTGGTCCTCAAGTTCCATGATCCTATGGTCGGGAGTGCTAGAGTTGTTCGAAGCCAAAGATATTGCCTTGACCGTTTTGTTCAATTCACGGGGATCATTCCAACTTTCGTTGTCATAGAGAGCAAGATCTTCTATGAATTCCCATGATTATTCCGCACTTAGATCACGTAGCTTACCACCGGCTGACTGGTCAATGGCTCGCCTTGTGGAGAGATCGATATGGTCATAGAAGATTTGGACTTTGAGCCAAAGATCTATGCCATGGTGAGGGAGTTTTTGGAGTAAGTCCTTGAAATGAGTCCATGCTTCATAAAGAGTTTCATTTTGACGTTGTTGGAACATCAAGATGTCATTTCTAAGCTTAGTAGTTCTCCCCGGTGGGAAAAATTGAGCAAGGAAACGAGTGGTGAGATCATCCCATGAGGTGATGGATCCCGCGGGTAAACGTTCAAGCCATTGGCTAGCTTGATCACGTAGAGAGAATGGAATAGGCGTAATCGGGTTGTCTCTCTAGTTGCAACATCTAGGTCTATGGAATCTACGATTTTAAGGAAGTCCTTGAGATGTTGATTTGGATCTTCGGAACGAAGTACTTGGAATGCACATCCGCTTTGCACCAACCGGATGGTGTCGGATCGCAAGGGGGTCACATTGGCTCCGGTGAGCTCTATGGTGTTTCGGTAGCCTTGGTGGCTAGGTCGGGAATACTCTCCTAAGGTTCGAGGCCTAAGAGGTTCTAGTGGTGGGTTTTGTTGTGGTGGGATGACGGGTTCAGAGATGTTCCCATCGTCCATGATGTCGAGTGGTAAAGAGTTACGAACGAAAACACGAAGAAAATAGATAGACTAAAGAGATCCTAAAAAATAAAAATAAAATCTTACTAGAAAGGAATCTCGCAAGTAGACCTAATAAAAATAGATTCTAACCAAGACAATAACTATTCCCCGGGCTGCGGCGCCAAAAACTTGTTGCGTAGGGATTGCACCAGGCTTACCTCTCGAGGGATCTCGAGAAGCTTACAACCCCCACCAGGCAGTGTACCTGATCGACGTAGTATAGTATAATGACAAGTACCGGGGGATTGATCGTTCAGCTAGGAATAGTGTCGCTAGGATTAGAAAACCTAAAGACTAGGTCTAGAGATGAGGGATGATTCATTTTGTATTTCTATATTTTTATGAAAGCAATTAAAATCTCGGGTTTTGAAGGATTTGGCGGAATTAGTTGCTAGTCAACTAACCTAATACTAAGATGCAATCAAAAATGAAATACTGAAATGAAAATAAAACTAAATTATACTAAGGTTGTGATCAATATGTGGGAGAATTGTGTTTACTTAGATTTCACTACTCCCTAGATATCTTTTACACGTTAATTACTTGTTATAGTTGCGTGGATGATGGATTGTATTCCTTAATACCATTCATGGGGTGGCGTACTTACTTCCCCAATCCTATGAGTGCCTACTTCACTCCTATGTCGAGCCGGCTAAGAAGCTCCTAACATGGGATCATTAGAATTTACTCATGCATTAAATACAACCAATAAAACCTAGTACACATCGGTTCATGTTACCTAAGACGTTCAAGCATGTTACATAATGGAGATCTGCCAGTTTTCTAAAGCCTAACATTGAAATCATTCATCCAATACAACCATAAACAAGTAATCAACACATAATTAACATCTAGGTTTCATTAGATCTAAGCAAACACAAGATAAATCTAGCCTAGTATGTTGAAATCATGACAAGTAAAAGATATAATCAACCAACATATAGACATATTGATTGAATTAAAGAAAAGACTTATCTTAATAGCACATGAAAGGATTCAAGGGGTGAAAACCCTTGAAAGTACTGTAAAATATGAGTTAGGGTTTACAAAGTTCGGCCCTAATTATCTCCACACAAGTTCCTCTCAAAAAGCCTATATGTGTGTGTTTATCGATTAGCCACATTGACTCTTCGACCCCCGTGGTTAAACCCTTTTGTTGCATGATTACGTGTGAGGTGTTTATCAAATAAATACAAAGTACGTGAGGAAAATTTACGAGTCAACCTTTGTCAAAAGGTTAACTTGCAAAAACCCGTGAATACGATAAATATATATATATATATATATATATATATATATATATATATATATATATATATATATATATATATATATATATATATATATATATATGATACCGGGCAAGTGATTACCCAGGTCGTGCCCCAACGAGGTGTGAATGGATAATATCGTGTGAGATTCGAGATTAGAATGCTTGTAAGGATGGGTTTGATTATTTGGAATTATGAAACTACGGGAAATTTCTAATAACGAACGGGAAATAAAATAAACGCAACTAAAATATGAATCTTAACAAGTAATGACAACTAAGGTTTAAAAACTACTTAAAATGCTACGGGAATGATAATCGGGAGCTAAGGAAAGCCCAAAACGCAATCTAAGTTAAAAACGTAAAAGTTAATTATGAAAAACGTAAGTGCGCAAAGTAAAACGTGAATTTAAAGCAATGCTAATCCTACGGGTGTAAAAATGGCTTTCCTACATTCTAAAAGATAAAAGAAAATTTTGAAAAATAAATAAATATATATTTATATATATATATATATATATATATATATATATATATATATATATATATATATATATATATATATATATATATATATATATATATATTTTCGGGTTTTTCCCGAGGTAGGGGTATGATCTGTCTACATTTCTACCTCCCCCTTACCCTGCTCCGGCGAGATTGGGTTTTGTTGTTGTTGTTGTTGTTGTGTATATATATATATATATATATATATTTGACTTTTTATTTTTTTTTTAAATTAGAAACTAAAATAATAAAATAAATGATTTAAAAATAGTAAAACTATTTAGAAAATTATGAAAAATTTTGGGAAAGTTTATTACACTAAAATGAAGCTAGGAAAAATAAAAAGATGAAATAAGTAGTTCAAAATAAGCAAAAATTAAGCAATCTAAAGCTGGGATGTTAATAATAAACTAACACTATAATAAATAATAAACTAAACTAAACATAACAACAACAATCCACTAGCTCACATGTTCAAACCCGGTGGCACTCATTTTTTCTTACAAACATTTGTTTTTCTTTTTTTTTTTGTTTTTTTTTTTGGTTTTTCTTTTTTAGAGACTTATAAAACAGATGAAAGTGCAAAAGTTTTGTGAAAGCAACTTTTCTAAATCTGATAAATAAGTTGGAAACTAACTTAAGAAACCAACAATTTGAGAAAAGAGAAAAAAAAAGGTTTACAAACTCAAAAGCCTTAATTGCTATGAACACAAGCTTGTGAGAGCTTATGTCATGATGCAAATAAGCTAGTAAGATCCTAATCCTATACTAAATAATGAACTAAAACTAATAAGGTGACTAATTTGATCAGATAATTTAAAAACTTCAAATAAGCACATATAAGCTAAGCTAAAACAAACAGGCCTAAGGGGGATATTGAGCAGACAAAAAGCTAAGATAAGCTACTTAAGCTGCATAGGGCAAGACTAAAGCTAAGGCTACTGGAGGGGAGACCTAAAATAAGCTGAAGGGAACAGAAAATAAGCAAAAGGAATAGATATAAGCACTTAACGAAGCCTAAAAAGCACAAATAAGCCACTTCCTAATCTAAGCTACAGTAGGTAAAAATGGGCTGAGGAGCTACTAGAAATTTTTTTAATAAATTCAAAAAAAAAAGATGAGCAACTAGATTACCATCCAATTAACTTGCAAACCAAATTTCAAGTAAAAAGGGCTTAGAATGAAGAAATGAAAAATCAAAAACCATTTCTGATGTTTGGGCTCTTTTTCGACTAGTTCAGAATTTTGGGTAAAATGGGTCAAATATGAGGTTTTTGACCTTCAAAAGTCTATACCAGATTTCTAAAAGATGCTAATACATATTTGAAGCAAGTATGAAGCATATTAAACAACTAAATGAAGCTTTAAACTAAATCCTAACCTAAGCAAAGCTATAAAATAGTTTGTAAAGGAAAATTTGGAAAATGAGCTTAAAATCTTGAAAACTAAATGAAAATGTAGATTTTTGCTTAAAACACACTTGAAACATTTAAACAAGACTGATTGAGGTAAAAATTTTGGTTAAAAAGGTTCAAGGCTCAAGAAATCAATTTGTGCCAAACACCCCTTATGGGGCAGTTTTGAAAATTTGCACTAAGACAACCTGATTTTGGACCAAAATGGAATCACAAGAGCTAAAACAGGTACAATATAACTAGATAAGCAAATAAACCTAGAGTGAGTATTATAAAAGCATAAACAGAAAGTTTAAGCAATTGAGTAAAGATAAACTTTAATTTGTATTAAAACTTAAAAGAAATTACAAATACTAAAACATTGAGGGAACATAAAAAGTAGAATAATAGTTATCATTAAGCTAATCTAATCCTGAAGCTAAACAAATTTCCTATGCTAAAACCTACTGTCTTCTAAAGGCTTACAACAAGTTCCATTTATACTAAAGCTTAAGATTAGGATTCCAGTCTTCCTTGTGCTTTCTTTGTGAGAGAAAAGACGTTGGAGACTCTTCTATGCTTCTTGGGATTAAATCCTAGCAATTGAATCAATCTTTGGAGTAACCTAAGCCTTCAGTTTCATTTGGCGCCCAAATTGGAGGTGGGGATTGCCAGCGTGGAGGGGGAGTGGTGAAATAGGACATGGGATTGACTCATGGAGGTTGCAGGGTGGCTGGTGTAGGTTTCTTGGGGAGAGGAGAGGGAACAAGCATGTTGGGATAAGGTACAACAGGGGATGGTGGTGTTTTACAGGTTGATTTGGGAAGGAAGGAAAAAAGGGTGTGTTGAACGGGTGGGTTTGACCCTGGGTTCGATAAAAAAACGTTGGTGGAATGGGTTTGGTTTATTTTTGTTTAGATTGGGCTTTGATATTCGTTTGGATTAGGTTGTATGTGGTTTTGGACTTGGTGTAATTTTTGGGTTGGATTAAGTAGTAGACTTGGTTATAGGCTGATCTTGGCCCATTAAATTGGGTTGGTTCGGCCCATAAAATTTGGTTTCGGTTTCGCTTTTCCAATCTCGCTCCAAAACTATATCTCGGAGTTGACTTTGACTCCGTCTTGATAATCCAAAATGCATAGTTGCTATCGAGTTGATCCAAAAATGTCCGTTTTCGCTCCGTTTACAATCCTTTGTACCTGAAACACATAAAAACACAAACCAAGGATATCTGCAGTATAATTTGGTATATTTGGTTGTTTTTAGTATTTTTACGGTCTAAAATGGGATATCTGCAGTATAATTTGCTATTAGGATTTTATTTATGTTTTATATTTTTATTGTTTTCCATTTTCTTAATAATTATGTCAGGATACAAGACCCGAAGTGCTAAACCTTTTTTAGCAACACCATACGACAATCCAGAAAGGCAGTTTCGAACAAAAAGAAAATACACTCATGTTTCTATTCATAATCTTTTTTCTTTTTGTGAACATTCGGATTCAGATGCGAAAGTAAATGAAGGAGATAACATTGATGCCCTCACAATGGAACAATACATGGGTAGAACAAATGAAGAGCATAATAGAGGGGTAACTTCTGAACCTGAGACAGTTAAGTTCGAGATTAATGAGCAAATCATCGAGGAAGTGCAAATTAGACAGTTTTCAGGAGATAATGATGAGGAGGACGCACAAGAACATGTGGAGGAAGTTTTATATATTGTGAGCACTTACGGGAGTGCTAATATCTCTACATATAAGCTTATGCCGAAAGTTTTTCCGATATCCCTAATCGGTCAAGCAAGGAAATGGTTTAATCGCCTCCCTCGTGAGTCTAAGGCAACATGGGAAAGTTTGCGAAAGGTATTCATACAGAGATTTTGTCCGCCAACTAAACTAGCAGCATCTTTAAGAGATATATGCATGTTTGTACAACTTAAAGAAGAAACACCCTACCAAGCATGGGAACGGTACAATGAGCTCCTTTATTGATGTCCAACGAACGACCTCAATAATCAAATGAAAGTCTTCATCTTCTATAGAGGGCTTGATAGGTATACTCGTAACATTCTTGACTCACAAAGACCAATTCCTGGACTAACTCCGGAAAATGCTTTCCAAGCTATACAAAGAACAGCTCTACATGTCCATAAATGACACTTGGAGACATGATATGGACCCAAGGACAGTTTCAAACACAAGGGGATGAAGACCTTAGTAAGGAATGACGGGGGGTCACAAAAAAATTTGACAGAGTTAGAAAGGAAAGGAATGAAGCTGAACGGAACCAACTAAGTGAAGAGGTAAAAAGCGTGGTTGGTAGAAGTAGAAGTGACAATTTTGAGGAAACAATGTATAAGTATATAGCAGAATCCATCAAACGACAAGAACGCGAAGAGGAAATATTAAAAAAGTTTGTGGAGAGTACAGTTACATCTCTTAAGGCTCACGACATTGGGATTAGAAATCTGGAATCAAAAGTTGAGCAATGCACTAACACTATTAAGGAATGACAAAAAGGGGACGCTATTGCCAATGGAGTACCATCACTTGAGGAAACAAAAGTAATGGCTATTGAAATTGAACCCAAGACATTCTCTGAGAGAGTTAAATTGAGGATCGAGAAGGAGCAATTATTGCTTGATGAATTGGATTCCCTTCCTATCAATGCACCTCCTGTTAAGTCTATTAAGACAGAAACTTGCAATTTTAAACATTTGCAGGGATTTTTGGAAGCTAAGGACAAAATGGAGGGAGTAAACACGGTAAATCTTAATGAAAGATGCTCGGAAATCCGCCGAAATGAGCTGTCACCTAAAGAGAAAGATCTGGGAAGCTTCACTCTACCATGTTTAATAGGTAACTTGAACATTAGTAATGCTTTGGTTGATTTAGAATCCAGCATTAGCATAATGCCTTATTCTATGTTCACTAGACTTGGGGTAGGGAAATAAAACCTATAAAATGGACATTGAGATGGCGGATAAATCTATGCAAACCCCATTGGGGGTTGTTGAAAATCTTCTGGTAAAAATTGGTAAATTTATTTTGCCAGTAGATTTTATTATTTTAAATATTATTGAAGATAACAAGATTCCGATAATATTGGGGAGGCCTATGTTGGCCACCCCACATGCTAAGGTTGATGTGTACGGTAAAAAATTAACCTTAGAAGTTGGAGGGGAAGAAATTCCTTTTAATGCTAATAAACTATTAATTACTCCTGAAAAGGGTAGTACTTTTATTGTAGAGCATGTGTAGAACCAGGATGAATTCGACTTGGAAGAATTTCTCAAGGGAGATGTAGTGCAACAAAATCCTCTTAATAACAATTACAGCTCCCCCATTGAAAGCTTTGATGTTTTCATTGATTTTGAGGAAGGCAATCATGATGGAGAAGGATATCATGAAATCAACTCTATGGATGTAGTTCCACCTATACTAGATGAGGAAGATACTTTAGCCTTGCAGATACAGCCTAGTTTCCGTGAGGCAGGAATTAACTACACCATTCCAATCCTTAGACATTGCAACTCACTTGCAAAATAGGGTTTGTTGATTTTCATCATTTTTTTAATATTTGCTCCCCCATTAATCTTATGTCTAACGGAAGTTACAACAAAACATTTAAAAAGGAGCTTGACTATCTTGGAAATAATTTTCTCGGTGAAGTTAAAAACGTAAGTGTATTTGTGGGAACCTATTCCTTTTTGGTCGATTTTATGATCTTTGATGACATCACTGAATTTGTGGAATTCAGATTAGAAGAGGTAATTCTAGGAAGGCCATTCCAAGAGTTATCAGGAATTGAGGTAGATACTATCAATGGAGTAGTGTGGCTTTCCAATGCGAATGATGTTACTATTTTTAAAATGCCTATGATGGTAGAAAATTTTAAGCATTGGACTAGAAAGTAGTTAAGTAGAGCCAAGCCCCTCCTTGACATCAGCAATAAGGATAAAGAGAATGGATATAACTATCCTTATCAAAAGATTATAGATTTTTACGAGGGATGTTTAGATCATGGTGATGCCTACAAAAAGGATGAGTGGGTCATTGACATGCTAGGACAGGAGAATACTAGCATGCATGAAATGACCAATAGACACTACTAACCGTGGCAGTGAGTCTAACATAAAGACTCAATAATAAACAAAAGTCCTATTTCGGGAGACAACCTCAATTATCCTTTTCTATTCATTTTCTTTTTATCTTGATGGTTTGGTATGTTTTGTGTTTATATTTTGCAGGTTCTAAAGGAAGCTTTGCGTTGAGGACCATGTCTTTGGGCTTTTGCCACAAGAAAATCCCCCAGGACTCAGCTACGGCGTAGCCCCTTTCATCACTACACCGTAGCAACCCCCAGGCGTCAGTCTGTTTTTTTTAGCAACTACGGCGTAGCAACACATTTCAGCTACGCCGTAGCTTCCTCCTGTACATGATAATTTTTACTACAAATCATATTTTAAACTTTTATTAGTTTTTAAATGAACTTTGTGGGTGTGTTCCATGTAAACCCTCATGAGACTTCACTCGTCCACTTGGGACACCAAGTGGTTTAAAAAGCTTGTTGCATACGCTAAACGCAATCTTGATTCCTACAAAAGTGAGTTAGGATTTTTATTTTTATTTTTCTTTTTTCGTTTTATGCTTTTGGTAGTTGTGTGATTTCAGGGATTTGAAGTTTGCTCATTAGGCGAAGCGAAGATACGTTTTCCAACATGATCCTTCTATCATTTTTCAAGAGCAAATTTTAGGGAAGTTCTCGTTCCAATTCTACTTTTCCTCTTTATAATCTATTTTATGTACAAATGGGACTTTGTACAACTCAAGTGGGGGGGACGGGAGTAGAATTATTACTTGAGCTTTATTTTGCCCAATTTTTCTAGTTTATTTTGAAAAATTATGCCACTTCTAAAACTTTTGACAGGTTTTTCCGAACCTAACTAGAATAGACCTTAGTCGAGCACATTTACCCTTTATACTATGGTGAGGTTTAGCCTATTTCAGTTTCCCCTGTTTTACCCCAAATCCCACCAAAATTATGAGTATGCCGGTAGTTTGTAAACTTTAGAACTTCGCCTTTACATCATTTCAAAACCATGGACGAGTAGTGCATGGAGATTCCTTGATACATTTGGAAGAAACTTTTTAAGAAGGCAATATTTTAGGATTATCACCTAAATAACCTATACGTGTGTGTTTATCGATTAGTCGCATTAACTATTTGTCACAACTCGTAATTTCCGGTCATTTTCTAAACCTCGACAATTTACTATTCACAAGTTACTATTCATCATTTACTATTCATCGATCACTATTCATCATTATCAAGGTCAATTTGACATTCCGAGAAACATTCAAAAAATTTTACTATTCACCTGACACTATTCATTTCCGAGAGAAAACCACTATTCATGTGCATTACTCATTTCATCGTAAACTTAGTTTACGAGTATTCGAATTCGCGTAATCGTATTGGTTCAGGAGCGAATTCATGCATTATCATTTGGGACATCTCATACAGACTAGAAGTAGTCTACGTATCATCATTATGGCACTTGCATACTATGCCACTCGTAGGATATTTAAATTAGTACTTTTCGTATAACTAACTTTTACGTTTAATTATTTCTAAATAAACGTTAATACGCGATCAATAATGTGGCTAACACGTCCGACACTCCCGACTATGATCCCAATATATTTTTATATTCATTTTAATAATATAAAAATTATAATATTAATTTACCCGGTATTTTGGAAATTTATCTAATTTATATCGTACGCCTAATTTAATTGCAACGGTTTTCGTAGAAACTAAACAATAATCATCCAAACACTCAATACTTATACCCAACATATTTTTATAATTTTTACGACTTTATTATGTCCCGGTTAACTCCGTTAAAATTTATTTCTAGTTAACTCGGTACCCGGTATCCCCTAAAACTAATAATATCTGCCTAATAAACACACTAACTCTTACACAACCTCATTTTTCTTCCCTTTTCTCACCAAATGCCGCCCCCCCTTCTTATTTTCCTTAAAATGTGGATCTAGTTCCCTAGATATTTCATATATACAATATTTATAATAAAAACATTTCATACTCATATCATTTCATCTCATTTTCTAAAAAGCAAACTAGGTTTTTCTTCTCTCTTTTTCTCTCTTGAACTCATGGCAACAACAAGAAGGAGGAGCAAGATCAAAATTTTTCTCAAAGATCTAGTGTTATTCTAGTTCAGTTAAGTTATTCTTACAAGGTTTTGAAATACAAACTTAAGGATACTAAGGTTTTATCATCTAATCACACCACCTTTCAAAGTAAGTTACCAAGTTAATTTTCATGTTTTCATCAAGTATTTACTTATATCTTATAGCTTTCATGCTTTGATCCATGCACAAAATAGTTATACCACTATATTTTTACAAACTTTTGGAACATACAAGCCCTAGAAATGATTTTTCGTTAGATCCTTGTTAGATCTATTTGGTTATGATGTTTAGGAACCCATGACACCCTAAGAAGGTGTATGGTAGGATTAGACTAGTTTTGTGGTGATTGAAAGTGGTTTGATTGAAGTTAGAACTAGTTTGGAGACTTGAAAATGGTTTTTGAAACTACATATTGACCTACTGTCCCTATTTTTATTTCGTGGGAAAATCAGTTGATGGTGGTTAAATTTTGACCAAAGATTTAGAAAATACTTTCAAAAACGAAACTTTAGGCGAAAGAACGGATTAAAACGAGTTTATAACGAAGGAGATATGATTTTTGTAAATTTAACGACGAAAACTATTTTTCTAAAAACTGCATGCTGTTTGGCAGTTTTCGACGGGTAAATAGAGGCATTAAACGTAATCTAGAGGAACCGAGCTATCGAAAATATATTACTACATACTAAAACGAATCCGTGAATATAAAGAACGAGGAAAATGAACCTAAAACGACCAAGTTATACGCGTTTTAAGATCACCAAAACTATATATATATATATTTGGTCACAAATAAAAATAATAACTTACGCACTAAATGGTATATTTTCTAGAAACGTTACTAAGGACTATATTCTTAACAAATGAATACGTACGACCCAAGAGAATATTTATACGACTTAACGACGTTATTTTAAGGTTTTCGATACGAGGAATATAACGCTAACATTTTCATACGAGATAATACGACAAGTTATATACTTCTATATTTGGACTTATTTTTCCTAAGTATGGAAACTATTTTACTATGACGATAACTAGTATTTCCAAATTACGAGTGGTATAGGTATCATGTGCATGTGCATTCATTACATCACGGCATGATCTAAATTAGATCACGATTATTCATTTAGGTTGCGGCTAGTGTTCGCGCCTCATTGTCCCGATTACCTTACCATCGTTGTACCATCTTTGTACTATCACTCCAGGTGAGTCTTCATAGCCCCGTTTTTAGTACTTATTTGATTTTAAATCCCACGGGGGAGAATACATTGCACTATTATTTTTGTACATGCCCAAGTATTAAATTCCATACATTGCTTAAGTTGTTAGTACTATCACTTCAAGTCCCCTTTATTATCATGGACCGTTAATTATATTGCCAAGCGAGAGTGAGTGGATAGATCTATCGAGGGTGACTCCTCCATTCGTGTTTGGGTTGCTCCATAAGGAAAACGAATGCATTTCATGTCTGAATATTTAGAGTGCCTGATAAACACTCCTTTGGGGCCAATTTTAGTACGTCGAGCTTCGGTGCCATGAGCTTAAGAGACAATGTAGCACTTTTGACATTTTAGTACTTTACTTTATACTTGCGGCTATTGTACATACGATTTAACTTATAAACCTATGATTATTCACCAACTTTATGTTGACCGTTTTTCGCAATGTATTTCTCAGGTTATTAAGGTAGCTCATGTTGCATACATTTGGACCTTCATGGAGTCGCGGAGTCGACGCGTCTCACCATATTTTCTGCACTTATGAAACGTTTGATCTTGTTGAACTTATTTTAACCATTTTGGCAAACTCTTTTGGGACCTAAGCTTTGTAAACTCTGAATGTTTTAATGATCAAACGCTGTATTTTCTAAACGACACTTTAGGTCGTTCAATATAACTGTAACTATGGTGCTATGACAGTCACCCCCAGGTATTCCATTCCGCTGCTAAAAAACAGGTATTTTGGGGGTGTGACAGATTGGTACCAGAGCTAAGGTTATAGCGAACTAGGATGTATCATGGACCCTAGACTATAACCACATCATCATAGCATCTCATCATTTCATCATAGGTGCATATTCACTATACATGTTGCTTTACGCACACACTGTACGAGTTATTCATACCCATACTCATATATATATATGATTATTTTGACCTGGTTCACTAGTGACATGTCTTCAGATACCCACGCTGTTATCCTTTCGTCGAATTCCGACATTGAAGATGCCTTGTCATCTTCCACTACCATTATACCACCAGCTGTACTTACACCACCATTAGCACTATTGAATCGTCATAAGAGCAAGGTTCTCATTCAACCTATACATAGAATGCCGTTTGGTAGAGTATTCAGACTTAATTTTAATGGACTTATTAGGATGCTTATTACAAGGGAGATAGCATGTTTTCTTTCCTTCACTAGTAGGACGCTTACTACTTAGGTACTACCACCACCGTTAGTTACTTATTACACTATTGGTCGTCCCATAGTGCGTACTTCAACTTTACTTCTTGGATGCTGCGAGATAGCGCGAAAGAGGGTAGTATTCCATTCACTATTATCACCATTATCTCCTAACTCATCACTGGGATTTCATCGTCATCAATGTTATTCTCATCCTTTAGAATACCACCATTGTCAGTTTCCTTTTCCATTTTCACTTGCCATGAATTAGATAATGCCTTGTGGATAATACCAAGAATTACGGACTCAACAGGAACATCTGCAGGTTCCTCAAGAATGGCTTAGAATCTACACTATCTAGGACTTGATCGATGCACAACTTCAGACACCACTTCAGGACTATCTCGACCTTATGATGCCATAAACCTGATTTCACCTAGAAGGACTACAGGAAATCTTTAGACTAGACTTATATCTTTACTAGCTTTTACTATTATCCTAACCACAGGAAGTGTGACATAGTTAAAGAAACTTGTAGTATTTTGATTGTTGTACAAACGGAATCATCAAGTATTGACTCTACTATACGGGAATGGTTGTGCTATCTATGATATTGGTCCATATAGACCGAAACCTTCATGTATTATATTCATGTGTTATGAATATAATGATTTTTATTACCTATAGATTCTCATGGACTCTTATGATTTGATGGAGATAGATTTAAGCAAACCACTCCAAGCATGACGCAAGCCGCTGTTGGACAATTCATTGCCATGAACGTAACTACCGCCCTCACCAAGGAACTTACTCACGTGGAATTTATGGGTTGTAATCCCTCCTCCTTTAGCGGAAATATAGACACAAAGGAATTTCTCAAATGGTTCGAAGAATTAGAAACAATCTTTCAATGTGGTGACTGCCGTAAGGAAGACAAAGTTAAGTTCGCCACTTGCACTTTTCGGGAGCATGCCCAGAAATGGTGAACTATGTATGTCCAGGTAGTAGGACTTGATGCTGCTTACTCACACTCTTGGGAGAAACTAAAAAGGATGATGAGTTTGAAGTTCTGTGTGAAAAGCGAATTACAAGCAATCGAACAGGAAACACTAAACCTTACCATGGTAGGAGATGATGTTGTTAAGTATACTGCTTCTTTCTATGATTTCGCTCGACTAGGCTCTGCAATGGATGAACCAGAAAGCAAGAAACTTGAAAGGTACATCGGAGGACTTTCTCCTGAAATTCGTATGTTGGTCAACTCATTGGAACCCGATACCATGCCTGAAGCTATCAGGATGGCGATCGAAGCAAAGGAACGCATAGCTCACCCCAAGATCTTAGGAAGAAAAAGTGACAATAAAAGGAAGTGGAACAACAACCGAGGTGAGAATGCCACACAAGGACCACCCTAGAGACAAGGAGTTGCTAAACCTAATGCTACAGGTCTAAAGGAAAAGAATGATTACCTTGGTATTTTACCTAAGTGTGAAGAGTGCCAACATCATCATAACCCAGGTCGTTGCCCGGAACCATGTGGCAACTGTAAGAAGGTTAACCACAAAACCAGGGACTGCAGGTTTCCAACTGAGGGTGATAATCAGAAACCATCAATAACATGTTTTGGCTGTGGTATAGTGGGACACTTCAAGAGTGAATGCCCAGAGTTGGGAAGCCAGAATTGGAAGAAGAAGTTTATGTTTTAGTTATGTGAACCATAGTTTGAGCCCTCTAGGGTTGTACTTTCTTTTGGTACTTTCCATAAGTACGTTGGTGTAACCTAGTAGTATTAACCACTTTCCTATCTAATGTAATGACTATCTTTTGTTACCTTCTGTGATAACCATAACTTTCGTTTACTTCATTTTCTATCCCAATCGTTCAATCTTTAAATCGTTTCGCAACATTATACCATTGTCTTATTTAGGGATTAGACCGATTTCGTATTTGACGGATTAGTAGACTATTACCATTCCATAGTATTTACCCATGTATCCAATAAACCATTCAACGAGTTTTATTTCAAACTATTTTACTACCTTATGGGGAAATTGTTTTTACCGAATTTCTAAAATAAGCCGTTTTGTTACCGTACTATAAACTGATTTTTCCGATATTACGCCAAATATTTACTATTATTACGCGAAACAATTTTTATATTACTTTGAAAGGAAATGACTAGAATACCATTCTTCGAAACAAAACATTGAACACCATCTAGAACTTTTGAGAAAAATAATATTATTTTGACTAAATCAAGCATCGCATCATTAATCCTCAACTATACATAGCCTGATCACCTATGTATACTTCAGAAAGGATTATGCCATGAAGGAAATAGTTACTTTTTAAAGTATTGCTAATAACAATCTTCATTTAAAAGCGTTTTAAACAAGTAAACTCTTTTATAAATATCTTTTTCTGACAAACTCTCCCTGGATACTTACCCCACCTGTCACACACTTAGTCATTAAGTTGAACTTTCCATTGACTTCTTTAGGAGAGACTTCCCATATCAAGTACTTGGAGGATTCCTCGATACAAGAAGAACAATAAAAGGGTTACGAAACTACTAACCTAGACTAGAAGTATACACCAAGACAATTTATAACTCAACAACAATCCTAAGATATCACGAGACCATCTGACTCACCATCTCTGACCTAGTTGTCCAATTTATTATTCAAAGGTACTAGCTAGACTGAGCTACAGGATCAAACACATTGTGAAGGTACGCTAAGCAACACCATGGGAATAAACCAAGCCTCCTAACCGATACTGTAGAGTGTTTTGAGTTAACATGGTCTCATTCATACGCAAACTTCCCTGCAGTGAGTTTACGCCAAGAATGATTGATTCAAATTATGGATATCGATATAGATTCCCCTAAAGCATTATGTTCTCTAGAACTTCGGGATAACCTCACCTATACATCGAGAAAGGCATCAGACTCAAGAATATCTCCCCAGCTACATGTGAAGACAATACGGTAATTCATCGACAGAGTATCAATTGAAACCCTCATATTGCCAACATGATGACAATTTCAACGATAAACCACCTCAAGACTTAAGTTGGTTGAATACCTAGGCTTGTAGTTCTGCCTGATAACCACCAATAGGCACCATCCAATATCAGGAACCGAACATCAGACATTTATGCATTATGCGAACATTACCTATCCTACTATTTTATCCTTGTTAGTATTTTCACTTTAAGTAAAGTCGATTTAAAAATTTGTGTTTATACAAATCACATATCTCGTAGAAAATAATTTTTGAATTGCCTATTTTGAACAAATACGATCCTTTTAATCAATATTTAGCTAAACCATTGTACAATAGGAAATATATAAACATCAAACTTTGGTAAACAGTCCTATTCACAACCTATTTGAAAACCGCGTCACATTTCCTAACTATTGAATTTTGAATCATCAAGAAAGATATTATTTAGTAAACCATTTGCTTCATTTTCTAAATTCGTTTATTCAGAAAAAGATTTCGACCAAAAACTCAAAAATCGCGAGATAAATTTTGAAAACCAATCACCATGCTACGTCGCTTATGCATTTAGGGCTTTGTGATTTGACAATAAGGAATATTGGAATATGTAATGAAGGAAATTAGGAGGAACACCATAGAACGATTACAAACGTCAGTAATGGAGACCAAGCACAGTAGGCAAAGAATGACACATGTCATAGCAATCCATTAGACCAAAACACAAAGAATCAAACATTGTTACCCATATTCTATCTTCTTCGTATAACGCCGTGTTCGAAAGACGTAACGTTGTGGAATTAGTCACAAGATTTATTGTACCTATTTCAATTGTTCCTGATAAAGGTGATCGAATCACCTCAGACTTCTAGCTATCATTTTAAGACTTCCTTCGGAACCCCATTTAGATGTAAACACCGCCTACTATCCTCAGATCGATGGTCAGAACGAGAGAACGATTCAAACATAGGAAAGTCATGCTTAGAGCATAAGTGATTGACTCTAGAAATGGTTGGACTAACCCTTTATCATAAATCAGATTCGTTTGCAACGATAGTTATCACACGAGCGTAGAGGCTACACCAATTCAGGCACTTTATGGTCGAAGTACCAATTACCCATTTACAGACCGAAATCGGAAAGTTAAATTCACCGGTCTAGGACTAAATTATGGAACAACAAAGGAAATTTCACAAGTCAAGAACCCGTTACAAGAATCGAGAAACTGATAGAGGTTAGGTTGGTACATGACGCACATCATACGGATTGGGTATCCTTGAACAGCAAACTAACCAGATTCACGTGAGAGAACGAACTAAGTTGAAAGCTTTGCCTTGGAGAGGCATGATACAATTTTGGTAACACGAGAGATTGAACCTTTAAGTATATTGGACCATTTCAGATTCATGTTAGAATCGACCAACTGACATATAAGATTTGAGTTCTGACAGAGTTCAGCAACATATATTACCCATATTACATTATAAACTTGAAGAAGCACTGATCATCTATTGACGAACCAAATTCGGAAAAAGCCAAACTCACTATTCCAATAGGCATTCATGAAATAACCAGAAATTTCCTACAAGTCAAGAATCAATTACAAATTCTATAAGTTGTAAACCATTAAAACTTCAAATTGGTAGCCGGATCATGTTGAAAGTTCTGCCTAGGAAAGGCATGATATTATTCGGAAAAATTTGGAAAGTTAAAACTGATATACACTGGACCATGTAATATTTCAGACAGAGTAGGCCTAGTAGCCTTCAGACTTGAGCCTTGTTAGAGAACAGCCGTATTACACAACTATGTTTCACCTATTCAAATCCCAGGAAATGACTTTTAGATTAGTCACTTATGATTCCATTGGAAGGAATCCAACCCAAGAACAAACGTAGACTTGGTAATAACCAATAGAAATCATGGACCGTGAGGTCGAACGGTTGAAGCAAAGTCAAATTCCTATCGTGAAAGTTCGCTGGAATTCTTGAAAAGGACCCGAATTTACTTGGGAACGGGAGGACCAAATGCAACTTAAGTATCCACGTCTTTTTACTAAATATACTTCAGAGACCAACCAAAACTGAACTTCGGGACGAAGTTCCTGTTAGAGGGGAAGACTGTCACAACTCGTAATTTCCGGTCATTTTCTAAACCTCGACAATTTACTATTCACAAGTTACTATGCATCGATCACTATTTATCGTTTTCGAGGTCAATTTGACATTCCGAGAAACATTCAAAAAATTTTACTATTCACCTGACACTATTCATTTCCGAGAGAAAACCACTATTCATGTGCATTACTCATTTCATCGTAAACTTAGTTTACGAGTATTCGAATTCGCGTAATCGTATTGGTTCAGGAGCGAATTCATGCATTATCATTTGGGACATCTCATACAGACTAGAAGTAGTCTACGTATCATCATTATGGCACTTGCATACTATGCCACTCGTAGGATATTTAAATTAGTACTTTTCGTATAACTAACTTTTACGTTTAATTATTTCTAAATAAACGTTAATACGCGATCAATAATGTGGCTAACACGTCCGACACTCCCGACTATGATCCCAATATATTTTTATATTCATTTTAATAATATAAAAATTATAATATTAATTTACCCGGTATTTTGGAAATTTATCTAATTTATATCGTACGCCTAATTTAATTGCAACGGTTTTCGTAGAAACTAAACAATAATCATCCAAACACTCAATACTTATACCCAACATATTTTTATAATTTTTACGACTTTATTATGTCCCGGTTAACTCCGTTAAAATTTATTTCTAGTTAACTCGGTACCCGGTATCCCCTAAAACTAATAATATCTGCCTAATAAACACACTAACTCTTACACAACCTCATTTTTCTTCCCTTTTCTCACCAAATGCCGCCCCCCCCCCTTCTTATTTTCCTTAAAATGTGGATCTAGTTCCCTAGATATTTCATATATACAATATTTATAATAAAAACATTTCATACTCATATCATTTCATCTCATTTTCTAAAAAGCAAACTAGGTTTTTCTTCTCTCTTTTTCTCTCTTGAACTCACGGCAACAACAAGAAGGAGGAGCAAGATCAAAATTTTTCTCAAAGATCTAGTGTTATTCTAGTTTAGTTAAGTTATTCTTACAAGGTTTTGAAATACAAACTTAAGGATACTAAGGTTTTATCATCTAATCACACCACCTTTCAAAGTAAGTTACCAAGTTAATTTTCATGTTTTCATCAAGTATTTACTTATATCTTATAGCTTTCATGCTTTGATCCATGCACAAAATAGTTATACCACTATATTTTTACAAACTTTTGGAACATACAAGCCCTAGAAATGATTTTTGGTTAGATCCTTGTTAGATCTACTTGGTTATGATGTTTAGGAACCCATGACACCCTAAGAAGGTGTATGGTAGGATTAGACTAGTTTTGTGGTGATTGAAAGTGGTTTGATTGAAGTTAGAACTAGTTTGGAGACTTGAAAATGGTTTTTGAAACTACATATTGACCTACTGTCCCTATTTTTATTTCGTGGGAAAATCAGTTGATGGTGGTTAAATTTTGATCAAAGATTTAGAAAATACTTTCAAAAACGAAACTTTAGGCGAAAGAACGGATTAAAACGAGTTTATAACGAAGGAGATATGATTTTTGTAAATTTAACGACGAAAACTATTTTTCTAAAAACTGCATGCTGTTTGGCAGTTTTCGACGGGTAAATAGAGGCATTAAACGTAATCTAGAGGAACCGAGCTATCGAAAATATATTACTACATACTAAAACGAATCCGTGAATATAAAGAACGAGGAAAATGAACCTAAAACGACCAAGTTATACGCGTTTTAAGATCACCAAAACTATATATATATATATTTGGTCACAAATAAAAATAATAACTTACGCACTAAATGGTATATTTTCTAGAAACGTTACTAAGGACTATATTCTTAACAAATGAATACGTACGACCCAAGAGAATATTTATACGACTTAACGACGTTATTTTAAGGTTTTCGATACGAGGAATATAATGCTAACATTTTCATACGAGATAATACGACAAGTTATATACTTCTATATTTGGACTTATTTTTCCTAAGTATGGAAACTATTTTACTATGACGATAACTAGTATTTCCAAATTACGAGTGGTATAGGTATCATGTGCATGTGCATTCATTACATCACGGCATGATCTAAATTAGATCACGATTATTCATTTAGGTTGCGGCTAGTGTTCGCGCCTCATTGTCCCGATTACCTTACCATCGTTGTACCATCTTTGTACTATCACTCCAGGTGAGTCTTCATAGCCCCGTTTTTAGTACTTATTTGATTTTAAATCCCACGGGGGAGAATACATTGCACTATTATTTTTGTACATGCCCAAGTATTAAATTCCATACATTGCTTAAGTTGTTAGTACTATCACTTCAAGTCCCCTTTATTATCATGGACCGTTAATTATATTGCCAAGCGAGAGTGAGTGGATAGATCTATCGAGGGTGACTCCTCCATTCGTGTTTGGGTTGCTCCATAAGGAAAACGAATGCATTTCATGTCTGAATATTTAGAGTGCCTGATAAACACTCCTTTGGGGCCAATTTTAGTACGTCGAGCTTCGGTGCCATGAGCTTAAGAGACAATGTAGCACTTTTGACATTTTAGTACTTTACTTTATACTTGCGGCTATTGTACATACGATTTAACTTATAAACCTATGATTATTCACCAACTTTATGTTGACCGTTTTTCGCAATGTATTTCTCAGGTTATTAAGGTAGCTCATGTTGCATACATTTGGACCTTCATGGAGTCGCGGAGTCGACGCGTCTCACCATATTTTCTGCACTTATGAAACGTTTGATCTTGTTGAACTTATTTTAACCATTTTGGCAAACTCTTTTGGGACCTAAGCTTTGTAAACTCTGAATGTTTTAATGATCAAACGCTGTATTTTCTAAACGACACTTTAGGTCGTTCAATATAACTGTAACTATGGTGCTATGACAGTCACCCCCAGGTATTCCATTCCGCTGCTAAAAAACAGGTATTTTGGGGGTGTGACACTATTCGACCCCCGTGTTAAACCCTTTATTGCACTCACCTTTAGTGCAAGATACCCCTAGATACACCCTTCATAGCCATTCCTTTCATTTTGTTCACCCAATATTGTTTTGTTACACCTATTCGCCTTAGCCTATTGTGTAGTCTTGGTTTAGGATTGGGAAGTTGCCATTTGTTCTAGTTTAAGGTTTAAGTCAAGAAATTCAAGAATCACGCCTATGTTGAAGACAAACCTTTTAAGATCATGAAGACCCACTATTGTATATATTTAGTTCATCTCAAGTGGGGGGATATGTTTAATTCTAGTTCTACAAAAACAAAAAAAAAAAAAAAAAAAAGAAAAAAGAAAAAAAATTAAAAAAAGTGAAATTCCGTATGTAGATATGTTATCTTTGATGTAACCTTGTATAAGCACCGTATTTTGAGCTTTGAAATAATTAGTATCGAAGAGGCCACTTCGGTCATTTATGAATAATGAATTTTTCGGTTCTTAATCGCCAATATGAAGACCAAGTGTTGTGCCCATCATGACGTCCTCTAATGGCACACACTTGTTTGATGATCCAATTTTTGCGTTTCAAAGTTTAGACTTTGGATGAACGGCAAGTGGTAGAAACTCGGTTATATGCTAAGACTATTTGTTTTCTTTTTCTTTTTACACCATTATTGTGCATCCCATGCCTTATCCTACCCTTTAGTTGTGAATCATACTTAGGTGAGGGATTTGAGTAGTCATTGGTGTCTCCAGTCATGTACCATTGCCTTTGTCACCCTTGTCGTAGTATGTTAGTAACAACACTACACCCATAAGCCTTATATATCTTCACCCAATATTGCCTTTAAGAATCGTTTCGACCTTAGCTCTAGTGGTAGAGATTTGTGTAACCGCCAAGCTTATGATATAATACATTCTATGACTGTGCGTTGAGTGATCACCCCGAAATTAACACTTGGATTAGGAGAGAGAGATTAGTGTTTGTTCCTGTTTCGTGAGGTGTTCAGCTTTGATACATTCTAGCATAGGAAATTTTTAGACTCATATTTTCTAGTTTCTTGGGAAATATCATTTTGAAAATTCTTCTAAGGTCTACTTGAGGGCAAGTGGAGTTCAAGTGTGGGGATATTTGATGATGTCAAATATATCCATGATTTAAGTGTTAATTTCCCCCTAAATACTCATCTTTTGTATTCATATGTTAGGATATATACTCTTATTTGTTTATATTCTGTTTTCAGGGCAAAGATGAGTAAAGGAATGAAGAAACGCAGAAATAGAAGGACTAAAGACAAAATATATGAAGTATAGAGGTTCCATCTACCTACGCCGTAGCAAGAATATATGAAGACTACGACGTAGCTCAATCCATGACTACGGCGTAGATGTTTATTAAAGGGATCTACGGAGTAGCTACTCTCAACCTACGGCGTAGTCCCCAAAAGAAGGCAGTACGGAACTCAAGTGGCCAAGGAAGAAGTTACGGCGTAGTACCTCATCTAACTACGCCGTAGATACATCAAATGAAGAAACTACGCCCGTAGCACTTGATCAAGCTACGGCGAAGTTGGTATTTACACAGGCTACGGCATAGCCTCTCATTTAGCTACGCCGTAGAAAAGTCGGGCCTATAAATACAAACCCTAAATTCCGATTTCAAATATCCACATTCACCACACAGAAGTTGAGAAAAAGCTCTGGGAGCAGGAGGCACGAAGTTCAATCCACATACAAGTCAATTCCAAGGGAGGATTCACACACCAATCATAAGTTTATTCATTCCTTTGTCTTGTTTTCAATTCATGTTTACATTTTTAATAACACATTCTTGTTTTACTGCAATTATGAATATGAGTGGCTAAGCACCTCTTGGCGTTAGCCTAGTTATGAAATTGTTATTCTTGTGATTTAGTTTTCTATGCATCCTTTGTAGTTTTGTTTGTATACTTTCATGGCGAGTCTTAGGACACTCTAGTTTTGGTAGTGTTGAGCATTGTTAGTTCCTTAGAGGCTTGTTGAATTAACTCTTGTACCCAAGCTGATAGGGATGTGACTTGGCGATAACAATATTGCCATACACGCGCGAATTAACCCTAGGACCACCTATCATTGCGATACCTTAAAGAAGTTAGAGGGGTTGTAAGATCGGACCATGCCGCATCCCGCTAGACTTGTACAGGTTAGTAGAGGTACTTAATGACTCTTGTATCTTCGTAGGTTCATGCCGCCCGATGACCTCTCGTCTTTACAATAGGCGGGAATAGGACAAGGTGCAAGATAGATTTAGGAGATTTAACCCTTTGATCCTAAATGACCATAAACCCCAGACGAAAAGATAGGATGCACTTATAGAAAACTAATCATGATAATAACAAGAGTAGTAATTAGGTTAACACTTCCTCTCTGTACTGATTCTCTTCCATTTATTTACTTGTTTTGTCATTTACTTTTATTAGTTAATCTTTATAATGATAAAACCCCCCCTTTTAAATATGAAAATAGGCTTAGATAGATTCCACACTTATAGCTATTGGGACGACCTCGGCTTTACCCTCTAGCTATACCTCACACGACTGGGTACACTGCCCGATAGTGCATTAGGTATACCTTAGATAAACGAGACATTTATAAATATTAAAACCAGGTCGGTAAAACCTGCATCAATTTCTAAAAGATGCTAATACATATTTGAAGCATGTATGAAGCATATTAAGCAACTAAATGAAGCTTGAAACTAAATCCTAACCTAAGCTAAGCTATAAAATAGTTTGTAAAGCAAAATTTGAAAAATGAGCTTAAAATCTTTAAAACTAAAGGAAAATGTAGATTTTTGCTTAAAACATACTAGAAACACTTAAACAAGACTGATAGAGGTAAAAATTTTGGTCAAAAAATGTTCAAGGCTCAAGAAATCAGTATGTGTCAAACACCCCTGATGGGGCAGTTTTGAAAATTTACACTAAGACAACCTGATTTTTGGACCAAAATGGAATCACAAGAGCTAAAACAGGTACAATATATCTAGATAAGCACAAATAAACCTAGAGTGAGTATTATAAAAGCATAAACAGGAAGTTTGAGCAATTGAATAAAGATAAACTTTAATTTGTATTAAAACTTAAAAGAGATTACAAATACTAAAACATTGAAGGAACATAAAAAGCAGAATAAAAGTTATCATTAAGCTAATCTAATCCTGTTAGGAATACAATTATTCCTATAGAAGACTCGGTCACCTAAATATTGTAATAGCATTAAGTTAGCTCGTAGTTAGTATAGTTATTAGTTAGAATTAGTTTAAGTAACATCGTGGAAGAAGGACGGGTCTTTACCCACTGTATGCCTGATCCACAGCCCGGGTGTGGGCGTTTTTATCTTTTTTTGTTAGACACTATAAATACCCATCTCCACATGTGGAGAGGGTTGGAGATTTCCATTCATTTAATCCAATATTTCATTTTTCTCTCATCTCCTTCTCTCTCTAGGAAACCTCCCAACTTCTTTATCTCTCTAAACTTACTTCCATTAATTCTATTAATCACAACATCAAGAAACATACAAGCTAAGGTTATGTATATCCTAAAATTGGTATCAAGAGCAAAGGTTTCATCTTAGGACTTGGCATGCTCAAATTTGTGGCTTGGTCTTGTTTTTTTTTATTCGAAGTATGTAACTTGTATACTCTTGCTTTTATCTATCTTGTGGTTTGATTGGTCATATGTTGCTACCTTTGTGAGTAAGTTTGTCATAGTTGCGTGGATTGAGGACTGATTTTGGTTGGCACTTGTGGTCATTGGATGTCTTTGGTTTAATTCGTGGTTACTTATTTCCTTGTTCTTTCTTGCGGTTAACTCATGTTTCATGCTAGCGATTAGCTATAGAAAGAAAAGAATATTGTAAGTACTGAAACTTGGTTTAGCGGTTTGTGGGATGCAAACACAAAGGTGATAGTGACTGTTTTTGGCAGTATTTGAAAACTGCAGTTCGCTATATAGCGATTAGTAATGCTTTTAGCGGTTAACTTTTTATGGAGTTTAACTTTTTATTGCGTTTAACTTTCAAGCTAGCATTTTTTAGGATTAAATCTTGGTTTCTTGGTAGCGATTAGTTTGTGTAGCAAACAAGAACTCAACCGATTTAATCTTAACAAAAAATAAACCAAAACCAATCTTTACAACATCTACTGATTCTATCCTCTACTTTCAATCAACTAACAAGAAACAGAAACGAAAAAGCTCAAAAAACAAAATATTCCTGTTATCGGTTTGGCATTCCAAGATTCTTCCTTTAACATCATTGACCTTTGTGCTTTATCCGAACATAAAAGAAAGGTCTATAACAATGATGTTATATCCCTCCTTTGATTTGACAAACAAAAAAAAGAAAACAGCATAGGATCTCAGTTTATCTCTTTGTTCTATATTAGATTCGTTTTTGAACAATACACGAAAAGAGACTTAACCATTATTGATCCTTATCGAAGCTCACACTTCTGTCAAGATTTAATCAAAACAATACCGTTTTAATTATCTATTTCATTCGTTAATAAATAAATAAATCGATCTCAGTTTTTTTTTTTTTTTTTTTTTTTTTTTTTTTTTTTTTTTAACTTGTCTTCAAATCTATAAAAGATTCACAAGTTTTTTAAAACCACATACATCATAGATCGTTTGTGAAGCTAACACTTCAGTTTAATATCCGAATATCTCAAGAAAAGAACAAAAAAAAAACTCATGTTTTCATCCTTTCTCACTTTCGGTTTGAACAAGAACAAATACAACAAACAAAATTGAAACCTACCTAGGACTTGAAGCCTCGAAGTAAGAACCTTGGTGCTCAGATCTGATTGTTCATTGGATTGATATTCTAGTTTTGTGGCTGCGTGTTTAAGGGTGAGGGATTTTGTGGAGGTTGCATATTTTTTTAAGTGGTGTTAGGGTTTGTTAAATCTGTGATTAGTGGCAGTATTTAACCCGAATATTAGGGCAAGTATTGGTTTGGGTTTTATTTTGGTACTTAACGTGGACTTGGGCTGAATCTACTCAGATTGTTACTACTGATTTTGGGCCAGTGGACTTTGTTCGTGGTATTAGTCACTTGGCTATTGTGCTCGTCTTTTCTGTTAGACGAATATTAGTAGCAATTATGTTGGGCAAAATTATTTTCTTTAGTGCTGAATATTTGTTATAATCCTGCGGTCTAGGTTTGTTTAGTGAGCTTCGATATTCCGAGACTGAGAGTTATTTTGGGATTGAATTTTCGGGTTTATAGGATATAACTACGGGTTTATTTGATAAAACCTAGAGGATTGTATTTCGGGGTTCAAACAGATTTCAATCAAACAAGCTTCACGTTTACCAAACAATTATCTAATCATTTACCGATCCAACAGTTTCTCATTGTCTCACTGTTTTGTCTTGATCATGTAAAATCCCGTGCATACTCATATCATGTCAAATTCTTCGGATTCAGTCATATATATCTGAGATACTCACACTGTACGACTTGGTTGATGACCATAAGATTTCTGACAAAGTACAACTGATTGACGGTTTTGAGTCTGATATTGCTAGTATGGAATTTTTGTGCTCTAATTCCCAAGAAAGAGAACTTCAACAGCCACAACAATTACTCGATAATGCAAAGGATTGCTGCATAGAATGTTTTCGACATCTTCATTCACATCTCTCAGCACATTTAGAGGGAACTGGATTCAAGATGGGATTCAAACGTGCATTTGCAACAGTCTTTGGTCAAGATGTTCAGACCTTCACAGACATAATGATTCTTAACTTGGATCAACAACAATAACAACTTGATCAAGGAGAATCTTCCAATATTGGATCCATGACTTCCCTTTGTATGATCAACAAACAACTCCAAGTGTTTATCGATTCGAAATCCACTATGGATTATGACTACGAGAGTCAGATGACGAAAAAGTGTTTTTGCTGATCACATGGGAATAGAGGCTGACACATTCAGAGATACACTCATCCAACTCATTGGTAATGTGAAGAGGTTCATTGAAGAAAAGGCACCACACAAACTTAAGTATGATGACAATTTGAAGGCATGTCGGGTACAATCATGTGGTGGTATTGGTGATTTGGGTAAAGCATCGGATGTTGGGTCAGTTATCATGATATGCAAAGGATCAGAGACTGATAAGCGTGACACCACCAGCAATACAATGACTACTGTTACACATGATATGGATGCTGCTTTCAGACCAGTAATAGAACAAGTGTCATGTGCTGAGGTACCTTTAACTGATAAACATCATGTGCTCTCTAATGAACAGCAACATAGTGATCAAATGAAGCCCACTTATGACACAAATTTGTTGGAATAGACTGATAGCAATACCATTTCTAATTCAACAAATATGAGTCATAAAGGGGGAGAAAGTGACCAGGATGCTGAACATAGTGATGCTTCAAGTTCTTTGTTAACGGCTGAGCCTTTCAAATCAAATGATACGGTTGATAAACATGTTTTTGATGAACTTTCAAATAGATTTTTACAACTTGAGAAACATTGTATTTCACTTGAAATATTAATTCAACAAAAGGAAGAAAGTCGTCAGATTAACAAACCATGTAAGAATACGGAATTCCCTGAATTTCATGAATTTTTTGAAATAAATGATTTAAAAGCTCAGCTACAAGACAAAAACTTAACGATCAATAATTTAAAACTCGAATCAACATGCATGAGAAAAGTAATAAAGCCAAAGTTAAACATAACATTGTTGCAATGGAAACAAAAATTATTGTATTGGAATGTAATGTGGCTAAATTGCTTGAGGAAAATGAGACTTTGAAAGTTCAATGTAAAGACCTATGTGACTCAATCAAAGTAACAAAAACTAAGACTATAGAGCAGGCAACCTCTTTGATTGCTAAAAATGATGAACTCAAAGCTCAACTTCAGGAAAAGGGTTTTGCAATTGTGGCATTAAGAAATGATTTATGAAAATCAACAGGAAACAGTGTGAACACTAAGTTTGCAAAACCATCAATCTTGGGAAAACGACTTTCACAACCTCTTAGGAAACAAAGTGTTGTTACAACCGACTACGTTTAGATTTGAACGACCAAAATTTTCAAAATTGCGGTTTGCCTCCCAAGTTGATACGAAACAAGTTTTGACAAAACTAGTAACTTCACATAATCTGCCTAAGAAAAATGCCTCCGGGTCTGTTAAAGGTCAACAAGTAGCTACACCTACACCTGACTCTTCTGGGATTAGTTCGAAAACAGTGTCAATACCATGCCTTAAAACTCAAAATTCTTATGATATAAATGACTTGTACAAGAACTATGATCTTGAAAAGGCTAGGAAAAGGGCTCTACTTCAAAAGGATGGAATCTTAGGTTCACGACCTCATAGGATTCCTTCTAGCTTACTCCAAAACTTGGCCAGTAGCAACAAACCAAAACCTGTGTGCACTCAACAAACAAATAGGAAGTGTTCAGTCTCCAAGAGGAGTTGCACATCGATTAAAGCGATTCCTGTAGCTAATCACTCTAAGAATCCTAGAGTTTGTTCTGATTCCAAACACCTTGTTTGCTCAACTTGTCTGAAATGTGTTTTTAAGGCAAATCATCATAGTTGTGCTACACAATTCCTAAAGAAAGTGAATACTTGTGATAAGGTTCTACCATCTAAGACTAGAAACTACAACAAGCCCGTAGAATCAAAGAGTTATATTCAGAAACCTGGCAGGCAGGTTGTTTTAGGACAAAGGTCTTCTCTAAAGAAGACTTCCACTTTACATAAGAAACCAAACACTCCTAGAACTTGCCTTAGGTGGATACCGACGGGTAGAATTTTTAAGATTGTTGGTCTTAGATGGATACCTATGAGAAAGATGTTCACTGATTGCAAAACCAAGGTTGATAGTGGAACCCCAAATGGAATAGATATTGATTTCACTAACCCTTATAAATGCCTTCAAACTCTCAATGTTAGTGCAGGTAGTCTTTACTTAAGTGCATGTACATCGTTCAATCCTGGTAAGGAAAGACTCAGAGTTTGGCTGCCGAAAAGAGTGATATCTCATTAATCAGGGATTTATGAAGCTCAACTTTGATGTAAATGATTATGACGTCTTCTCACATCAGTTCAGGCCTCGTTCTTGAAAGACTATGACGTCTGAGCACATCAATTCAGGCCTCGTCCTTCAATGACAATGACGCTTGAACACTTCAGTTCAAGCCTCGGTCCTCAGTTTCATCATTATGGCGTCTGCTGATAACACTTCAGGTCCCGTTCATCAAAGAAAAGAAAGGTATACGATTCAGTGCGCCTTATCTTCGGAAGAAGAGAAATCTTCTTAGTTTTGACCATTCTCAACAACATGCTTCATGCTTCCTCCATGTTCATTCAGTCATCAAGTGGATCTCCTCATCTTTGCTCGAATTCGTATTCACTTGCTCATTCAAAAATGGGAAACTTCGTATGCAATTTTTTAGGGGGAGAAGAGTGAATAAACTACATGATTGAGTGTATTCTTATTCACATACTCAATCAAAAATGGCAACCTCGTATGCAAATTTTTGAGGGGGAGAAGTGTGAATAAAATACATGATTGACTGTATTCATATTCACTTGCTCAATCAAAAATGGCAAACCTCGCTTGCAATTTTTGAGGGGGAGAAGTGTGAATATACCACATGTAGAATGGTCTTACGACTCTCCTCCAACACCTAATGTTCCATTAACTAAGGATGACTGGGATTTATGGTTGATGAATACTTCCAAGCTTCAGCGAAGGTTGATCATCTAGTTCCTGAAGCTCTTGCTCCGGTTCCTGCTGACTCAACTGGTTCACCTTCCTCAATCGCCATTGATCAAGATGCACCATTTAGAAGTATTACTCTGATTACTCAAGTAACCCAATCTCTAGTTACTCCTCAAGGTGTTGATGATGACTATCATGATTGTAAAGTTGCACACATGAATAATGATCCGTCCTCTTGTTCTATTTCATCACGGATTGTTGTTCCTCCAAATGTGCACTTTGTAAATCAACCACAAGAACATAAAGGAAAATGTCGATCATAACGTCAAAACGGCTAAGAATTTGGACATGGAATGTCAAGTAATCACGGAGTTTATTTGGTATCCCTTATTTGAGATTGAAGTTGACTTTCACAAAGGCGTGATCTTATTTTATCTTGAAGTCAGGGTTGGTTGGATGAAGATTCTTCGAGATCCTTGCTTGAGCTTTTACCTTTACAATGACGAAGACTTGGATATCTAGTTATTTTGGTGATTCCTTATTTTTATTACCACTAAATAACTATCACTTTAAGGAGTGTCACAACTCACACGAAGTTGTCGGTAGTCAAGAGGTGATGTACGTCTTATTCTTGATGGTTGGTTGGTTGAAGAGTATAGAGTACTTAGGGATTCGATGTAGTACAAACTTTCTACACCGCTCTTTGTTACACATTAGTGCAAGCTTAAATCACAAGAACGGGGAATTCTACTTCAGTTTCAAGTTTGGTATATTGGGTTTACTTCATCAAGTGGTCACTTCAAATAGCCTACATAAGGGGTGGTAAAGATAGTCACAGAGAGTTTTTTTGTAGCAGTTGATTCTCACCAGATCCATTTTTGCAAATTTTTATTCTTCTCACAAGATTTTAAGAAAATGTGCCTTTAATTTGTTGCTGATTTTGAGGTATCAAAACCTACAAGGAGGAAGGATACATACATCTAAATGCATAATGAGTACATGCGATGAACTTAATACTTCTTCTTTATTGAAGTTATCCCGGGAAGACATATTTCATAACCGCAGAGAATATTAGTTTATTAACTTGTGGCGTTTGGTGTATCATTCCAACTACATAGGGGAAGTGGTCTTCTGATACTTGTGGTATGTATTACTTTAGCTTTTAGCGGGAAGAAATATGAGAAGAACAATTGGAGCGTGAGATGATATTGCTTATCGACATCTTCATATGAGTTGATATGATTTATGGTAAAGTGCTTCTGGTTAATGCTTCATGTACACAATGTTATGCTGATTCCGATGAGATCGCTACCATCAGGGGAGAGATTTGTGTACATCAGGGACGCACAATAGGTTCATGTGATCGGGCCTAATCATATATTCTGGAGGTGACATCCACAAAGATGATCAGTGCTTCAACCTGTTACTTTGGTGTCATCGTTTCTTCTTGTGTTGGATACATGCGTACAATATGGATTGAGTTGGTAAGCGTAAGATAACTAGAAAGCATTTAGTGAAATGAAGATGTTGATATCTTATTCCCCCTAATAGACAACTGCTCCAAACCTCTAAGTAATTGTACATTGGGGATGCATAACAGGGTCATGTGATCGGGCTTCATCATACATTCCGTGATTGATAACCGCAGAGATGATCCGTGTCTCACCCTGTTACTTCAGTGTCATCGTTCTCTTCGGGTTCTCGAGCTTCATACAATGAGACTTTTTGAATAACTTAAACTACTTGGGGGAAGTGGTCTCATGAAGATGATTGTCAGTTTGGGGGGAAGCTACCAAAGCTTCACATTGAGGAGGATAAAACTTAGCGATTTGGTTGTGTCTAGCGATTAACTCAGTTGTGAGATTCTAGTGATTTGTTAACTACTTGTGTTTGGTGAATTGTTATAACTTAAGTCATTTCGATTAGTCTGATTGTAATTTGACGTTGTGAGTTAATCTTTACGACTTGACTTATTATGATCGGATCTATTGTAACTTGACTTGTCGCGACTTGACACTTAATGCTAATTGTCACTTATCCAAGATCTCTCTAAGTCTAACTCGCATATTACATCTTTCGGTTTCTTTTGTTGACTTTAGTAAAATCCCGGGAGAGAATCGATCTCTCGGTTTAAAGTCACAAGAGTTGTAAAATCCCGTTGAAGATTATATCATGGCATCTAACGCTTCAGACGATTATTCAGGAGCCTCGAAAGCTTTGATGGTGAAGTTTTAAGAGATGTTGACTACTGATTTCTACAACGAGCTGAACGATACTATCATTTTGGTACTCATGTTAACATCTTCTTAAACTGATTTGTATCCTTTGTATATATATTATACTATATTGTAAATAGAAAAGTATAAAACAACAAAAACCCATAAAAATCAGAAAACAAGAAAATACAAAAATATTCTTCTCATGACATGTCTCTTGTGTAATCAATATTATGTACGTCTCTAGAAATGTTATTCAACAATGACACAGAATCATACATATGCTTGAGCAAGAGTTTTTCGGTTTTCAAATAAAGTTTTCTCTGAAACATGTCGTATCTCAAAATATTCTTCAAAAATATGGCTTACAGTCATTTCAGGCTGTAACCCGGACTTCAAAATTATGGCTTGCTATTACTTCAGATAGCAACCCGTTTTTCAAAATGGGGAAGACACGTCGCTATAAAGACGGTTGTTCCTTTTACCGGGTGAAGTTCACCTGGGCATGGATTACTTTATATCCATGTTTCCTAGATCTAATGTACGCTTCAGTGCATTATTTCTGATAAAGAAGAGAAATCTTCTTTTTATCGCCAATACCTTCCCTTCTATGATTTTTCCGGAAAGTATTAGTGCAAAACTTGGTGGTACCATGAGATTTTGTTTGGAAATCAATTTGAACTCAAATGTTGATAAAATTTTTCACTCAATCAATGACATCACTTATTTAAGTTTTAACATCCGTCATTGATTGAGAGGGAGGGTGATTTCTCAAAATTTTATGTATCATCAAAACTCTCCACACTTTGTAAAAAAAACCTTGCAATAAAACAATTTGTGATGGTTATGTGTCAGAATGATAACATTTTCGAAGAGTTTTCTTGATAACTTCAAATCTTTTGTAAACTCATCAAGTCTGACACATAACAACCTCCCTCACAGATTGAGGGGGAGCAGAAAAAGTTCCTTTTATCATAGAATATTAAAATTGACCGAATTTGTCTCCCAAACGTTTCCTAACTTATTTAAATCAATTGAGATCCAAAATCTCGAAAGATTTGAAATTTTTGATCGGGCGAGAGAATGTGATTTAAATATGAAATCTGATAATCAAATGTGATCTTTTGGACTCAATAATAGGCTCCCACATATGTGCTAAACTCTTTCGAATATTGTTGCACATATTGAGGGGGAGCAAAAGGCGTTTGTGGAAGTAATACCAAAGAGCGACCATTTATCTTTATGCATGGAGTTATAAGGATGGTTAAGGTTATGTATGAGTTCCCATGAATCCACTAGAATCGGAAGGATCTTCCCAGGGACAATCCATAGATAGATTAGAAGTCCTTAGGAATGATTGAAAAAAGGAGAAAAGTGAGAAAGGGAAGAGTGCGGACTGAGATAGAGCTAGGACTGGAACAAACCCAACAAGGTTCTAGTGATGAAGTCTTGGTAAGCATTGAAGGGGTTGAAGAATGAAAAATAAATGAAATGTGAAAAGGGTGAAATGAAATAGCCCTCCAAATATTCAACCTTAGGGCAGAAACCGGGTTCAATTCATAAGCTACTGGCGGTTACTAAGGTAACACCGGTATTGAAGATAAGACGTCATGGACCCAGTGACGCACTGCACTAAACTTCCCAACCACTCAAGTTCTCTTAAAAGAGTTTGTTTCATTCTCACGGGGAACCCTGTTCAATGTAACGACCGCTCATTGCGAGCCATGTTGGTACCTAAATAGGAGACGCCTCCCCATTCACTAGGAGCAGATCAAAACGCACTATTGAGTCTAGAGCCAAGAGATCATCCATAAATCTCATTAGGACACACTTCCAAATATGATTATTGTTTCACACAATGTGGAAAATAAGATAAAATATTTAGATTCCTACGCATTATTCTTGTGGTGTTGCCAGAACATTTGAGTGATATGAAAATATTCACGATGAAGATGGAAATCCTTCTAGAGCGAACATCACTCAAGCTCTTGGTAGGTGACATGTGAGATCCATCTTGGATAAATGATCAAGTGACAACTGGAAAGCAACGATGGTGCGATTCAAAATTGAATCAAACTTGTTCCAGGATATGGATTGACGGATAATTTTGCAAAAACCTTTCAATGTGCTCATCAACTAATTTTCAAGCACATTGATTGTGTATAACCTTTCAAACAAAAGTATTTTTGATGGAAATATGATTCAAAGCTTAAAACTCTCGTCGTGTCTCAAAAATGTTTATCATGTGACACGAGAGTGATTTCTATAAAACAATTTCCCATCAATCCGTGAATATTTATTCACCGATTCAGTCTATCGTGCTATCTGCTTTGAGACGTTCCAGTATGAGAACATGCTACGTATGAAGATTCCGAAGTGGATTCTTTGGAAAATTCATTACTACAAGCTGGAAATTCCTGTCAAGGAGAGTCTTCTTTAAAAGAGACTCTACCTGATCACAAGTCGGTTTTTTACAAAACCGGAGGGTAGTCTATCCTCACAGAACGAATGACAAAGCCATATTCGTTCTCTATCTTTGTTACTAACTGTTTTATTTCAGGGATACATATAAAGATGGCGTTGATGGTACCTATTTCCAGCTGAATCGGATCAATCCATACATCATGCTCACATATCCTACACACTATCAATGATGATCATGAATGATGAGAGACTTACTACAACAAATGTTGAGAGACTACCAACAACGTTTCCGCAACTCTGATGAAAAGTCTCCTGATCCGCAACTTTGATGTAATGTCTCCTGATCCAGAAGGGTGTGAGCATGATGGTCCCAAAGTCACAACATCACCTAAAGGCAATACTAATAAGGATGAGCTTGGAGATCACTGTGGCTGATGATCTCAAAGAAAGCTCAAAGATCACTCACCTCAAAGGAACTAAAATCACAAGTTCATTGCTTGATGTACAAAGAGCGGCTAAAGTGAAGAATCAGAACCTATAAGCTACAAAGTCTAAAGAATGCTTGAAGATCAAAGAGCTCAATTTCCATAGGTGACCTCACTTAGGGGGAGATTGTTAGGAATACAATTAGTCCTATAGAAGACTCGGTCACCTAAATATTGTAATAGCATTAAGTTAGCTTGTAGTTAGTATAGTTATTAGTTAGAATTAGTTTAAGTAACATCATGGAAGAAGGACGGGCCTTTACCCACTGTATGCCTGATCCACAACCCAGGTGTGGGCGTTTTTATCTTTTTTTGTAAGACACTATAAATACCCCTCTCCACATGTGGAGAGGGTTGGAGCTTTCCATTCACTTAATCTAATATTGGATTTTCCGGTATGAGTTTAATTAGTCGATTTATTAGTGAACAGGGTTCCAGTCTTCCTTGTGCTTTCTTTGTGAGAGAAAAGAGGTTGGAGACTCTTCTTTGCTTCTTGGAATTAAATCCCAGCCATTGAATTAATCTTTGGAGTAACCTAAGCCTTCAGTTGTATTTGGCACCCAAATTGGAGGTAAGGATTGCCAGTGTGGAGGGGGTACTAAAATAGCACATGGGATTGACTTATGGGGGTTGTAGGGTGGCTGTTGTAGGTTTCTTTGGGACAGGAGAGCGAACAAGAATGGTGAGAGAAGGTACAACAGGGGATGGTGGTGTTTTACAGGTTGATTTGGGAAGGAGGGAAAAAAGGGTGTGGTGACCAGGTGGGGTTGACCCTGGGTTTAAATAAAAAAAACGTGGGTGGAATGGGTTTGGTTTATTCGTATTTGTATTGGGCTTTGATATTCGTTTGGATTGGCTTGTATGTGGTTTTGGACTTGGTGTAATTTTTGGTTTGGATTAAGTAGTAGACTTGGTTATGGGCTGACTTGGCCCATTAAATTGGGTTGGGTCAGCCCGTAAAATTTGGTTTCGGTTTCGCTTTTTCAATCTCGCTCCAAAACTATATCCCGGGGTTGACTTTGACTCCGTCTTGTTAGGAATTATACTTGAGTTGATATTGACAAAATATGAAAGATGAAGGACTTATAGAGACAAAGGAAGAAACTTGCAAAGAAAGAAAAAGATTACTACATATCTTTTTATTATTCTAGAATATCCTTTGTAACCCTAGTATCTCTATTATATAAAGAGATACAGGGATTGATTATTAATGTACGTACAAAAGATGTAAACCTAGAAAGAGGTGTGTGTGTGTGGAGAAGTTTTATGGGAAAACGTCTAGGGTGATTAGTGTTAAGCCTCAACGATCTTAGATCGCTATTAGCGTGTAACCGTGCTACACTTGATCACGTAGCATTGGGGCTTTGGTGTATGTTAGAGTAGAAATGATGACGAGAAACCTTGTTTATAATATTGTTCTTATTCCGCTATGTTTTATCATGTGAACATTATTATTCCTAGATTAAGACCTAATCGGTCTTGAGCCAAAACGGTCCTAGAAACTGTCTTTATTATGGTGTTCTTAGTTTCTAACATGTGGTATCAGAGCGGGGGCTCTTGATATCTAGGATTTACAAGGTTTGGTTTGTTGAAGAATGAAGAAAAGAAGAAAAATTCGAATTTGGTTCAATTTTCGTAACTCACTGCATGTTAGTTTTCAAATAGAGATATCTCCTTCGTTTACCGTTGGATCGTCCTGAAATGTTTATTGGAGCTTCTCAACATATCAAGGAAGAATTCCACTGGAGGGATCTTCACTCTGAGCTTCCAATAAAAAGATAAAAATTGTCGAAAACTGCTGCTGAGAAAGGTTATGGTTTCGAATTTTAGGGTTTTTAGTGACACTAAAAAGTGTCACTAAAGGCTAAAAAAAAGGAAAAGGACGACTACAAAAGAAACCCTGATTGGTGAGAGTTTGGAACTACTGCTACGCTTCTTTTTAAAACTGATGCTCGCTCTATGATGCTGCTGCTCTTTGATTGAAGTTTCTAATGGTATCAACTTGTTTAGTTTTCTTAATATGGTGAATTACTATGATGAATGACTGGTTGCTGCTATCGAACGATCACTATATTCAGTTTAAACGAAACCCTAGGCTGGTCAACTTGATTAATAATTTGGAGTTGTGTCTAAACCCTAACTAATTAGGGTTTGGCAAGTGTTTATGATCAGTTAAGTTCAAGGTTTTGATGCTGTTAGAACTAATAAATTTGGTTCATGGGAAACGTGCAAGGGTACTGATGAATAGTTCAAGCTACTATACGAAAGTGATTACTGGTATGACAGTAAGACTACTTTTATTTCTACTTCTTGATGCTACTGGTCACGATTATATGGGAAGTAAGGATCGAAGGGTTTTACTGGAGCTTGCTTAGTAATGAGTAAGGCTATTGGTACTTACAACATGGAAGGACTAAGGATACTAGAAGCAAAGGGTGAATATACATGTGTTTTATCATATGTACTGCTGGTGTTGGCATAGTAAAGAAAGTGTTTACTGATCTCACTTTCCACTGCTTCATTCCAAGTTTCCACTATTGCGCTCAGAAGGTTACCACTGGTACCTTAATGGTTTCCACTGCACGCTTATTCGTTTCCACTGCAAGTTGATAGTTACCACTGCTCGATAAAACGTTTCCACTGCTACCTATATCGTTACCACTGCAAGTAGTAATCATTACCACTGCTGCCTAATTTGTTTCCACTGCTCATTTTGGTCATTCTTACTGGTTGTTCGTGTGCTTCAAGGTTCATACTGTTATCGAAATTAGCGATGTTCAATTGGTTATTGGTGGCATGTGAGATTACAAATGTAAGGGGTAGTATATATTATTTTGGAACAGTTGGTTCCAACACACACACAAGATGGAAATTTGGATTTTTGGTTATTTTGTTCTTAAAGGTTTAAAAGGCTCAGTATTTGGTTTTTATTTTTTCTAATTGATTACGAAGAAAGGTTTTTATCATCTATTTGACGTTGAAGTGGAAGTTCACAGGTTTGTGTTTTATATGAGGTAACTTGTTTGTGCTTTATGGTTGTGACGAAGACTTGTCAAAATCTAGTTTTCATAGGTCAAGGGGTGGATGGATGAAGACCTAGTTAACTATCACTTGAAGGAGTTACATTGTAGTGCTCAGTGTCTCATTGAAGATGAGGATTTTGTCAAGAGATTGCGGTCTACTTATATTTTCTATTTCATATAAGTTTGGAGTCATGTGACTAGTACAAGATATAAGATACAAGTTTGGGTTGTTCTACTTCAGCATCAAGTTGGTAATACTTAGTTTTCTTCATCAGTAATCATTACATAGAGTCTACATTCAAGAAATGGTTAACATATGGGTTTCATGGGAAGCTTAATGTTTAAATGTTTAACCATTTATATGCTACATCGAGGTGAAGGTTTTTGCTACTACTAGTTGTTATTACTACTGATGGTTTTGTTTCTACTGTTTCAAGTACATCTATAGATGTAGAAAACTTAATTGTGGGTGACTTTGAAGCATTGGAATGATGAATTGGATGTGAAATATTGATTCGTGGTTGTGAAGATCAAGGTTGCATATATTTGTCCCCTATTTGATGATGACAAAAAGGGGAAGAAGAATATTTTGAAGATTGCAGCTTGAAGATTCTTGATGATATAGCATGGTTTAAGGGGAAGTTCATTATCATTCATGACATATTAGCTTCAGGGGAAGTTCGTGATTTATTGGTTTTGTCATATCAACTAGGGGAAGATTGTTAGGAATTATACTTGAGTTGATATTGACAAAATATGAAAGATGAAGGACTTATGGAGACAAAGGAGGAAACTTGCAAAGAAAGAAAAATATTACTGCATATCTTTTTATTATTCTAGAATATCCTTTGTAACCCTAGTATCTCTATTATATAAAGAGATACAGGGATTGATTATTAATGTACGTACAAAAGATGTAAACCTAGAAAGGTGTGTGTTTGTAGAGACGTTTTATGGGAAAACGTCTAGGGTGATTAGTGTTAAGCCTCAACGATCTTAGATCGCTGTTAGAGTGTAACCGTGCTACACTTGATCACGTAGCCTTGGGGCTTTGGTGTATGTTAGAGTAGAGATGATGATGAGAAACCTTGTTTAAAATATTGTTCTTATTCCGCTATGTTTTATCATGTGAACATTATTATTCCTAGATTAAGACCTAATCGGTCTTGAGCCAAAACGGTCCTAGAAACTATCTTTATTATGGCGTTCTTAGTTTCTAACACGTCTTGATAATCCAAAATGCACAGCTGCTATCGAGTTGATCCAAAAATGTCCGTTTTCACTCTGTTTTCAATCCTTTGTACCTAAAACACATAAAAACACAAACCAAGGATATCTGCAATATAATTTGGTATATTTGGTCATTTTTAGTATTTTTTCGGTCTAAAATAGGCACAAAATGATTAGTATTTACACACTCATCATTGCACTCATCTTCAGTGCAAGATACCCCTAGTTACACCCTTTTGAGCCTATCCTTTCGTTTCTCTCCCATATTATAAATTTTTCAATACACCTATTCGCCTTAGCCTATCGTGTAGTCTTGGTTTGTAATTGGGAAGTTTCCACTTGCTCTAGTCTGAGGTTCGAGTAAAGAGATCTAGAAATCACGCCTACGTTGAAGACCTACCTTTGAAGATCACTTGAGATCCCCCAATTAATTCCATGTGTGTTTCGTCCCAAGTGGGGGGATGTATTTAATTTCCTGTATTGATATGATAAAAAAATGTTAAATTCAGTATGTAAATAGTTTATCTTTGGTGCAACCTTGTATAGCACCGTATGTTTAGCTTTGAAAGAATTAGTATCAAAGAGGCCACTTCGGTCACATATGAAGAACGAAGTTGTTGGTTCCTAATCACCAACATGAAGACCAAGTGTGGTGCCCATCATGACGTCCTCTAATGGCACACACACTTGTTATATGATCCAATTTTTGCATCTTGGAGCTTTACCCTTGGATAAACAGCAAGTGGTAGCAACTTGGTTATACGTTAAGACTATTTGTTTCTATTTTTCATTTTACATCATTATTGTGAATCCCATGTCTTATCCTACCCTTTTATTTGTGAATCATGCTTAAGTGAGGGATTTGAGCAGTCTTTGGTGTCTTGCCCGGCGTTTCGATCATGTACCATTGCCTTTGTCGCCCTTGCCGTACTATGTTAGTAACGATGCTACACCCATAGCGTTATCAATGTTCACCCAGTATTGCCTTTGAGAATTGTTTTGACCTTAGCTCTAGTGGTGGAGATTTATGTAACCGCCAAGCCTATGATAGAATACATTATATGACTGTGCATTGAGTGATCACCCTGAAATTAACACTTAGATTAGGAGAGTGAGCATGAGTGTTTGTTCCTATTTCGTGAGGTGTTTGGCTTTGATATATTCTAGCATAGGAAATTTTTAGATTCATATTTTCCAGTTTCTAGGGAGATATCTTTTTGAGAATTATTCTAATAAGGTCTACTTGAGGGCAAGTAGAGTTCAAGTGGGGGATATTTGATAACATCAAAGAGTACCCGGTTTTTAGTGTTAATTTCCCCCTAGATTGTTCATCTTTTATGTTAATATGTTAGGATATATACTCTTGTTTGTTTATATTTTGTTTTCAGGGCAAAGATGAGCAAATGAACGAAAAGACGCGGATTTGGAAGGTTCTAGATGGAAATCATTGAAATATGCGGATTCTGCACTAACTACGGCGTAGATTCTCCATCTACCTACGTCGTAGCAATTATTCACGAAGACTACAGCGTAGCCACCTCCTCAACTACGGCTTAGTAGCACATCAAAGGGTTCTATGGAGTAGCCTCTCTCAAACTACGGCGTAAACCTCAAAATCAAGCAGAAGAGAACTTTCGAGGCCAAAGAAGAAACTACGGCGTAGTCCCATCTTAACTACGCCATAGATGTGATACTTAATGAATCTACGACCATAGCACTTTATCAAGCTACGGCGTAGAAAGGATCAGGCGCAGCTGACCATAGGGCTACGCTGTAGACATGTCGGGCCTATAAATACTAGCCCTAATTCCGAGTTTTACAACACACTTTTCACCACACAGTAGTCAGAAGGAATTCAGGAAGCAAGAGGGAGAAGTTCTATCAAGTATACAAGTCCATTCAAAGGGAGAATTCATCCAATAACCATAAGTTTATTCATTCATTTGATTTGTATTAATTCAATGTTTACATTTTTTATGTTGAACAATTGTTTTTCTTCATTATTAAACATGAGTGGCTAAACTCCTCTTGGTGTTAGCCCAATTAAGAAATTGTTATTAATATGATTAAGTTTTCCCGCATTTTTAGTCGTTTTATTTATATACTTTCTTAGCTTGTCTTTGGACACTTTAGCTTTAAGGGTTTTGATATTAGGTAGTCCTTCGAGGGGAATGTACGATGTGACCGTGTCCGCATTTCATTAGAAGGTTGTGATTTGGTGATGGTTAAGACGAACCGTAGATGCTTCCATCACCATACACGTGCGAATTAACCAAAGGATTACCTACCTAATAGATTTACTTAAGAAGTTAGAGGGGAGGTGTAAGTGACAACACTTTCCCTTAGGCCAGTCTAAGTTAGTAGAGGCACTTTGTAGGACCTTAAAACTATCAACTTTAACACAAATATAAGCACTAGATGAAGTAAAGATGGTGACTTGATGTTATATATGTGTAGTGTTAATATTGAAAGAGAATGATAAGATGAAGAGAATTTTTATTAAAGAGAGGCACACAATACACACACAAGCACACACCTCAAATGAGCCTTTGAGGTGTTTTATATAGTACATAAGATATGATGACCTAAAGGCTTTCTATGGGCTTGGGCTTGGACTTGGTTCATGTAAACATTACAAGGCTTAGATAACATAACACATAACATATTAGCTTGCCAAGTCCAAAGCCCAATGACTAATCTATTATATATCTAAACTCATGACACAAAGTTCTTATAATGAGAATGACCATCATTTTTCTATTACATATTATTAATGCTAACAATCTCCCCCTAAGTGGTGGTCATTCGAATGATGCTCCACGTGATTAGGTCTTCCGTCTTCTTTGTCTTTGAACTTTGTGTGTCGTTGTAGAATAGTCTTTAGTCTTTGTTCCTTCATGCTTTGTGATCTTTGATGAGTGACTTTTCATCATTCTTTGTTCTTTTGTGATGTGGAGCAATCTACCTTTTGTCACTACTTTGTCTTTGGTGATTAAGCGCCATTCCAACATGCTCATACGTCTCTAAACTTTGCGATACATGCATTTGTTATTCCCGTTCTTTCACACCGATCTTTGTAACTTTACTTCTGTAGATTCTTTCATATTGCGTAGAATCTTTCTTAGAAGCTTACTTTGCTTTGATCTTTGTGAGAACTTTCCTTTGGCATAGTGATGCATGTATGAGCATGTGGAATCCTTCGCCATGGAGACGATGTATAGCTGCAGGTAAACAGTTAGCAATAAACAACCGGTACTTACAAATAAGGAATTAGAGATTGTCAACAGCATAGTGTGAAGACTCCTTCTAACCCTTATCAAGGCCGTTCCCATGTTAGATACTCCTGAGGGAGCTTACAAGACCTACTTAGTAGCTCATTGACTGGGTGAGTGATAAGGCAAAAAATGAACCGTTTTTAGGGGGTCATTTAAGCCCGGAATTGAATTTATTTGATCAAATATTGCCCTAAATTGTTCCTTTTGTGATTTTATGTACTTTTTGAGAGAATTCTGGAAAAGGAAGCATTTTGGACGTTTTTGGAGCATAAAAGTGAAGAAAACAACAAAGTCTTAATTTTTCTTGCTGGGAACAGTACCTGACGGCGTCAAGAGCATTTTGATGACGCCGTCAAGAGTAAAATTGGTGACGACCTAGAAGAAACCTGACGGCGTCACCCAAGGCCATCACGTGTTAACTTGTCAAAACTTGCGAGCGGAGTAGCTTATATTGTTTTAGTCATAACTTTTGCATACGAACTCGGATTTAGGTGATTCAAAAGCCCACGTGAAGAGGACGAAGAGATCTACAATTTGGTGAAAAAATGGCCATGACACCATCAAGTGTAACAGGCTGACGCCGTCAAAATTGGCCGACAGAAAATTAGCCTATAAATATAACATCATAACTTCACTTTTTGTAAGCCCTAAACCCTAAGGTCAATTCCTGGGTTTAGGTAGCTGCTTTTCCAGCAACTTAGAGGGTTTCAATCACTCCATAAACGTCATGTATTGGTTTGATGATTCTATCTCAACTATGTCTTTCATTATTATTGTTGATTGTCCTTCTTTGATTATGTTTTGTTAATTTACCTTGTGTCTACCTACGTTTATATGAAACTTGTATATAATTGAGTAGATCTTATTGATTCCTTGTCGATGTTTGTGTCTATCTTCATCAATTAGGGCGTGACACTTTGATAGATCTAATTGGTTTAGCTTATAATTCTTAATTCCTATTGTCTCTTGTTTGGTTGATTAGCAACTAATTCCGCCCCTCCTTCCAATACCCGAGAATTTTACTTGCTTTTCATAAAAAAAAAAAAAAAAAAAGAATCATCCTTCACCTTTAATCCTAGATAGATTAATTTTCAATCCTAACGACACTATTCCTGAGTTGAATGATCAATCCCCCGGTACTTGTCACTATACTATACTACAACGATCAGGTACACTGCCTGGTGGGGGTTGTAAGCTTCTCGAGATCCCTCGAGAGGTAAAGCCTGGTGCAATTCCCACGCATCAAGTTTTTGGCGCCGCTGCCGAGGAATAGTTATTGCTTAGGTTGGAATTTATTTTGATTAGGTCTACTCATTAGATTCCTTTTTAGTGAGATTTTTATTTTCTTTTTATTAGCTTTCCCGCAGTCTATCTTTTCTTTGTGTAATTGTTCGTAGAAACCTTTCCATTGATTCTTCCGTTCACCATTATGGAGAATGCGAATCCACCATACTACCGACCACGAATCCATTCTACCATAATGACATCTTGATGTTCAAACAATATCGAGATGAACCCATATATGATGCATGGACTCGTTTTAAAATTTTACTCCGAATAGTCCCTGATAATAGTTTCTCTTTAGCATCCCTAACCCAAACCTTTTACTATCGTGTCAAACGATGTGACCAAATGTGCATTGAGGATTTCGCCAATGGGGACTTTAGGGAATTAAATGCTGAAGAAGCATGGGATGCCATAGAAGATTGTGCCCAATATTATTATAGATAAGACAACCCAACAAACAACATAACAAATCAATTGACAACAAATTTGAAGGGTCATGAAACAAGTTTGTTGGGGGATGAATATACTCATGTTGAGATACCTAGTTGGATGGCGCCTAATATCATAGTACAAAACAAACACATAGGTAATCTAGATACAATGGAGGATGACGTGAATAATACAAGCCCACAAAGTACCCCACAAGTCCTACCATCATTTGAGGTACATTCACCGCCCGTGACTTACCCGAAAGAAGTAGAAGAGACTATAGGAACCCCAATTGAGGTAGAACCCTTGGACCAAGCACCACTAGAGGATATAGGTTTGAATACTTGTAGTGATAACCTTACTCCTAGTTCTAGGGAATATCCTAATGTTGATGAACCGGAACCTCAACCTTTACATAACTTTCCATCCTTAGATATACATCTAGGAGACAAAAGAGGAACCGACCCACCCATCAACCAATATTATTCGGGTAGTTTTAGGATGAAGGAAGCCATTCACTCACCCCCTTCACCTCACGTGGCATATTTCCACCCTAATGGTGTGTATCGCTATTTCACCCGCACTTAATCCTAAGTGTAGGGAAAACCTCCCCTATTTCCGTTAAATAAGGGTAGAGTCAGGCTCGTGACTCGAACAAAAACAAGCGCTTCTTGGGAGGCAACCCATGTTTTTAATTGTTTGATGTTTTTATTTTATTTGTTTGTTTGTGTCATATATGCTTAATCATAGTTGTTTAATTTTCATGTTTCGAATAATTTGTGAAAATGCTTTATTTTGTATTTAACCTCGTCTTAATTGCATATAAAGGTATTTTACAAAAAGATAAGTGTAGGGAAATTTATATTTTGTTAAAAAGAACTAAATTCAAACATGAAAACTTCACAATTCATGATTAGCATATATTCTATCTTGTTTGTGTGTCAATAATTGTGGATATGTTTTATGAGTTCCTATTTGTAATTCATTCCACAAGTATCCTATCGTTTTGTTGCTTTGATTTCTCAGTCTGGAATTACATCTAGTTGTGATTTTTGTTCGGTTTGATGCTTTGGTTTTTGTGTTTGTTGATTACAGGACAAGAAGATGATTTATATTTCTGGAGGGAAGCTTTCAACGTTCGTCTTCTTGGAGGGAAGCTTTCATTTTTATTTATTTTGACTTTTACATCTTTTATCTAGAACATTGGGGACAATGTTCGGTTTAAGTGTAGGGAGGGTATATTAGAAACTATTACTCCACTTGGTTTTTGTTTTGTTTGATAGTGAATGTGTAATAAAACTGAGAGAAATATTTGTTAGGGCAATTTTAGCACCAAATTAAAAATTTTTTGCGACATATAAGAGTGAAACTTTAGTCTTAATAAGCGTCTCATGGATAGGAATTGTATGACTAGCACAAAAAGCATACCACTCAAAAATTTCCACCCCAAAAATGTGAGGTTCGCCTTTAGATCTTTAGGAAAAAGCATTCATTGTTGGTGCTTATGAGTGTACCGGTAGCATTTAGATTCTAAAACTTGTAATAGCGATGCATCCCGAGACCGCTAGTGAGACTACATTCGTGTAGTTAGGATTTACTACATGATAAGAGGCATTAGGATAACCCTTGTTCTACGCCTGTAATATAATTACATTGACTTCATAGGTCAAGTAATTATCCTACACCTTTGTGTTGTACTCATTTTTAGTACACGATACCCCTAGTACACCCCTCCGAGCCTATCATTTCGTTTCTAAATTTAAGCATTTTACTTCAAGGAAGAATATGTTTACAATCCACCCCAAATGTGCAACCAAATCGCCTTAGCCTTCCTTGTATGCACTCATCTTTAGTACATTATTGTTAATTGTTTAAACCCTTTGTTAGTTGTCTAATTGATTACATGGTTGCTAAGTCGAGTCATATCTTGTACATATTGTTTGGGACAATTGGGACTCATGGGTAAAGTACTTGTGTTTATGGAGTAATGGGGAAGAACATCATTTATTACCCCCATATGTGCGTTAATATTTAAAAGTACCCCAAGTGTTTTGATTATCTTGATTCGAGTCATTAGAATAGTTGATTGTAAAGTATGTAAAAGCTCAAGTGTAGGGAGGAAACGAGCTCCCTTTGATGTATTATTTTGGATGGTAGAGTAAAAGTGTATGCAATATATATATATATATATATATATATATATATATATATATATATATATATATATATATATATAGAAAAGAGAAAAACATACGGGCTACCATCCGTTTCTTTTATTTTTGTTTAAGTCAAATAGTGTCTTGAAAATCCAAAAAGAGTCGTAGTTAGTTTAAGTTGAGTCGAGTCTTGGCTTAGCAACACCTCATTGTACATGTAGTTAACTAAGACAATTGACTTGCCACCAGTAAAATATCCGTTTATCCAACAAAACCGTGTCTTCCATATCCCCTACACCTAACTTTATAACCCTTTAAAAGACATCTTTGATAGTTTATCCTAGGTGCTTACGCCAAGTGGTGGAGGTTTGATCCTTTCCCAAGCCTATGGTAATTTATTTGCTATGACAGGTAGAGAGTGATATTTCTTCATTTCCAATTATGACATATAAATTTACAACACCCGAGAGATGAGAGTATCCAAATACTTAATGTGAAGTGCTAGTGTATAATTTCCGTGCTTGTTTTGACTAAGGTGGAATGATCATTTGTTGTAATTACTTTTATATTAGTGTTAAATGACCCCTAACTTGTATTTTTATTGGTGGAAAAGCTCATTTGCTTGAGGACAAGCAAATCTCAAGTGTAGGGATATATGATAAGGCGAAAAATGAACCATTTTTAGGGGGTCATTTAAGCCCGGAATTGAATTTATTTGATCAAATATTGCCCTAAATCGTTCTTTTTGTGATTTTAGGTACTTTTGGAGTGAATTCTGGAAAAGGAAGCATTTTGGACGTTTTTGGAGCATAAAAGTGAAGAAAACAGCAAAGTCTTAATTTTTCTTGCTGGAACAGTATCTGACGGCGTCAAGAGCATTTTGATGACACCGTCAAGAGTAAAAGTGGTGATGATCCAGAAGAAATGTGACAGCGTCACCCAAGGCCGTCACGTGTTAACTTGTCAAAACTTGCTCGCGGAGTAGCTGATATTGTTTTGGTCATAACTTTTGCATACGAACTCGGATTTAGGTGATTCAAAAGCCCACGCGAAGAGGACGAAGATATCTACAATTTAGTGAAAAAATGGTCGTGACCTCGTCAAGTGTAACAGGCTGATGCCGTCAAGATGGGCCGACAGAAAATTAGCCTATAAATATAACATCATAACTTCACTTTTTGTAAGCCCTAAACCCTAAGGTCGATTCCTGGGTTTAGGTAGGTATTTTTCCAGCAACTTAGAGGGTTTCAATCACTCCATAAACATCATGTATTGGTTTGATGATTCTATCTGAACTATGTCTTTCATTATTATCGTTGATTGTCTTTCTTTGATTATGTTTTGTTAATTTACCTTGTGTCTACTTATGTTTATGTGAAACTTGTATATAATTGATTAGATCTTATTGATTCCTCGTTGATGTTTGTATCTATCTTCATCAATTAGGGCGTGACACTTCGATAGATCTAATTGGTTTAGCTTATAATTCTTAATTCCTATTGTCTCTTGTTTGGTTGATTGTATTCGATGTTAGGCTTAAGAAAACTGGCAGACTTCCATAGGGTAACATGCTTTAACGTCTTAAGAAATATGAACCGATGTGTACTAGGTTTTTATGGTTGTATTTAATGCATGAGCGAATTCTAGTGATCCCATGTTAGGAGCTTCTTAGCCGGCTCGACATAGGAGTGAAGTCGGAGCTTATAGGATTGGGGAAGTAAGTACGCCACCCCATGAATGGTATTAAGGAATACAACCCTTCAATTAAAGCAAGGTGTGACAATTCAATAGGTAGAATTGGATAGCTAGCAAGGAGTAACATATTATAGGTAGACATGCTTCACATCCCTTGTAGAACCTTAGTTTATTTTTCTTGCACATTAGTTTAAATTAGTAGCTTTTGGGTTAGTTGATTAGCAACTAATTCTGCCCCTCCTTCCAATACCCGAGAATTTTACTTGCTTTTCATAAAAAAAAAAAAAAAAAAAAAAAAAAAAAAAAAAAAAAAAAAAAAAAAAATCATCCTTCACCTTTAGACCTGTTGGATCATAAATTTATGTTGATTATGTGATTCGGGAGGTCGGGTTTGGTGGAAGAAGATGAAAGCCATGGTTAGAGAGAGAGAGTAGAGAGAGAGAAGGGAAATACTATGTGTTTTATTGAAATAAGAAAGATGAAAGGTTACACACAAAGTCTCACCCCTCCATGGAAGTATGGAGGGGGTATTAATAGGTCAACAAACACACAACTTTACAATAATGACGCTTTTAGTCCATGTGTTTGTGCCTTTCAAGATAGCTAATGTAATCCCGTAAATGTCGTTCCATTTACGTGTTAGGATTATAAACTTTGATCCTAACAATCTTCCCCTAATGGGGCGACATAAGGGATTACTTACAACATTTCCTACAAGTACAAATAAGAATAAAGAAAGGTCTTCATAAGCTCTTCAAATGTTGAGGATGACTACAGTTAACGCTCTTTGTCTTCATCTTGTACCTCGGCTTGAAAAACTTTATCTTCACTTGTAGGCAAATGATGTAATATGCATGAAATGGATTAACTTCCCTCCAATTCATGCTGCATGTCTTTAGCGGCTTCTTCGTACACTTCTTTTTGGCGAAGTTTTCTGAATCAGCTTCCCCCCAAACTGACAACCGTCTTCAGCAGATTCGAAACTTAGATGTAGTCAACATGTCTTCTAACTTTTGAAGTTTTGAGTACGCAGCGGAATTTGTAGATGACACCGTAAACCACACCAAGCAAATCTGACTAGTCAATTAATCACAGTTATGCTCAATGCGGAAACTCTGTTCGGGGGTAACATGCAAGAAATCAGCAAGATCTTCTCACTTAAGTGGGCTACTTCGCACTTCGTACCCCGAGAGAGTTGAAATGATTACACCAAAATCACAAAACTGAACCACTGATCATCTCTGCGGACGTCTCTCCGGTAGTAATAAAATTGTAAGCTCGATCACGTGAGTCTATTATGCGTCCCTGATGTGCACATTTCTTCCCTCTAATTGCAGAACCTCGTCGAAAATGAGTGTTTTCACAAAGAAGTCAAGAAAAGTCAAAGAAGCAAAACAACACCCACTCTCTCTTCCCCCACGATGTCTTCGCGGAATCGGAAGCATACACACTATGTTTACGATGGAAACGGAGGCAGCGTAACCCCATATGTCTAACTAACCGATTATGTGTGAAGTATCATAAATAGCCCGTGAGAATCAACTGCTTATAAACATCTCTACTCTTTTATACTCCTCTCAACTAACTCATTACCGACCCCATTATCATTCTGACGGCTTTTTGTAGTGACTACTGATGGAGAAAACCCAATATGACAAATTTGAGACTGAAGTAAAATAACCCGAACTTGTGACTTAAACTTGCAATATTGTCTGACTAAGAACCAATACTGAGAATTTCAATAATGGTAGGAAATCATATACCATCCAACCTTCCTTAAATGTATATGAAAGTCTCTTGAATCATCCACATCTTTTGGTGACACTTGATCACTACAATGTAACTCCTTTAAAGTGATAGCTATACACTGTGAGCACAAAAACGTAACTCCTTACATCAGGTATAACCAGACAACTCAAGTCTTGGTCATTTGTACGAATAAAAGCTCGAACAAGGATCTCGAAGAATCATGCATCCAACCAACCCCGATATCTTCAGATACTAAGTACACGCACCGGTGAAATCCCACTTCAATCTCAAATAAATAATAAAGAATTATCGCCGTAGTCACATCTAGCGGGTAACTGCCCAAAACTAGCCTTTTTGACGGTTTAATCGAATCTTGATAATGGTTCCCGATCTTGTCAAAAATGTATCCCCGTGAAGGTTGTAAATCCAAAATACCACTCCTTTTGTCAAATATTATCCCAACTTTTACATAACGTATAAATAATACATAAGTTATAAAATTTTCAGCTCAAAATTATGCATATTGGAATAATAATAATTTCAGCCCAGCTCACATTGATATTGCGTTAAGTTCATGTGTCGATCCGGTCCATAATGAAAATGTTCATATGGCCCAACACCAGTCCACACCTAGGCATAACATAATATTAATTCGGCCCAATGCTAATCCAGAAAAAATACTTATAACCAGTTACCCTAACCCTAAAACACACCAATATATTTAATCCGCCCCCATCTCCTATCATACGCATCTGACATCTCTCCCAAATCAAAACAATCTCATCCCAGCTTCATCACAACTCATTCATCTCCATCAAGTAACAAATACAACACAAATAGAGCACGTAATAATTACCACAACCGAATGACTCAATCAAAATGTGTCCCTTTTGTTCGCTTCAGTTTGAGTACGCCACAGGGATGGCTTCATGATTTTGATTCGGCTTCAAGATCCTTTCAATAAAGGGTCTCATGTCGGTGTTAATTTGTGTTGTTGTGGTTTGAACGAACCAAGAAAGATAATGACTTTATAGTCATTTGTCTTTCCTTAATGTTCGTATAGAGAATGAAGCAAAGTTTACATCAGACCTGTGATGAGTTTATTTCTTTCGTATGTATTGACCTTCAAAAGGTTTCATACATCTTTGAATATCACGAAGGAATAAAGCTGAGATCTGCTTGTATTTACTTTTAATCCTCGAGTCTTGGTGATGATATTCGCAGTTGTAGTTTCATGACTTTTGTTGTCATTGTGAGTTGGTGAAAGGTTAGGATAGAAATAGGTGTATTGATATTGTTGGTTCGTTAAGCGTGACTGATGATGTTCAAATACGGAGGTCACAAATGAGAGTCGGTAATATGGTTGTGTCTTGGTCAAATGGGTCATGGTAAACTCCTTTTCTTCATCACCTTTTTCTATTTTCGAAAACCTTTCCAACTTGTATTTTCGAAACATTGAGATTTATCGAGAATACTGATTTTATCGAGAAAGTGAAGTTTTCAAAAACGTAAAACAATTTTCGAAAATATATGTTCTCGAAAAAATAGTACATTTCGAAAATGTATTCTCGAAAACAGGTGTGTTCTCGAAAACAAGTACATCGAGAATTTCTTATACAAGAAATTCCGATTTTTTCCGGCGATTATTCCGACCATACAATTCCGATATCCATTTTTGCCCAGTTTCTGATGAGTTTTCCAACAAGTTTTCTTCAACCGTCGTTTCTAACCCAGTTTATGACCATGACTCTTCAATAACAAATCTTAAAGATGACAACTTAACAGTTTTGACCAGTTGTAGACCACATGATATTTGTTAGTGTAGAAACTGTGAATGACATTATGACCATTTGATATACCATAAAAAACTGTTAAACCAAAAGAATATGTAAAGAATAGTACGACACATGGGTTAAACAGTTTGAAGATGACATTTTTGACAAGATACGAACACAATAATCAACAAAGTAATAACCTTGGCTCTGATGCTACTTGTTGGATCATAAATTTATGTTGATTATGTGATTCGGGAGGTCGGGTTTGGTGGAAGAAGATGAAAGCCATGGTTAGAGAGAGAGAGAGTAGAGAGAGAAGGGAAATACTATGTGTTTTATTGAAATAAGAAAGATGAAAGGTTACACACAAAGTCTCACCCCTCCATGGAAGTATGGAGGGGGTATTAATAGGTCAACAAACACACAACTTTACAATAATGACGCTTCTATTCCATGTGTTTGTGCCTTTCAAGATAGCTAATGTAATCCCGTAAATGTCGTTCCATTTACGTGTTAGGATTATAAACTTTGATCCTAACAAGACCTAGTTAGATTAATTTTCAATCCTAATGACACTATTCCTGAGTTGAACGATCAATCCCCCGGTACTTGTCACTATACTATACAACAACGATCAGGTACACTACCTGGTGGGGGTTGTAAGCTTCTCGAGATCCCTCGAGAGGTAAAGCCTGGTGCAATTCCCACGCATCAGTGAGTCGCTGGGGATCACTCCACGACTGTAGACCATTTGAAACCACCGCGAACACTAAGCGTAACCCATAAAGAATTACCGAAGTGACCTGCTGTCAGGGCTGCTTGATGTTGACCCTGGCAGGAATTTCCATTCAATCATTGAGAATCACAAATGTGAATCCTCTCATAAATGTTCTGGCAGATTGCTAAGATCTGTGTAGGACTCTAAAGTTTACATCTGTCGTCCTCAATGATGAACAACCAGTGTAGAAATATCATGTGTTCCTATGAGATCTTTTGATGAATCTTGGGGCTCTAGACTCGTTAAATGCACATTAGGTTTCCTATGCGGAGGTTAGGGAGAGGTCTCCTGCTTCAATATCAACCATCTCTAAGTGACAGGTCGATAGATTACACCGGTTCCCCATGAGATGAAACAAGCTCTTTTAAGAGAACTTGAGTGGTTAAGAAGGTTTAGTGCAGTGCGTCACTGGGTCCATGACGTCTTTATCTTCAATACCGGTGTCACCTTAGCAACAACAAGTAGCATACGAATTGAACCGGGTGTTTGCCCTAAGGTTGAACCTATGGAGGGTGATGCGTAGGGATTGCACCAGGCTTTACCTCTCGAGGGATCTCGAGAAGCTTACAACCCCCACCAGGCAGTCTACCTGATCAATGTAGTATAGTATAATGACAAGTACCGGGGGATTGATCGTTCAGCTAGGAATAGTGTCGCTAGGATTAGAAAACCTAAAGACTAGGTCTAGAGAAGAGGGATGATTCTTTTTGTATTTTTTATATTTTATAAAAGCAAGTAAAAATCTCGATTTTGAAGGAGTTGGGCGGAATTAGTTGCTAATCAACTAACCCAATACTAAAGATGCAATCAAAATAAAATACTAGAAATGAAAATAAACTAAATTATACTAAAGGTGTGAGCAATATATGGGAGAATTGTGTTTACTTAGATTTCACTAGTCCCTAGATATCTTTTACATGTTAATTACTTGTTACAGTTGCGTGGATGACGGATTGTATTCCTTAATACCATTCATGGGGTGGCGTACTTACTTCCCCAATCCTATAAGCGCCAACTTCACTCCTATGTCGAGCCGGCTAAGAAGCTCCTAACATGGGATCATTAGAATTTGTTGATGCATTAAATACAACCAATAAAACCTAGTACACATCTGTTCATGTTTGCTAAGACGTTCAAGCATGTTACACAATGGAGATATGCCAGTTTTCTTAAGCCTAACATTGAAATCGTTCATCCAATACAACTATAAACAAGTAATCAACACATAATTAACATCTAGGTTTCATTACATCTAATAAAACACATGATAGATCTAGCCTAGCATGTTGAAATCAAGACAAGCATAAGATATATTCAAACAACACATAGACATAATGATTGAATTGAAAGAAGACTTATCTCAATTAAACATGAAAGGATCCAAGGGGTGAAAACCCTTGAAAATACTGTAAAATACGACCTAGGGTTTACAAAGTTCGGCCCTAGTATTCTCCACACAAGTTCCTCTTTAATGAATGAAAAATAGAAAACTATATATAGATTCTGATAGGTGACAGCGTCAAGAACAAATTTCTGACGCCGTCATCTCGCCGCCAAATAGTTTCTCGGACTGCCTAGATCTGGATCTGACACCGTCATGTGTATCCCTTATGCAGGCCGTCACCATATTAACTCTTGACGCCCTTCTTGTGACGCCTTCAGGTTTTCACTGGGTCGTCACGGATTTTACTCCTGACGCCGTTAGGTTCAGGTACTGTTCTCAGCATGGAAAATTAAGTCTTTGCCGTTTTCTTCACTTTTATGCTCCAAAAACGTCCAAAATGCCTTCTTTTCCCGAATTCACTCCCAAACTACCTAAGATCACAAAAGGAACGATTTAGGGCAATATTTGTTCAAATAAATTCAATTCCGGGATTAAATGACCCCCTAAAAGTGGTTCATTTTTCGCCTCATCATATACCCTTACACTTGAGATTTGCTTGTCCTCAAGCAAATGCACTTTTATTCTAATCAAAATACAAGTTAGGGGTCATTTAACACTAATATAAAAGTAATTACAACAAATAATCGTTTCACTAAAGACCAAAGACAAGCACGGAGGTCATACACTAGCACCTCACAAATAGTGTTTAGATACTCACATCTCTCAGGTGTAATAAAGTAATATCACAATATGGAAATGGAAAATATCTCTCACTACCTGTCGTAGCAAAATAGATTACCATTGGCTTGGGAAAGGATCAAACTTCCAGCACAAGGCGTAAGCACCTAGGATAAACTATCAAAGAGGTCTTTTAAAGGGTTGTAACGTTAGGTGTAGGGATATGGAATACACGGTTTTGTTGGATATAGGCAGTCTTTACTGGTGGCGAGTTAACAATCTTTGTTAATTACATGTACAATATGGCGTTGCTAAGCCAAGACTAAACTCGACTTAAGCTAATAAATGAAAAAAAAAAAAAAAAAAAAAAAAAAAAAAGAAAAAGAAAAAAAAACATAGAATGAAACGGGATGGTAGTCCGTATGTTTTTTCTCTTTTCTTTTACTATTTTTTTTCTTGATTTTTCGATTTTTTTTTTTTTTTTTTTTTTTTTTTTTTTTTTTTTTTTTTGTTGTATACATTCTTACCCTACCATCCAAAATAATACATCATAGGGAATGTAAATTCCCCTTACACTTGAATTTTTACATACTTTACAATAAACTAATCTAATGACTCGAATTAAGAAAATTAAAACACTTAGAGTACTTTCAAGATTAACGCACATCTGGGGGTAATAATATGATGTTCTTCCCCATTACTCCATAAAACAAGTACTTTACCATTGAGTCTCAATCGTCCCAAAACAATATGTACAAAGATATGACTCGACTTAGCAACTATGTAATCAATTAGATAATTAACTTAGGGTTTAACAAATAACAATAATGCACTAAAGATGAATGCATACACGGAAGGCTAAGGAGATTTGGGTGTACATTTAAGTGGGGTGTAACAAATTCTTCCTTTAAGTAAGATGCTTAAAGTTAGAAACGAAAAGATAGGCTCGGAGGGGTGTACTAGGGGTTTCGTGTACTAAAAATGAGTAGAACGCTAAGGTGTGGGAAAATTAATTGACTTAACTAACCAAGTAATATGACTTAAATGGTCAAGAAATTATGATACGGGTTTAACACAAGGGTGATCCTAATGCCTCTTATCATGTAGTAAATCCTACTACACGAATGTAGTCTCACTAGCGGTCTCGGGATGCATCACTAACGCAAGTTCTAGAATCTAAATGTTACCGGTACACTCATAAGCACTAATAGTAAATGCTTTTCCTATCAAATCTAAAGGCGAACCTCACATATTTGGGTGGAAAATTTTTCTGAATGGTACGGTTTTGTGCTAGTCATACAATCTCCTATCCATGAGACGCTTGCTATGGCTAAATTTTCACTCCTAAATGTTGTAAAAAAATTTAAATTTGGCGCTAAAATTACACTAACAAGTATTTCTCATAGTTTTATTACACATCTACTATCAAACAAACAAACTCAAGCAAAAGTGTATCTGTAATGTATCATCATTTTACCCTCCCCTTACACTTAGGATGAACATTGTCCCCAATGTTCAAGTAAAGAATGTAAAAGTGAAATAAGTAAAACAAATGAAATTAAATACTCCCCTGATTCGCTCGGTATGGATAATAAAGTGCCCAGGTTAGATCTTCCTCCAAGAAAATGAACAATAAAAGCTTCCCTTCCAGAAAAATAAATCATCTTCTTGTCATACATAACCTGTAAAACATGAGAAAACAGACAAAGCAACCTCGCATAAAATCGGCGCCAATCTACATATGCTAATAAAGCCTAAAAAACAAAATAAGATATAATGCTTGTGGAATTATGTTTGCAGATTTCCTGGAGATTATAAAACTAATGATTCAACAAAAACTTTAAGACTCCATTAGAAAAACAAAACTGGTAAAATTTCCAGATTTTTACACGTGACTCCGTCAAGAGGAAACTCATGACGCCGTCAGAAGTGACCTGCAGAAATTCTTATGTTAAGTTTCTGAAAAATTTCTGGAAAAACATGGTCCCACTTCCTGGAAAATCCTGCAAAACATCATTATGACTCGATACAAGCATTTGACTCTAACAAATACGAATATACATGTTCATTTAATATTGTGAAGACTCATGATTGGTTTTGTTTCTTAAAACATATTTGGGGTTTCCTCTTACACTTATCTTTTGCAAAAATACCTTTGGATGAAGTTAAGACTAGGCCGAAGAACAAAATAAAGTATTTTCACTATTTTAGTTTTGAAACATGATCTACCAATAATAAAAATAAAGCATGCATACGGAAGCAAATAACAAACAAACAAAATAAAAATCACACAAAACATGGGTTGCCTCCCAAGAAGCGCTTTTCTTTATTTACGAGTCTTGTTGCTAGACTCAAGGTCATGGGTTACTACGTGACCTCATTGTTGCTTCCATCCTCTAGGTCATCTCCTACACTAGTTTTGTATTCCGGACCAAGTTGCAAGCATTATTTGTAGAAACCAAGCATCCTATTCATCACATACTCTACTCCTCTACGTCTATCCTCATCATTCCTATAGTAAGCTGCTTGTTTGTGTTCCTTTTCTATATTTGACAAGAGGCGGTACTGCTCAATCTTATAGGGCATTTGGTAGGCAATCTCATCATTCTCCTCCTTGAACCTAACTATCCCTAAAGTCGGAACATAACTCATCCTAGTGGCCTCAACAAATGGTTTTCCGAACACTACTTGGCTTAGGCAATCATCTATCACCAGACGAGTATCTTCTACTATCATCAAATCGATCTTATAAGTGAAATTACCTATAATCACATGCAATCCCTTTACTCTTCCAACAAAATTACTTATCAAATTCTTATTGGGCATCATCCCATAACCAAGTTGTTTCTTCATTACCCAATTATAATAAGTCCTTGTCATGATGTTTATAGGAGATCTAGGATCGATATAAGCTTTCCATATATGCATATGCCCGATGTTGCATGGTATGTTGATGTTAGAGGGGTCTCCCATTTTGATAAGGGGTGTGCCAAGAATATATGGTGTCTCGGGGCCATCGAATAAATCCTTATGATATTCTTGGTGGGCAACTTACGAAAGTACTCTTCTACAGTTTCTACTCCCTCTAACTCTTCTCACTTATTAACCTCAACTTCCTTAATTTCATCCCTAGTCTCGGTTTCTACTCCAACTTCATCCTTGTCACTTTCTTCTATCTCCTTATCTATTGGCTTAATGGTGACAACATTGACAAAGTGGACGTGTTTGGATGACGAGGGGTCCTTAGTTTGGATTCTGGTATTGGCTTCCCTAGTGTCCTTCCTAGGTGTAGTCAACGCTTGGTTGTTGAGGGCTTTCAACAAGTTGTCTATTTTGTTGGTCATCTCCGTTTGTTGTTGGTTGAATTCGGTTTCAAACCTAGCTATGCGAGCCTCTTGAGATGCCATAAACTTGGACATCAATCCTTAAAGATTGTTGGTACTACCATAGTTGTTAGAAGGATTGTTGTTGAAAGTACGGTTGGAGGGTGGACCGTTTGGTTGGTAACGATTAGGCGGATTGGACGAGTTGGCTTGATTTTGTTTCCACCTAAGGTTTGGGTGATTTTTCCAAGAAGGGTTGTACGAATCACCATACGGGTTTGGCTCGGGTTTGAAAGTGTACCACTTATCTCCCGATTCGTCGGTACGTGAGGATGTGTAGTCTGCAAAAGCTGTTCTGGGGAGTTCTACACAATCACGAGTGTCATGGGGACCACTACATAATTCGCATGAAGAAGTGATTTTGTTCACTTGGCTTGAAGGTTTAGGAGCTTCGTAAGATTTCATGAGAAACTTGACTTGGTCCTTAAGTTCCATGATCCTACGGTCAGGAGTGCTAGAATTGTTCGAAGGCAAAGATATTGCCTTGACTGTTTTGTTCAAATCACGGGGATCATTCCAACTTTCATTGTCATAGAGAGCAAGATCTTCTATGAGTTCCCATTATTGTTCCACACTTAGATCACGTAGCTTACCACCGACCGATTGGTCAATGGCTCACCTTGTGGAGAGATCGATATGGTCATAAAAGATTTAGACTTGGAGCCAAAGATCTATGCCATGATGAGGGACTTTTTGGAGTAAGTCCTTGAAACGAATCCATGCTTCATATAGAGTTTCATTTTGACGTTGTTGGAACATCAAGATGTCATTTCTAAGCTTGGTAGTTCTACCCGGTGGGAAAAATTGAGCAAGGAAACGAGTGGTGAGATCATCCCATGTGGTGATGGATCCCGCGGGTAAACGCTCAAGCCATTGACTAGCTTGATTACGTAGAGAGAATTGGAATAGGCGTAATCGGGTTGACTCTCTAGTTGTAACATTAAGGTCTATAGAATCTATGATTTTAAGGAAGTCCTTGAGATGTTGATTTGGATCTTCGGAACGAAGTTCATGGAATGCACATCCACTTTGCACCAACCGGATGGTGTCGGATCGCAAGGGAGACACATTGGCTCCTTGGGTGAGCTCAATGGTGTTTCGGTAGCCTTGGTGGCTAGGTCGGGAATACTCTCCTAGGGTTCGGGGCCTAAAAGGTTGGTTAGCTAGTGGTGGGTTTTGTGGGTGGTCTTGTTGTAGTAGGATGATGGGTTAAAAGATGTTACCATCGTCCATGATGTCGGATGGCGAAGAGTTACGAACAAAAACACGAAGAAGTAAGATAGACTAAAGAGAACCTAAAAATAAAAATAAAATCTTACTAGAAAGGAATCTAGCAAGTAGACCTAATAAAAAGAGATTCTAACCTAGACAATAACTATTCTCCGGGCTGCGGCGCCAAAAACTTGATGCGTATGGATTGCACCAGGATTTACCTCTTGAGGGATCTCGAGAAGCTTACAACCCCCACCAGGCAGCGTACCTGATCGATGTAGTATAGTATAATGACAAGTACCGGGGGATTGATCGTTCAGCTAGGAATTGTGTCGCTAGGATTAGAAAACCTAAAGACTAGGTCTAGAGATGAGGGATGATTCTTTTTGTATTTTTTTTATATTTTATGAAAGCAAGTAAAAATCTCGGTTTTGAAGTAGTTGGGCGGAATTAGTTGCTAATCAACTAACCCAATACTAAAGATGGAATCAAAATAAAATACTAGTAAAGAAAATAAACTAAATTATACTAAAGGTGTGAGCAATATATGGGAGAATTGTGTTTACTTAGATTTCATTACTCCCTAGATATCTTTTACATGTTAATTACTTGTTACAGTTGCGTGGATGACGGATTGTATTCCTTAATACCATTCATGGGGTGGCGTACTTACTTCCCCAATCCTATAAGCGCCTACTTCACTCCTATGTCGAGCCGGCTAAGAAGCTCCTAACATGGGATCATTAGAATTTGCTCATGCATTAAATACAACCAATAAAACCTAGTACACATCGGTTCATGTTTCCTAAAACGTTCAAGCATGTTACACAATGGAGATCTGCCAGTTTTCTTAAGCCTAACATTGAAATCATTCATCCAATATAACTATAAACAAGTAATCAACACATAATTAACATCTAGGTTTCATTACATCTAAGCAAACACATGATAGATCTAGCCTAGCATGTTGAAATCAAGACAAGCATAAGATATATTCAAACAACACATAGACATATTGATTAAATTTAAAGAAGACTTATCTCAATTGAACATGAAAGGATTCAAGGGGTGAAAACCCTTGAAAATACTGTAAAATACGACCTAGGGTTTACAAAGTTCAGCCCTAGTATTCTCCACACAAGTTCCTCTTTAATGAATGAAAAATAGAAAACTATATATAGTTTCTGATAGGTGACGACATCAAGAACAAATTTCTGACGCCGTCATCTCGCCGCCAAATAGTTTCTCGGACTACCTAGATCTGGATCTGACGCCTTCATGTGTATCCCTTATGCAGGCCGTCACCATATTAACTCTTGACGCCCTTCTTGTGACGCCTTCAGGTTTTCACTGGGTCATCACGGATTTTACTCGTGACGCCGTCAGGTTTTTCTTCTTGACGCCGTCAGGTACTGTTCTCAGCATGGAAAATTAAGTCTTTGCCGTTTTCTTCACTTTTATGCTCCAAAAACGTCCAAAATGCCTTCTTTTCCCGAATTCACTCCCAAAGTACCTAAAATCACAAATGAAACAATTTAGGGAAATATTTGATTAAATAAATTCAATTCCGGGTTTAAATGACCCCCTAAAAGTGGTTCATGTTTCGCCTCATCAGAGGGCTATTTCTTTTCACCCTTTATCATAACTTTTCTTTTTAATTCTTCAACCCCTTCTTTCTCCTTTCTCATTTTCTCCTTTTTTTCAATCATACCTAAGAACTTCTAATTCTAATCTATTGGATTTGTCCTTGGGTAGATCCCTCCGGCTCTGGCGGATCATAGGATGATTTTTCCTAACCTTAGTCACCTTATAACTTCATGACTATCCTATTGTTGCCATAAAACCATTCATATGAAAATCTCTGAAAGTGTTTATGATAATTAAACATCTTTGTTGACACTTCGAGAGTTTGGTTTCTTTTGAAGGACTCCCACTTCACATTTGCTCATGAATTTTTTTTAAGAAATTTGCACATGCGGTAGGAGTTTGCACTTTTTGAATTGATCCACTTTCAGTGAACACGACCGATTCGAGACACGCTTACATCACTAGTTAGGCTAGCTTGAACTTATTACCCGTCCTAGTCAAGTCCAAAGAAAGTCTCTCGATACGGTACATTCTACTCAGACAAGTCCTATTAGAGACACGCTTACATCACTAGTTAGACTAGCTTGAAATGATTACCCATCCAGGACAAGTCTTTTCGATTACTGACATTTTAAGCTTCGTCAATTCATTGATACTTTCTGAGTCGAGCTCTTTTGAGATTCAGTCACTATCTTTAAACATCTTTGATCACATTTTAATCATGTCTTCTCCCCCTCAAAAATAGCATATCGTGATATTTTTGATATCAACTGATTAAGAAAAAGCTTTTTGGAGAGATAGACAGATTTCATTTTGCATGATTTCGGAACATTTTAGTTTTTGAACTCCCCTTAATGATAGCTCATTTTAAAATCAATTAAGGGTTTGGAGGGAGTTTTGAAAATGAGTTTATGTTTGAAATCTTTTTCGTTTGTTTAAACTCGAACTTTTGAAAAAGATTATGTCCTTGAAAATACGAGTCCTTGATTTGAAATAATCAGAAGTCATCATTCGGGTCCGGGTTTCGTACTGAAGTATACGAAAGCCATTGTGAAGAAACTTTTGAGAAACGACATGTTTTAGAAAAACATATAAAGAACTCCCATTCAAGCATCTGTACATGTCCGTACCATTGTTGAAAGACATTTCTAGACACGTACATAATATTGATTTATACAAGAGACATGTCGTGAGAAGAATATTTTTGGATTTTTTGATTTTATATTGTTTTTGGATTTTTTGAAATTTTATATTTTTGTATTTTGTTTTTGTTGGTTTTTTCAAACTTTGTATTTTGTTTTTCAAAAATATTTACAGCGAAGCGATTTTGAAGACATTTTTCAAGAATATTCGAGAAGACGTTCTAGCTCCTCAGGAGTTAGGCTTTGCCTGCCAATTCGTCGAACTAAATAGTCAAAACGTTCTTTTGGAAAGGCTTTAGTAAATAGATCGGCGAGTTGGTAGCAGTCTTAACGAAAAATAATTCAACAGTACCCTCTTCTACGTGCTCTTTGATGAAATGGTAGCGGACTTTGATATGCTTTATCTTTGAGTGTTGTACGGTATTGCACGAGATGGCTATGGAACTTTTTGAGTCACAATACATAGGTATTCTGTCAAAAGTAAAGCCATAATCTGTGAGCTGTGTCCTCATCAAAAGAACTTGGGCACAACACGCAGATAGAGACTCATACTCGGCTTCGGCGATTGATAGCGCAGTACAATCCTGTTTCTTTGACGACCAACTTACTAGCTTTTCAACCAAAAATTATGCTCCACCAGATGTATTCTTTGCTGAAACATGATCACCAGCATGATCGGCATCTGAAAATGAGGTTAGATTAAACCCCGAATCCTTCGGATACCAAAGTCCCACGTTAATGGTGCTTCGTAGGTACCGAAAGATCCGTTTAACCTCTTTGAGGTGTTGTTCGGTAGGCTTTGCCTGAAACCGTGCTAACAAACAAACAGCAAATTGAATATCGGGTCGACTAGCAGTTAGGTACATGAGAGAACCGATCATGCTCCGATATTTCTTCGGATCGATGGGTTTCTCAAACAAATCAGCACCTATTTTTTGGTGAAGTAACCATTGGTGTACCAACAGAATCACAGTTTTCCATTCCATGTTTTTACAAAATCTCTATCGTATATTTAGCTTGACTGATAAAAATACCACGAGGGGATTGATCTATTTGTAATCCAAGAAAGAATTTTAGTTCCCCCATCATGGACATTTCAAATTTGCTTTTCGTGTTCAAAATGTTTTGAATGATTCGGATTAGTGGACCCAAAGATAATGTCGTCCATGTAAATCTGAACAATCAAAATGTCATCTTTGAATTTTTTTTGATAAGCAATGTGTCATCAACTGTTCCTTTGGTGAAATTGTTTTTGAGCAAGAAAGATGATAGTTCGTCATACCATGCTCTTGGAGCTTGTTTTAACCATAAATGGCTTTCTAAAGCTTGTAGACGTAGTCTGGATGTTCTTTGTCAACGAATCCTTCTGGCTTACTCACATACACTTCTTCTTTCACAGTTCCATTTAAGAAAGCTGTCTTAATGTCCATCTGATACACTGTGATGTTTTTGTGAGCTGCATAGGCTAAAAAAATCCGGACTCCTTTAAGTCTAGCTACAGGCGCGAATGATTCTTCGAAATCTATCCCTTCTTCTTGTGGATAACCTTTAGCCACGAGACGAGCTTTGTTGCGAATAACAGTCATTTCCTCATCCAGTTTGTTCTTCCACAACCACTTGAGATCAAGAACACGTATATCAAGTGGTTGTTCAACAAGTTCTCAACTGTTATGTAACTTGTATTGAAGAATTTCCTCCTGCATTGCTTCTATCCAAGGGTTTTCTGCCATTGCTTCCCGAATGTTTTTTGGTTCTTTGAGGCTGATTGAACAAATGTAAATGCACAATTCGAGATCGGTGGCAAGTTGTCTCCTTATTTGAACTGGCTTTGAAGATTCACCAATAATATGTTCAATTGGATGGTCTTTTGTCCATTGGAACATAGAAGGGTACCTTGGGTTTAACGTATGTGTGTTAGTCGGTTCTTGTAACCTTGAAGAAGATTCAGCAGAGTCTATTGCAAACGGGTTTTCAAATACTTCTTCTTCTTCTAACTCAACATTGTTGAAATTATTTATAGGTTCTTCTTGAAAATTTGTGTTTTGGTTTTGCTCATCAACTCTTGGTAGAACAGTTTCAAATACAGGAGTTGCTTGAGTAGATGTAGATGATGTTGATGTAGTTGGTGCTTCAGCTTCGACGGTTGTAGATGCATCTTGTGGTGGTGGTAGATGATTTTGAGCGGGTGCAGCGAAATGTTGTTGAGATGCATTTGTCGAAGTTCCACAATAGTATTCATCAAACATTAACTCGAAGAAATTTTCCAGTTCTTGTTTTGATGGTTTTTCCATGTTTGTTGAATGAGCTCCTTGAGGCACGAGTCCTGAACTGATGTGTCCAGAACTCTGCGGGTTTAGTGCGGGTCCTAATCTGTTTTGATTAGAAGCCATTGGATTAAGCGCGGGTTCTAGAGCGAGTCTCTTATAATCCATTTGTGAAATCTCATCAAACTTCACATTCATCATCTCCATTATCCTTTTCGTTCTTCTATTATACACCCTGAATGCCCTCGAGTTTTCTGAATATCCAATGAAGATTCAAATATCACCGTTAGCTTTCAACTTTCCTAGATCTTCTCTGTCGTTCGTCGGATAGCACAAAGCGCCAAACACGTGAAGGTAAGAGATGTCAGGTTTACGGTTGTTCACTAGCTCATATGGGGTTTTATTGATTCTTGGATGTACTAGGGATCGGTTTTGAGTGAAACAAGCAGTGGCAACAACATCAGCCCATAATAATAGTGGTGCACTAGAAAACATCAGCATTATGCGAGCAGCTTCCACAAGAGTTCTATTTCTTCTTTCAACTACCCCATTCTGCTGTGGAGTTCTAACAACTGATATTTGATGTGTGATTCCAACATCTTCAAGGTAAGTTCTTAACTCCTGGTTAGTAAATTCTGTGCCATTGTCTGTTCTTATAATCCTTACTGGAGTTGGAAGTAGAACTTGAATACGCTTCATAAAGGTGATGATGATACCTGGTGCTTCATCTTTCGATGATAACAAGAATATACTTCTTCCCATTAATGCTTTTGATCGTGGGAATTGCACCAGGCTTTACCTCTCGAGGGATTTCGAGAAGCTTACAACCCCCACCAGGCAGTGTACCTGATCGTTGTAGTACTGTATAGTGACAAGTACCGGTGGATTGATCGTTCAACTCAGGAATAGTGTCGTTAGGATTAGAAAACCTAAAGACTAGGTCTAGAGATGAGGGATGATTCTTTTTGTATTTTTTTAGTTTTTATAAAAGCAATTAAAAATCTTGGTTTTGAAGGAGTTGGGCGGAATTAGTTGCTAGTCAACTAACCCAATTACTAAGATGCAATCAAAATAAAATACTAAAAAATGAAAATAAACTAAATTAAACTAGTGGTGTGAGCAATATATGGGAGAATTGTGTTTACTTAGGTTTCACTACTCCCTAGATATCATTTACAGGTTAATTACTTGTTACAGTTGCGTAGATGACGGATTGTATTCCTTAATACCATTCATGGGGTGGCGTACTTACTTCCCCAATCCTATAAGCGCCTACTTCACTCCTATGTCGAGTCGGCTAAGAAACTCCTAACATGGGATCACTAGAATTTGCTCATGCATTAAATATAACCATAAAAATCTAGTACACATCGGTTCATGTTTCTTAAGACGTTCAAGCATGTTACACAATGGAGATCTGCCAGTTTTCTTAAGCCTAACATTGAAATCATTCATCCATTACAACTATAAACAAGCAATCAACCTATAATTAACATCTAGGTTTCAATACATCTATTGTAACACCCCAACCCGATAAGGGTAGAAGTATTACATTACAGTGACATATCAGAACAACCACAGACATATTATTTATAAATACAAAGAAATTCAGGGTTTACAAATGATACATCTGAAACTACAAGGTTACAAAATAAATACTAAGTCTCATAGAGTGAAACTTCTTCTAATCGTCTCTAGTCCAGCGTAACTATCAAAGCATAGTCTTCTAAGTCCAGACACACTCTCTTCCCATAACCCAGCTTCCTACTAAAACCTGCCGCAGGAAAAGGAAATGCGGCTGAGCTACGAGAGCTCAGTGAACAGATATAATGGAAACAAAGCAGTGGTAACGGAACAGTAAAGTAAAAGAATAATACCAGGTATAACAAGAGTCAGGAAGGAATATAAAAGAGTTACGCATACATACCAAGGGTTAAGAATGGTTACAAAGGTAAACGTAAATGAAACCAGAACCCACCACAATCCCAAGTCAAATCAAGTCAGGTCAAATGTCAAGTCAAGTATCAGGTCATAAGGTCACAAGGTTTCAGGAGAACAGAAATCCTCTACGAGCCCAAACATATCAAATCAAATCACATATATCAGGGTGTATGGAGGGGTGACCTCAGCATACCAGGTACAGGGTTGAGGGGATACCTCCAGGGTTGGAGTCATGAGCTCCCAGGGTTGTGAAAGACATGTATCGCACACACTCGTCAGTCACCAGGATATAACAGGAAATATAATAAATCAGGACAGGTCTAGGATGCATCCATGCGCCCCCGCAGGCCACAGGGTCTTCTCTACATAACAATCAAATCAGGTCGGGGACGGTGTAACCAAATCACTAGGGCTACACACTAGTCATGCCGGTGGTGCATCACAGACATGGACATGAAACCCTCATGCCTAGTGGATGGCTCGTAGTCTCAAACTGTGGGTCAAGGTCAAGTATCAAGTCTCGGGTATCATGTATCAGTTATCATATCAGGGTTCAAGACAGGAGATAAATGCCGGGGTTCATTATCAGGAGGTCCACATCAAAAAGATCAAATACTGGAAGGTTCATAATGGTTTATTATAAGAAATCCTTTTTACATGGTTTTAATAAAATGATCGTTAGAACAGTTTCATAATAAAAGTCTCTTAAGAAAAAGTTCAAAAGTTATATATGAAGAGGTTTTAAAATCCTATGCACCTTTAAGTATTTTCAGGGTCCTAAATATTCAGGTTACCGGGTTATGCACAGGTCATGTCAAGTATTAAGGAAACGTAACAGGGTTCGAGACAAGGTTTCAAGTAAAGGTTCAAGTCAAGGGAATCTTATCAAAGGTTCACAATACATGGGAACAAAAACAAGGTTCACAGAACAAGGGGTCATAGCAATGGCTTGGGAAATCCTAAACAAGTCAAAATCAGAAATCAAAAGAAACGAAGGCTCCTTACAAGAAGAGCAGAATATCTGTACCTTAAACCGCCAGGGAAACACACACTAGAAACATAAGGATCGGAATAAACTCCTTCTTCAGCGAATCTACACGAATTAATGATCGGCTTATTATTAATAACTTATTCAATTCAGATTTCTCATCTTAGCCGGCTTTCCAGTTTTTGTAACTTTCCATTTAAGTAAGTCTCTCAATTTTTAGGGCTTAAGTACGAGTTTACTTATTTCACACATTACCCCTTTAAGTTTCATTATTTGCAACTTAGTCCCATAAGTTAAATTAATTACGAAATGTCCCCTTAAGTTTAATTATATTCAAAACCTTCCTTAACGTCGCATTAATTGGAAAATCATAGCTTATGATCAATTTCACCCTCCACAACCAAGTTATAACCTTAATTAGTCTTTTAGTTGTAATTCCAGCTTTTATTCATAAACAGGTCACCATTTTCCGAATTTTTAAACCACATCAGAACTCAAAAGAAAAATTCACCAAAATTCACACATGTACTTCAATGTATTTAGAAAAAACACGAATTTTCCCAGAATTTATTTCTAAGTATAAATACCCAAAGAAAAATCGTTTACCCAGACCTACCCAGAAAATGAACTGCAGAAACACCCCGAAAGTTGGCTCTTCGTTTACCCATTTAAACACTTTAGAAAAATTTACAAAAATTCCAGAAGGTCACATATATACCAAATATCACTCCTGTAGAAGGAGAGCCCATAACTCGTTATAGTTTAAAAATGAAAAATCTCACACTCCAACTGATGTTTACGTTTCCAAAACTCAGGTTCGACACACGATCTCATAAAATTCAAAAAGCTTACCTCCCGACCTCCAATCATCATGAAACTTATATTTCCAGAAAGTAGACAAGTAGTACTTATGTTTAGACTCAAAAATCGCCCAAAAACACATTGGCATCATCAAGATATAGCCACTTCAATTCGACACAAAATTTCTGTCACTAACAGCTCATATAAAATCACAACAAAACCCTAATCCTTTAAACCTAATTGACCCATAGTTATAGTCTAGGGTTCTTAGCATGGTTATATCTTGTTTAATACTGTTGTTATGTCGAATTAAAACAGAAAACAAAGGAGGAAATCAAGACCTTGTTGTCGACTTGAAACAGAATCGAATAGGATCCAAACTAGGGCTCGGTTTGGATGAATTCACCACAACGACTTGTACTCCTTCTTAATCACCAATACTCCTTGATCCTCTCCTTCTTCTTGATTCAAACGAGCTAAGCATGAATGGTTATGGATGATTTCAGGTTCGGTGTAGAGGAGGAATAAGGAAGCCGCTACTTTGGTGTCCTAGGGTTTTTTTTTTGTGTGGCGTTTTTTTTTTTTTTTGGAGCGTACATTAGGTGAAGAACAAAACAAACACCGGTCCTCCCTTCTTATTCTTGTGGTAATTTCGAAATGGGCTAGGCCTAGGAGGTCATGGGCTCAAGTTTCGTGGGTTATGGGTTGAGCTAAAGTGGGTTTTAGTAGCGTAACAAAAGGAAACGGCCCAAACAATGTCCATGAAGTGTAATTAGTTGTCCTCGTATTTTATTTATGTCACGAAATTATTTTGGAGTTCAAAAATATTCAAAGATTTCCAACATGATGTTTCGTTAAAGTTTTATGGATTTATGGTTACTTGTTTAAATTATATTCGCGTATAATTATTTGTATCGTTATTTATAAATTTTAAATTTATACGTAAGTTAAGTGTTCGAGATTTTAGGGTTTTACAACTCTTCCCCCCTAAAAAGAAAATTTCGTCCGCGAAAATGAAGATATGCAAAGTTAGACGAAGTCGTAGCAAACCGCAAAAAGGTCGTCACAAACATTCTCACGCCCGGGGAGGTTCTTCCAAAAAGATCTTCAGACCAAATAGTATCTCATGACTCGAATCAAAATGAGGTGGGTTCAAATTTCTCAGAAGAAGACAAATTAGGTTGGTTCAGAACAAAAGGTCCATGCAACATAAACTGGACGATAGATGAATCTTCAGAAAGCTCATATGGAATACGAATAAGATTTCAAATCGAATTAATTCCACCAACAGTAGGAAGTTCTAAAAGGAGTTCAAGACTTATAATTGAGGTCAACAGGATTCAAATCGAGAGTTCAAACTCAACCAGATATCTAATGAACGGATAGATAGGATGAACCTAAAATCTCACTATTCGCGGATAGTCGCCAACGGAAAGAAATCTAAGGCTTCTCCAAGGCACTCCTCAAGATATCCTATGCCCACAACAAGTGCACTTTACATGACGTTAGTATTATCACGTTGATCAGGCGTCATAATACTAGCCTCACATAACATGCCCTCATGGTGGTCATCCTCTTTCTCAAGTCGTGAGTCAAAACCACCTATCTTAATCCACCTAGTACTTCTATTGTCCTCAACTCCAGGTCAGGCAAAGAACACCGTTCTCATAACAAATATCCATCTCCCAGAATGCACAAATGATCGTCAAATTTCTAAGAAGGTGCAAAGAAATGATTTTCATGCTCTTCCTCGTTTCCGAATGTACCATTAAGTCATACGATGACCATTTGCCCAAGTACTTACGAGAAAACATCATTTATCAATTTCACAAAATAGTCAAGGCTTTAGCTAATACTATTAGCGTCACTAACCGTCATAGCAATCGTTTACGAATACGGAAGGAGATTTCAAGAATAAACTCAATTCATCAGCAAGGAAACTTCGTGCTCCGAATTTAAACAAACACATAGTCGTTTCAGGGTGGAGGAATATTGGCTTCTAACAGAAATATGGTTCAAAACTTAGGTGATGCAAAGCATAAGCTTTCACTTCCCCAAAAGTGGTATCAACAGGATCTAACCAACAGCAAGGCACGAATCAGAGTGATTCGGAAACAAAGATACTTAAACGAATGCCTTATAGTCTACCCATTCCTCACTGGTCAAAACTTACGTTCCTACAAGGAGATCTTAAAGCAAATTTTCAAAGGTTGTCTTACGAGCGCCTACAGGGAAACTTAGTGGTCCTAACTTACACAGGTCAAGGGTAAATGTATTACGAAATCGCAGCCTGTCTCTCTGATACCATAATTGTAACACCCCAACCCGATAAGGGTAGAAGTATTACATTACAGTGACATATCAGAACAACCACAGACATATGATTTATAAATACAAAGAAATTCAGGGTTTACAAATGATACATCTGAAACTACAAGGTTACAAAATAAATACTAAGTCTCATAGAGTGAAACTTCTTCTAATCGTCTCTAGTCCAGCGTAACTATCAAAGCATAGTCTTCTAAGTCCAGACACACTCTCTTCCCATAACCCAGCTTCCTACTAAAACCTGCCGCAGGAAAAGGAAATGCAGCTGAGCTACGAGAGCTCAGTGAACAGATATAATGGAAACAAAGCAGTGGTAACGGAACAGTAAAGTAAAAGAATAATACCAGGTATAACAAGAGTCAGGAAGGAATATAAAAGAGTTACGCATACATACCAAGGGTTAAGAATGGTTACAAAGGTAAACGTAAATGAAACCAGAACCCACCACAATCCCAAGTCAAATCAAGTCAGGTCAAATGTCAAGTCAAGTATCAGGTCATAAGGTCACAAGGTTTCAGGAGAACAGAAATCCTCTACGAGCCCAAACATATCAAATCAAATCACATATATCAGGGTGTATGGAGGGGTGACCTCAGCATACCAGGTACAGGGTTGAGGGGATACCTCCAGGGTTGGAGTCATGAGCTCCCAGGGTTGTGAAAGACATGTATCGCACACACTCGTCAGTCACCAGGATATAACAGGAAATATAATAAATCAGGACAGGTCTAGGATGCATCCATGCACCCCCGCAGGCCACAGGGTCTTCTCTACATAACAATCAAATCAGGTCGGGGACGGTGTAACCAAATCACTAGGGCTACACACTAGTCATGCCGGTGGTGCATCACAGACATGGACATGAAACCCTCATGCCTAGTGGATGGCTCGTAGTCTCAAACTGTGGGTCAAGGTCAAGTATCAAGTCTCGGGTATCATGTATCAGTTATCATATCAGGGTTCAAGACAGGAGATAAATGCCGGGGTTCATTATCAGGAGGTCCACATCAAAAAGATCAAATACTGGAAGGTTCATAATGGTTTATTATAAGAAATCCTTTTTACATGGTTTTAATAAAATGATCGTTAGAACAGTTTCATAATAAAAGTCTCTTAAGAAAAAGTTCAAAAGTTATATATGAAGAGGTTTTAAAATCCTATGCACCTTTAAGTATTTTCAGGGTCCTAAATATTCAGGTTACCGGGTTATGCACAGGTCATGTCAAGTATTAAGGAAACGTAACAGGGTTCGAGACAAGGTTTCAAGTAAAGGTTCAAGTCAAGGGAATCTTATCAAAGGTTCACAATACATGGGAACAAAAACAAGGTTCACAGAACAAGGGGTCATAGCAATGGCTTGGGAAATCCTAAACAAGTCAAAATCAGAAATCAAAAGAAACGAAGGCTCCTTACAAGAAAAGCAGAATATCTGTACCTTAAACCGCCAGGGAAACACACACTAGAAACATAAGGATCGGAATAAACTCCTTCTTCAGCGAATCTACACGAATTAATGATCGGCTTATTATTAATAACTTATTCAATTCAGATTTCTCATCTTAGCCGGCTTTCCAGTTTTTGTAACTTTCCATTTAAGTAAGTCTCTCAAGTTTTTAGGGCTTAAGTACGAGTTTACTTATTTCACACATTACCCCTTTAAGTTTCATTATTTGCAACTTAGTCCCATAAGTTAAATTAATTACGAAATGTCCCCTTAAGTTTAATTATATTCAAAACCTTCCTTAACGTCGCATTAATTGGAAAATCATAGCTTATGATCAATTTCACCCTCCACGACCAAGTTATAACCTTAATTAGTCTTTTAGTTGTAATTCCAGCTTTTATTCATAAACAGGTCACCATTTTCCGAATTTTTAAACCACATCAGAACTCAAAAGAAAAATTCACCAAAATTCACACATGTACTTCAATGTATTTAGAACACACACGAATTTTCCCAGAATTTATTTCTAAGTATAAATACCCAAAGAAAAATCGTTTACCCAGACCTACCCAGAAAATGAACTGCAGAAACACCCCGAAAGTTGGCTCTTCGTTTACCCATTTAAACACTTTAGAAAAATTTACAAAAATTCCAGAAGGTCACATATATACCAAATATCACTCCTGTAGAAGGAGAGCCCATAACTCGTTATAGTTTAAAAATGAAAAATCTCACACTCCAACTGATGTTTACGTTTCCAAAACTCAGGTTCGACACACGATCTCATAAAATTCAAAAAGCTTACCTCCCGACCTCCAATCATCATGAAACTTATATTTCCAGAAAGTAGACAAGTAGTACTTATGTTTAGACTCAAAAATCGCCCAAAAACACATTGGCATCATCAAGATATAGCCACTTCAATTCGACACAAAATTTCTGTCACTAACAGCTCATATAAAATCACAACAAAACCCTAATCCTTTAAACCTAATTGACCCATAGTTATAGTCTAGGGTTCTTAGCATGGTTATATCTTGTTTAATACTGTTGTTATGTCGAATTAAAACAGAAAACAAAGGAGGAAATCAAGACCTTGTTGTCGACTTGAAACAGAATCGAATAGGATCCAAACTAGGGCTCGGTTTGGATGAATTCACCACAACGACTTGTACTCCTTCTTAATCACCAATACTCCTTGATCCTCTCCTTCTTCTTGATTCAAACGAGCTAAGCATGAATGGTTATGGATGATTTCAGGTTCGGTGTAGAGGAGGAATAAGGAAGCCGCTACTTTGGTGTCCTAGGGTTTTTTTTTTGTGTGGCGTTTTTTTTTTTGGAGCGTACATTAGGTGAAGAATAAAACAAACACCGGTCCTCCCTTCTTATTCTTGTGGTAATTTCGAAATGGGCTAGGCCTAGGAGGTCATGGGCTCAAGTTTCGTGCGTTATGGGTTGAGCTAAAGTGGGTTTTAGTAGCGTAACAAAAGGAAACGGCCCAAACAATGTCCATGAAGTGTAATTAGTTGTCCTCGTATTTTATTTATGTCACGAAATTATTTTGGAGTTCAAAAATATTCAAAGATTTCCAACATGATGTTTCGTTAAAGTTTTATGGATTTATGGTTACTTGTTTAAATTATATTCGCGCATAATTATTTGTATCGTTATTTATAAATTTTAAATTTATACGTAAGTTAAGTGTTCGAGATTTTAGGGTTTTACATCTATGCAAACACATGAATGATCTAGCCTAGCGTGTTGAAATCAAGACAAGCATAAGATATATTCAAACAACACATAGACATATTGAATGAATTGAAAGAGGACTTATATTAATTGAACATGAAAGGTTTCAAGGGGTGAAAACCCTTGAAAATACTGTTACAAACGGCCTAGGGTTTATTAGGTTCGACCCTAGTATTCTCCACACAAGTTCGTCTTAATGAATGAAAAATAGAAAAGTATATATAGATTTTGTGAGGTGACGGCGTCAAGAGCAAATGTCTGACGCCGTCATCTCGCTGCCAAATAAATTCTCGGACTGCCTAGATCTGGGTTTGACCCCGTCACGTGTACTCCTTATGCAGGCCGTCACAAAGATTATTCTTGACACCCTTCTCTTGACGCCTTCAGGTTTTCTCTGGGTCGTCATGGATTTTACTCCTGACACCGTCACAATTTCCTTCTTGACGCCGTCAGGTACTGTTCTCAGCATGGAAGATTAAGTCTTTGCCGTTTTCTTCACTTTTATGCTCCAAAAACGTCCAAAATGCTTCCTTTTCCAGAATTCACTCCCAAAGTACCTAAAATCACAAAAGGAACGATTTAGGGCAATATTTGATCAAATAAATTCAATTCCGGGCTTAAATAACCCCCTAAAAACGGTTCATTTTTCGCCTCATCATATTCCCTTACACTTGAGATTTTCTTGTCAAGCAAATGCGCTTTTATTCTAGTCAAAATACAAGTTAGGGGTCATTTAACACTAATATAAAAGTAATTACAATAATTAATCGTTCCACTAAAGACCAAAGACAAGCACGGAGGTCATATACTAGCACCTCACAAATAGTGTTTAGATACGCACATCTCTCGGGTGTAATAAAGTATATATCACAATATGGAAATGGAAAACATCTCTCACTACCTGTCATGGCAAAATAGATTACCATAGGCTTGGGAAAGGATCAAACCTCCACCACATGGCGTAAGCACCTAGGATAAACTATCAAAGAGGTTTTTTAAAGGGTTGTAACGTTAGGTGTAGGGATATGGAATACACGGTTTTTTTGGATATACGCAGTCTTTACTGGTGGCGAGTTAATAATCTTGGTTAATTACATGTACAATATGGTGTTGCTAAGCCAAGACTAGACTCGACTTAAGCTAATAAATCAAAAATAACAAAAACATAAAATGAACATAGAATGAAAAGGGATGGTAGTCCGTATGTTTTTCTCTTTTCTTTTTTTCTATATATTTTTTTTTCTTTTTCTTGATTTTTTCGATTTTTTTTTTCATACACTCTTACCCTACCATCCAAAATAATACATCATAGGGAATGAAAATTCCCCTTACACTTGAATTTTTACATATTTACAATAAACTAATCTAATGACTCGAATCAAGATAATCAAAACACTTGGAGTACTTTTAAGATTAACGTACATATGGGGGTAATAAATGATATTCTTCCTCATTACTCCATAAAATAAGTACTTTACCCATGAGTCCCAATCGTCCCAAAACAATATGTACAAGAATATGACTCGACTTAGCAACCATGTAATCAATTAGATAATTAACTAAGGGTTTAAACAAATAACAATAATACACTAAAGATGAGTGCATACACGGAAGGCTAAGGCGATTTGGGTGTATATTTAAGTGGGGTGTAACAAATTCTTCCTTTAAGTAAGATGCTTAAAGTTAGAAACGAAAAGATAGGCTCGGAGGGGTGTACTAGGGGTTTCGTGTACCAAAACTGAGTACAACGCTAAGGTGTGGGAAAAATTAGTTGACTTAACTAGCCAAGTAATATGACTTAAATGGTCAAGTAATTATGATACGGGTTTAACACAAGGGTGATCCTAATGCCTCTTATCATGTAGTAAATCCTACTACACGAATGTAGTCTCACTAGCGGTCTCGGGATGCATCACTAATGCAAGTCCTAGAATCTAAATGCTACCGGTACACTCATAAGCACTAATAGTAAATGCTTTTCCTATCAAATATAAAGGCGAACCTCACATATTTGGGTGGAAAATTTTTCTGAATAGTACGGTTTTGTGCTAGTCATACAATCTCCTATCCATGAGACGCTTGCTATGGCTAAAGTTTCACTCCTAAATGTTGTAAAAAAATTTAAATTTGGCACTAAAATTACACTAACAAGTATTTCTCATAGTTTTATTACACATCTACTATCAAACAAACAAACTCAAGCGAAAGTGTATCTGTAAGGTATCATCATTTTACCCTCCCCTTACACTTAGGATGAACATTGTCCCCAATGTTCAAGTAAAGAATGTAAAATTGAAATAAGTAAAAATAATGAAATCAAATACTCCCCTGATTCGCTCGGTATGGATAATAAGGTGGCCAGGTTAGGTCTTCCTCCAAGAAAATGAACAATCGAAGCTTCCCTTCCAGAATATAAATCATCTTCTTGTCATACATAACCTGTAAAACTTGAGAAAACAGACAAGGCAACTTCGCAAAAAATCGGCGGCAATCTATATATGCTAATAAATCCTAGAAAACAAAATAAGATATAATGCTTATGGAATGATGTTTGCAGATTATCTGGAGATTATAAAACTAAAGATTCAACAAAAACTTTAAGACTCCGTTAGAAAAACAAAACTGGTAAAATTTCTAGAATTTTACATGTGACGCCGTCAAGAGTAAACTCGTGATGCCGTCAGAAGTGATCTGCAGAAATTCTTATGTTAAGTTTCTGGAAAAACTTCATCCTACTTCCTGGAAAATCCTGCAAAACATCATTATGACTCGATACAAGCATTTGACTCTAACAAATACGAATATACATGTTCACTTAATATTATGGAGAATCATGATCGGTTTTGTTTCTTAAAAACATATCCGGGGTTTCCCCTTACACTTATCTTTTGCGAAATACCTTTGGATGAAGTTAAGACTAGGCCAAACAACAAAATAAAGTATTTTCATCATTTTAGTTTTGAAACATGATCTACCAACAATAGAAATAAAGCATGCATACGGAAGCAAATAACAAAAAAACAAAAATAAAAATCACAAAAAGCATGGGTTGCCTCCCAAGAAGCACTTTTCTTTATTTACGAGTCTTGTAGCTAGACTCAAGGTCATGGGTTATTACGTAACCTCATCTTGTGAGATGGTGTACCCCATGTAGTTGCGGTCATTACTATCGTGGTGGTAGTCTCTCAATCTGTCGATACTTGCAATCACCTCTCCTCCTACTTTACTTCTCAAGTTAGCCATCCCATCTTGGCTTATGCTTTCAATTGTGAAAGGCCCATACCACCAGGGACTCAGTTTATCGGGAGGTATCGTTATCTCCAAGTGTCTTAAAAGTACTTAGTTCCCTTCCTCGAATGGTACATGGCTCCTCGTTGGTCGACTGTGTTCGAACTCGACATGAACTTCATTGCTTTTGCTTCTTTCATGTTTAGCCTCCTTGTAGCTTTTGATTCTTGCCTCCCATGAAAGTATTTTCTCCTGAACATGAATAGGTGACGAGTCAATGCTGTTTTTGAGCTTTCTCCCCCTCAAACTCTCTTACCCATATTGTAGGGTCATGGGGAAGCTAATCTTTCTTTTTCCTGATTTAAGTTCAATCTTCCTACTTTCATACATAATGACAGCTCTTGCGGTGGTGAGGAATGGTGCCCCAAGGATTATTGGCATGCATCCATCTCCCTTATCATCAATGATCATAAAATCAACGGGATACATGAATCCTGCGACATTGACCAACACATCTTCTGCGATTCCTAGGGGGTATACGTAAGAGTGTCCAGCGATGGATAGCCTAACACGAGTGGGACTGGCATTTTTGACGTTAGTTGGGTGTAGATAGTCAGGGGCATAAGATTTACTTCCGATCCTTGGTCGGCGAAGGCGTTTAGATATTTCAGATTCCAGATGCTGGCCGGTATCTCAAAGTTCCCACATGCCATATGCTTAGTAGCCACTTTTTGTACCCATAGTTTCTCGAATATCAGTCCTCCAGGTAATGTATCACACTCATCTTTTCCCTCTTCCTCCTTCTCAGAACCCTGTTTGGAAGATTGGTTACGCCCGTCACCCTTTAACCAATTTGTTATAGTGTTTTTGTTTATATCATGTTTCAGGTAGTAACTTAAGGATTGGGATTTTGATGGCTCTTCTACGGTTTGTTCAATAGGGGTTTCTACCTTCTCATTATCCGTATGGACAATTGTGATGGAATTAACAAATCGGGTAGTAGGGATGACGCTTTCTTTCCTTAGTAACATCCTTTGGGGGTTCTCTGGTTGGCATACTCTTCCATCAGGCTCATCATCTCATTCATTTTCTCTTGCATCTCCTCTTTTTGCTTATAAACTGCTTCCTCGAATCTAGCAAGCTGATCTGAATGAGTTACCATGTATTATCTCATTCGGGCTTCAAATTCTGGGCTAAGTTTCTCGGGAGGGGAATAAGGTGGGGCATAGTTTTGAAAAGTCTCAACATTGTCTCTAGAGGGTGACTCTGATAACGGCGTTGAAGTCATTTTCGAGACAGAATTGACAGTAGCCCGTCTAGGACTTAAGGGTCTCTTTTGCCTTTCCTCAAAATAGTCAACTTTGGCCTCAAGTTTGCATAGGAGTTCATCGGAGATTTGGTTAGTCCCTTCAGGTGTCGATATTGCGTTGATGGCCGCTTTTATAGAATGATTAAAATCCCATATCTCTTGATTATCGGCGGCAAGCTCTTCAATAATTGCCCAAGACTCCTCGGCGTCCTTATCACGCAATCTACCTCCCGCGGCCCTATCGATTGTATGTTTAGTGTGATAGTCGACATGATCATAGAAAATCTGAACTAATAACCAAAGGTTTATACCATGATGAGGGACTTTATGGAGGAGATCCTTGAAACAAGCCCATGCTTCGTAGAAAGTTTCACCCTGATGTTGTTCAAACATCAAAATGTCATTTCTAAGCATCGCAGTCTTCCCCGGTGGGAAGAATTGGGCAAAGAAGCGAGTGGTGAGATCATCCCATGAGGTGATGGATCCTGTGGAGAAACGTTCAAGCCATTGACTAGCTTGATCATGTAGAGAGAATTGGAATAGGCGTAATCGGGTCGACTCTCTAGTTGTAGCATCAAGGTCTATAGAATCTACTTGTTTAAGGAAGTCCTAGAGATGTTGATTTGGATCTTCGGAATGAAGTCCATGAAATGCACATCCGCTTTGCACCAACCGGATGGTGTCGGATCGCAAGGGAGACACATTGGCTCCTTGGGTTAGCTCAATGGTGTTTCGGTAGCCTTGGTGGCTAGGTCGGGAATACTCTCCTAGGGTTCGGGGCCTAAAAGGTTGGTTAGCTAGTGGTGGGTTTTGTGGGTGGTCTTGTTGTAGTAGGATGATGGGTTAAAAGATGTTACCATCGTCCATGATGTCGGATGGCGAAGAGTTACGAACAAAAACACGAAGAAGTAAGATAGACTAAAGAGAACCTAAAAATAAAAATAAAATCTTACTAGAAAGGAATCTAGCAAGTAGACCTAATAAAAAGAAATCCTAATCTAGACAATAACTATTCCCCGAAAGCGGCGCCAAAAACTTGATGCGTGGGAATTGCACCAGGCTTTACCTCTCGAGGGATTTCGAGAAGCTTACAACCCCCACCAGGCAGTGTACCTGATCGTTGTAGTATAGTATAGTGACAAGTACCGGGGGATTGATCGTTCAACTCAGGAATAGTGTCATTAGGATTAGAAAACCTAAAGACTAGGTCTAGAGATGAGGGATGATTCTTTTTGTATTTTTTTAGTTTTTATAAAAGCAATTAAAAATCTCGGTTTTGAAGGAGTTAGGCGGAATTAGTTGCTAGTCAACTAACCCAATTACTAAGATGCAATCAAAATAAAATATTAAAAATGAAAATAAACTAAATTAAACTAGTGGTGTGAGCAATATATGGGAGAATTGTGTTTACTTAGGTTTCACTACTCCCTAGATATCTTTTACAGGTTAATTACTTGTTACAGTTGCGTGGATGATGGATTGTATAACTTAATACCATTCATGGGGTGGCGTACTTACTTCCCCAATCCTATAAGCGCCTACTTCACTCCTATGTCGAGCCGGCTAAGAAGCCCCTAACATGGGATCACTAGAATTTGCTCATGCATTAAATACAACCATAAAAACCTAGTAAACATCGGTTCATGTTTCTTAAGACGTTCAAGCATGTTACACAATGGAGATCTGCCAGTTTTCTTAAGCCTAACATTGAAATCATTCATCCATTACAACTATAAACAAGCAATCAACCTATAATTAACATCTAGGTTTCATTACATCTAAGCAAACACATGAAAGATCTAGCCTAGCATGTTGAAATCAAGACAAGCATAAGATATATTCAAACAACACATAGACATATTGAATGAATTGAAAGAGGACTTATCTTAATTGAACATGAAAGGTTTCAAGGGGTGAAAACCCTTGAAAATACTGTTACAAACGACCTAGGGTTTATTAGGTTCGACCCTAGTATTCTCCATACAAGTTCCTCTTAATAAATGAAAAATAGAAAAGTATATGTAGATTTTGTGAGGTGACAGCGTCAAGAGCAAATGTCTGACGCCGTCATCTCGCCGCCAAATAAATTCTCGAACTGCCTAGATCTGGGTTTGACGCCGTCACGTGTACTCCTTATGCAGGCCGTCACAAAGATTACTCTTGACGCCTTCAGGTTTTCTCTGGGTCGTCATGGATTTTACTCCTGACGCCTTTACAATTTCCTTCTTGACGCCGTCAGGTACTGTTCTCAGCATGGAAAATTAAGTCTTTGCCTCTTTCTTCACTTTTATGCTCCAAAAACGTCCAAAATACTTCCTTTTCCAGAATTCACTCCCAAAGTACCTAAAATCACAAAAGGAACGATTTAGGGGAATATTTGATCAAATAAATTCAATTCCGGGCTTAAATGACCCCCTAAAAACGGTTCATTTTTAGCCTCATCAGCTTTCAACTCTCATTGGGCCACATAAGTCCATGTGCAACATATGTAACCTTGCTTCCGAACTAGGTACGGTTTTGGATTTATATGATGCTCTTTTACTTTTTCCTTGTTCGCATGATGGAAATAGGTGTTCCTTGGTGTATTTGAACTTAGGAAGTCCGGTGACGATGTTGTCTTTGGCTAACTTGTTGATGGTGTCGAAATTGAGATTGGATAAACGTCTATGCCACAGCCAGGACTTAGTTTCGGTTGCCCTTGTCAAAAGACAAATTGGTGATGTAGAAGCCATTTGGTTGATGTCGATAGCATACAAGTTTGTGCCACGATTACCAGTTAAGAGATCATCACCAACCAAATTTCTAACAAAAATCGTGTTTCTCCTAAATGCAACTTCTAAATCTGCATCACAAAACTGCCCAACTGAAAATAAATTATTTCCCAACCCTTCGACGTACTAAACTCGAGTGATTAAAAAATTCCCAAACCGAAGATCTCCATAACCCTGAATAGCTGCTACATGATCATTTCCAAAGCGTACAGTTCCCATGAATTTCCAGATGAAATTGATCAGCAGCTTTAAATTCCCGGTCATGTGCTTGGAGCAACCCGAGTCGACAGTCCAAAGACATATTTCGATAACCTGCCAAGAACAGAAGAGTTTGTATTTGGAAACCGTTTTGAATTTGGTTCCATGGGGTTAGGAGTAAATTCTGAATCACACACATCAAAGGTTGCTACATGTTTATTTTGAACAACTTCCAATTTGCCATTCTGAAGAATGAACTCTCTACCCGTTGGTATCCACATACAAAACTTAAGGTAGTTCCTAGGCATTCGACTACTAGTGGTTGACCTAAAGTGTATAACTAATCTTTCTATAGATCTAGATCTAGCACTAGTTCCCTTTGGAACATACTTCTGTTCATGCGTAACATTTATATTCTTAGAAACACATTCATCATGAACATCATTAATTAAACATTTCTTGCATATTAAACAAACAGAGTCATTACATGCATTAGAACTAGTACTTTCGACATTACATTCAGGTGAATCATGTTTCTTATTACAAAGCAATAAATTCCTAGGGTGTTCTTCTACTTCTTTAACTTTATTCTTGCAACTACTCGTAGAGGCAGACGAGACTCTATTATTCCTTGTATTGCTCCTAGGCTTTAGTCTGCTGCTCCTAGAGGTTCTTTCTAATCCTGTAGAAGGTAAGGCACACGCGTTAGGATTTATATTGTTGTCCTTTTTTGCATCACTAGACTCTTTAGAATTATCCTTTTTTCACGCATTTGTCTTATATGTGGAGGCAGACGCATTAGTGGGACTAATCCTAAAAAGGCCAGGTGCTATCACTTTTGTTGTTTCGACAACTGCTTTTTCTTTATCAACAATCTTAACATTATCACATTGCTTGGGCAAGGGTGTTGGAGTGACTGGTTTTGTCAAATCCTTTTTCTCATCGACTTTTGGAGCAAACCGTGAAATTGACATTTTTGGTTTGTTAACCGGGTTTGAAACATCTGGTTTCTCCGAAGTCGATGGTTTTGCAAACTTAGTTTCCTCACCCTTTCCTTTTTGACTTTCAAGCTGAGCCCTCAAAATATCATTTTGCTCTTTCATGTTCTTTAAGGCACGTTCATACGACATTTTGTCATACTTGCTTTCTTCACTTTTTCGATCAAGTTGTTTGAAATATGACACATTTTCCTTTTCAAGCTTTATAAGAGCATTTTCATGTTTCGAAACAATTTCAGAGGTCTCAGCTCTTAGTCGTTCATCATCTTGAACCTAATATGTTTGTAAAATGATGGACATAATATCAGTAGTCATAACAGCTTCGAAGAGAGAATCATTTAACCTTTCCATAACATTCATGTTTTCACGAGTTTCATTAGCTTCGTTTACCAGGGATTTTTAATCCTTGACAAAGTCGGTCGTTTCTTTTAAGAAAGCATTTTCAAAATGGATTACCCTCGCCTTGATGTTATTCAGTGGGATAGTAATTTCTTTTTCAAACACCTTTTTCTGTTCAATATGAAAACTAGAATGCGAGTCGTTAATACTGATAGTAGTTTTAGATTTAACAATATTTTGAAGTTCTTGAATTCTCTTTTTAACGTCATCAAGAATGTCTCTAGCCTCACTTGTATTAAAAGTGTTGTTAGAGGACATTTGTTCCATTTTTGAAATAGATTTGGAAACAACTATCTTTTTAGAAAAGAATTTCGTGAATGGTCGTTTTATGGAAAACACAGATGGTTCTGTTTGTGGAACAAAAGTAATTCCCGAAAGTTTGTTCAATTTGTTTTAATCAATGGGTTTCAAATCCTTTTGTTTCATTTTATTTATGCTCTCTTCGACAAGTTCCATCGTTTGCACAGAATCCCGAACGACGGGAGGATCATGTTTGGTGTAAATCACATTACCATTATACAAAACATTTTGTTCTTGCTGAACTTTCTTGAGATTACGAGTTTTATTACCAAGAGCCATTTTATGTTTCGTATGTTAAATCGGATTAGTTTAATTTGAAATCATTTTCATTGTTTGACTTGACTGGCCCGACTTAACCATTAATTCTTTTAAATGTTCAATCATGTGTTCTGACTCTACAATTTCTTCCAAAATTTTATCTTCTTTCTTTGCTGATTCCTTTTTTAACTCATCCCTTTCTTTTTCAAGATTGGAATAAGCTGATTTTTGTTTAGAGAGTTGGTTTTGCAAATCAGAAATTTCCTCGTTTAAAGCTTTTATCTTCTTGAAAGAATTAACATCAAGTGTATCAAACTTGATTTGCAAAAGTTTTTCCCTTGAAACGGAATTTTGATAACCAGTTTCTAATTCAGACAATCTTTGGTTATGAAACTCAAAAGCTTTAACGTTTTCCTTGTAACTCTCAAGTTCAGTGGTCAATTTTACATTCACGGCCTTAACATCGCGATTGACCTTTTTTACATTCTCAATTTCAATACTGCAATTGTTCAATAATGTTTCAAATAAAGCATGTGTTTCCTCATCATTCTTACCATGCTGTGAAACGAAGCCTCCATTATGATTCACATCTGGAGTTGCTGAAGGAGTATTGCTACTACTTGGCGTGTCCAGGTATGTATAAGTGGGTGCTAGCTTCTCAGAGTGTTGTTCCTCATGAGGAGACATATCAAATATATTATTATTGTGACATGTGTTGAAGTTTGATACCTCAGATGGTGCATTGGTGTCATAAACAGGAAGTGTGATAATCTGTGTCATACTTAGCTTCCTGAAGATTTTCCATGAATATGCAGTTCGCATCGATATCCTCTCTGTCTTCCATGTCATCCATAAGAGTCATAAAATCATTTTCCTTTGCGTTCAACTGAAACTCTGCCTCGTTCTTTTGTGCCAACAGCAATGCTTTCTGTAAATACGCTGTGTCTCTTTTGTTCGGCTTAGTAGGACAGTTCCTTGCCATATGACCTACACCCTGACATTTGAAACACTTTAGCGGATTACCCTGATTTACATTTCCCAAATTCCCAATAACTAGAGCTGTAACATTCCTATTCTGATTACCCATTGCCTGATTACCAACATTCTGACCCCTCTGATTTCCAACAAACTGACCCATCTGATTCCCTACATACTGACCATACTGATTCCCTGAATACTGACCTGCATTCTGCATATTCTGATTACCCATATTAAATCCAGTAGCATATCCTTGCTGATTCCCATAAACTCCAACCATTTGGCCTCCGTTGCGCATATTGAAACTCGGCTGAGCAATCTGCTTGTTGCGAGTGTTCGATGAAATCCTTTGGTTGTTGTCAGTTGGTGTAGAATAACGTCCTTGGAATGCCTTTGTCAGAAAAGCAAACGCTTATGTCAAGGCTGCAGTAGCTTCATCATTGTCAGTGAATTCTGGTTCTTAGAACTGTGGGTATTGTTGTTGTTGAATAACATTTTGTTGTTGAGGTGGGTAGAACTCTTGTTGCAATTGTTCGTGGTGTCAGCTTGTTTCTATCATTCATTAAAGTGCAAAACCTTGTGTAGTAGGATTCAATATGTTCACCTTTAGTGGATGTAAAGTTCTCCCATTTAGTTAGAAGTTTGTTCTCAACGTCTTGTTGCCCAATCTATGTTCCATGACATATCCTTCTAACTCGTTCCCACATATCAAAAGCAGTTTCACAGCTGTCGATTGCAGCAAAGATCTCGCATGGTAATCTAAGTTAGATTAAATGCATTGCCATATCATCAGCGGCGATCTGCTTCTTGTCTTCATCCGTGTAGTCTGCTTCTGTTTGTTCACGCACGAATGGTAGAGTAGGAGGTGTTGTATTTGGATTACCTTCAACTTGAACTTGTCATGGCTTAAATGGATCATTTATAATGGAGTTGATCATAAATTTACCATCAGGCTTTGTTTTGATGTAACGAAGCATGCGGCTTGTCCATGGAAGATATCCACCTTTTTCAAGCATTGGAGGTCGGTTTTCCGCACCGGCTGCATGAATGTCTTGCTGAGTTGCCATTGATGAAGTGTAGATGGATAAAGTTGATTCTTGGATCGATTCAATGAAGTAGGAGTTGTGTTTAGTGTAAGTTGATGCAAATTTTTATGGTGAAAAATTTGATCTGAAACCTTAAAACCTCAATAACTTCCGGTCTCACGGTCGTTTTGACAGCAAATTCGTCGAAAACGGAGTTACGGTTCAAAAGTTATGGCCGTTTGAAGTTTGGTTGTCAAAAGTCAAATTCTTATGCGTAAACCCTGAACTTATGCGTAAACAGTGAATCTTATGCGTAGACTGAAACTTATGTATAGCCTGAAACTTATGCGTAAACCTAAATCTTTTGGTTAACCTAGAATCTTACGCGTAAGAAAGTTATGCGTAAGCTTTAAGTTATGCGTAAGATCTAAGATTATGCGTAAACAAGATTGTTTATGCATAGACTTTGATTTTACGCGTAAACTTAGATTTTATGCGTAAGAATGTTACGTGTAAGGTTTTTTCAACCAAACTGATCTCTCAAACTTGTCCAAGCTTGAAAGATATCCCATGTCGAAGTATTTCACTAACTTGTCCAAGCTAGGAAAGTACTGAGTAATCTCTGAGCGTTGAAGAAAACTTTTGCGTAGGATCTTTCGCGTAAGAACTTATGCATAGAATCCAACTTAAGCGTAGAATTCAGCCTTTTCGTAGAAACAGACTTTAGCGTAGGATCTTATGCGTAGGATCTCAACTTATGCGTAGGATTTCAATCTAACGCGTAGGAAAAGGGTTTTCTGCTTAAACTTAAGCGTAGAAAGTGATGTTATGCGTAGAAAATGGGTTTTTTTGCTAAAACTCACGCGTAAAAGTACCAAAAGGTACAATTTCCAGCTAAGAACTTGGTAGTGCTTGTCCTTTTTACGCGTAAGATGACCCAAACAGCTAAAAATCCGATTTTTTTCAACCAAAAACACTTTTTACACTTGTTTCTTTTGATCAAATCTTTCCCAAAACACTTAGAAACACTAAAACTTCAATAAAACCAACAACTTTGACACTAAAACACGTAAAGATCGAAGCTTTATAAAGAAAAAGACCACGTTTATAAGAAAAAACACAACTTTTTAACACAAAACTTGATAAAAACGATTTTCCCACACTCCTAAATCATTGTTAGGCGAATTATACCACTTGTAGGACCTTAAAACTATCAACTTTAACACAAATATAAGCACAAGATGAAGTAAAGATGGTGACTTGATGTTATATATGTGTGGCGTTAATATTGAAAGAGAATGATAAGATGAAGAGAACTTTTATTAAAAAGAGGTACACAATACACACACAAGCATACACCTCAAATGAGCCTTTGAGGTGTTTTATATAGTACATAACATATGATGCCCTAAAGGCTTTCTATGGGCTTGGGCTTGGACCTGGTTCATGTAAACATTACAAGGCTTAGATAACATAACACATAACATATTAGCTTGCCAAGTCCAAAGCCCAATGACTAATCTATTACATATCTAAACTCACGACACAAAGTTCTTATAATGAGAATGACCATCATGTTTCTATTACATATTATTAATGCTGACACACTTAATGACTTAACATAGTCAACCGGCGACCTCTGTTCATCACTAAGATTAAAATCCTTAGATATCGGAGTAGGGGATTATGGGAAATAGGATAGGCAGTTTGACCAACTGGCCTATTGAATTGAAACCCCAGATAATACGATAGGATGCATTCATAAAAAACTTGTCATGTTAATAACAAGAGTAGTAATTAGGTTAAAATTGCTTTCTCTATCTGATTTCCTTTATTACTTTTAATTTGCTTTGTTTATTTATTTCGCACTTTAGTTTAATTAAATCATCAAAACACCCCTTTTATTTAGTGACATTTAAACTTAGATATTTTCCGCACCTTAGCTCTTGGGACGACATCGGCTTTACCATCTAGCTATACCTCACACGACCAGGTACACTACCCATTAGTGCATTATGTAGACCTTAGGTCGACGGGAGTTTATAAATTTAAAACCTGGTCGGTAAATCCTGCATCAAAATTATAAAAAATATGTGAAATATTAAAATATTTTTTATCTCAACCATTTATTTATTTTTAGATAAAAGGTGGAGATGTGTCCCTTTGTATATAAAAAAAATAGTATCTATCTTACTTTATTATAAAGCATTAATACCTACTAATAATGGAAATTTTTAAAATTAAGTAATCCAAATTATAAAGATAAAATTACAAGTAATTAAAACATAGTTTTTAACATTTATAAATTCTTAAGCTCAAAGTGCAACTAATTTAATAGAAACACTAACATTAAATACAATAAATAAATCATTACGTACATTAAATACAATAATTAACTGGTCAATATATACAATTAATACAGTTATTAAAACACCCCTAACATAAGAAATACAAATTATCAAGCATATTTTACAACCAACTTAAACACAATTCGTACACTAAATATCATTAATACAAATAATAAAGCACACTGTATAAATATTCAAGCCCGAGTGGGCAACGTGCCAAATGGGCTTGATCTAGAATGGGCACGGGCCAAACGGGCTCCAGCCCGAATGGACAAAAGACAACGGGCTCAAGCCCGAACGGGCACGAGCAAAATGAAATTCTTAATATCCGTAAATTTTGTCACACCCCCAAAATCAGGTCCAGCGAAAGCATACATGTAGCTGGGGTGTAACTCAATTGGTATTACAACACAAGTTCAAAACTGGTTTTCACTTCTATCATTTAGAATAAAATCATTTAACCAAAAGTATTGAATTTACATCGTTAAAATATAGTGTGGAAGTAGGCCCGTAAAATAGTTTAAAATGGTCCCCAAGTGAATATCAGAGTCTTCTATGACCATGCCATGCCCTGCCAAAACCTCCAGTAGCGTGCCATTGCTTAAAACCTGAAAATACATGCTAAAGAGTGTCAACACGAGGATGGTGAGTTCATAAGTTTGTATTAAAACAATAGTGTTGTGAGTACAATAGAGAGTTTTGTGACCATTGTGTAACTCACAATGTCATAAAAATAAAGTTTACCTTACAGTAAAATCAGGATTGTGGACCATGAGTAGAGTATGTGATCATTACAACAGATATAATATCACATAGAAAAATAGTCTATTACGCTAGCGCTAAGTTCATGCAACCGAAGCTATAACAGTGTGCATGCTCTAGAAGCATGTTAAATATAAAGGCCCGGCAAGTGTTTATCCCGTTACACTTGTAATTCGACATGTTATACGCTCGCGTTTGCCTATCCGGTCAAACCGAACGGGGGAGTCACCACCAATAGATCTATTTATAACATTCACGCTTCCCAGCAGGAATTGACGGTTCATGAGTTTGGGCATAGTGGGATTCAAGGGCTTAGGCTAATTTGCGTAATAGTTTAGATAAAACATAAGTTTCAGTATGGTCCATAAAAGTGTTTGCATAAAAGCAATAGTTCACAAGGTGTGTTGCATAAAAGCAAGAGTTCATAAAGTGTGTTGCATAAAAGCAAGTGTTCATAAAGTGTGTTGCATAAAAGCAAGAGTTCATAAAGTGTGTTGCATAAAAGCAAGAGTTCATAAAGTGTGTTGCATATTTATCAAACGCTTGTGTATGCGAGAAAAATAATCAAGTATGCAACTGATATACACATAGGTGCATTTAAATAATCAATCAAGCCTTTAAAGAAACAGTAGTGTTTAAGTAAACAATTGCGCATTCAAGCATTGAGTTTAGTCAAAAACGAGCATGTATTCTCCCCCAAAACAGTTATAAAAACAGGTAAAAGTAGGGGGTATGAACTCACCTGGTGCGATAGCTATGATGACAAAAGTGGATACATTGAAATGAGGCACGATCTCTAATCGCAACCTAATATGAATGATAGTTTCTAATGTAAGAAACGAAATGATGCTACACATGCAAGTACGTATGTTATCGATACCACTCGTTAGTTTTGAAAATAGTGTTTATCGTCAAAAATTACATTTTTGACGTCTCGTTAAGTTAATAACCACTTTTCATGTAGTTGTGTTGAAAAGGTACTCCACGATCCTCGTTTGGTGTTTTATCGGTAAATATAAGGTTTTCGCCGCAAAAATAACGTTTTCATTACTTGAAAATATGACCAAAATGGCCTCGCAAAACTAGTCGCGAAATATTGTACGTTAAGTGTTAATGGTCAAGCTCGGCGTTTTTGAAAACCTTGTAACAATATCTTGAAGTCGTGTCATTTAACTTTTGGCTATACGGGTCTTGATCGATGAGAAAATCGACTCTCATTGTTGTTACTTGAAAGTATTATGTTCAATACTTAGAAAATTTCATTATAGCAAAAGCTGTCAAAATATATATAGTTTATCGGGTATATAGATGAGGTCGTAGTTTATTCGTTATGAGTCCAATGATCAAACGGCCAATTGGTTTGAAAAGCTTGCTGGGAGATCTTGATTTCATAAAACTACGGCTCGGACTCAAACTGATCCGATCATAAAGAAAAACAGCCGTGAAAGTGGTGTCTCGCAAAAACAGTTTACGTCAAAACTCTATTAGTGTACAAAAGCTGATGGAAAAATATATATATCGTCGGATTTCAAACACTTGTATCTTTTTCGTTATAAGCCCGTTTCCTATGTTCTTTATATCCCCGCGAAGGTAATCAAGTATACTTTAGGTTTTTCAAGGTCTCGGCTAGTCAAGATATCACTAAATCTCAGTTTTCCTAGCTAGAAAAATCGGGACAGATTCAATATTTCAGAAAATATAGTTTTCGTCGTAAATCTTGAAAATAGCATATCTTTTTCGTCGTAACTCGGATTTTATCCCCGTTTTCGGCCATAGTTTCGTCTTGGAATGTATTTTCTAAATCTTGGGTCCAAAGTTACACCCTAGACCCTGAGTTTCCCACGTTTTGCAAAAATGGACAGTAGCTTTTATATAGTTGTAAAAATCAACTTTTCTAGTTCAAGGCTTGTTCAAAAGTTAACCAAACTTTCTCAAATCAACACCACAATTACCCAATCCTACCATACACCTTCTTAGAGTGTCATGGGTTCCTAGTCTTCACCAAAAATGGTGGATCTCATGAGATTGTTAATAAAATTTATAGATCTATGTTTATAAAAACAAAATGAGTAATAAGTGGTATGGATCTTACATACTTGCATGTTTTACCAATATATCTTGAAAATACATAAAAATATAAAGTAAAAGAAAGTATGAAAAGATCAAAAGTGTTTTTGAAGCTTACTTGAAGATTTGAGGTGATTTGATGAGAAATTGATTAATAATCTTGGGTTTTTACCACAAAACCCCAACTAGATCTTGATTAGGACTTGATTAAACACTTGATTCTTGAAAGTTTATGGTTCCCTCTTTGATTGTATTTCTTGGCCGATTCATATAGAGAGGAAGAAAGGGATGAGAACTTTTCTAGTTTCTTGAAGTATCTAATGAGAGAAATTAGGAAGATATGGATATATGTGTGTATATATATATAGCCATAAGTTCAATGTGGTCAAAGATAATCTTGGTCTTGGTCCAAGTAATTAAATGTGTCTATGGTGTAGGGTGGCTAGGGGAGGGTGGCAAAAGGAGCAAAACAAGGGAAGTTTGTGGGCTAATAAATTATCTTGTCCAATATCATGTGTTTGTTTAGTTTTTGTTGTGTATTGGGTGTTATCGGGTACCGAGTTAACTAAAAATAAATGTTAACGAGGTGAAATAAAATACGACGAAATTATAAAAGTTGTAAAATAATATTCCTGATGAGATTCGGGTGTTGAAATAATTATCGAATTGAAATAACGCAAACCGACGGAGTTATAAGCTCCGACCGTAAAATATAGTCATTGGTTTCAAAACACCGGGTAAATTAATAATATAATTTTTATATTATTATTATGAGTATGTAAATATGTTAGGATCATAGTCGGGAGTATTGGGTATACGTTAGTAGTAAAACTGAGTGGTATCGTTAATTACCAATTAAACATACGTAAATGGAAATAATGCATATCCGTGTAGGTTCTCAAGTTATGATGATGTGTAGATTATTCCAGTCTATATCGAGTGTCATTAATGAATGATGCATGAATTCGCAGCTAAACCTAACTGGTTACGCGAATTTAAAGACTCGTAAACTCAGTTTACGAAAAGACGAACGTTGATCATGAATAGTGATTTCCCTTCGGGAATGAATAGTGTCACATGAATAGTAAAATTTCTGAACGCTTCTCAGAATCACAAACTGACTCCGAAAACGATGAATAGTAAAATGATGAATAGTGACCGATGAATAGTAATTGATGAATAGTAACCGATGAATAGTGAATAGGAGAAATGTCCCGAAAATGCGGGTTGTTACAGTCTCACCCCCTTAAAAGGAACTTCGTCCCGAAGTTCAGTTTGTGTTGGTCTCTGAAGTTGTATTGTTGATGATTCTTATCGTGTAAGCTGTTGAGCTCTAACAAGGTTCAAGTTTGACGGCCACCAGGCCTACTCTGTCAGAAATGTTGAATGGTCCAGTGTATATCGGGTTCATGAATGCTTACTGGACTAGAGAGTTGGGCTTTTCCCAATTTCAATTCGTCAATGGATGTTGGCACATCGGCCATAGAGTGCTTCAAATGGTGTAGTCTCTAAGCTCGTGTGGTAACTATGGTTGCAACTGAATTTGATTTATGGAAAATGGTTAGTCCAACCATTTCTAATGTCAATCACACCCGATTTGGGCATATCTCCCTATGTTTGAATCATTCTCAAATTCTGACCATTGGTCTACAGATGATAGGTGGTGTGGTTCCAAAGAGATCTTAATGAAATCATTAGGAGTTGAGGTGAATCGAATTCCTTTATTAGAAATAACTGAAATGGATATCATGAATCTTGTTTTGAAAGACTTACAAGGTTAAGTCCGTCAAAGGGTGTTGTTAAAAATAATAGATTAGGATAAGGTTGTGATCCTCCGCAGGATGTCATGAATTGAGTTTTTCTCCACCTACGATGCTTAGTCTCCATTACTAAGATTTTCCCCAAGTTATATGTCATCAAATCACCAACTCCTCCAGGTATAAGTGATGTAATATAGTGATTGATTTGTCAAAGTTTATTTTGAGATTGTGTGTTTGGTTCATAAACCTTCCCTGAATAAATGAATTTACAACTTTAAGCAACCGGCTTTCCAAGTAACATTTTTCTCGATGTTTCAAAATTTAGTAGTTATGCAAGATAGGACAATTTTCAACATAAGGTGGATAATATGGTTGACCAAAGATTGATGTTTAAAATTTTCTAATCATTCAATAGTGTTGTGAAAGATTAACCAAAAGGAATTTGCTTGTCAAAATAAGTGCCTCAGAAAAGTGTTTTGTGTAACGGTAGTTTGGAGAAAAATCCATTTAAAGTGAACGTATCAAGAGGATAAAAATAGCCAGGTATGTATGTCTGCACAAATGCATAGGTGTTTAACATGTTTGAATAAAGTCTATTGGTGAGGACATGTTCAACCGAAGGTTCTATAGTCTTGGTTAGAAGGTTGGATGTATCTCTATAGTGTTGCTTAGTGAGCATTCGCATCGAAACTAATCTTGTAATTCAGTCAAGCCAATACTTTCCAGATGGGGGAATTGTGGCAATCAGGCCAGTGATAGTGGTTCAAATGGTTTTTGTGGTATCCTGAGATTTCTGTTGAGTTTTGAATGGTTTCAATGTACTGAGGGATCCTCCTTTTAGATGGTATGGAAAGTCTTTCCTAGGGAGGTCATTGATAATATCCACTTATCAATATAGGGAGTAGTGAGGAATGAGTGACATCGGAGTCTATAGAGTGTTAGCTAATTCCTTATATATGGGGATGGGGAAAGGAAATGATAATGAGGGTGAGAAGGGGAAAGATTGTGACAACTGCGACAAAATGAGATTGTGATAAAAGAAAATACTGTGATATAAATGTATCGTGCATAGACGTAAATGTCTATGAGATGAAATGACTAGTTTGCGTGCTTCCAATCGGTGGTTAACGAGATGGTGAAAAGTATGAATGTTCTGCCAACGAGTGTTTACACACACGTAAATGAAACATTTGGGAATTGAGTAGAGAATTCAATCCAGACAGAATTTTATTATAACCATTCTCAGTATTGCAAAATTCATTTCTGAGTCAGACATAGGTGGTCAGCCTATATCTCACTATCCCAGGTTGAATATAGATGACCAGTCTATATTCCACCGAGGTTCCATGAATTTTGAAATACTCAGCTCAGTTATACTAAGACTATGTCCTTCCCAAATACCAAGACGTTCTGAAAGACAAAAGCAAGTGACCAAACTCGAGGTCAAATTATGAAGCTATGCAAGGAAAAGCATAACGTGGTGACATATACGATACATGAGCATGCTTATATGAAAGACAATTATAGTAATCAACTATAATAAGTGAATATAACATATCAGATAATGAGACACAAATCTCATCACCTATGTCAGCAACTAACCACAAATGAGGCTTCAGCTTGGCAGGCAGGCACGTGACGGTCATAGGGTTATGTTTTCGTGAAAGTAGCTATAGTCTAGGTTTTAAAAACACTTAGTTCGCTATAGCCAAAGCTCTGATACCAATCTGTCACACCCCCAAAATCGGGTCCAGCGGAAGCATACATGTAGCTGGGGTGTAACTCAATTGGTATTACAACACAAGTTCAAAACTGGTTTTCACTTCTATCATTTAGAATAAAATCATTTAACCAAAAGTATTGAATTTACATCGTTAAAATATAGTGTGGAAGTAGGCCCGTAAAATAGTTTAAAATGGTCCCCAAGTGAATATCAGAGTCTTCTATGACCATGCCATGCCCTGCCAAAACCTCCAGTAGCGTGCCATTGCTTAAAACCTGAAAATACATGCTAAAGAGTGTCAACACGAGGTTGGTGAGTTCATAAGTTTGTATTAAAACAATAGTGTTGTGAGTACAATAGAGAGTTTTGTGACCATTGTGTAACTCACAATGTCATAAAAATAAAGTTTACCTTACAGTAAAATCAGGATTGTGGACCATGAGTAGAGTATGTGATCATTACAACAGATATAATATCACATAGAAAAATAGTCTATTACGCTAGCGCTAAGTTCATGCAACCGAAGCTATAACAGTGTGCATGCTCTAGAAGCATGTTAAATATAAAGGCCCGGCAAGTGTTTATCCCGTTACACTTGTAATTCGACATGTTATACGCTCGCGTTTGCCTATCCGGTCAAACCGAACGGGGGAGTCACCACCAATAGATCTATTTATAACATTCACGCTTCCCAGCAGGAATTGACGGTTCATGAGTTTGGGCATAGTGGGATTCAAGGGCTTAGGCTAATCTGCGTAATAGTTTAGATAAAACATAAGTTTCAGTATGGTCCATAAAAGTGTTTGCATAAAAGCAATAGTTCACAAGGTGTGTTGCATAAAAGCAAGAGTTCATAAAGTGTGTTGCATAAAAGCAAGTGTTCATAAAGTGTGTTGCATAAAAGCAAGAGTTCATAAAGTGTGTTGCATAAAAGCAAGAGTTCATAAAGTGTGTTGCATAAAAGCAAGAGTTCATAAAGTGTTTTGCATAAAAGCAAGAGTTCATAAAGTGTGTTGCATATTTATCAAACGCTTGTGTATGCGAGAAAAATAATCAAGTATGCAACTGATATACACATAGGTGCATTTAAATAATCAATCAAGCCTTTAAAGAAACAGTAGTGTTTAAGTAAACAATTGCGCATTCAAGCATTGAGTTTAGTCAAAAACGAGCATGTATTCTCCCCCAAAACAGTTATAAAAACAGGTAAAAGTAGGGGGTATGAACTCACCTGGTGCGATAGCTATGATGACAAAAGTGGATACATTGAAATGAGGCACGATCTCTAATCGCAACCTAATATGAATGATAGTTTCTAATGTAAGAAACGAAATGATGCTACACATGCAACTACGTATGTTATCGATACCACTCGTTAGTTTTGAAAATAGTGTTTATCGTCAAAAATTACATTTTTGACGTCTCGTTAAGTTAATAACCACTTTTCTTGTAGTTGTGTTGAAAAGGTACTCCACGATCCTCGTTTGGTGTTTTATCGGTAAATATAAGGTTTTCGCCGCAAAAATAACGTTTTCATTACTTGAAAATATGACCAAAATGGCCTCGCAAAACTAGTCGCGAAATATTGTACGTTAAGTGTTAATGGTCAAGCTCGGCGTTTTTGAAAACCTTGTAACAATATCTTGAAGTCGTGTCATTTAACTTTTGGCTATACGGGTCTTGATCGATGAGAAAATCGACTCTCATTGTTGTTACTTGAAAGTATTATGTTCAATACTTAGAAAATTTCATTATAGCAAAAGCTGTCAAAATATATATAGTTTATCGGGTATATAGATGAGGTCGTAGTTTATTCGTTATGAGTCCAATGATCAAACGGCCAATTGGTTTGAAAAGCTTGCTGGGAGATCTTGATTTCATAAAACTACGGCTCGGACTCAAACTGATCCGATCATAAAGAAAAACAGCCGTGAAAGTGGTGTCTCGCAAAAACAGTTTACGTCAAAACTCTATTAGTGTACAAAAGCTGATGGAAAAATATATATATCGTCGGATTTCAAACACTTGTATCTTTTTCGTTATAAGCCCGTTTCCTATGTTCTTTATATCCCCGCGAAGGTAATCAAGTATACTTTAGGTTTTTCAAGGTCTCGGCTAGTCAAGATATCACTAAATCTCAGTTTTCCTAGCTAGAAAAATCGGGACAGATTCAATATTTCAGAAAATATAGTTTTCGTCGTAAATCTTGAAAATAGCATATCTTTTTCGTCGTAACTCGGATTTTATCCCCGTTTTCGGCCATAGTTTCGTCTTGGAATGTATTTTCTAAATCTTGGGTCCAAAGTTACACCCTAGACCCTGAGTTTCCCACGTTTTGCAAAAATGGACAGTAGCTTTTATATAGTTGTAAAAATCAACTTTTCTAGTTCAAGGCTTGTTCAAAAGTTAACCAAACTTTCTCAAATCAACACCACAATTACCCAATCCTACCATACACCTTCTTAGAGTGTCATGGGTTCCTAGTCTTCACCAAAAATGGTGGATCTCATGAGATTGTTAATAAAATTTATAGATCTATGTTTATAAAAACAAAATGAGTAATAAGTGGTATGGATCTTACATACTTGCATGTTTTACCAATATATCTTGAAAATACATAAAACTATAAAGTAAAAGAAAGTATGAAAAGATCGAAAGTGTTTTTGAAGCTTACTTGAAGATTTGAGGTGATTTGATGAGAAATTGATTAATAATCTTGGGTTTTTACCACAAAACCCCAACTAGATCTTGATTAGGACTTGATTAAACACTTGATTCTTGAAAGTTTATGGTTCCCTCTTTGATTGTATTTCTTGGCCGATTCATATAGAGAGGAAGAAAGGGATGAGAACTTTTCTAGTTTCTTGAAGTATCTAATGAGAGAAATTAGGAAGATATGGATATATGTGTGTATATATATATAGCCATAAGTTCAATGTGGTCAAAGATAATCTTGGTCTTGGTCCAAGTAATTAAATGTGTCTATGGTGTAGGGTGGCTAGGGGAGGGTGGCAAAAGGAGCAAAACAAGGGAAGTTTGTGGGCTAATAAATTATCTTGTCCAATATCATGTGTTTGTTTAGTTTTTGTTGTGTATTGGGTGTTATCGGGTACCGAGTTAACTAAAAATAAATGTTAACGAGGTGAAATAAAATACGACGAAATTATAAAAGTTGTAAAATAATATTCCTGATGAGATTCGGGTGTTGAAATAATTATCGAATTGAAATAACGCAAACCGACGGAGTTATAAGCTCCGACCGTAAAATATAGTCATTGGTTTCAAAACACCGGGTAAATTAATAATATAATTTTTATATTATTATTATGAGTATGTAAATATGTTAGGATCATAGTCGGGAGTATTGGGTATACGTTAGTAGTAAAACTGAGTGGTATCGTTAATTACCAATTAAACATACGTAAATGGAAATAATGCATATCTGTGTAGGTTCTCAAGTGATGATGATGTGTAGACTATTCCAGTCTATATCGAGTGTCATTAATGAATGATGCATGAATTCGCAGCTAAACCTAACTGGTTACGCGAATTTAAAGACTCGTAAACTCAGTTTACGAAAAGACGAACGTTGATCATGAATAGTGATTTCCCTTTGGGAATGAATAGTGTCACATGAATAGTAAAATTTCTGAACGCTTCTCAGAATCACAAACTGACTCCGAAAACGATGAATAGTAAAATGATGAATAGTGACCGATGAATAGTAATTGATGAATAGTAACCGATGAATAGTGAATAGGAGAAATGTCCCGAAAATGCGGGTTGTTACAAATTTATTGTCAAAAAGAATATAATAAACTAAAATACATAATTTACGTAAAATTTTTATTTCAGGGTACCAGCCACTGCAACGCGCGGGTATCCTGCTAGTTAAATATTAATTATTTTAATAGTTTTAACGACAAACGAATTCAAACTAAAATGTATTTTCTATGTTTGTTTGTGTCTGTTTTTTAACGTTTGATAAAAAAATATAAACAAACATGGACAAGTTTATTATCTTAATAAACCATAAACACAAAAAGCCATTCGCTTAAGCATTTGTATTAGGTATGATGTGATGTTGGTGTGTACAAATTTTAAATTTATAAACACGATTACTGGATCTAAAAATAACACATACGAGCAAGTGATTCGTCCGTTATAGCAAGATGTGGATGGTAAGTCGGGATCGTTCGCAGGGATTTGTCAGTGAATCTAAGCGTAAGTTTAAAAATTAAATCTCTAACACAAGCAATAATAATAATAATAATAATAAGATAATTCAAATGATTAAAAACTACACTTACTTAGAGTAGTTAACTACTCATAAGATAAGCATGATTGTGATAACTCTCTTTAGCATGTTGGTTATAAGAATTAGATGGTGTATCTAATCTATCGTTTTTACAAGTTAAACATTCGTCATGATTTTAGTTTATAAAAACAAGCATTAGGTTTGGACCAATCAATTCAAGATCAATTTGAGGTTCATAAAGTTGGTTTAACAACCTTAAACATAAAAATAGTCTTTTGTTTAATCAAATACTCTTAAGAAAAGGTCAATTCAAAATGTAACCGATCATTGACAAAAAGGTTACAATTGATTATAAACAACTATGCTTTCGACTAATTAAGCGTTTACAACCAATCCGATTTGATTAACAAAAAGTATTTTCATTACAATTATACCTTAGTTCCTTTGTTTAATCAAGAATAATTATGGTGAAAAACAATCATTCATACACAAATGATTATAACTAGTTGAATAATAACAACTCTTTTGGCCAATGAAATTACAAGCAACTAGTTTAACTTGATTCAACAAATGTCACTATGAAACTTAAGTCTAATTGGGTTTTAGAATTGAGTTGAAATTGAATTAAAACATGTTATCACAATCATAGGCTAATCATTAAGTATTTAACATCATCTAAGCAAATGCACAAAGTTACTAGCCACTCATAGCAAACATGAACATAAACTCAGAATATTGAACATTAGAAATCATAATTAAAGTCTTACAAATGTTTGGAACTTGATTACAATAGAGTAGGAAATGATTCCCTAAGTATTGGTGTTGACTTCTAGAGAGTTTGACTTCTAGATGTTGACTTTTTTGACCTCCAATGTTTCCTGAACTTCTATGGACGAATTTCAGAACTTTGAGACTAGTAGGGAGCTATTTTATGATTGATTAGTTGTTGTAACTTGAGTTGTGTGTGAATTGTTGTCTACAAATAATTGCAAAGCCTCTATTTATACTACTCATCAAGCCTAGAGTCATTAATGCAGCAACTTGGCCTCCAAGGTAAATAGAAGGACCTAGAACACCAGAAAGAATGGCCTAGAATCAGGTAGAATGAAGTTCACAAAAGTTTTACGAGGCTGCCATCCGATCTGTAACGGGGCACGTCCGATCGGATGGATTGAACATTTTCATCCATCCGATCGGATGGATGTTTGACCAATCGGATGGATTGGTCTGACTGCGAAATCTTGTTCTTTCTCTTGGCTCTTCGTTCTTTTTCCAAACTTGGTTATTTCTTGTATTGGAACTTTGGAGTGATGAAAACTTGGATTCTTCTTTGTGAAATGCTTGAACGAATTGGATCTCAACTTGAAATTTGCAAACCCTTCTTTTCTTTCTTAAATCTTTCATTTTTTTCCTTTTTCCTGTTTTTGGCTACAAATGCTTTGCGAACATACTTTGATACGATTATGTGATAAAAGCATATAAAAATAACCAAATATCATATGTAAAAACACGAATAACGCTACTAAAAACAAGCACAATTTGAGCGTTATCAAATTCCCCACACTTAAACTTTGCTTGCCCTCAAAGAAATCTGGAAACAAAATATTATCCACATGGTACTTCAAAGTTGTTTAGGAAAAATGTGATGCAAATCTTCCAAGTACAAGTACAAGTTAGATTCATCATTCTAAGCTTTAATGGTTGAAGCATTGAGATGTTTGACAATACCCAAATGATTTTCTTGCTGGATAAACATTACTAATCACCTCACGAAAAAGGAATAAGATATAATTCACTCTAAATACTCATTTATTTGTAGCGGTGGAGTATATAAGAGAAATCACACTCATTGCTCAGTCATGACTTAAATATTATCATAAGTTTGTACAAGAAACATAACTACACCAACAAGGCGTAAGCACCAAGTATTCATATCAAAGAGGGCTTTTATTCGGGTTGTAATGTTAAGGCTTAAGGGTTAATACCAGGCTTATGTTCAAACATCTCATATAGAAATATAATAGTTTACTGGCGCGAATTCTTGATTACTTAAAAACCGGATGGTCACTAAAATATTTATGCACTTGATATTCTCACAAAGCCATTACTATATCCGGTTAGATAATGTAATTTGGTAAGGGTAGGGATAAGACATGGGATAAGTTTAGAGAGTGGAAATGATTTAAAAGAATATACAAAATAGTCAGAGTATACAATCCAAATGTTGCTAGCTATCTTGACCCACTATCATGTAATCTTCAAAAACTCCATGCTTGATCGAACAATAACTTTATACTATAGCTAATTGGCTACTTTATTTGATATATACATCTTTTTTTTCTTTTCTTTTTTTTTAACATAAACATACTTGTCACCATTCTAATTTGAGGACTTATTCTTTGCTTTGCTTTGATCACTACTTCCGAAATTACTACTTTCTTTATGCTTCATGATTTCCCACATAACATCCATCTTGCCATATAGCTAGCAACCAACTAAGACTTGAATAAGGGTAAGGCTAGGCTAAAAAGTGCAAAATCTTTTTGTATTTTTCTAGATTTAATCAAGAGAAAAGATTGGCTCAGAAGGTGTAACTAGGGGTTTCTAGCATTAAAATTGAACGCTAACAAAAAGGGTTATATTGGTGGTTAACTAGTCAATGAAACTAGCTAAAAATCAATATGGAAGGCTATTTGGGTTAAATCCTAAGATTACCTCTTATCATATATGTATACTTATATCACACAAGAAATGTGATCTCACAAAGGTCTCGAAATGATTTACAAGCACAAGTTCTAGAATAAATAAAATCACCAGCACACTCTTAACAAAAGATTTAAGCATTAAAGAATGTATGCTATATAAGAAACAGGCTCAAATCCTCACAATTTAGTGGAAAGGGTTAAAACATATGCTAGCTAATGTTATCGATCCCAGAATGGATTGCAATATTAATCGGGACACATCTCAATTTTTCAAAAATTACCGTTTATACCAGTGGATAGATCCAATTATTCTAATATATTAAATCCTAGAAATTACAAATAACTAGATCATAAGGGCAACAAAATTTAAAATTAAGCTAGAAATTTACGGATTATTCTTATTACCTATTCACCCCCCCCCCCCTCACACTTAAGTTAAGCGTTGTCCTCAATGTGATAAACGAACTTCAAAGCATGAAAATAGGGAAATAAGAGAATGAACCGTATTTTCCTTTGTTATTCTTTATTCCAAGTGTCCAAGTTTCTTCATCATTTCCTGTAGCAATCATAAAACAAACAAAATACCATATGTTTTATTAAAAATTAGTGAGACACCCCCACACTTATATTCAACCAAGTGGTTTAAACTTTGGGGTGTAATCACTGAATAAAAACTAAGAATGAAAAATAGCAAACACACGGGTTGCCTCCCGAGAAGCGCTTGTTTTATTAACGAGTCATCAGCCTGACTCAAACTTCGCAAGAACTACGTTGATGCGGTTTGGGTTTTATTTTTAGGATATTTTGGTACGTACAGCACGTTTCCTCTCACAATTCCTTATCCAGTTTCATCTATATCTTCCAGTGTAACTTTTTCCCGTGCTCTAGGAAGAGCATCATAGATAAAACCTTTCTCATGCGCCCATGGCGTCATTTCCTTGTAAGTGTTAGGAAAAGGTTCCATGAATGTGATAGCTTCGTATTCAGAATCGGATGGATATTCAATAGAAATTTTGCTCATTTGCTCGTTATCATAATACAATTTTATGCGATGGCCATTTACAATGAAACTTCTACCATGCTTGTCATAAAGTTCGACATATCCAGATTGAAATCCATGTTTCACTATATACGGTCCCATCCATTTGGGTTTAAGCTTAGGAGTTTTGAACTTGTATTTCATATTGAATAGCAGAACTTTATCACCAGCTTTGAATTCTTTTTTAATTCTAAGCTTTCTATTATGATCAACGTTGCAAAAATCGTGAATCGGTACTAGAGCGGTCGAGGACCGATTAGCGATTTTTGATCGATTAATCGGCCGATTTTCATGACTCGGCCGATTACCTTGGAAATCCCGCCATGTTCCATGGTCGATTACCGATTAATCGGCCGATTCGGCCGATTTTTGAAACACTGGTTATGATAAGCTTTGGTTCTAGCTTTGTATAGCTTGGAGTTTTCATAGGCTTGAAGCCTCAATTCATCGAGTTCATGCAATTGCAAGAATCTTTTTTCTCCAGCTATTTTGAGATCGGGATTACAACTCCGTAATGCCCAGTAAGTACAATGCTCGATTTCGAACGACAAATGACATGTTTTTCCATACAAAAGTCTGTATGGTGTTGTGCCAATTGGAGTTTTGTAAGCCATGCGAAAAGCCCATAGAGCGTCATCGATTTTGCTCGACCAAACAGAAGGATTGTCTTTAACCATTTTTTCGAGTATTCTTTTCAATGCTCTATTAGTGTTTTTGACTTGTCCGCTAGTTTGTGGATGATATGCTGTAGCAAAATGATGTTGAACTCCATGTCGTTTCATAATTTTCTCCATTTGCTTATTACAGAAATGGGTTCCTCTATCACTTAAGCTTTAGGGATTCCTTAACAAGCAAAAAGCTTTTTGAGAAAATTGACAACAACTCGTGCATCGTTAGTGGGTAAGGCTTCAGCTTCAGCCCATTTAGAAACATAATCAATCGCAACGAGAATATATTCTTATTTATGAGATTTAGGAAATGGTCCCATAAAATCAATTTCGCAAATATCGAATATTTCGCAGACTTGAATGCTCTTTTGAGGCATTTCATCTCTACGAGAAAGATTACCGGATTTTTAGCATGCGTCACAATTTTGAACTAGAGCATGAGCTCCTTTGAAAATAGTTGGCCAATAGAATCCAGCATCAAAAACTTTTTTATCTGTGGTGGCAGGACCGCAATGTCCTCCGGTTGCGCCATGATGGCATTCATCAAGAATTTTTCTCGTTTCTGCTCCAGAAACACATCTTCGGATCATCCCATCGGGATACATTTTGAAAAGAAAAGGTTCTTCCCAATAATAGTTTTTTAAATCCGAAAAGAATTTACTTCGCTAGGAATGAGTTAAACCTTTCTTGAGAATATTTCCAACGAAATAATTTGCAAAATCTGCAAACCATGGTATTTCCACTTCATCGACTCTATTTATAGTCATGATAGTTTCTTCGGGAAAATAATCATCAATTTCGTCTTCTTTTAATTCTTCTAGATTTAGGCTCTCAAGACGAGACAAATGATCGGCAACAATATTTTCTGCTCCATTTTTATCTTTTATTTCGATGTCGAATTCTTGAAGTAGCAAAATCCATCGGATAAGACGCGGTTTTGCATCTTGTTTGGTGAACAAATATTTGAGCGCTGAATGATCGGTGAAAATGATTGTTTTGGAAAGCACGAGATAAGATCTGAATTTGTCAAAAGCAAAAACTACAGCTAATAATTCTTTCTCTGTTACTGTATAGTTTTGTTGGGCGTTATTCAGTGTTTTGCTAGCGAAGTATATTGGACGGAAATGTTTTCCTTCACGTTGTCCTAAAACAGCTCCAACAGCAAAATCGCTTGCATCACACATAAGCTCGAATGGTAGTGACGAATCAGGTGAAACCATAATCGGAGCACTACTCAATTAACTTTTAAGTGTTTCGAAAGCTTTAATGCAATCAGCATTGAAATCAAAAACAAAATCTTTTTCAAGAAGTTTTGTCACAAGACGAGATATTTTGGAAAAATCTTTGATGAAACGACAGTAAAAACCGGCATGTCCTAATAAACTTCTAACGGCTTTAACGTTAGTGGGAGGTGGTAATTTGGTGATAACATCAATTTTTGTTTTATCAACCTCTATCCCTGAACTTGAAATTTTGTGCCCAAGCACAATTCCTTCAGTTACCATGAAATAGCATTTCTCCCAATTGAGAACAAGATGTGCAGCTTCACAACTTTCGAGCATTTTGTCTAGATTTGAAAGACAAGCTTCAAATGAATCTCCAAATACTGAAAAGTCATCCATGAAAACTTCCATAGACATTTCAAGCATATCTTGGAATATATCAATCATACACCTTTGAAAAGTGGCAGGTGCATTACAAAGAGCAAAAGGCATACGCCGATAAGCGTAGGTTCCAAAAGGACATGTGAATGTGGTCTTTTCTTGATCAGATGGATCAATGGGAATTTGGAAATATCCTGAAAAACCATCAAGGAAACAAAAGTACTTGTTACCTGCTAATCTTTCAAGCATTTGATCCATAAAGGGAAGAGGAAAATGATCTTTCCTGGTGGCTTTGTTCAATTTTCGGTAATCAATACATACTCGCCATCCAGTGACTGTTCTAGTAGGAACTAATTCATTCCGTTTGTTGGTCACGACAGTCATTCCTCCTTTCTTGGGAACACAGTGAACAAGACTCACCCAAGGACTATCTTCAATGAGGTATATGATTCCAGCGTCAAGAAGTTTAATGATTTCATTCTTGACAACTTCTTTCATGTTGGGATTGAGTCGACATTGTCTTTCAACAACAGGTTTAAGACCTTCTTCAAAGTTGATTTTGTGTTTACAGAAATCAGGGCTAATTCCTGGGATGTCAGAAGTTGTCCACGCAAAAGCGCGCTTATGCTTCTTGAGAACAGAGATGAGTTTTTCTTTTTGATCATCCTTGAACAACGAAGATATGACTACAAGAAGAAGTGGATTTTCTTCTAAGTAGGCATATTCAAGATTATTGGGAAGTGGTTTAAGCTCAAGATCGGTTGGTGGTTCTTGAAGAGATCTTTTGATCCTCATTTGATCATTAATGGTAATTTCTTCAAAATTGTCATCAACTATTTCTCCTTCCTCAAGTTCTTCTTCTTCTTCTTCTTCAAATTTTACTTCCATAAATTCAGCGGGTTCTTTATCAACATTCATTTCATTTATTTTCTCAGAAGTGGTAGTGAAAGGATCAGAATCGTCAAGTAATGCATCCAATTCTTCTTTAGTGACTTCATCGATTACATCAATGTTAAAACAAGTGTCATCACTGGAATATGGATATTTCATAAATTGGTCAATAAGAAAGGTAATTCTATCTTTTCCAACTCCTAGATTGAGTTCTTTACCTTTGACTTTGATTATAGAATCAGCTGTGTTTAGGAAAGGTATTCCTAAGATTAGGGGTACTGTTCTATCTTCCTCCATTTCTAAGATTACAAAATCCACGGGAAAAACAAATTTACCAACTTGGACAAGCATGTTTTTGGCAACCCCAATAGGATATTGGTAAGTATGATTGGCTAATCGAATACCCATCTTTGTAGGTTTCAAAGTATTGATGAAAAGTTTAGAATACAACGAATAGGGCATCAAATTGATACTTGCACCGAGATCAGCTAAAGCATCACATGTGATGTTATTTCCTAATGTGCATGGAATTAGAAAACTTCCGGGATGTTCGAGTTTTGGTGGAATTTTGTTTCCAACAATGGCTGAACATTCTTCATTGAGAAAAGTAGCAGATATCTGCTCCAACTTGATTTTGTTATTAAAAAGTTCTTTCAAAAATTTCCCATAATTGGGCATTCCAGCTAGAACATCAACGAGGGGTACATTGAGTCTAAATTCTTTGATCATCTCAACAAACTTCTTATAACGTTCCTCCTTTTTCACTTTTCTAAGAGCTTGTGAATATGGAATTTTTGGTGTGTATGCTTTGACTGGTTGAGTTTCTTTGGTGGGTGTTTCAGAAATATCTTTCTTTTCTACCTCAGCTTCATCTTCACTATCATCATTGATGATTTTAGTTTCATTCGGGTTGGGTAGTGGATCATAAGAAAGACCACTACTCGTGAATACAGCATTGATATGCTCATTTCTGGTAGGTGGTGGACGATAAGTTTTATCGTTTGATCTGTAAGGCTTTGGTTTGGATTGGGTATTGCTTGGTAATGCTCCAGGAGGTCGAGAAGAAAATTGATCAGAAAGTATACCAAATTTTAGTTCAAGATCCTGGATAGAAGCTTGATGATTTTTCTGACCCTGCTCAACTTTGGTTTTGAGATTGAAAAATTGAGTTTTAACAAATTCATGGGTGGATCTTTGAGTAGTAACGAAATCTCGCATCATTTTTTCAAAATTAGTTTCTTTTGGTTTTTTGTTAGAGTTTGGTGGAGTTGGATTGTCTACTTGTGGTTGGGAATCACGGTTGTTATCCCTTTGACGATCTTGCCAATTTCCAGATTTTCTTCCATAATAATTACCACGATAACCACCTCCACGGTATCCTCCTTGGACATAATTAGCTTCCCCTTCTTTGGGTCCATCCATGGGTTGGTCATCACATTCGGATGAAGTGTGATTTCCCTCTACAGTTATTAGATCCTTCTCGCATTTCCTTCATTTCTCATTTGATATCTTTGTATTGCGAGTCGATTTTGGAAGTCAAGGCTTCCATTTTCTCCATGATTTTAAAAGAATTTGAACTTTCGGCAAAAGCAACGGTTTTTCATAAGGGTTTGGTTTTGGAATCTTTTGACCAATAGATTTTAAGGAGCACTCGATCTTTGAGTAATTGATATGCCTCGTTGAGAGTTTTATAGAGAAAAATTCCTCCAGCATCAAGAATTCCTTGAGATGTTTTTAAGGACGTTGGACTTAAGTGGATACAAACTGCCAAATCTTTAGAAACTAAGAATATCGATAAGCCTTCCACTATGCATAAGAAGCTTAACAATCCTAGACCTTGCCATAAGTGGATACCTACTGGTAGAATTTTTAAGGACAGTAGACTTAAGTGGATACCTACCGGAAAGATGCTTACCAATGGCAATACCATGGTTGACCGTGAAACCCCCAAGGGTTTGGATAATCATGTCACTAACCCATATATATGCAATCAAGTTTGTATTGTTAGTGCAGGTAGTCCTTACTCAGTTGCAGGTACATCGATCCTTCACTACCTAAGAAGACTCAAAGTCTGGAGACCTAAAGCAAGCATATCTCCTGCTTCAGGAGGTCTGGAAAGTCAATGTTGATGTATGCATGCATAATGACGTCTGTTCACTTCAGTTTAGGCCTCGTTCTTTATCGACTATGACGTTTGAACAACTCAGTTCAAGCCTCGGTCCTTAATGTCAACATTATGGCGTCAACTGACAATACTTCAGGCCCCGTTCATCAAAGAAAAGAAAGGTGTACGATTTAGTGCGCCTTATCTTCGGAAGAAGAGAAATCTTCTTGTTTTGACCATTCTCAACAACATACTTCATGCTTTCTCCATGTTCGCTCAGTCATCAAGTGGATCTACTCATCTTTGCTCGAATTCGTATCCACTTGTTCAATCAAAAATGGCAAACTTCGTATGCAATTTTTGAGGGGGAGAAGGGTGAATAAACTACATGATTGAGTGTATTCTTATTCACATGCTCAATCAAAAATGGCAACCTTGTATGCAATTTTTTAGGGGGAGAAGTGTGAATAAAGTACATGATTTGATTGTACTCTTATTCACTTGCTCAATCAAAAATTGCAAACCTAGTTTGCGATTTTTAAGGGGGAGAAGTGTGAATATACTGCATGTTGATTGATGCTTGAAGAATGGTCATACGACTCTCCTCTAACAACTAATGTTCCATTAACTAAGGATGACTGGGATTCATTGTTTCAACCTATGTTTGATGAATACTTCTAACCTCCAACGAATGTTGATCATCAAGTTCCTAAAGCTCCTGCTGACTCTACTACTCTACTGGTTCACCTTCATCAACCACCATTGATCAAGATGCACCGTCTAGAAGTATAACTAAGACTACTCAAGTAACCCAATATCTAGTTACTCCTCAAGGTGTTGATGATGACGATCATGGTATTGAAGTTGCACACATGAATAATGATCCGATCTTTTGTTTTGAAATCACGGATTGTTGTTCCTTCCAACGTGCACTTTGTAAATCAACAACAAGAACATAAAAGAAAATGTCAGCTAAAACGTCAAAACAGCTAAGAATTTGGACATGGAATGTCAAGTGATCACGGAGTTTATTTGGTATCCTTTATTTGAGATTCAAGTGGACTTTCACATAGGCGTGATCTTATTTTATCTTGAAGTCAAAGTTGGTTGGATGCATGACTTTCTATGATAACTTGCTCGTGATTAAGATTTAAGCTGAAGACTTGGTTTATCTAGTTACAAGTAGTCAGGGTGGATGGTTGAAGACCTGGTTAACTATCACTTTAGGGAGTTACGTTTTAGTACTCAGTGTCACACGCAGAAGTTGTGGATAATCGCAAGAGGTGTTATTGTCTCATACTTTGATTGAGTATTGAGTACTTAGAGATTTGCTTGGAGCATAAATTCTCTAAATCGTTCTTCCAACATTAGTGCAAGCTTAAGTCACCAGAATGGGAAATTTTACTTCAGCTTCAAGTTTGGTTTGTCGGATTTGCTTCATCAATGGTCACTTCAAATAGCCTACATAAGGGTTGGCAATGATAGTCATAGAGAGTTTCTGCAGCATTTGATTCTCACAGGATATATCAGCGCAAATGATGTTCTTCTAAAATATGTTGCTGATTCTGAGGTATCAAAACCAGCAAGCGGGAAGGAGACATACATCTAAATGCATAAAGAGTACAAGTGATGAACTTAATACTTCGTCATAATTTAAGTTATGTCGGGATGACAAATGTCATATCCGTAGAGAAAATCAGTGTATTAACTCGTGGCGTTTGGTGTATTATTCCAACTACGTGGGGGAAGTGGTCTCCTGCTACTTGTGGTACGTATTGCTTTGGCTTTCGGTGGGAAGAAATGTGAGAAGAATGTTTGGAGCATGAGATGATATTGCTTATTGACATATTCATTCTAGCCGATATGGTTTATGCTAAAGTGCTTCTGGTTAATGCTTCATGTACACATTGTTATGTTGATTCCGATGTGATCGCAACCATCTTGGGGAGAGATATGTGTATATCAGGGATGCACAACAGGTTCACGTGATCGGTCTTAAATACTTATTCTGGAATTGATATCCATAGATATGAACAGTGCTTCAACCTATTACTTTGGTGTCATCGTTTCTTCTTGTGTTGGGTACATGTGCACAATATGGATTAAGCTGTTATGTGTAAGATAACTGGAATGCGTTTGGTAAAATGAAAATGTTGATATCTTTTTCCCCGAATTGACGACTGCTCCAAACCGCAGAGTAATGTGTACAATGGGGACGCACAATAGGGTCATGTGATCGCGCTTAATCATATATTCTAGGATTTATAACCACATAGATGATCCATGTTTTACCCTGTTACTCTAGTGTTATCATTTTCTTCGGGTTTTTTGAGCTTCATACTATGAGACTTTTTGCATCACTTTAGCTATCTGGGGGAAGTGGTCTCATGAAGATGATTGTCTATTTGGGGGGAAGCTACCAAAGTATCACATTGAGAAGGCACAAGTTCAGATGATTATTCGTGGGCCTCGAATGCTTTGGTTGTAATAATTTAATAGATGTTGACTACCAACTTCTACAACGTTCAGAATGATATCCTTTTGGTATCCAGTTCAACATCTTCTTAAATTGAATAATATACTTCTGACATATATTATAACAAAATGTAAATAGACATATAAAATCTTCAAAAAAACAATAACAATCAAAAAAACAGAAAATACCAAAAATAGTTTTTCAAGGCATGTCTTCTGGGATCGATAACATTTACGGACCTAGAAATGTCATTCAATAATGACAAGGGTCTTTAAATGAAGTTCGAGCAGAAGTTCAAAAGGTTTTTCAAAACATGCCTAAATGGATTACAGTTACTTCAGACAATAACCCGGACTTTAAATTATGGTTTGCTATTACTTCAGATAGCAACCCATTCTCCAAAATGAGGAATACACATCGCCAAAAAGACGGTAGTTCCTTTGACTGGGTGATGTTCAACCGGGCGTGGATTACTTTATATCCATGTCTCATCGACTTGATGTATGTTTAAGTGCATCATTTCTTGTATAAGAAGAGAAGTCTTCTTTACATCAAGAATACTTTTCCTTCAATGATTCTTCGGGAAAGTATTTGTTCTAAACTTGGTGGTACCATGATATTTTGAAAATCAAACAGAATTGAAATTTTGTATAAAATTTGCCACTCAATCGATGCTAAGTGTTTTAAACTTTTCAGTAAAATGATAAATTGAAAATAGGTCATCGATTGAGGGGAGTATGATTTCAAAAATTCTTTATCATCAAAACAAGATCTTTGTAAATAAAAAGCAGTGAATAATATGTGATTGCTATGTGTCAGAATATGAATTTTTCATGAGTTTTTCTTTAAACTCTAAATCATTTCTAAACTCATTATACCTAACACATAACATGCTCCCTCATGGATTGAGGGGGAGAATTGTATCGTCTCAAAATCAGTGACTCTTAAAACTGACCACATTTTTTTCCTTAACTTTTTGAACTTATTTAAATCACTTGGGATCACAAATCTTAAATGATTTGAAATTTTTGGTCGGTGGAGAAAATGTGATTTAAATATGAAACCTGATTAAAATGTGATGTTTTGGACTTTAAGGTAAGCTCTACCATATGTGCTAAACTCTTTTGTATATCAATGCATATATTGAGGGGGAGCAAATGGTTTGTGAAAAAGGATCGTAGCATCTCACATGAGTGAGTCTTAGACTTGACCAATGAATTGACAAAACAAAAACTGTCAGTTAATCGAAAGGACTTGTCCTAGCCGGGTAATAATTTCAAGTTGGTCTAACCAATGATGTAAACGTTTCTCGAATAGGACTTGTTTGACTAGAGTGTACCGTTTCGAGAAACTCCCAGTGATCTTGACCAGGCCGGGTAATAACTTCAAGCTAGTCTAACTAGTGATTTAAACGTGTCTCGAATTGGTCATGGTCACTAAGAGTGGATCAATTCAAAAAAAGTGCGAACTCTACCCAACATGTGCAAATTTTCAAATCAATAGATGTGAGCACATGTTAAGGGGGAGCATTTGAAAATGTTAAAACTCTTAACGTGTTAACAAAATGTGTTTCTTTATCATAAACTCGTTGAGAGAATTTTCAATGATTTGGTGTATGGCATGATGCGTGGAATTGCACCCTCGCAAAAGGTTTTACCTCTCAAGGGATCTTGAGAAGCTTGCAATCCCCACCAGGCAGTGTACTTGTTCGTTGTAGTATAGTATAGTGACAAGTACCGGTGGATTGATCGTTCAACTCAGGAATAGTGTTTGCTAGGATTAAAAAGTCTACTAAACTAGGTCTAAAGGTGAGGGATGATTCTTTTTGTATTTTTATATTTTTATAAAAGCAAGTAAAATCTCGGGTTTTGAAGGAGTGGGCGGAATTAGTTGCGAGTCAACTAACCCAATTAACTAATGATGCAATCAAAATAAAATAAAATAAACTAAAACTAATTTTGTGGTGTAAACAATAATAACAGAATATGTGTTTACTTAGATTTCATTACTCCCTAGATATCTTTTGCCAGATGATTAGCTTGTTACAATTGCATGGATGACGGGTTATATTCCTTAATACTAGTCGTAGGGCCGTGTACGAATTTCCCTAACTCTATAAGCTCCTACTTCACTCCTATGTCGAGCCGACTTAAAGCTCCTAACATGGGATCACTAGAATTCGCTCATGCATTAAATACAACCATAAATCTTAGTACACCTCCGATCATGTTTCTTAAGACGTTCAAGCAAGTTACCAAATGGAAGTCTGCCAGTTTTCTTAAGCCTAACATTGAATACAATCATCCACAACAACTATAAACAAACCATCAACCAATAATCAACATCTAGGTTTCATTACATCTAAGCAAACACAATAAAAACCTAGCCTAGCATGTTAAAAAGAAGAAAAGCATAAGATAGAATCACACAATACATAGACATATTGTATGAATATTGGAATACTTATCTTCAATTGAACATGGATGGAACAAGGGTTGAAACCCGTATTATCACAGAAAATTCCTCTAGGGTTTTTACAAAGAAGCTCTCCAAAAGTTCCACATTTAATTAATAAAAATTAGAAAACTATATATAGATTTTACACCTTGACGGCGTCACGTTTTAACTTGTGACGCTGATGAGGCGAAAAATGACCCTTTTTAGGGGGCCATTTAAGCCCGGAATTGAATTTATTTGATCAAATATTGCCCTAAATCATTCCTTTTGTGATTTTAGGGACTTTTGGAGTGAAATTCAGAAAAGGAAGCATTTTGGACGTTTTTGGAGCATAAAAGTGAAGAAAACATCAAAGTCTTAATTTTCCTTGCTATGAACAGTACCTGACGGCGTCACCAAGTTCTACATGACGGCGTCAAGAGTATTACAAGAGGTGAAGTGGATAGAGTCCGTGACGGTCCAGAGAGTTTTACACTAAGTGGCATGACGGCGTCACCATAGGCCGTCATGGTCCCATTACACGTGACGGCCAAGAGATAATTTGCTCTTGACGGCGTCAGATCTGGATCTAGGCAATCCGATATTATTATGGGCGGCGAGTTGACGGCTTCAGAATTCTCTTCTTGACGTTGTCACGTTGGAAAATCTATATATAGTTTTGCAATTTTCATTCATTAGAGAGGACAATTAGAGGGATAACTTGGAGAAACCCTAGCACGATTTTTATCAGTATTTTCAAGGGTTTTCACCCTTTGAAACCTTTCATGTTCAATTAAGATAAGTATCCTTTCAATTCATTCAATATGTCTATGTGTTGTTTGAATATATCTTATGCTTGTCTTGATTTTAACATGCTAGGCTAGATCTCTTGTGTGTTTGCTTAGATGTAGTGAAACCTAGATGTTGATTATAGGTTGATTGCTTGTTTATAGCTGTTACGGATGAATGATTTCGATTTTAGGCTTAAGAAAACTGGCAGACTTCCATAGGGTAACTTGCTTGAACGTCTTAAGAAGCATGAACCAATGCGTACTAGGTTTTTATGGTTGTATTTAATGCATGAGCGAATTCTAGTGATCCCATGTTAGGAGCTTCTTGCAGGCTCGACATAGGAGTGAAGTAGGAGCTTATAGAGTTGGGGAAGTACGTACGCCACCCCACAATCGGTATTAAGGAATATGACCCGTCATCCACGCAATTATAACAAACTATCAACCTGTAAAAGATATCTAGGGAGTAATGAAATCTAAGTAAACACAATTTTCTCATTTATTGTTCACACCACTAGTTTAATTAGCTTTGTTTACATTTTTGTTATTTTATTTTGATTGCATCTTTAGTTATTGGGTTAGTTGATTAGCAACTAATTCCGCCCACTCTTCCAAAACCCGAGATTTTAATTGCTTTTATAAAAATATAAAAATACAAAAAGAATCATCCCTCACCTCTAGACTTAATTTTTAGGCTTTCTAATCCTAGTGACACTATTCCCGAGTTGAATGATCAATCCCCTGGTACTTGTCACTATACTATACTACAACGATCAGGTACACTGCCTGGTGGGGGTTGTAAGCTTCTCAAGATCCCTTGAGAGGTAAAACCTTTTGTGAGGGTGCAATTCCCATGCATCAAGTTTTTGGCGCCGCAGCCCGGGGAATAGTTATTGTCTATGTTAGGATTTCTTTTAATTTGGTCTACTTGCTAGATTCCTTTCTAGTAAGATTTTATTTTTATTTTTTAGGTTTTCTTTAGTCTATCTTATTTCTTCGTGCCTTTGTTCGTAATCTTTACCATCCGACATTATGGAAGGTGGTAACATCTTTGAACCCATCAACCCACCACAACAAAACCCGCCACTAGCAAACCAACCTCTTAGGCCCCGAACCCTAGGAGAGTATTCCCGACCTAGCCACCAAGGCTATCGAAACACTATTGAGCTCACCCAAGGAGCCAATGTGTCCCCCTTGCGATCCGACACCATCCGGTTGGTGCAAAGCGGATGTGCATTCCATGGACTTCGTTCCGAAGATCCTAACCAACATCTCAAGGACTTCCTTAAAATCGTAGATTTTATAGACCTTGATGTTACAACTAGAGAGTCGACCCGATTACGCCTATTCCAATTCTCTCTACGTGATCAAGCTAGTCAATGGCTTGAACATTTACCCGCGGGATCCATCACCTCATGGGATGATCTAACCACTCGTTTCCTTGCTCAATTTTTCCCACCGGGGAAAACTGCTATGCCTAGAAATGAAATCTTGATGTTCCAACAACATCAGAGTGAAACTTTCTACGAAGCATGGGCTCGTTTTAAGGGTCTACTCCAAAACGTCCCTCATCATGGTGATATGCCCGGATCAAACACTTAACCAAAGGATGGTCAAAGTAGTCAAACCGCGCGTATTCTCCGAGAGTATAGTGTGTCCCCGGGTCGTTAAGTCCCGACGAGGTGTGAAATGCGAATTCGAGAATCGAATCATGATCGAGTGAATTGAATGGGATTTAAAGAGAATTGGAAATTTCTAAACTAATTGCAACAAATAAATATTCAAAATAACACAAATAAACTAATGATAAAAGCATGTAAATCACAATTATACTAAAACATAATCTAAACGTAACGCGTTAAACCTACAAATGTTAACTAAATGCGCAATTACCTAATTTAAACTGTGAATGTGAATTTGAAAATGAAAATCTATTTAAAAACTTGTAAAAACGCTAATCATAAATTAAAAGAACTCAAAACATAACTAAAAACAAAAACGGCCCGTTACCGGACTCGATAACGGGCTAAAACGTAAATTTTTTGAAATACAGGCCTACGGGGCACCAAATTACTTTTCCTACGTACTAAATGACAAAAGAAAATTTTCAAAAAAAGAAATTTGATTTTTCGACTATTTTTGTATTTATTACGAATTAAATACTAAATTAACTAATTAAAGGATTTAAAAATAGAAAAAAAATTTGGAAAATTCTAAAAATTTGCAGGAAAAAAAATTATACTAATACTAAACTAAGAAAAATAGAAGTTGCAAAAAAAGCAGTTATAAATAAGCCAAAATAAGCAAACTAAAAGCTGATTATTGATAAGTAAACAGACAAGTACTAGTATAAATTCTAAATACAATACAACCTAACAAGAAATAATGGACAGAGCAGATGGTGGGGAGTGTGCTTTGTATCTGTTTGTTAAACCTGGTGACCAAGGTTCGAATCCCTTGGCACCCTTTTTTTGAAAAACATTTTTTTTTTCAAACTTTTTTACACAAACTAATTGAAAACATGAAAATGAGCATTTTTTGTAACTGGAACATTTAGTGAAAAGCTGTAAATAAGCAGATAAATTGAAAAGTGATAAGCAGATAACATGTTAAGCTAATAAAGGATTTTTAAAAACCTAAAGCTAATCTAAAAGCTAATTGTAAGCTACACTAAAGGGAGACTAAAGCTAAATGGCAACTACGGAATTCTTAGATAAGCTACAGGGAACAAAAATAAGCTGTAAAACTAGCTAAAAAGCACTACTTAAGCTAAAGTTATCTAAGGGGCTGCAGAAAATATGTCAAAAGAGGCTACTTAGGGGCTGTAAATAGCGGTTATAAAAAATTCACAAAAATAATATAAAAATAGCATTAACTAGATAAGCTACTAGATAAGCACCAAACCAATTTTTAGCTAAAACGGACTAATAACGAACAAATGAAAAATCAAAAACTAACCAGCTGTTGGGCTGAATTTTTTACAGCAAATAGTGGGTGAAAATGGGTTGAAAATGAGATTTTTGACTAAAGAAACCTAAAGACCAGAAGTTGAACATGTTTACTACCCTATTAGAAACTAATTTAAGCGAAGATAACGACTAAAGATGGCCTAATCTAGATTCTAACTACTACTTATGCAACAGTTAATGAAAAAAAATATTTTGAAAACAAGTAACAAAGCTTGAGAACTAATTAGAAATGTAAAAAAATTACTTTGAAACTACTAACAACACTAATTTAAAACTGACTGCAATTCAAATTTTGGTAAAAACAACTTTGAGCTTTCAAAAGTACCTTGTGCCAAACAGCCCCTTAGGGGTTAACTGTTTGACTTTTCAAAAGGGAAATGCAATTTTTGGACTGAAACTTGAAGGTAAATGGTATTTTAAGCTAAGATGAAACTGAATAAGCAATGGAGAACCGAGAATAAGCGGTACAAGAAGCTAATAAGCAAAAGGGTAAATGTTGCAAAGTAAGAAAACTTGAAATTTCATTGATCAAACTTAGAATACAATACTTGAAAAGAAATTACCACTTGAATTTTAAAAGATTACACTAAGAAAAACAGTAAACGACAAGTATATTAAAATGGTCAAAATCTTTCTAAAGCATAAAAGATTGGACAAAAACCTAACTGTGTGAAGTTAGTTCTATTTATATGGAAGGTTTCTGTCTCTCTTTCTTTCTTTCTTGTCTTCTTCCTCTATGTGTTTCTTGTGTGAGTGAGTTGACAGCTAGGAATCCTTAGTGCTTTTCCCATTCAATCACAACCATCAATCATGTCTTAGAGCCAAAGGGATAGCTTATGAGCCATTGGATTAAATTGAGGGATGGAGATTGCCACGGTGGACTTTGGAGGGAGGCAGGATACATGTGATGGCTTGGATGTATCTGGGGGTGATTACAAGGAATGAAAATGATGGGTTTGGCTGATTTGTTTTAGGTGGGAAGGGTTGAAGTGGGAGTTTGACTGATTTGGTCAAAGTAGGTTTTATTAGTAGTAAAAGAAGAAAACGGGTGTGTGGGATTTTTAATTGTGGGTGTGGTTGTGTTATTTTGGACTCAGGTTAAAGGCGTGGAGGATCTGGGCCAGGTGTGTAGTGTTGGGCTGAAGGTGTAAAGGGTTAGGAGTTGGGTTGTTTTTAGTGTAGAGGTTTAGTAAAAGTAGTATTAGACTTTTATAAAAACTAATTTGTAGTTTTTTTTTTAAGAATTAATAATAATAATAATAATAATAATAATAATAATAATAATAATAATAATAATAATAATAATAATAATAATAATAATATACTAATAATAATGATAATTAAAATACTTAATAGGTTTCTATCAAAAATGTGTTTTGTGATGTTATTTGGAAAAAGTGATTTTGGTTTTTGAAATGGTTTCGGAAAAAGGTTTTGAGTTTTGAAAATAATTTTACATTTAAGTCTTGGGGTTATAGGAATTGGTAATTTTGGTGTCGGGTGAGGGATAAAATGGTAATTTGGGTTTAGGTTAGGTTTTCCATGCTCACCCCTATATCATGTCTCGGGATTGTCTTCGACTCTTCGATTCTTCAATAAATGCTCCAAATTGTGTCGAATCGATCTGGTATTACTCCGTTTAGCTCCTTTTCCCATTCAAGCTCGGTTTTGCTCACTTTTACCTTGTTTTCAACCCATTTGTACCTGAAATACACAAAAACACACTCCAAGAATATTTATAACATTATATGGTCATATTTGGGTGTTTTTGGTCGTTTGGTGGGTTTTTCGGGCCTAAAATGATAAGTAAAAGGCTACTCATCAATCCCCACACTAAGCAATTGCTAGTCCCTAGCAATCTAATCATATAAAGTAATGACGGGATCACAAGATTTATTAAGTTACCAAGTTCACCCCGTTTTGACTTCTTATTCCATTCAAATACTTTAAACGATAACGAAATTAAATATCATGCTTGATTTCCAAAAGATGGCATCATGGAACGGGATTCACGCAAACTGGGTGTCTCCGGGGAATTGTAATCGTCATCCTCTTTTTATACTTCCCAAACCAAGTCTAAAACCCTTGTGCAAATGTTTTGGCAAAACGCTAACGCTACTTATATTAGTAATCTGTGTAATTCAAGACCTACTTTTCTCTCCCACAATTATTATTAGGTTAGGTGTGTGTGTGCTTGTTTTCAAAATTTTGACCGGAAAAATCAACATATATTAGGGTTGTTATTTATTTAAGTTAATATTAGTTCACCGAGAACCGTGAAATCTAAGGGTCGAAAGGGCCTTTTCCATGTAGCGGCTTTCTTCTTAGCTTATCCTTAGTAAACTTAGGAGGCTAGGTTTTCACCCTCAAGAATAGTACCGGAATCAGCGGGAATTCGATTCCAAAGATTTACGAAGCTACCGCTAAAGTAATATTAAGCTTAAATAGATATCAACCTACGAAGATTTAGAAATTAAAGATTCAAAGATGAGATCACTCCATGTGGCGACTTTCTTCTCAGCTTGTCCTTAGTAAACTTAAGAAGCTAGGTTTTCACCCTCGAGAATAGTATCGGAGCTCACAGGGTCTTTGAAATCAAAAACTTCCAAATATTCGTAAAATCTTCACAAGGTTTTGACAAATACTATTTAAAAGGTTTATTTAAATTTTACAACAAGCAAGTTTTGAACATTTATTCATAATCAACATACATATATATTTTCATTTTTCATTTTTCATTCATTTTTTTTTTTCTTTTCTTTCATTTTTCATTTTTTTTTTTTTTTTTTTGTCATTTTTTTCATTACTTTTCATTTTTCATTTCATGGCTTTTTACTAACGGAGCTTCACGGGGTAATTCCAAGACCTTAACGCCTTTCAGAATTAAGGATCCAAGGACCGATCTCGAACCGTAGTTTATAGCACTTATTCATACTCAAAGCTTTAACTTTTGCAACTTTCAAGCAATTTCTCACTTTCATTTTGCATTCTTATTGCATTTTCATAAAAGTGTGCTTGTTCCAGAATTTAAATAAAACTTTGAATTAGTACGTGTCAAAACCATATAAAAAAATTTTTTTACTAACAAAATGATTTTTGAGTTCAAATTTTTGAAAAGAAGCACGTTATTAAGTCATTTTAGGAGCTCCTGGGAGAGAAAAGCCATAGATTACTTACATAAGCTCTAAAGAAAACCGCTATTCCACGCTTAGCATTTTCATTTGCATAATTCGTAAAGATTTAGCCTAAAAAGTTAAGGAAAGCAGCTAGATCAACACTCTAGCAGAGTCGGGATTCCCCTTGTTCTAGCCTAATCAAGTCTAAACGTTCCATTAATACCGAGGTATTAATGTATAGCAAGTTCTTATTATTTTGCAATTTTTTTACGAAAATACGGTAAAAATTTTAAAATTCTGGTCAAAACGGGGGTGCTAGGGACTAGTAGGTACAATATGTGTGAAAATTTTGAAAATTTTGGAAAAATTGGGTCAAATTCGCAAGAATTCACCCCACACTTAGAATTGAATATTGCCCTCAATATTCAACGTACCGGCACTTAGCCGAAACTTTGAACGGAAAAAGGTAATACTACCATCCAAGTGTGGAAACGAATTCTTGTTTTCACACGAAGGATTATAAAGAATATCCATGGGTTAACAAAAAGAAAAGATTGGATATTGGGCGGTTGGATTGAGAACAAGCGCATCAATCATCACGATCTACGGGATTTCATGAAAACAAAGGCAAAGAACACAACACAAGAAGGCAAACAAGTGGGGGAAACTCCCCCACACTTATGTGTTAGAAATAAGAAAGAAAGAAGATGAGTGCTTTGTTTTTGTTAACCGAGTCACGAGCTTGACTCGACCCCGAATTCATTGGTCCATGGGGAAGCAAGATGTGAAAGAGATAATCTCTATCGGACTTTGATTCAAGATGTTTAGATAAACATTGAAGTGCGTGAAAGTTCCACTCCGATGAGATATAACCGGCATAGAAAAAGAAATTGAGATGTCGGGGTCAAAGATCGTATCTTCACTCACAAAGGAGTGAAGAAGAGAAGAAGTCACCGGATAGGTGAAGAAAGGAAGAAGGATCTTGATAACTATGATGAAAAGGTCTTCATCCTCAAGATAAAGGTTAGTTTGAATTTCGTCGTTTAAGCTCGTTCGATTAGAAAACATCCCGGGCGGGAGGGTTGGGTTAAAATCATCATTAAACAAATTCTCATGATTGAGTATGTCTCCCCCCGGGTCATGATCTTTATCAAGATCAAGGTAATCATACTCCGGCGGAGTCATGATATGAGTGAGTTCACTGGAGAACTCCTCATGAAGAGGATCAATCATATGATGTAAATTTGTGATCTCTTGTTCTGTTACGGACTCATCACTATCCTCCATTTGAATATCAAAGAGTGGGTTATCTAAAATTAAAGTAAATTCAGATCCGAAATCAAAAAGAGGATTGGAGATAGTCGTTTTGAATGTTTCGGAAACAAGCTCATCAATATCCTCTTCTTGGTTGACGATCTCGGTATATGGAAGTGATGCATCAACATATTCGATGTCTTTATAAGATAAAGAATCACCATCACTATAATCATTGCCAGAATCGTAGAAAGTCTCAATATGATCTTTTGGATTGTCAAGAGGAGGTGAATCAAACTCTGCCGTATCAAAAGTATATTTTTCAAAATCGGGTAAAGAATCCTTGAGCTCGGGCTCCAAAGGATCTGACGGCTTAACAATCTCAGTTGAAATAGAATCATCATTGACAAGAGAAGTATCGGCCCCTTCCAAAATGGAGTCACTTCCCTCAACCGGTGTGAGAGAAGGAAGGGAAGAGTCAGAAATATCTTTAGATATATCAAGATGATCATTTTCAACAATTTCACAATCACCGTTAGAAATTTCCCCAGACTCACTTGGGATTGGGACAAGGTCCTCAACACTAGACGATTCCGTTTCCGGAATAATGCTAAGATGCTCATCCCTCATATTAGAGAGTTAGCGGGTTCAACGGGAGGATGAACGGGTGCTATTTGAGGGAAAACATTTATCGGAACAAGTCTATCCTTGTCATCATCGGAATCATCGTCATCGAAAAGAGCAGCATTGCGAAATATGGCATGAGTTCTAGCTGCTCGTTCTTCGGCATGTAATTCTTCCATGCTTTTTTCGTTGCGAGCAGCTCGTTCTTCGGAAAGTAATTCTGCAATAGATTTCCGAGAATATTGACGAATGACGGGAGATTGTGGGGGTGGGGAGTTGTCGAAACAAGTATCAAAACTAGAACAAGGATTAGGTTCATAGTTATTTTGACTCAACAGTTGATATTGATCATCATAAGGAGGACCCGCACAATCTGCACAAGAAAAACTCGATGTATTGCCCAACTCCTTAACTTCTTTCAATAAGTTTAGAATCTCAAGATAAGGGTCTTGCTGGGGTTGTTAAGGAGTTGTTTGAATCATTTGGTATTGTGGAGGTTGATCATGATATGAATAGCTGTAATTGTCACAAGGAAATGGATTCCTTGTTTGACAATCGGAGCTAAAGTGCGGACCTCCACAGCACTCACAACAATATGATTGTTGTGATTGATTCGGTAAATTATATGGATATTGATCGAAACCAAAATTTTGATTATTACACGGAACTTGTTCATAGACAAACGTGTTCCTTGCTTGACAATCAAAACCTTTGTAAGGGCCTCCACAATATTCACAAGAGAAACTCGGTGTATCTTGGAACGATGTATCATTGAAAGTTTGATAGTACGATTCTTGCTCGAATGAGTTATGAGGAGGGTGGTCAAAATTGTTTTGAGAATAATCGAAAGAGTTCGGATTATAATCAGAGGTGAATGTGGGTTCAGTTCTCGAAGCGCAACACATACAAAGTCCACGAGTAAATCCACATTCTTTGCAAAAACACCGTTCACAAAGTGAACCACCTCCTAACGTATCTCCACATTTAAAGCAATAAGATTGATCGAACGAAGACGTCTCGGGAGGGTAGTTAGAAAAATTTGGTAAATCATTAAAAGAATTCGGATTTATGAATGAATTGCATAAATTACAAAATCCGTCACTACAATTATTTCCACACTTCTCACAAACACATCGGAAACAACGATAGCCGTTCTCCATCGGACTTTTGCAATGAAAACAATGATAACCGAGAGACTCCATAAGAATTAAACATAATAGGGGGATAATGAGATAGAATTAAACGGTTAGAGGGTAAAGGATAAAGGATTAAACAGGTTTAGAGGATAAAAGAAGAAGAATTAAACGGGAAAGAGGGATAAGGGGTAAGAATTAAACATAAAAGAGGATGCAAAAATTCTTTTTGGGTTTTTATAAGAAAATATATACAAAAACAAGTACGGAACTTCTCAGGGGAAGGGTCTTCAACTCACTAATCTTCAAAACGACAACGGTTTCGGCTTTCACTCCTCCCCGGTAGCGGCGCCAAAAAGTTGATACGCCCGGATCAAACACTTAACCAAAGGATGGTCAAATTAGTCAAACCGCGCGTATTCTTCGAGAGTATAGTATGTCCCCGGGTCTTTAAATCCCATTTAATTCACTCGATCACGATTCGCCGTTACCGGGCTCGGTAACGACTTTTAAAGCAAATTTTGAGTTCTAAAAAGCCTACGGGTATTAAAATAATTCTCCTAGGTTCTAAAAGTAAAAAGAACATTTCAGGATAATGAAAATCATTTTTTTTTACTTTTATATTTTTTTATTACGAATTAAAAACTAAAATAATAAAATAAATGCATGAAAAATAGTAAAACAAATTGGAAAATTATGAAAATTTTTGGGAAAGTTTAATACCTAATAGAGAAGCTAGGAAAAATATGTAGATGGAAAAAGCAGTCCTAAATAAGCAGGTAATAAGCAGAAATATAAGCTGAATGTTAAATAAACCAAACAAGTTATACTATAAATATTAAACTAGATATAACAAAACAAGAAAGAACTAAAAGAGCAGATGGAAAGGGAGTGTTGTGTGGTCCTCTTGTTGTTGTGTTTCTTTGCTGAGAGGGAATGGCTTGAGTCCAACTTTGTGCTTTTTCTTGTTCAATCACAGCCATCAATCATGTCTTGGAGCCAAAGGGATAGCTTATGAGCCGTTGGATTAAATTGAGGGATGGAGATTGCCACGGTGGACTTTAGAGGGGGGCAGGAAACATGTGATGGCTTGGATGTATCTGGGGGTGATTACAAGGAATGAAAATGATGGGTTTGGCTGATTTGTTTTCGGCGGGAAGGGTTGAAGTGGGGGTTTGACTGATTTGGCCAAAGTGGGTTTTATTAGTAGTAAAAGAAGAAAACGGGTGTGTGGGATTTTTAAGTGTGGGTGTGGTTGTGTTATTTTGGACTCAGGTTAAAGGCGTGGTGGATCAGGGCCAAGTGTGTAGTGTTGGGCTGAAGGTGTAAAGGGTTAGGAGTTAGGTTGTTTTTAGTGTAGAGGTTTAGTAAAAATAGTATTAGACTTTTATAAAAACTGATTTGTAGTTTTTTTTTTAAGAAAATAATAATAATAATAATAATAATAATAATAATAATAATAATAATAATAATAATAATAATAATAATAATAATACGGAAGTTCTCGATGACCCAAGACATTGGAACACGTGTTGTTGCGCATATATTTAGTAGGATTGGATTTTCTATAGCTAGAGGAGTGGGAGCCCAGTTGGTATCTCGGCTTCCCACTAACTTCTTGTAAATCTTTTGGGTTTCTAATAAAGTGATGTTTATAATAAAAAAAAAAAAAAAAAAATTTTAAAAAAATAAAATAATAATAATAATAATAATAATAATAATAATAATAATAATAATAATAATAATAATAATAATAATAATAATAATAATAATATACTAAATAATATACTAATAATAATGATAATTAAAATAATTAATAGGTTTTTATCAAAATGTGTTTTGTGATGTTATTTGGAAAAAGTGATTTTGGTTTTTGAAATGGTTTCGGAAAAAGGTTTTGAGTTTTGAAAATAATTTTACATTTAAGTCTCGGGGTTAAAGGAATTGGTAATTTTGGTGTCGGGTGAGGGATAAAATGGTAATTTGGGTTTAGGTTAGGTTTTCCATGCTCACCCCCATATCATGTCTCGGGATTGTCTTCGACTCTTCGATTCTTCAATAAATGCTCCAAATTATGTCGAATCGATCCGGTATTGCTCCGTTTAGCTCCTTTTCCCATCCAAGCTCGGTTTTGATAACTTTTGCCTTGTTTTCAACCCATTTGTACCTGAAATACACAAAAACACACTCCAAGAATATTTGTAACATTATATGGTCATATTTGGGTGTTTTGGGTCGTTTTGGTGGGTTTTTCGGGCCTAAAATGATGAGTAAAATGCCACTCATCACATGGTATAAATCTTTGGTTATTAATTCAAATCTTCTATGACCATGTCGACTATCACACCAAACGTACCATCGATTGAGCCGCCGAAGGTAGGTTGCTTGATAGGAACGCCGAGGAATCTTGGGCAATTATTGACGAACTTGCCGCCGATAATCAAGAATTATGGGAGTTTAATCACACTATAGAAGCGGCCATCAACGCAATCTCGACACCTGGAGGGACTAATCACATCTCAGATGAACTCCTTTGCAAACTTGAGGCAAAAGTTGACTATTTCGAGGAAAGGCAAAAGAGACCTTTAAGTCCTAGACGGGCCACTGTCAATTCTGTCTCGAAAATGACTTCAACGCCATTATCAGACTCACCTTCTAGAGAGAATGTTGAGACCTTTCTAAATTATGCCCCACCTTATTCTCCTCCTGAAAAACTTAGCCCGGAATTTGAAGCTAGAATGAGAGAATATATGGCAACCCATTCTGAGCGGCTTGCTAGATTCGAGGAAGCAGTTTATAAACAAAAGGAGGAAATGCAAGAGAAAATAAAGGAGATGATGAGCCTAGTGGAGGAGTATGAAAACCAGACAACCCCTGAAATGATGTTACTAAGGAAAGAAAGTGTCACCCCCACTACCCGGTTTGTTAATTCCATCACAATTGTCCACACGGATAACGAGGAAGTAGAAACTCCTAGTGAACAAACCATAGAAGAACCGCCAAAGTCCCAATCCTTAAGTTACTACCTAAAACATGATATAAACGAAAACACCATAACAAATTGGATAAAGGGTGACGGGCGTAACCAATTCTCCAAACAGGGTTCAGATAAGGAGAAAGAGGGGAAAGATGAGTATGATACATTACCTGGGGGACCGGTATTTGAGAACATACTGGTACAAAAAGTAGCTACTAAGCAGATGGCGTGGGGGAACTTTGAGATACCAGCCAGCATTGGGAATTTTCAATGTCTGAACGCTTTCGCCGACCAAGGAGCGGAAGTAAATCTTATGCCCCTAACTGTCTACACCCAACTAACATCAGTAATGCCAGCCACCACTCATGTTAGGCTATCCTTCGCTGGACACTCTTATGTGTACCCCCTGGGAATTACAGAAGATGTGTTGGTCAATGTCGCAGGATTCATGTATCCCATTGATTTCATGATCATCCGATTATAAAGGAGGTGGATGCATGCCAATAATCCTTGGAGCACCATTCCTTACCACTGCAAGAGCTGTTATTAGGTATGAAAATAGGAAAATTGAGCTTAAATCAGGAAAAAGAAAGATTAGCTTTCCCATGACCCCGTGATATATGCAAGAAAGCTTGATGAGGAGAAAGCTCAAAAACAACATTGACACATCGCCTACTCTTTTTCAGGAAAAGATTCTTGCATGGGAAGCGAGAATCAAAAGTTACAAAGAAACTAAACATGAAGGAAGCAAAAGCCGCAACAAAGTTCATGTCAATGTTGAACATAGTCAAACAACGGGGAATCTTGCACCATTCACGAAGGGAGACCTAGTACTCTTAAGACACTCGGAGATAATAATACCTCCCGATAAACCAAGTCCCTGGTGGTATGGGCCCTTCACAATTGAAGGCATAAGCCGAGATGGGATGGCTAACTTGAGCAGTAAAGGAGGAGGGGAGGTGACTACGAATATCGATCGATTGAAACACCACCGCCATGATAGTGAGGATCGTAATTATATGGGTTACATCATCTCGAGGGATGAAATTAAGGAAGTTGAGGATAATAAGGGAGAAAAGTTAGAGGAAGTAGAAAACGTAAAAGAGTACTTTGATAAGTTACCCACCAAGGAAGAACGGGAATATCACAAGGATTTATTCAATGATCCCGAGACACCATATATCCTTGGTTCACCCCTTATTAAAGTAGGTGATCCCTCTAACATCAACATACCATGCAACATTGGGCATATGCATGTATGGAAAGCTTATATCGATCCTAGGTCTCCTATAAACATCATGACTAGGACTTACTATAATTGGGTAATGAAGAAGCAACTTGGTTATAGGATGATGCCCAACAAGAATTTGATAAGTAATTTTGTAGGAAGAGTGAAAGGATTACATGTGATTATTGGAAACTTCACTTATGAGACCGACTTTGTAATAGTGGAGGATACTCGTCCGGTGATAGATGATTGCCTAAGTCAAGTAGTGTTCGGAAAACCATTCGTTGAGGCCTCATGATCCGATTCTAGGGATAGTTAGATTCAAGGAAGAGAATGATCAGAATGCTTACGAAATGCCCTATAAGATTGAACAATACCGCCTCCTATCAAACATAGAAAAGGAAAACAAACAAGCGGTTTACTATAGGAATGATGAGGATAGACGTAGAGGAGTAGAGTATGTGATGAATAGAATACTTGGTTTCTACAACGAATGTTTGCAACTAGGTCCGGAGTACAAAACTAATATAGGAGATGACCTAGAAAGTGAAACCAACGATGAGGTCACGTAATTACCCATGACTTTGAGTCTAGCTACAAGACTCGTAAATAAAGAAAAGCGCTTCTTGGGAGGCAACCCATGCTTTGTGTGATTTTTAATTGTTTGATTGTTATTTGTTTTCGTATGCATGCTTTATTTTTATTGTTGGTAGATCATGTTTCAAAAATAAAAGAGTGAAAACACTTTATTTTGTCGTTTGACTTAGTCTTAACTTCACCCAAAGGTATTTGGCGAAAGCTAAGTGTAAGGGGAAACCCCATATATGTTTTTAAGAAACAAAATTGATCGTGATTCTCCACAATATTTAATGGACATGTATATTAGTAATTGTTAGAGTCAAATGCTTGTATCGAGTCATAATGATGTTTTGTAGGATTTTCCAGGAAGTAGGACATAATTTTTTCCAGAAATTTTCCGGAAACTTAACATAAAGATTTCTGCAGGTCACTTCTGACGGCGTCAGGAATTAATTCCTGACGGCGTCATGTGTAAAATTCTGGAAATTTTGCTAGTTTTATTTTTCTAACAGAGTCTTAAAGTTTTTGTTAAATCTTTAGCTTTATAAACTCCAGGAAATCTGCAAACATTCATTCCACAAGCATTATATCTTACATTGTTTTCTAGGATTTATTAGTATATATAGATTGCCGCCGATTTTACGCGAGGTTGCCTTGTTTGTTTTCTCAGGTTTAACAGGTTATGTATGACAAGAAGATGATTTATTTTTCTAGAAGGGAAACTTTGATTGTTCATTTTCTTGGAGGAAGATCTAACCTTGTTACCACACTATCCACACCGAACGAATCAGGGGAGTATTTGATTTCATTCTTTTACCTGTTTTACTTTTACATTCTTTAATTGAACATTGGGGACAATGTTCATCCTAAGTGTAAGGGGAGGGTAAATGATGATACCTTATAGGATACAATTGCACTTGAATTTGTTTGTTTGATGGTAGGTGTGTAACAAAACTAAGAGAAATACTTGTTAGTGTAATTTTAGCGCCAAATTTAAAATTTTTTACAACATTTAGGAGTGAAACTTTAGCCTTAGCAAGGGTCTTAATGAGGCGAAAAATGATCCGTTTTTAGGGGGTCATTTAAGCCCGAATCCGACTTTATTTGATCAAATATTGCCCTAAATCGTTCCTTTTGTGATTTTAGGTGTTTGGAGAGTGAATTCTAGAAAAGAAGCCATTTTGGACGTTTTTGGAGCATAAAAGTGAAGAAAACAGCAAAGTATCAATTTTCCATGCTGAAGACACTAGGTGACGGCGTCAAGAGTTATACCCTGACGGCGTCAGACATCAAGAATAAAACACCGTAGTTGATGACGGCGTCAAAAGCCATCCTGACGACGTCAAAGTACCAAGAATAAAATACCGTGGTTGGTGACGGCGTCACATAGGCCGTCATAAGTAGATCAAGACCGTCCGAGGAAGTATTTGGCGGCGAGGTGACGGCGTCACATGGTTGTCTTGACGCCGTCAGCCCAGTTTTCCTATATATAGTTTTCTAGTTTTTACATTAAAGAAAAGAGAGAAGTTTTGGTGAAACCCTAAAGACGAATTTGGTGCCTCTTTTACAGGTTTTTCAAGGGTTCCAAACCCTTGATACCTTGCATTGTAATTGAGATAAGTGTTCTTCTAATTCAATCAATATGTCTATGTGTTGGTTGTTTATATCTTGTTCTTGTCTCAATTCCATTATGCTAGGCTAGATCTCTCTTGTGTTTGCTTGGATCTAATGAAACCTAGATGTTGATTATGTGTTGATTACTTGTTTATTCTTGTTCTTGGATGAATGATTTATATGTTAGGCTTAAGAAAACTGGCAGATCTCCAAATGGTAACATGCTTGAACGTCTTAAGAAACATGAACCGAGGCGTACTAGGTCTTTATTGGTTGTATTTAATGCATGAGCCACTGTTTACAATCCCTATAGTTGTGCTGGGTCATGGTGTAGGAGGAGATAAGAGCTCATAGAGTTGGGGAGTTATGTATGCCACCCCACGAATGGTATTAAGGAATACAATCCGTCATCCATACAAGTATAACAAGTAATTAACGTGTAAAAGATATCTAGGGAGTAGTGAAGTCTAAGTAAACACAATTTCTCCAATTACTGCTCACAACCTTTGTAATAATTAGTTTAATTTCATTTTCAGTATTTTATTTTGATTATATATTAGTTTTGGGTTAGTTGAATAGCAACTAATTTCGCCCATTCCTCCAAAACCCGAGATTTTACCTGCTTTCATAAAAACATAAAAAGACAAAAATAATCTTCCCTCACCTTTAGAACTTGTCACTATACTATACTACAACGATCAGGTACACTGCCTGGTGGGGGTTGTAAGCTTCTCGAGATCCCTCGAGAGGTAAAGCCTGTTGCGATTCCCATGCATCAAGTTTTTGGCGCCGCTGCCGGGGAATAGTTATTGTCTAGGTTAGGATTTCTTTTTATTAGGTCTACTTGCTAGATTCCTTTCTAGTAAGATTTTTATTTTTATTTTTAGGTCTTCTTTAGTCTATCTTTTTCTTTGTGTGTTTGTTCGTAATTTCCATTGACTCTTCCGTTCACCATTATGGAGTACTCGAATCCACCATACCACCAACCACAAAGGCCATTCTACCCTATTGACATCTCGAATTTCAAACAATATCGAGATGAACCCATATATGATGCATGGACTCGTTTTAAAATTTTACTTCGAAAATTCCCTCATCATAGTTTCTCTTTAGCATCCCTAACCGAAACCTTTTACTATCGTGTCAGCCGATGTGACCAAATGTGCATTGATGATTTTGCCAATGGGGGCCCTAGGGAATTAAGTGCTGAAGAAGCATGGGATACCATAGAAGACTGTGCCCAATATTATTATAGAGTAGACAACCCAACAAACAACATCACAAATCAATCAAAAACAAGTTTGAAGGAGCAAACAGGAAGTTTGTCTGGGGATGATTACTCAGGGATACCTGTGTGGATGTCACCTAAAGCCATAGTACAAAACAAGCACATAGGTAATCTTGATACAATGGAGGATGAGGTGGATAATCCAAGCCCACAAAGTACCCCACAAGTCCTACCATCATTTGAGGCACACATACCACCCGTGACTTACCCTGAAGAAGTAGAAAAGACTATAGGAACCCCAATAGAGGTAGAGCCCTTGAACCAAACACCACTTGAGGATATAGGTTTGAATACTTGTAGTGAGAACCTTACTCCCAGTTCTAGGGAAGTTCCTAGTTTTGATGAACCGGAGCCTCAACCAAAACCATTACCTAATCTTCCATCCTTGGATGAAGATTTAGGAATTGAAATAGGTCTCGATCCACCCATCAAACCATGTAGTCCGGGTAGTTTTACGTTGAAGGTAGTAGACCCCAAGCCTTGTAGAGAAGAAGCCAACATAGGAGTGAACCATGACCTTACATACTTACATCACCCATTCATGATTGATCGTAAGAAACATTATGGGTTTAAACCGGGTTTATTAGGTCAAGATAGATCCCCAACTAGGAATCTCTCGAAGTTGATAGAAAATGATCCCTTTCTAGGAAAAAATCTTAATCCACCCATTAACCCGATTGAATTAGGTAAAGTTATGATGATAGGAGCACACCCCTTTGAGCATATAATTCATCCACCACTATTTTCTCACGTGGCATACTTCCACCCTAAGGGTGTGTATCGCTACTTCCACCCGCACCTAATCCTAAGTGTAGGGAAAACTTCCCTTTTATCCGTTAAATAAGGGTAGAGTCAGGCTCGTGACTCGAACAAAAACAAGTGCTTCTTGGGAGGCAACCCATGTTTTGTGTGATTTTATTTGTTTGTTTGTTATTTGCTTCCGTATGCATGCCTTATTTTTATTGTTGGTTGATCACGTTTCTCAATTAAAATGTGGAAATACTTTACTATGTTGTTTGGCCTAGTCTTAACTCCAACCTAAAAGTATTTTTGCAAAAGATAAGTGTAAGGGGAAACCCCAAATATGTTTTTAAGAAACAAACCGATCATGATTCTCCACGATAATAAATGAGCATGTATATTCGTATTTGTTAGAGTCAAATGCTTGTATTGAGTCATAATGAAGTTTTGCAGGATTTTCCAGGAAGTAGGACCAAGTTTTTCCAGAAATTTTCCGGAAACTTAACATAAGAATTTCTGCAGGTCCATTCTGACGGCGTCAGAGTATTACTCTTGACGGCGTCAGGAGTTAAAAATCTGGAAATTTTACCGGTTTTGTTTTTCTAACGGAGTCTTATGGTTTTTGTGAATTATTAAGTTTTATAATCTCCAGGAAATCTGAAACTTCATTCCACAAGCATTATATCTTACTTTGTTTTCTAGGATTTAGGAACTTATATAGGATGCCGCCGATTTTACGCGAGGTTGTCTTGTCTATTTTGTCAGGTTTTACAGGTTATGTTTGACAAGGAGATGATTTATATTTTGGAAGGGAAGCTTTGATTGTTCGTTTTCTTGGAAGAAGATTTAACCTGGCCAACCTAAAATCCATACCGAGCGAATCAGGGGAGTATTTGATTTCATTCTCTTTACTTTTTCACTTTTACATTCTTTACTTGAACATTGGGGACAATGTTCATATTAAGTGTAAGGGGAGGGTAAAAAGATGATACCTTACATATGCACTTTCGCTTGAGTTTGTTTTGTTTGATGGTAGATGTGTAATAAAACTACGAGAAATACTTGTTAGTGCAATTTTAGCGCCAAATTTAAAATTTTTTACAACATTTAGGAGTGAAACTTTAGCCATAGCAAGCGTCTCATGGATAGGAGATTGTATGACTAGCACATAACCGTATATTCAGAAAAATTTTCCACCCAAAAATGTGAGGTTCGCCTTTAGATTTGATAGGAAAAGCATTTACTATTAGTGCTTATGAGTGTACCGGTAGCATTTAGATTCTAGAACTCGCGTTAGTGATGCATCCCGAGACCGCTAGTGAGACTACATTCGTGTGGTAGGATTTACTACATGATAAGAGGCATTAGGATCACCCTTGTGTTAAACCCGTATCATGATTACTTGACCATTTAAGTCATATTACTTGGCTAGTTAAGTCAACTAATTTTCCCCACACCCTTAGCGTTGTACTCATTTTTAGTACACGATACCCCTAGTACACCCCTCCAAGCCTATCTTTTCGTTTCTAACTTTAAGCATCTTACTTAAAGGAAGAATTTGTTACACCCCACTTAAATGTACACCCAAATCGCCTTAGCCTTCCGTGTATGCGCTCATTTTTAGTGCATTATTGTTATTTGTTAAACCCTAAGTTAACTTTCTAATTGATTACATGGTTGCTAAGTCGAGTCATATCCTTGTACATATTGTTTTGGGACGATTGGGACTCATGGGTAAGTACTTATTTTATGGAGTAATGGGGAAGAACATCATTTATTACCCCCATATGTGCGTTAATCTTAAAAGTGCTCCAAGTGTTTTGATTTTCTTAATTCGAGTCATTAGATTAGTTTAATGTAAAGTATGTAAAGAAAAAGAGAAAAAAACATATGGACTACCATCCCGTTTTTATTCTAAGTTCATTTTATGTTTTTGTTATTTTTCATTTATTAGCTTAAGTCGAGTCTAGTCTTGGCTTAGCAACGCCATATTGTACATGTAATTAACCAAGATTGTTAACTCACCACCAGTAAAACTTCCTTTATCCAACAAAACTGTGTAATTCATATCCCTATACCTAACGTTACAACCCTTTAAAAGACCTCTTTGATAGTTTGTCCTAGGTGCTTACGCCATGTGGTGGAGGTTTGATCCTTTCCCAAGCCTATGGTAATCTATTTTGCTATGACAGGTAGTGAGAGATATCTTCCATTTCCATAATGTTATATTACTTTATTACACCTGAGAGATGTGAGTATCTAAACACTATTTGTGAGGTGCTTGTGTATGATCTCCGTGCTTGTCTATTGGTCTTTAGTGGAACGATTAGTTGTTGTAATTACTTTTATATTAGTGTTAAATGACCCCAAACTTGTCTTTTGAGTAGAATAAAAGCTCATTTGCTTGAGGACAAGCAAATCTCAAGTGTAAGGGTATATGATGAGGCGAAAAATGATCCGTTTTTAGGGGGTCATTTAAGCCCGAATCCGACTTTATTTGATCAAATATTGCCCTAAATCGTTCCTTTTGTGATTTTAGGTGTTTGGAGAGTGAATTCTGGAAAAGAAGCCATTTTGGACGTTTTTGGAGCATAAAAGTGAAGAAAACGGCAAAGTATCAATTTTCCATGCTGAAGACACTAGGTGACGGCGTCAGACATCAAGAATAAAACACCGTAGTTGATGACGGCGTCAAAAGCCATCCTGACGGCGCCAAAGTACCAAGAATAAAATACCGTGGTTGGTGACGGCGTCACATAGGCCGTCATAAGTAGATCAAGACCGTCCGAGGAAGTATTTGGCGGCGAGGTGACGGCGTCACATGGTTGTCTTGACGCCGTCAGCCCAGTTTTCCTATATATAGTTTTCTAGTTTTTACATTAAAGAAAAGAGAGAAGTTTTGGTGAAACCCTAAAGACGAATTTGGTGCCTCTTTTACAGGTTTTTCAAGGGTTCCAAACCCTTGATACCTTGCATTGTAATTGAGATAAGTGTTCTTCTAATTCAATCAATATGTCTATGTGTTGGTTGTTTATATCTTGTTCTTGTCTCAATTCCATTATGCTAGGCTAGATCTCTCTTGTGTTTGCTTGGATCTAATGAAACCTAGATGTTGATTATGTGTTGATTACTTGTTTATTCTTGTTCTTGGATGAATGATTTATATGTTAGGCTTAAGAAAACTGGCAGATCTCCAAATGGTAACATGCTTGAACGTCTTAAGAAACATGAACCGAGGCGTACTAGGTCTTTATTGATTGTATTTAATGCTTGAGCCACTGTTTACAATCCCTATAGTTGTGCTGGGTCATGGTGTAGGAGGAGATAAGAGCTCATAGAGTTGGGGAGTTATGTATGCCACCCCACGAATGGTATTAAGGAATACAATCCGTCATCCATACAAGTATAACAAGTAATTAACGTGTAAAAGATATCTAGGGAGTAGTGAAGTCTAGGTAAACACAATTTCTCCAATTACTGCTCACAACCTTTGTAATAATTAGTTTAATTTCATTTTCAGTATTTTATTTTGATTATATATTAGTTTTAGGTTAGTTGAATAGCAACTAATTCCGCCCATTCCTCCAAAACCCGAGATTTTACCTGCTTTCATAAAAACATAAAAAGACAAAAATAATCTTCCCTCACCTTTAGAACTAGTAATTAGGCTTTCTAATCCTAGCGACACTATTCCTAAGCTGAACGATCAATCCCCCGGTACTTGTCACTATACTATACTACAACGATCAGGTACACTGCCTGGTGGGGGTTGTAAGCTTCTCGAGATCCCTCGAGAGGTAAAGCCTGTTGCGATTCCCACGCAACAGGTCTCATGGATAGGAGTTGTATGACTAGCACAAAACCGTACTATTCAGAAAAATTTTCCACCCAAATATGTGAGGTTCGCCTTTAGATTTGATAGGAAAAGCATTTACTATTAGTGCTTATGAGTGTACTGGTAGCATATAGATTCTAGAACTTGCGTTAGTGATGCATCCCGAGACTGCTAGTGAGAGTACATTCGTGTAGTAGGATTTACTACATGATAAGAGGCATTAGGATCACCCTTGTGTTAAATCCGTATCATAATTACTTGACCATTTAAGTCATATTACTTGGCTAGTAAAGTCAATTAATTTTCCCACACCTTAGCGTTGTACTCATTTTTAGTACACGAAACCCCTAGTACACCCCTCCGAGCCTATCTTTTCGTTTCTAACTTTAAGCATCTTACTTAAAGGAAGAATTTGTTACAACCCACTTAAATGTACACCCAAATCGCCTTAGCCTTCCGTGTATGCACTCATCTTTAGTGCATTATTGTTATTTGCTTAAACCCTTTGTTGGATCGATATACTCTGACCAAACTACTTTGTAGCCTGTAAGGGTTTAACAATATTGAGTAAACTCAACACTATTAATATTGAAACACTGTTTTACTTTGTAAAGTATGCGGAATCTACTAACACAAAGCTTAAGAAGAACTTTTATATTAACCAAACTTTGAACCTGCTTTGTTACACAGATTCACTAACAATCCCTAACTATTTATCAACTTTCATCGACTCTAAAACTTATGAGAACTTCTCTAAAACTTGTATCGACTAATACCTCTTAAGGCTCTTTATATAGATAACCTTAAGTCGGTTTACAACATATAATCCTTGAACGACAAGTCATTATCCCTAACTAATTCTAGAATATTCATTTAATATTACACATTAATCCTTATCTAATATTGCACACCAGTCCTTGTTTCCTTCGAAGTACTTTAAACATTCTTCAATAACAGCAGTACTTTGACTTTTTCCTTCAGCAGTACTTTGACTTTATTCTTCATGCAGCAGTACTTTGACATCCAGAAGTACTTTGATATTTTATATCCCAACAATCCTCCCCTAACTTGAACTCCACTTGCTTGATTTCAAGTTTCTTTGTTATCTTTATTCTTCAGATCTTTAATTATTCAGAAAGATTGTTTCTTTATTTCTTTGTCTTATATATGTCATGTGTCAAAGTACTATTCATCAGCATCTTTGTCTTTCAATATATCTTCTCAGCAACTCAGCAACATTTTGGTACAGTGATCATCAAATCTTAAAAGTTTCATACTATTCTCATCACTTCCAGGTGTGTTAACTCCTGTGAGAGGTGAATCATTGAAAATTATGATTTTTAGCAAATCATCAGCTATCAACGGATTTGATTAGTCTTTACCAATAGCCGTTTGCTATGGACTAGCCAACTCTTGATCACTTGGAGTATGGTGAGTTGATAACCATATAGGTTTTGGTAAACTATCAACCATAAACGGATTTGATTATCACATCTGAGTTGTACCCTCATGATGAGTCAAACTCTTTCTTGTCTGTTAAACATGGTGAGTTGATTACCATTTGTTGTGCAGTATAAATACTAACACCATGTGTTGCTTTTCAAATCCTTTTTCCTTTTCTTTTAAACATCAAAACATTTTATTTTATTTTTATTTAAAGGACTTATACTGGTTTATATCAGCAAGCAGTACTTTGTTAAAGTACTGTTTGTTTTTGCAGTACTTTGAAAAATACTTATTTTACAAAACAAATCATACCAGTATTATGCAATATTACTCATCAGACTTGACCCATCTGATAAAAAGCTTGATAACATCCAAAGCTATTTCAGATTCATCTTCAAGTTCCATTCCATGGTCCAGCATTCTGAGCATAATTTCTCTAATCAATGGATATCTCCTCTCAGCCAGCATATGAATCATGGTACCGTCTTCCATCTCTAGTGTATGAACTCCTGATGACTCAAAGAATCTCCACCTTGTTATTTCCCAATTCTCTTGGTCATTCCACAGAGGATCAACACTTGTTTCTTCAGTATCCCAGACGGTAATTAAGTCTCCAAGCAAAATTAATCCCACTCCTGAAGCTTCAATCTCTGCATAGTATGTCTGCACTTGCACATATAAGTCATACAAATCTGCCCTTGTAATACAGTGCAACACATCCCATAACATATTGAATTTTGTGAAGCTTTCATCTTCTCTGTGGATCATAAAATAATTCCCTTCTTTCGATTCAACCACAGAAAATGAGATTATCTTGGACTTCTTTCCAGAATCTTCAATCTTCTTATTCTCAAAATCAACAACTCTGAAATAATTTCTAAGTTCATCAAATGTGTCTTCATGAATCATCTTCAGCCTTTTTGACAGCTGATCATCTTGAACTAATTTCTTTCTTTTCAATCTCCTTTGCTCAGCTTCATCCTTTCTGATATCTTCTAATTTCTTCTTTCTATCAACTTCCATGGGCGCAAAGTTTTCTATTTCTTTTCTGATATCTTCTTGTACTTTATCCCGCAGAGCTTTCACTTCTGGATACCTTTGTTTATGTATAATTCTTGTATCCCTTCTTTCTCAAGAATCTTATCATCCAGTTCCTTTCCTGAGCTTTAGTCATTGGCTTCTTTGTAATTGGCCTACTAACTTCTGCCAAATACTCAGCATCATACTCAGCTTGTTGCTTTCTAGCAAGCTCTAAATCTTCTGCAATCTCTAATTCTCTAATCTGAGCAATAGAAAATTTCTTCTTTTTCTTCTTAGTATCTTTCTGAACTTTGATCCCTTTCCCTTTATCTTTTGGATCTATCTCTTCTGATTCAGAAGTACTTTCATCATCTTTTTGTGCAGGCTCAGAAATATGTATTCCTCCTGTAGGTCTCCTCAAATTCATCATAACTTGAGCAATTATTTCATCATCACTTGCAGTATGTACTCTTACTTCTTATTGATGTACAAAAGTAGAAGGACCAGCTTCATCTTCATAATTCATTGTAGAAGGTCCAGCTACAGAAGTTCCAATAGCAGCAATATCTTGTTCAGCAGTACCTTGCACAACAGTATTTTCAACAAAAGTACTTTGAGCATTATTTCCTTCTAAATCAATTTCTTCTATATCACTACTTTTTACATCCTCATGCTCAACTTCAAGATTAATTTGCTCTGTCTCACCACCTTTTCTTTCAGTACTGTTTTGAGCAACATTTTCATCTTGATCATTCTTTTCCTCTGAATATTGAACCATATCATCAAATCTATCCAAATTATCATCCTGATTCCTCCCCAATTTGATAGATGATAATTTCCGATGCCTCATCTTGGATTTAGACTTCTTCTTTGTAGATTTTGGCTTCTGAGACTGCTTCTTTTCTTTCACATAAAGCCTAAAATTCTGAACAAGAGGCCAAACAAATTTCTTCAATCTTCTGAACTTCCTTCTTAGCTTCTTGATTTCTGCAGCTTGAGCATTAACAGTTGTCTTCATCTTCTCCAATTCCTTAGCCAAATCAGAAGTACTCACAACACCTTCAATTCCCTCATCTCCTCCAGGTGTTTGAAGCCCACCTGTGGAAGTATAATCATTGGGAGTTGGTACCTGTGAATCTTCTGAAGCAGTACCTTTAGAATCAGTACTTTGTGGAGAAGTACCTTGAGCAGAAACAGATTTATCAAGGAAGTTGACACTGAGGGAGTCCTTTCACTTGAAACAACATGCTGAGGGGAAACAATAGGTGGTGTAGGTGTATGTACTGAAGCAGAATGCTTAGTAGAATCAGGTTGATCATCATTATTAGAATGTGCAGAACCACTATTGTTTTCTTCATCCCTAACAGCTTGAGCAACCTCTAATATATATGCATTTAGAGTTGTATTCCTACCCAAAAAATTTACTCCCTTATGAGACATAAAAGTGAACACTTTAGATGGCATCCTAATGGTAGGTACATAATCCTGAGGTTTGGGTATCCCATCTAATGGATTCTCTAAAAGCAATTGAACAAATCTAGGATACATCAGAAAGGGTTTGCCAGCCTTAATATGAGTAAGCATACCTTCAAGGATCATGTATGAGAAATTGAAAGGTTGATTTGTAATAAGACCAACAAAAGCAGAAGCTATGGAATGGCTAAACTGATCCCAAGCAGTACTCTTTGGACTCAAACAATGAAGCAAAACATGAATAAGAAATTTCTAATGAGGACTAACCATAGCCTTCTGAAAAGTAAGCTTAGTCAAGGGACCTTCATACCCAATGTCTCTAAGTGTGTTCCAAATCTCTTGTTTTCCAAACAAAACAGAGCCTCCTTCATCATCAAATAACAGAGCCTCTCTGATTGAAGCTTCTGTGACACGAATAGCTCTCCCTGCAACTGTAGCAGTAATGATATCCTCTCCATCTTCAACCTGTGACGTGGCTGTATCCCAAAAAGCTTGAATCCAAGGTCCAATAATCTCTGGGTTGACTAGGATCGAGTAACAGATGTTGGTTCCAGTGAGAAAGTCAATAATACCATGAAAATCAAGGTTATCTTGGGTTTTCTCAAGGTTTGCTATCATGTTGTATTTGGTGTTGGTGCGTCGATTAGCCATGGTGATTAGGGTTAGAGTAAGAAAAGTTATGATCGATGTAAAGTAGGAATGAGTTTTGTTGATATAAATAATGTTTGTGAATGTTATTAATATTTCTCAATAAACCTATGTTTTGATAATCACAAAACTTAAATCAAATTAAGTCAAGAATAAGACATAAACAAGTATTTGGTGACAAATATTTACCTCTACATCTTATATCACTCAAGGTATGCATAAACTTAGTAACTTATGCATTACATGATCAAAGGAAATTTTATATTAATACATAACATTATATAAAATGATTTTAACATTTTATATATATTTGTAAATCATTTTTGGTAAAGCTTTATTAAACCACAAAAATATGATTTCAAATTTCCAACCAAAAAGGACAAATTTTATCCAGAAAAACTATTCAAACGTTCAGGAGGGCGGCCCCCTTAATTTTACTAGGCGGCCCCCTTAATCATTAAGGGGACCGGCCTATAATTAAGGGGACCGGCACGCTCCCGAACAGTAAAATCTGGCCCTTTAAATACTGGATCATTTTACACATTTTCCTCACCTTTTTGCACTATAAACTTTCTGATCCAATCTTCTTCTCTAGATCTAAAATCCTTTGATCATATATTTCATAAGTCTTTGTTTCTAAGTGATCCAAAGCTTCATCCATTCAAGTGCAAGAAGAAGAACACTTCTCTACATCCATCTTATTGTAATGGTGTTGTGTATAGCTAGTTTCATATAGTACTAGTGATAGATATTTGTGAAGGTGTTGTGTATATTTGTTGATTGTAGAATCTTGGTGTGTTGTAAACTAGTTTAGTAGTTGTGACTTAGTTGTGCATAGAAGAAGGTGTGAAGATTGACAAGGTGTGAAGACGGTGTGAAGTCTTGAAGAAGGTGTGAAGGTGTGATAAAGGTGTGAAGATCACGTGGTGTGATATTTGGTGTGAGATTGGTTCTAGCTACGATTAGAACTCGACATTTAGCTTAGTGTCGTTAACTTGTGTAAGCCAAGGTGTGTAAGGTTTCTCCACCATAAGGAGTTTGTTGACATAGTGAATAAAACTCTCGAGTGTGGTACTCGGGGAGTGGAGTAGGGCAAGGAAGGTGTCCTTGTAGCCGAACCACTATAAATTCAAGTGTTGTGGTTTGATCTTTCTAACTCTATCTTTTCTTCATTATATTTCAATACTTTCATTATTAGTTTAGACTTGCTTATATTGGTTGTTGCTTGAACTCACTTAAGATCGAATCGAAAGTTTTTATAACCTACAAAATATTTTGGAAATAAATTTTAAAAAAGGACGTAAAACTATTGAACCCCCCCTTCTAGTTTTCCACAATTGGTATCAGGAGCCACGTCTAGCAAGATCTTTAAAATATATTGTATTTTAAAACTTGTAACGATCTATGGAATCTGAAAAATATTTAGAAGGGCAATCTATGCAAAGACCACCACTATTTGAAAGTGATGGATTTTTATATTGGAAAAATCGATTCGAAACTTATGTGAAGTCAAAAGATCTAGATCTTTGGCATATTATTACTAATGGTGATTTTTTACCTATTCAAAATAACCCGGAAACTAAGAAAGATGAAATCGTACCTTTTGAAAAACAAAATGATGATTTAAAAAGAAAACTTGCAAAAAATAATGAAGCAAAAATGGTTATTTATAATGCGCTACCACGTAAAGAGTACGAAAGGATCTTTATGTGTGAAACTGCAAAAGAAATTTGGAACTCTTTACTCATAACTCACCAAGGTAATAGTCAAGTCAAAGATAATAAAATAGATCTACTTGTTCAACAATATGAGCAATTCACGATTCTGGAAGAGGAATCAATTGATAATGCTTTTGCTAGATTTAACACTATCATCACAAGTTTAAAAGCACTTGATGAGAATTTTTCTAGTAAGAATTTTGTTAGGAAGTTTCTTAGGGCTCTTCATCCAAAATGGCGAGCTAAGGTGACGGCTATTGAAGAATCAAAGAACTTGTCAACATTGCAACTTGATGAATTAATTGGAAATCTAAAAGTTTACGAAGTTATCATAAAGAAGGATTCCGAAATGGTCAAAGAAAAACGAGAGCAAAGCAAATCAATCGCCTTGAAAGCTAGAAAGGAATCTAGTTTCAAAGATAGCTCATCTTCTGAAAGTGATGATGAAGAATACGCCATGGCCGTAAGAGACTTCAAGAAATTCTTCAAAAGGCGAGGAAGATTCGTAAGACAACCGTATGATGAAAAGAAAACATTTCAAAAGAGTAAAGATGACAAGAACAACAAGATTGAAAGAAAGTGCTTCAAGTGTGGTGATCCAAATCACCTCATCGGAAAATGTCCAATGATGACAAGAGATCAAAATCAAAGAGCTTTTGTTGGAGGTGCTTGGAGTGATAGTAACGAAGATGAGAAAGAAACGACAAAAGAAGAAAAGTGTCTTATGGCGAACACATCAAATGAGGTACGTTCCGAAACCGAATATTTTAGTGATGAAAGTATATCATTAGATGAAAAAGATCTAGATAATGAATATAATAAACTATGCAAATTAGGACAACTAGTAATGGCCAAAAACAAATCACTAAAATATGTTGACATAAATAATGTCTTAAAACATTGTTAGCCTATTAACAATGTCTCTATGTTTTGATAATTACAAAGCATAAACTCATTAATCTAAAACTTATGACATAAACAAGTTTTTGGTGCTTAATACTTGTCTTTGCTTCCATATCAGTTTTTGGTATGAATAAACAAAGAGTTTACTACATTTCATGATCAAAGGAAATTTTATATTAATACATAACATTATATAAAATGATTTTAACATTTTATATATATTTGTAAATCATTTTTGGTATAGCTTTATTAAACCACAAAAATATGATTTCAAATTTCCAACCAAAAAGGGCAAATTTTATCCAGAAAAACTTTTGAAACGTTCAGGAGGGCGGCCCCCTTAATTTTACTAGGCGGCCCCCTTAATTTTACTAGGCGGCCCCCTTAATCATTAAGGGGACCGGCCTACAATTAAGGGGACCGGCACCCTCCAGAACAGTATTTTCCCCCCCTTTAAATACTGATTCATCCCTCAGATTTTTCTCACCTTTTGCACTTCAAAACTTTCTGATCTAGATCTATTTCTCTATTCTCTCATCCTTTGATCATAAGTGTATATATTCTTTGTTTCAAAGAAATCCAATTTCCATCCTCTCAAGTGCAAGAGAAGACTACTTCTATCTTCCTAGACAAGAAGTATTACAACTAGTTGTGATCTCCACATCCAAGTTGTTGGTGTATCATCAAGATTATTTACATATTCTTTGTGAAGATTGTTGTGAATATTTGCTTGTAGATAGTTGTGTTAGATTTAGATTGTGTGATTAAGTTGATAGCTTGGTGTGAAGAAGAAAAGCTAGGAAATCTATTGGTGTGAAGAAGATAGAGTTGAAGTAGTCAGTTGTGAAGTAGATTGATTTGAAGAAGGTGTGTAGAAGTTGTGACTTAGGTGTGAAGGTGTTGTGGTGTGATTATTGGTGTGTAAATTGGTGTGTATATTGGTGTGTAAATTGGTGTGTAAGGTTTTCTCCGCCATAAGGGAGCTTGTTGATATAGTGAAGAAAACTCTCGAGTTAGGTGCTCGGGGAGTGGAGTAGGGCAAGGAAGGTGTCCTTGTAGCCGAACCACTATAAATCTCTTGTCTCGCGGTTCGATCTTTCCATCTCTTACTTATTTCATTACTTATCATTGTTATATATTTTGTATTGATATTTGTTTGTATTGTGCAATACTTGAAATCACATATTATCGAATCTAAGTTTTAAAAACTAAGTAAACACTAAAACTATTTTTACAACAAATTAAAAAGACGTAAAACTATTCAACCCCCCTTCTAGTTTTCCACAATTGGTATCAGAGCCACGTCTAGCAAGAATTTTAAAATATATTGTATTTTAAAACTTGTAACGATCTATGGAGTCTGAAAAATATTTAGAAGGGCAATCTATGTGTAACAATTCGCAATTTCAGGTTAACTTTTATTCCCGAAAATTTCACTATTCACATTTTACTATTCACTTTTTACTATTCACTTTTCACTATTCATCTCAGAAATTTTTATTTCATATTCTCATAAGTTAAACTATTTTAACGATAATCCGAGAGTTTGACGCTCGTCGGATCATTTCTGCAAAAATCACAAAGCCGTGTCCGAGATTTACTTTTAGGTTTAAACGTCCTTCCAGCATCCCGATATATCCATAAAACATTATAAACAATAGAAATATGATTTTCTCTCAATTTAGGACAATTCCAAAAGTTTCGGAATTTTACGTTTTTCAGTTCAGCGTTTTACGCGAATTGCGCGTTTTAGACCCGTGTTTCCAGTTTTTAGCAGGGTTTTCGCACCCGATAGAACCTACCACTCATTTTATATTTTATTATGGACTATATTGACATGTTTAACCATACTTTCAAGTTTCATATTTTTAGGATGCCCGGTTTTACGTTTTGTGACTTAATAACTTACGGTTAGCAATTTACGGGTCCAAAACTAGCTACATACTTAGGATATTATCATCCAAAGACCATGACTACTCATCTAGTCACCCTTATCCTTTTATAACCGACCTAGGGGGGGGAGTCACCATGTGTGGTTAAATCTTGACTTTAGCCATTAGATCTTACTTAATTACAACTTTGTCTCCAAGTTTTAGCACTTTCCTAGGCACCTTCCTAACCTCCTCATTCATGCTATAAATAGCCAACTAGAAACACATTGATCTTCATCTTTTCATCACCAAAAATACCACACCCTTTAGTCCTAGCACCATGATCCTTTGATCTTCAATATACAAGTTACACTACAAAGTTCAAGGCCTTAGTATTCTCTACCTAGTTCTCAAGTTTGTTTGGTGATTCCATGGTTGAATTAGGAGCTACACAAGGTTACTAGGGCTGAAGTTAAATGGTTTCACAAGGGTTATATCAAGGCTAGCAAGGGTTACAAGAGTTATGGTGAAGGGTTTACAAGCTTAGGTTTAGTGTCCTAGTTCTATACTTGACTTCCTTTCTTTAGAAAGCCAAAAGTTGTAAGCAAACCCTTATACACTTTCTTGCTCAATATCATTTCATGCTTATTATGTTTCTTTCATGCTATATATGGTCTTTGTATTGTGTTCATGATGTTTAAAAATGGATAAAACGAGTATTGGTATACATATGTTAACTTATGACAAGTAAACAAGCAAACTAGTGATTTTTATGGAAAACCACGACCACAATAGTATAACTTTGATATTTGACACTTAATTTTTGTTAAAGAGGACTTAACAAGGAAAACATAGCAATTTGAATCACCCAAAACGAGTATACGAGTCAAAAGTTATGACCGTTTGAAGTTAGCGAAACCAAAACGGCAAAACTGCCTAAATAGCATTCTGATCAAATTATGATTTTGAAAGTCCCACTTCTGGTCCGATTCATCAAAAAGTTAAAACACGAAAGTTGTCCGGAACGACGTTTTCGTTCAGGAACAAAGAAGCTCGAGCCCTGAAAACGCTTTCCGAGTGATATTTTCTTCAAATTCTTAACAGCCCATTTTTAGACCAAAGTAACAATATAATGGTTATAATTAGATGAGACCAAGAGGTCTAATGACCTAAAGCCAAGACCACAACCATGGCTAAAGCTAAGGTTGAGTCTCAAGACCATGGTAACATGACCAAAGTCACGGCAAAGCCACGGCTAAAGACCATATAACTTTTAAAGATCAAAACTTATATATATGTTATCAAATACTACAATAGTAGGGAGCCTCATGTGAGGAGTTCATTGAGTAAGCCGTCGAGACGAGTTGTGGATTTACGAGTTAAAGTGTCCTGGCTCCTTGAACGTTTACTCCATGACTTCTGAATTATGTCGGCCCGAACGGTAGTAAGAGATTTACAACCTATACATGTTTCATAGACCATTTATATTCAAAGACTTACACTATATACTAAAGTACTACATCATGAACATTATGCAAGACATATATTGGCAATTCGTCGTATTCTTAGACGTTACTCCAAACCTAAGTGGCAACGTTCTATTATAGGCTGCTCTTAGAGACTTTCACGATTCGACTACCACTTTCATTTCTCATTACATAGACTTAAGGTGAGTCATAGCCCCTACTCTTTTCATACTTGTTTTAACTCTTGGGGGGGATACATGCTCAACTACTTGCTTACTTGTACAAATACTCAAAACATTTATACTTGATTGTTTTATACTTGATTGTCTTATACTTGATTGCATTATACTTGATTTCATACATACATGACTGTGTTATACTTAACTGCGTTATACTAAATTGTGTTACTTCCAGTGGCTCCAGATTAAGTTGCTGGATGACCATTGAGACTGCCAGTGGCTCCAGATTAAGTTGCTGGATGACCATTGAGACTTCCGGTGGCTCCACATTAAGTTGTTGGATGACCATTGAGGCTATTGATACATCCTAACATTTGCGAATGTTGGATACATCATAAACGTGAGGTCTTCGGAGATGAAGAGTAGACTCACGACTAATTGCTTAATTGTTTTGATGAACTTATACATGTCTTAATCATACTATATTGTAGCAGTGGGTTGTAAACACACAGGTTACAAGTCTCTTATGGCGGGACTTGTAACTGAGTGGATTCACGATGCCTTTGCTGTGTGATCATTCTTTAAGGCTTTTCAACTATTTTAAGACAAACTCTATGAACTCACCAACCATTGTGTTGACACTTTAGCATGTTTATCTCAGGTTAGTAAGGCGGTAGCTAGTGCGTGGAACTTAGAGTCAAGCTGCATATTCTGAAGACTTACGCTTTTATCATTTACCATTCAAAACATTTGTATACATTTATGTATCATACTTTGGAATCTCATGTTTGTAACTTTGAATTCATTAATCGAATGGTAACTTTTCAAAACGTCTCATTTAGAGTTCGTTTTCTATAACTTGTACTTTGTATTATGAAGTAGCACCCCTATGACACAGTCTTCCGCTGCGGTATTTTGGGGGTGTTACAGATTGGTACCAGAGCCTTGGTTATAGAGAACTAGGTTGCATTTAGTGCCTAGACTATAACTGCTATATACGTTGGGACCTTCCTCTTTATTTGCCTTACACACAATACATACACATATGCTTTTTGGTTAGAGGTTTGCTTAGTTCCACGCTGTTAGATGATGTGACTTTAGTATTATAAGGAGCCCCAGAGATTCGTCGAGTCATTAAAAACATGGAGCTCAGTAATAACTAATTAGTTAACTTAATCTTGTGTTTGATGAGACACAAGATTTGAGTTAAATAATATTATTGCTTAGCTTTAGGGATTTGATGACTAGATTATCTTACTATCGGCCTCAGAAGGCGGATTTTTGTGTCGGAAATTCTTAAGTAGGATGTTTTAGAATCTCCTTATTTAAATGGATTGGGACGCCTCTTCAGTTAAATAAAGAAATTGTAAATCACCGAACCATAAGTTTATGAGACCTTACTTACATAAATTTGGACGCTTCTTTATGTAAGTAATGTGTTATAAATAAGTGGGCTTAATTGTAGCCGATACAACTCCTTAACCAGAACCTTAGACGAATCAGAGTGAACACCACTATTTTAGAGATCCTGGAATCCCGGATTCTCTTAGACACATCGTAAGTAGTTAACATCAACAGAACTTCGGGGCGAAGTTCTCCTTAAGGGGTAGAGACTGTAACAATTCGCAATTTCAGGTTAACTTTTATTCCCGAAAATTTCACTATTCACTTTTTACTATTCACTTTTTACTATTCACTTTTCACTATTCATCTCAGAAATTTTTATTTCATATTCTCATAAGTTAAACTATTTTAACGATAATCCGAGAGTTTGACGCTCGTCGGATCATTTCTGCAAAAATCACAAAGCCGTGTCCGAGATTTACTTTTAGGTTTAAACGTCCTTCCAGCATCCCGATATATCTATAAAACATTATAAACAATAGAAATATGATTTTCTCTCATTTTAGGACAATTCCAAAAGTTTTGGAATTTTACGTTTTTCAGTTCAGCGTTTTACGCGAATTGCGCGTTTTAGACCCGTGTTTCCAGTTTTTAGCAGGGTTTTCGCACCCGATAGAACCTACCACTCATTTTATATTTTATTATGGACTATATTGACATGTTTAACCATACTTTCAAGTTTCATATTTTTAGGATGCCCGGTTTTACGTTTTGTGACTTAATAACTTACGGTTAGCAATTTACGGGTCCAAAACTAGCTACATACTTAGGATATTATCATCCAAAGACCATGACTACTCATCTAGTCACCCTTATCCTTTTAGAACCGACCTAGGGGGGGGGAGTCACCATGTGTGGTTAAATCTTGACTTTAGCCATTAGATCTTACTTAATTACAACTTTGTCTCCAAGTTTTAGCACTTTCCTAGGCACCTTCCTAACCTCCTCATTCATGCTATAAATAGCCAACTAGAAACACATTGATCTTCATCTTTTCATCACCAAAAATACCACACCCTTTAGTCCTAGCACCATGATCCTTTGATCTTCAATATACAAGTTACACTACAAAGTTCAAGGCCTTAGTATTCTCTACCTAGTTCTCAAGTTTGTTTGGTGATTCCATGGTTGAATTAGGAGCTACACAAGGTTACTAGGGCTGAAGTTAAATGGTTTTCACAAGGGTTATATCAAGGCTAGCAAGGGTTACAAGAGTTATGGTGAAGGGTTTACAAGCTTAGGTTTAGTGTCCTAGTTCTATACTTGACTTCCTTTCTTTAGAAAGCCAAAAGTTGTAAGCAAACCCTTATACACTTTCTTGCTCAATATCATTTCATGCTTATTATGTTTCTTTCATGCTATATATGGTCTTTGTATTGTGTTCATGATGTTTAAAAATGGATAAAACGAGTATTGGTATACATATGTTAACTTATGACAAGTAAACAAGCAAACTAGTGATTTTTATGGAAAACCACGACCAAAATAGTATAACTTTGATATTTGACACTTACTTTTTGTTAAAGAGGACTTAACAAGGAAAACATAGCAATTTGAATCACCCAAAACGAGTATACGAGTCAAAAGTTATGACCGTTTGAAGTTAGCGAAACCAAAACGGCAAAACTGCCTAAATAGCATTCTGATCAAATTATGATTTTGAAAGTCCCACTTCTGCTCCGATTCATCAAAAAGTTAAAACACGAAAGTTGTCCGGAACGACGTTTTCGTTCAGGAACAAAGAAGCTCGAGCCCTGAAAACGCTTTCTGAGTGATATTTTCTTCAAATTCTTAACAGCCCATTTTTAGACCAAAGTAACAATATAATGGTTATAATTAGATGAGACCAAGAGGTCTAATGACCTAAAGCCAAGACCACAACCATGGCTAAAGCCAAGGTTGAGTCTCAAGACCATGGTAACATGACCAAAGTCACGGCAAAGCCACGGCTAAAGACCATATAACTTTTAAAGATCAAAACTTATATATATGTTATCAAATACTACAATAGTAGGGAGCCTCATGTGAGGAGTTCATTGAGTAAGCCGTCGAGACGAGTTGTGGATTTACGAGTTAAAGTGTCCTGGCTCCTTGAACGTTTACTCCATGACTTCTGAATTATGTCGGCCCGAACGGTAGTAAGAGATTTACAACCTATACATGTTTCATAGACCATTTATATTCAAAGACTTACACTATATACTAAAGTACTACATCATGAACATTATGCAAGACATATATTGGCAATTCGTCGTATTCTTAGACGTTACTCCAAACCTAAGTGGCAACGTTCTATTATAGGCTGCTCTTAGAGACTTTCACGATTCGACTACCACTTTCATTTCTCATTACATAGACTTAAGGTGAGTCATAGCCCCTACTCTTTTCATACTTGTTTTAACTCTTGGGGGGGATACATGCTCAACTACTTGCTTACTTGTACAAATACTCAAAACATTTATACTTGATTGTTTTATACTTGATTGTCTTATACTTGATTGCATTATACTTGATTTCATACATACATGAATGTGTTATACTTAACTGCGTTATACTAAATTGTGTTACTTCCAGTGGCTCCAGATTAAGTTGCTGGATGACCATTGAGACTGCCAGTGGCTCCAGATTAAGTTGCTGGATGACCATTGAGACTTCCGGTGGCTCCACATTAAGTTGTTGGATGACCATTGAGGCTATTGATACATCCTAACATTTGCGAATGTTGGATACATCATAAACGTGAGGTCTTCGGAGATGAAGAGTAGACTCACGACTAATTGCTTAATTGTTTTGATGAACTTATACATGTCTTAATCATACTATATTGTAGCAGTGGGTTGTGAACACACAGGTTACAAGTCTCTTATGGCGGGACTTGTAACTGAGTGGATTCACGATGCCTTTGCTGTGTGATCATTCTTTAAGGCTTTTCAACTATTTTAAGACAAACTCTATGAACTCACCAACCATTGTGTTGACACTTTAGCATGTTTATCTCAGGTTAGTAAGGCGGTAGCTAGTGCGTGGAACTTAGAGTCAAGCTGCATATTCTGAAGACTTACGCTTTTATCATTTACCATTCAAAACATTTGTATACATTTATGTATCATACTTTGGAATCTCATGTTTGTAACTTTGAATTCATTAATCGAATGGTAACTTTTCAAAACGTCTCATTTAGAGTTCGTTTTCTATAACTTGTACTTTGTATTATGAAGTAGCACCCCTATGACACAGTCTTCCGCTGCGGTATTTTGGGGGTGTTACACTATGCAAAGACCACCACTATTTGAAAGTGATGGATTTTTATATTGGAAAAATAGATTCGAAACCTATGTGAAATCAAAAGATCTTGATCTTTGGCATATTATTACCTTTGGTGATTTTCCCCCTATTCAATATAATGTTGAAACTAAAATGGATGAAATTGTAGCTTTTGAAAAACAAAATGATGATTTGAAAAAGAAACTAGCAAAAAATAATGAGGCTAAAATGGTTATTTATAATGCGTTACCACGCAAAGAATATGAAAGAATTTTTATGTGTAAAACCGCAAAAGAAATTTGGGATTCTTTACTAATCACTCACCAAGGTAATAGTCAAGTTAAAGATAACAAAATAGATCTTCTTGTACAACAATATGAACAATTTACGATTCCGGAAGAGGAATCAATTGATAATGCTTTTGCTAAATTTAACACCATTATCACAAGTTTAAAAGCACTTGATGAGACATTTTCTAGTAAAAATTGTGTTAGGAAATTTCTTAGGGCATTGCATCCGAAATGGCGAGCTAAAGTCACGGCTATTGAAGAATCAAAGAATTTGATGAAATTGTCACTAGATGAGCTTATTGGCAACTTGAAGGTCCATGAAGAAATTATAAGAAAAGATTTGGAAACGGTTAAAGTCAAGAAAGAACAAGTCAAATCCGTTGCTCTAAAAGCCAAAAAGGAACTTTGTGATGATAGTGACTCAAGTGACGAGAGTGAAGATGAAGAATATGCAATGGCCGTAAGAGAATTCAAGAAATTCTTCAAGAGACGAGGAAGATTCACTAGATCATCAAATGACGATAGAAAATCGTTCCTAAGAAATAGAAGTGACAATTACGTGAAAAGAAAATGCTTTAGATGTGGAAGTCCAAATCATCTCGTTGGTGAATGTCTAAAGCCGCCGAGTTATGATAATCAAGGTGCATTTGTTAGTAGAACATGGAGTGATAGTGACAAAGAAGAAGTGGAAAAACCAAGAGAAGAAAAGTGTTTCATGGCAAAAGCAACCGACGAAATATGCCTTGGAATTGACTTGGAGCCTGACGAATGGATCAAGGATAGTGGATGCTCGAGGCACATGACAGGGAACCGAAAGCTATTCTCTACATATAAGGCATACAACGGAGGTAACGTTATCTTTTGTAGTGACTTGCGTGGAAAAATTATTGGCAAAGGTACGATTTCTCAAGACTCACTTACTATTGAAAATGTTGAACATGTAAATAATTTAACATATAACTTACTTAGTGTAGGCCAAATATGTGATAATAAATGTAGAGTTATCTTTTCCGAAGAAGATAGCGAAATAGTTAAGAATGGAAATATTATAGGTAGAGGTATTAGGAAAGGAGGTGTATATGTTATGAAACTAGGAAACAAACCTGAAGATAGGATATGCCTAATGACCCTAGACGAAAACTCCACATTGTGGCATAGGAGATTAGGACATGCTAACATGCAACAAATACAATCTTTGGCCTCTAAGGAATTAGTTAGAAACTTGCCTAATCTAAAATATGACAAACATTTTTGTGATGCATGTAAAATTGGAAAACAAGCTCATGCTAGTCACAAAACTAAGAATATAGTATCCACTACTAGGTGCCTAGAATTATTACATATGGATCTTTTTGGTCCATCCGCTGTGCAGAGCTATGGAGGAAACAAATATACCTTAGTAATAGTAGATGACTACTCACGATACACGTGGACTAGGTTTTTAAGTGACAAAACCCAAGCCTTTGAAAAATTCGAAATATTTAGTAAAATGATTCAAAATAAATTAGGATGCTCAATAGTTGCCATTAGGACGGACCATGGCAGGGAATTTGATAACGAAGTACAATTCGGAAAATATTGTGAGTTAAATGGAATATCTCACAATTTCTCCGCTCCTCGTACTCCTCAATCAAATGGGGTAGTAGAAAGAAAAAATAGGTCACTACAAGAAATGAGTAGAACTATGTTAAATGAACAATCCATTCCACAAAAATTTTGGTGTCACGCCGTAGATACATCGACTTATATTTTAAATAGGGTATCAATTAGAAGAATTCTAGGAAAAACTCCTTATGAGTTATTAAGAAAGAGAAAACCAAACTTAAGCTACTTTAGGGTATTTGGAAGTAAATGCTATATGTTAAACACTAAGGACTACCTCACTAAGTTTGATCCAAAATCATATGAAGGAATATTTTTAGGATACTCACAAAATAGTAAAGCATATATAATACTTAACAAACACTCCATGAAAGTAGAGGAATCACTAAATGTAACATTTGATGAAACACCACCACCTTCTAAAACGCTACCTTTAGAAGATGATGATTTAGTCGAAGATGAAGCCATTGAGGTTAGTAAAACAAAACCCATAGGAAATGATAATGAAGACATTCACTTAGAAAATAACGAAACCGTTAATATTAAAGAATCTAGATCACATCCATTAGATAATATAATAGGACATCTTAACCAAAGAACCCTTAGGTCACAAGCCCAAGATAAAAACAACTTCTTTTGTTTCCTCTCAGCAATAGAACCTAAGAATATTAGCGAGGCTTTAAAGGATGAAAGTTGGATTATAGCTATGCAAGAAGAATTAAATCAATTTAAGGCAAATGATGTTTGGGAACTAGTCCCAAATCCAAAGGATATGACTATCATAGGAACCAAATGGGTATATAGGAACAAGTTAGACGAGAATGGAATAGTTACTAGGAATAAAGCTAGGTTAGTTGCCCAAGGTTATAATCAACAAGAAGGAATTGATTATGATGAAACTTATGCCCCCGTAGCTAGACTAGAATCAATTAGGATATTACTTGCCTATGCTTGCGCCCTAGATTTTAAGTTATTCCAAATGGATGTGAAAAGTGCATTCCTTAACGGTTTTATCAATGAGGAGGTATATGTGGCACAACCTCCAGGATTCATTGACTTCGCAAAACCTGATTATGTTTATAAGTTAAAGAAAGCTTTGTATGGACTCAAACAAGCTCCCAAAGCTTGGTATGATCGATTAAAAGCTTTTCTTATTAAACATGATTATTCCATGGGAATGGTAGATAACACTCTTTGAACTAAAAGGAAAGACCCTAATCTCATCATTGTTCAAATATATGTTGATGACATTATATTTGGATCGACTTGTCAAGACATGTGTGATGAATTTGCCAAAATCATGCATGATGAGTTTGAGATGAGTATGATGGGTAAACTTAACTTCTTCCTAGGATTACAAATAAAACAATTAGAAGATGGAATATTCTTTAACCAATCTAAGTACATTAAGGAAATGCTTAAGAAATTTGGCCTAGAAGACTCAAAACCCATGAAAACACCCATGTCTACGGAGGTAAAGCTCACAAAGGACGATGAAGGTGAGTCCGTAGATAACACCAAGTATAGAGGAATGATAGGTAGTTTACTATACTTGACGGCAAGTAGACCCGATATCATGTTTAGGGTCTGCCTTTGTGCCCGTTTTCAAGAGGATCCCAAAACCTCTCACCTAAAAGCGGTTAAGCGTATCTTCCGATACGTTAAAGGCACTATACACTTAGGATTATGGTATCCGAAGGAATCCGGCATAGAAACCATTGTCTATGCGGATTCGGATCATGCGGGAGACTACGTAGATAGAAAGAGCACTAGCGGTATTTGCACGTTTATGGGATGTTGTCTAACGTCTTGGTTTTCGAAGAAGCAAACCGCTCTTGCTATTTCTACAACCGAAGCCGAATATGTAAGCGCCGAAAAGGCATGTCAACAAGCACTATGGATGAAACAAGCTCTCGTAGACTATGGCATTAGGTTAGAAAATGTCCCCATTATGTGCGATAACAAAGGTGCAATAGATTTAAGTAAAAATCCGATGCAACAATCTAGGACTAAACACATAGAAATACGTCACCATTTTCTTAGGGATAATGTACAAAAAGGAAATATATCTATAGAAAAGGTTGCATCGGAAGACAACATTACGGATATATTCACAAAACCCCTTAAGCGTGAATTATTCAACCACTTGCGTTTAGGATTAGGAATGATGGAACAAGTTGACTAAATTATATTGAATTAATTCAAATTTATACTTGCATGAATTTTTTTTTTTTTTTTTTTTTTTTTTTTTCATTTCACCTTTTTTGAGTCTAGGAATCTATTTAAAATTAAAGATTGAGAAGATTCATTTTCTTTGCATAAACCTTTTTGTAAAACTCAATCAATTCTTTCTAAAAATTATTCTCACAATCTAGGAATCACATGAAGATCATTTTCCTTGCATTGTTGACAAAGTGAAAAAAAAAATATTGTCTTTCAAAATCATGCATAAACTCACACATAAATTGTCAAGGTATATAATCTAATATATGTCTTTGACATTCATGATCGAGCAAAAATTGAATCAAGGAGATCATTTGGATTGTTTCTTAGGATCGTTATTTCGTTGTGCATCTAGGAGTCGAAACAATCACAACTCCACATTTGTTGCATATAGACACTCACTAGGACAAATTCCTTAATAATGATGTCATCTTGATCCATCACTAGCTTTTCACTCACTAATTGCCTTTGCCTTTTATCTAAGATAGGTGCCTTAGGAAACTTAAGTGTGCTTGCCTTTACTTACCTCCTATTGCTTATTATGTATTGATTATGTGTCCTCTTGCATGCATGCCATATCTTAATTAGATCCTATATTGCCTAAGAGAATTGAACTTGCTTGAACTCTAATCCAAACACATAACCTTTCTGAAAATTTTCTGTCAAAAACCCAATTTTGGCAACCTGGAAATCACCAGATGGGCGGCCCCCTTAATTATGTAAGGCGGCCCCCTTAATTATTAAGGGGACCGCCCCCTAATTAAGGGGACCGGCCATCTGATGGTCGGGTTTACAGAATCTTTTCTGCTTTTTAGCCCATTTCAACCTACATTTCCCAATTTTAACCAACACACTTTGTCCCAATCTTCCAAACAAACCTTATCCATCCTTAAACACACAAATCTTACACTATAAATATCCCCAATCCTCAAAACTATCCATTCATCCCATCATGAACTCTCCAAACAAACAAAAATCAAAAGCCTCAAGGCTAGCAAGGATGACGGAAAAACCCGTTTGGCGAAGAAAAAGCCCTCGAAACAAATCCATCATAACCAATGAGATTGGAAGTCATTCAACACCTCCAACTTCTTACTTCCCAAACTTTACCTCAAACCCACAAGGTCATTCATTTGATCCTCTTTACAAACCATACAACATTGGCCAACCATCTTCCTATAATTCCAACTACACAAATTCAACACATCCATACCAAACCTATGATCCTCTTCACATTGCCACGGAAAAGCACAAGTTTCGTGATGAAATAAACCAAATCCATGATCTTAGTGATCTCCTTGCTAAGCATCTTGCACAACGCAACAAAGGGCAACCTCCATCATCACCCTATGCAAATTGCCTTCCCCACTCTCTCAATTTGGATCAAGTTACCAACCACACTCACTTTTGCCCTTGTTGCATATTCCTTCAAAAACAAATCCTCTACTTGAGTGAAGATATTTCTTGGATTGAATATCTTCTCACTCGTAATCATCCAATACCACCCTTAACACGATACAACATCGTGAGATCCACCTCTTCCGCTCCATACTCCACCCCATATCCCTCTCAATCAAACATCTAAGCTTTATGCTTATGTTTCCATTCAAGCAAATAACACAATCAACTATGAGTTGCAAGCAAGTCCAAGTGCTTCTTAGGCTATATAGGACTATGTTCTTCCTTTTGTTTTATTATGATTAATATGCCTTAAGCATATTAAATATTGTAATGTTTTCTATCATGTTTGAATGAATCTATTTTTATAACTATTGCTTTGCATATATATGTGCCTTGTTCTTTTCTAATATTTTGTGTAGCCAAGACTTCCATAGCTCATTCCTTTGATGCTCTCAAATGAGGGGGAGTTTACATCAAGGGGAGCATTTACCTTTTTGATTTTACAAAAAGGGGGAGAAGAGAATGTTAAACTCTAAATTCTTGTCTAAAAATTATGTTTTAGACCTCATGAGTTTAAGGTTTTGTAATCATCAAAAAGGGGGAGATTGTTGACATAAATAATGTCTTAAAACATTGTTAGCATATTAACAATGTCTCTATGTTTTGATAATTACAAAGCATAAACTCATTAATCTAAAACTTATGACATAAACAAGTTTTTGGTGCTTAATACTTGTCTTTGCTTCCATATCACTTAAGGTATGAATAAACAAAGAGTTTACTACATTTCATGATCAAAGGAAATTTTATATTAATACATAACATTATATAAAATGATTTTAACATTTTATATATATTTGTAAATCATTTTTGGTATAGCTTTATTAAACCACAAAAATATGATTTCAAATTTCCAACCAAAAAGGGCAAATTTTATCCAGAAAAACTTTTGAAACGTTCAGGAGGGCGGCCCCCTTAATTTTACTAGGCGGCCCCCTTAATCATTAAGGGGACCGGCCTACAATTAAGGGGACCGGCACGCTCCAGAACAGTATTTCCCCCCCCCCCCCCCCCACCTTTAAATACTGATTCATCCCTCAGATTTTTCTCACCTTTTGCACTTCAAAACTTTTTGATCTAGATCTATTTCTCTATTCTCTCATCCTTTGATCATAAGTGTATATATTCTTTGTTTCAAAGTGATCCAATTTCCATCCTCTCAAGTGCAAGAGAAGAATACTTCTATCTTCCTAGACAAGAAGTATTACAACTTGTTGTGATCTCCACATCCAAGTTGTTGGTGTATCATCAAGATTATTTACATATTCTTTGTGAAGATTGTTGTGAATATTTGCTTGTAGATAGTTGTGTTAGATATAGATTGTGTGATTAAGTTGATAGCTTGGTGTGAAGAAGAAAAGCTAGGAAATCTATTGGTGTGAAGAAGATAGAGTTGAAGTAGTTAGTTGTGAAGTAGATTGATTTGAAGAAGGTGTGTAGAAGTTGTGACTTAGGTGTGAAGGTGTTGTGGTGTGATTATTGGTGTGTAAATTGGTGTGTAAATTGGTGTGTATATTGGTGTGTAAATTGGTGTGTAAGGTTTTCTCCGCCATAAGGGAGCTTGTTGATATAGTGAAGAAAACTCTCGAGTTAGGTGCTCGGGGAGTGGAGTAGGGCAAGGAAGGTGTCCTTGTAGCCGAACCACTATAAATCTCTTGTCTCGCGGTTCGATCTTTCCATCTCTTACTTATTTCATTACTTATCATTGTTATATATTTTGTATTGATATTTGTTTGTATTGTGCAATACTTGAGATCACATATTATCGAATCTAAGTTTTAAAAACTAAGTAAACACTGAAACTATTTTTACAACAAATTAAAAAGACGTAAAACTATTCAACCCCCCTTCTAGTTTTCCCCAAAATACATAAACAATCAATTAGAAAGTGAAGTACTAGAACTAAAAATTAAAATACATCAACTAGAAAAAGGTAAAGAAATTTTTGAAGAATGTAAATCATGTCAAGAGCTTAAAGGTGAAAATAAAACACTTAGGGAAGAAATTCGCAAACTTGACAAATTTGAAAATAGTAGTCAATCACTTAGTAAAATAATAAGTATTCAAAGAACATCTGGAGACAAAACCGGCTTAGGATTTAATTCAAATGAAGCTTCAACAAGCGAGATTAAAAATGTAAAATTTGAAAGTGAACTCAACAAACAAAAACCCTTAAAATCTAATCCTAAGTATATACTTATGAATGATAAGAAAATACCTCTTGCCAACGATGAAGAAGTTAAAGCTTTTTATAAACCGTCCTTAAAGACCGAAGTAGGATCTTCTAAACCCAAGATAAGATCTAAAACTCCGCCACCTAGAAAACCAAATAATTCTTACACTAGGTCTAAAACACCTCAACCAAGAAGAAACCAAAATAGGCAAAACTATAATAACAATAGTAATCAAATGTGGAACTACCAACAAAGCTACAATCCTTGGGGCATTCTACCACCTTTCATGCACCCGAGTCAAATGTTAAACATGTTTGGACCAAACAACTTTGGACCAAAAGGACAATGGGGATCAAATGGCTAGACGAACATTCCTTGAGGCAATCTTGGTGTTTCTCTCAACATAGACTTTTTCAAAGTCTATATTTCATCTTGATGATGTTGAAAATTTCTTTTGAAGACCACCGGGTACGCCATTCTTTCACAACTCATTGTCATGCTTAGATAAATATGCATTGTTTGATTTTGTAAAGTATTTAGATATAATTTGTTATTTTCTTCTATTTGTTAGAATCACATATATACTTATATATATATACTATTATACGTAATATATTAAATATATTTATACATATATATATTCACTTGCATATAACCTAGATACGTCATTTGTTGACTTTCTAGAACTCCAGGAAATCGTTCTTTATCGAACCCTTTCCTTCCCCCCTCACGTTATTTTAGTAAGTCCTCTTTTAGGAGACTCATGATGATGAAGGGATATGAGTCAAGTGGACTTTTGTAATGCAAGAACGCCTTCGCACGTGAACACTATGGATGAAACAAACTCCTCTCGCCGATTATATCCTATCTCCGCTACTATCCTTCAAACCTCACCCATCAACCCATCTTTCACTCACACTTACACTTATAATATATATATATATATATATATATATATATATATATATATATATATATATATATATATATATACACTTATTCACATATTCCCAAACACACCTAAAACCCTTCATCAACTTGACACTTTGATCATTTTATCCAAAATTATCAAAGGTATATTTTAATTATCGAAACGATAATTAAAAATTGTTAAGGATTCTATCATCGTGCCAATGAACGTTTACGTATTTTTGATATACTATAAATCTAATTATATACGTATAAATATTTTTGTTCCAGAAACTAACTCCGCGAAATTTGGAAAATTTCAAAGGCGGCCCCCTTAATAATTAAGGGGACCGGCTTGTTATCGAGGGCGGTCCCCTTAATGTTTAAGGGGGCCGGCCATCTGACACTTCCAAAATCGTTTTTCCTCCTTAATTCTATTCCCAAACACTCCATTTACTCACTCACCTCTTCCCCTATGCTGCTGTGAACGAAACTAAACCTCCAAAACCACCAAAATCCCTCACCAAATCACCAATCCGGGGTTATTTCGCAAGGGGCAAACATAAACCAAACATATAACAACATCTTTTGTGAAAATGCCTAAGACCACGGTTGGTGATGTATCCAAAACCAAACAATACATTCCAAATGTCTCCTCTACTCCCGGCATGTCTCCTTTAGTTGCATGTTTCTATCGACCTATTGAAAATAGAAACATTCACGAAGGAAGAATTGTCGATCCATCTTTCTATGAATCTGATGACACCGAACGAATATTCTCCAATATTCATTTTGAATGTCTTTTCCAAATCAACGAACCTATTATTCCTCGATTCATCCTCGACTTCTATAGCCAAGTGACGGTGCAAACCGATCCCTATGGTCATCTCCTCATTTCCTTCATGATTCAAAATCAATTCATCACTCTTACTCTTGCTCAATTTGGGCAAATTCTTAGAATCCCATTCAACGGCCAAGCCGTTTTCTCAAATGAATGGGATTTTTCCACTCTTGAAAGAAATCGTCCTCAGGATGGCCCCTACTATTCTGAGATTCCTAGTCCTGAAGACATTCGTCGAATGCTCGAACTAGAACGTCATACGACTAGTCGAGTAATCAAATCAAAGAATGTCGACATTCATGCTAATCAAATCCTCCTCAAAGAGCTAAGCCCCGATATGAAGAAGTGGGAAGAACTCATTCGCGAGAATGCGTTTGGTACGGGTGGTCACCGTGATCATGTCACGGCGAGCATTGCCCACATGCTTTATTGTGTTATTGCTGAAGAGCAATACAATTTGGCTTATCTCTTTGTTAATCGAATCATGTCCGCCAAAAACACCCCAAATGCCAATCTTCCTTACGGTATGTTTCTCACACGACTTTATCGTTATGTGATGGAACATTACCCACATCTTCAAAGAGACTACTACGTTCATATCCTTCCTACTTTGAACCAACTTACTCGTATTCGTACTCGCCGTTCTCGTAGTGACAAAGGAAAATCTCGTGTTCCTTTGTACTCTAGGGGTCGTGGTTCTACATCTCATCGTGATGACAATGATGATGAGTGTCACAACTCACCATTTCACGTCATTTACCATTTCAGGTCATTTTCCGAAACTTCGACTTTTTACTATTCATAAATCACTATTCATCAAAACACTATTCATCGTTTTCGAGGTCAGTTTGATATTCTGAGAAACTTTTTGGAAAATTACTATTCACCAAACACTATTCATTTCCGGAAAAGTTTTCACCATTCGCTTGCATTAATTATTTCATCGTAAATTTAGTTTACGGGTATTCAAATTCGCGTAACCGGATTGGTTTAGGTGCGAATTCATTTCATTAGTGTTGAGTACACTGCATACGGACTGGGGATAGTCTGCATATCATCATAACAGCATTTTCATGTTATACCACTCTTAGGATTTTCAAATTTCCATATTCAGTACATTTAACGTTTTTACGTATAAGTATTTATAGTAAACGTTAACACTTGGTTTATACACGACGAATATATCTAAATATTCCCACAATGGTCCCGACATATTTTTATATCCATTTTAACATCATAAAAGTTATAACATTCAGTTACCCAGTATTTTGGAAATTTATTTTATTTTAACGTACGCGTATGAATATAGCGTCGGTTTTCGTTAAAACTAAACATTAATCACCCGATCACTCAGTAAATGTACCCAACATATTTTTAATATGTTTTTAACATTATTATAACTAATTTCATCCCGGTATACTTCGTGAACATTTATTTCTAATAAAACCGATACCCGATCGTAACTTAAAACGCTAACTAGTGCAAATTTCTTACAAGGTTTCTAATTAACTACTAAGTACCCTAACCCCCCCCCCCCCCTTCACCCCATGAAAAACCGGCCATGTGCCCTTTCTTTTAACCCTTGGCATTAATTTTCCTAAGTATAATACTAATAAACATAAAAACCTTAACTTTACTAATTACCTAAAATCATAAACTACTTTTGGATCAAATTTTCAAGATCATTTCTCTCTTGCTCTCCTCCATACCCACGGCATCAACAAGGTACCAAGGATCTCCATGATCAACTAATTATTTTTCATAACTTAAAGCTACAATCTTACTCCTTTTATGATTCTAATCAAGATACAAGCAACAAAAACACAAGAACAACAAGTTTAATCATCCAATAATCACCTCATTTTATCAAGTAAGTTTTCATCTTTATTTTTTCATGAATCATCCTATTTTTACATGTATTACATAAGAATCATGCTAAAAACCATGTATAAGTAGCTATACTATACTTTATTTTTGTTAAAATGAAACATACAAACCCTAACTTTCTTGTTATGAATCCCCTAGCTCTAATAACTTGGTTAGGAGTCCATGGCACCCTAAGAAGGTGTATGGTAAGATTAGATTAGTCATGTGGTGATTACAAGAGGATTGGTGATGGTAGAAATTGGTTTTTAACCTTGGAAACTTGATTTGGAAACTATTTTAGACATGCTGTCCCATTTTGTAAAAATCTGGAAAATCAGTAAACACCAAGGAAACTTTGGCAAAATTTTTAGAAAATACTTTCAAAAACGAATCCGTAGGCGAAAGAACGGATTAAAAAGAGCTTATAACGAAGAAGTTATGACTTTTGCAAGATTATAGACGAAAAGTATTTTTTGGAAAAATAGTTGCTGTTGGACATTTTTCGTCGGTCAAAAAGAGGCTTTAAACGTAACCCGGAGGAGCCGAGCTTTCCAAAATATATTACTACATACTAAGACGAAACCGTGGATATAAAGAACAAGTAAAACGGACAAGTAACGACAAAGATATACTCGTTTGAATATCGGCTAAAACCCTTTTATAATTGACAGCTTTTATATATTTTGGCGCAAAAACTACGAAGTGCATTTTCAAGCTAAACATAATATCAAGTACCGAGCTTTTAAACTAACGTAGTATTAGTTATTATGAGTATGTTTTCATCATTTCAAGGTTTACAACCCGAGTATTTCAACGCTTACATGAGAACTTACGTTATATATATATAAGTATATATGTTATAACAAGCCATTTATATTTTCTAATAGCAATATTTTCCAAAGTTTTGGATTATATATTTTTGACAGTACAAGTGTTTTCCTAAAGAGTAGAGTGGTATAGAAACATGAGCATGGACATTCATAAACATCATTTGGTGATCTTAACGAGATCATGCATCATTCATTATAGGTTGCGGCAGTTAACCGATCATTGTTGTTCATTACATATCATCGCAGTATCATCAGTTGAGGTGAGTATTCATAGCCCCGTATACATTTTTATTGTTTTCAAATCCCACGGGGGAGAATACATTGCACCATTTTAGTACGAGCCCAAGTATCAAAACCTATGTACATAGCTTAAGTAGCTTCTCTGCCATGTGATAAGTCCCCTGTAACATCATGAACCGTTAATTTACCGCTAAGCGAGAGTGAGTGGATAGATCTATCGAGGGTGACGCCTCCATCCGTGGTAGTGGATACCAACAGTAAGCGGATGCATGTCATGTCTTTTACATTTGAGTGTTTGGCAGAACATTCGGGAGGGGCATAGAATTTCATCAGTCATAGCTTCGGTGTCATGAGCTTAAGGCTATTGTACTATTTTTACGTGACTTTTGTCATGCACTTATACTTGTGGTGGCCGTACAAACATGTTATTTCATAAACCTATGATTATTCACCAACATTCGTGTTGACCGTTTTCGCAATGTATTTTCAGGTAACTAAGGCATCATCATCATATTACATGCATGGAGTCATTAGGGTGTGCCAGGGATGATGCACTACATTTTGGATTTTCATGCACTTGTGTAAATTATCGTTTGACATTTTCAGAACTTGTTTTCTGTAAACGTTTCAACAGTTGGGGACCTATGTTTTGTAGCACTTGATGCTTTTCAATAAATCAAACGATATGTATTTTCCAAACGACACTTTAGGTCGTTCAATATTTCCTTGTTGTGGTGCTATGACAGTTACACCCTCAGGCATTCCATTCCGCTGCAAGTCAGGTAAATTGGGGGTGTGACAGATTGGTACCAGAGCTAAGGTTATAGAGAACTAGGATGTATCATTGACCCTAGACTATAACCACATTATCATAGCATCTCATCATTTCATCATATGTGCATGTTCATTGTTTATAGTGATTTCATTACGAGTTATTTATTTTATTTCACCTTGATTATCACAGAACCATGTCTGCAAACCCAAATGTTGTTGTACTGTACACCATCACAGATTCCGATAGTGAAGACTCTATGTCTTCTACTGCCCGTTCACCACCACCTATTGAAGACTCTATGTCTTCTACTGTCCGTTCATCACCACCTAGCCCTATTGTACCTGAGTTGCCACGTTTGGCATCAGATGATGACACAGAACCTTTTGAGGATGAGGAGACGGCTCCTACTCCTTATGTTGCCCCTATTGCACCACCCGAGATTACCTGTACACCCACTGATACATCATCCCCTGCTACCACTAGTCCACCAGAACCTAGACTTATGTTTCGTAGGGAGAAAACTATCCAGGTTGCTAGTAAGAGAGTTCGTTATCCTACATCTACTTATAGGAACCTACCTAGTCCTACTGTGCCTACACCACCACCAGCCATACCTACTGCTACCCTTATATCCACCTCACTCTTGCCGCTCAGGAAGCGCGCAAGGTTTACCACTCCAGATTCACCTACCACTACAGAGTCAGAATCAGCAGAACCACCACCAGTGTACCAAGTAGGGGAGTGTTCGAGAGCAGCAGCAGCTAGGGAGCCTACTGTTGCTAGGGAGTCTACAGTTGCTAGTGAGCCTACTGTGGCTAGTGAGCCTACTGTTGTTAGGGAGCATGCAGATGTTACATTGGAGGACCAGCTAGGGGCTCATCAGGATCAGATTGATAGTTTAGACTACAGGGTTGATGAGGATATCACTCCTCGACTAGAGGCGGTTGAGAAGCAGATCGAGGGTTTACTGTTAGGTGAGAGTTCTAGAGCGGCTGCGGCTAGTAGCCCTACAGCTGTCACATTAGAGGATCAGTTGGGTGCTCAGCAGGAGCAAGTAGATAGGTTGGGGTATAGAGTTGATGAGATCATTACTACTCGACTTGAGGCTGTCGAGGAGCAGATTGAGGAGTTGGCAGTGCTTCGTGAGAGGTTGACAGTGATGGAGAACAGGGATGTTTCTACTCAGTTACGAGTTCAGCATCTGGAGGAGATCGTGGTTGCGATGGATCGTGAGATTCGCCGCTTGAGGGGAGAGCCTGGAGCATCTGGAGCTCCTGGACCATCTAGAGCACCTTGAGGAGCATAGACATAGACTAGTATTATATTAGCTTTTACTATTTCCTAGTCCCGAGGTGTGGGACGTAGTTCAAGAACTTGTAGTCTTTTGTTGTTGTACAAACAAATATATCAAGTGCGACTCTACTATGTTGGAAATGTTGTGCTATATATATATATCGGCCTACGTCGACCGAAATTTTCATGTATTATACTCATGTGTTGTGATTATATTTATGATGTTTCATGGTTGCTCTTTATGGTTAACGTATCTATACGTGTCGTGGTTGTATTATTACAGGTTGTGGTTGTACTCGTACATGTCGTGGTTATATTTATACTTGTTGTGGTTGTATATATATACATGTTGTGGGCGTATATTTTTGTACGAGGACTATTTCTATTATAGTTTTCTCATGGTTGTTGTCGATTATTATTTGTCAGAAATATGGCGCCAAAACCTGCTATGACACAAGCAGCTATCCGCAAGTTGGTCAGGGATAGTGTAGCAGAAGCTCTAGAGACTGAGAGAGCTGAAGTTGCTGCTAGGAATGCTGAGGTTCCACCTACTGCTGAAGTGGTTCAACCCACTACTAGGCGTGAATGTACTTGGAAGGATTTCAAGACTAGTGATCCTATCAAGTATAAGGGAACTGAGGGAGCGGTTGCTTTAATCCGCTGGTTCGAGAAGACTGAGAACGTCTTTCTCATGTGTGGTTGTCAGGAGGTTAACAAGGTGAAGTTTGCTACAGGTATGCTGCTGGATGAAGCCATGTCTTGGTGGAATTCGTATGCTCAGCCCATTGGCATGGAGAATGCCTATAAACTCACTTGGGCTGAATTCAAAAAGCTGATGACCAAGAAGTTTTGCCCTCGTACTGAGGTGCAAAAGCTAGAAACAGAGTTCTACCAGCTAGTGACTAAAGGAGATGACATTGAAACTTATATCAGGAAGTTTCAGGAGTTGGCTACACTGTGTCCAACTATGGTTCCGGACGCTGAGAAAAAGATGGAGAACTTTACTGGGGGATTACCCGAAAGCATCCGAGGGGATGTGATGTCTTTCGACCCACAAACAATGGAGGAGGCCATTCGCATAACTCAGAAACTTATGGTCCAAGTGTTGAAAGGAAAGTCTGCTGCAAGTAACAACAATAACCGTTCCAACAACACCAACTACAACAACAATCGAAACAACAACAACAGCTATAACAATAACCGAAACCGCAACTACCCCAATAACCAAAACAACAATAACAACAAGAGGAAGTTTGATAATAACCAAGGTGGGAATGCTAACCAACCAGCACCAAAGAGGCAGGATGCGGCAAAGGTTTATGCTGCAGGACCAACAGAAGGAAAAGGATATATTGGAAAACTACCCAAGTGTAACAAATGTCGAACTCATCATAACCCTGGGAATTGTCCAAGAGCTTGTCAGAACTGTGGAAAGGTCGGTCATTGGACTAAGGACTGCAAAGCACCACGAGGAACGATTAATCAGAACCAACCAGGAGCATGTTATGGTTGTGGAGAGTTGGGTCATTTCCAGTACAATTGCCCAAGGAGGAATGATCAAAGAGCTAGGAATCAGGGAGGAGTAGCTCGAGGAAGGGCTTATGTCATGGGAGGAGAAGATGCCCGTGAGGACCCGAATGTTGTTACGGGTACGTTCCTCGTTAATAATCGTTATGCATCCATTTTATTTGATTCAGGAGCGGATAGAAGTTTTGTTTCTACTACATTTGCACCTTTACTTAACATAGAACCAACTACCTTAGACATTCCCTACATTGTTGAATTAGCCGATGGGTCTTTAGTTAACACAAACACCGTTATCCGTGGTTGCACCATCAATTTCCTAAATCACCCATTCAATATAGACCTTATGCCCGTAGAACTTGGAAGTTTTGACATCGTTATCGGTATGGATTGGTTGTCTCGACATCGTGCAAGGATCATTTGTGATGAGAAAGTTGTTCATCTTTCTTATGGAGGTGAAACTTTGGTTGTTCGCGGGGAGCGAAGTGGAACTAGACTCAGTATCATATCATGCATTAAAACCGAGAAGTACATAAAGAAGGGTTGTTATGCATTCTTGGCACACATAACGGAAAAGAAGTCGGATGAGAAACGACTTGAAGATGTGCCAATTGTGAAGGAATTTCCAGAAGTTTTTCCGGAAGAATTACCAGGACTGCCACCTACACGTCAGGTTGAGTTTCAGATTGAGTTGGTGCCAGGAGCTGCACCAATTGCACGAGCACCATATAGACTTGCACCTTCTGAAATGCAAGAATTGTCTAACCAGTTACAAGAGCTTTTAGACAAAGGATTCATTAGACCGAGTTCTTCGCCTTGGGGAGCACCGGTCTTGTTTGTGAAGAAGAAGGATGGATCTTTTAGGATTTGTATAGACTATCGTGAGCTGAACAAGTTAACGGTGAAGAATCGTTATCCGCTACCTAGGATTGATGACTTGTTTGATCAGCTACAAGGTTCCTGTTTTTATTCTAAGATTGATTTAAGATCAGGTTACCATCAACTCAGAGTTCGGGAAGAAGATATTCCGAAGACAGCATTCAGAACACGTTATGGTCATTATGAGTTTCAAGTGATGCCTTTTGGATTAACGAATGCACCTGCGGTATTCATGGATCTCATGAACAGAGTATGCAAACCATATCTTGATAAGTATGTGATTGTGTTCATTGACGATATCCTGATTTATTCCAAGAGTAAGAAAGAGCATGAAGCACACCTCAGAACAATATTGGAACTACTCAAGAAGGAGCAATTGTATGCCAAATTTTCAAAGTGTGACTTTTGGATACAAAGAGTTCAATTTCTTGGCCATGTCATTGATAGCCAAGGATTACAAGTCGACCCAGCAAAGATTGAAGCAGTAAAGGATTGGGCTACGCCCAAGTCTCCTACAGAAATTCGTCAATTCTTAGGACTTGCAGGATATTACAGAAGGTTCATCGAAGGGTTTTCTAAGATAGCGAAGTCGCTGACTAAGCTGACACAGAAGAATCAGAAGTACGAGTGGGGAGAGAAACAAGAATCTGCATTTCAGTTATTGAAGCAGAAGCTTTGTAGTGCACCGATTTTGTCACTACCAGAAGGTATTGAGAACTTTGTGGTATATTGCGATGCTTCGCATAAAGGACTTGGAGCTGTGCTAATGCAAAACGAGAAGGTGATAGCTTATGCATCTAGACAGCTTAAGACACACGAGAAGAATTACACTACACATGACTTGGAGTTGGGTGCTGTTGTTTTTGCACTCAAGATTTGGAGACACTACCTTTATGGTACTAAATGTGTAATTTTTACTGACCACAAGAGCTTACAGCATATACTTGAGCAGAAGGAACTGAACATGAGACAACGTCGTTGGCTAGAATTGTTGAGTGACTACGATTGTGAAATCCGATATCACCCAGGAAAAGCAAATGTCGTAGCAGATGCACTTAGCAGAAAGGAACGACTCAAACCTTTGAGGGTCAGGTCATTAGGAATGACTATTATCTCACCATTACCATCAAAAATCTTAGAAGCTCAGATTGAGGCTCTCAAGGAGGAAAATCGGCCACAGGAGAAACTTTATGGTATGCCAGAAAGCAAGAATGGCTTTGTTAAGAGAGCAGATGGAGTGTTATGCTTCAAGGATCGAAGTTGGATACCACTCTATGGTGGAGTACGAGATTTGATTATGCATGAATCACATAAGTCAAAGTACTCTATTCACCCAGGTTCTGACAAGATGTATCAGGATCTCAAAAAGCTGTATTGGTGGCCGAACATGAAAGCAGAAATAGCTACGTACGTCAGCAAATGCCTTACTTGTGCTAAAGTGAAAGCCGAGTACCAGAAACCGTCAGGACTACTTCAACAACCAGAAATTCCACAATGGAAGTGGGAACGTATTACAATGGACTTTGTTACTAAACTACCCAAGACGTCAGGAGGTTTCGATGCTATATGGGTAATTGTTGATCGTCTTACTAAATCAGCACATTTTATCCCTATTAGAGAGACTTATTCCATGGAACAGCTTGCCAGACTTTATGTCAAGGAAATAGTCTCGAGGCATGGAGCACCAGTTTCTATCATTTCAGACAGGGATAGTCGTTTTACTTCAAACTTTTGGAAGTCATTACAAGATTCCTTTGGATCTAAGTTAGACATGAGTACTGCTTACCATCCACAGACTGATGGTCAGAGTGAGAGAACTATTCAGACACTGGAGGACATGCTGCGAGCGTGTGTGATTGACTTTGGGAATGGTTGGGCTAACCATTTGCCATTAATCGAGTTCTCTTATAACAACAGTTACCATTCAAGTATTAAAGCAGCACCATTTGAGGCATTGTATGGTCGTAAGTGTCGTTCACCAGTTTGTTGGGCAGAAGTTGGAGAGGTACAATGCACAGGTCCAGAAATGGTTAGGGAAACAACAGAAAAGATAATACAGATTCGAGATAGACTTGAAACAGCTAGAAGTCGACAGAAGAGTTACGCAGATGTTAGACGCAAACCATTGGAATTCCAGGTTGGAGACAAGGTCATGTTAAAGGTCTCGCCTTGGAAGGGCGTGATACGGTTTGGAAAGCGTGGGAAGTTGAACCCAAGATACATTGGTCCATTTAAGATACTGGAAAGGATTGGTCCAGTAGCTTACAAGCTTGAACTACCAGCAGAACTTAGCAACGTACACAATACATTTCATGTCTCAAACCTCAAGAAATGTCTTTCAGATGAGTCTTCAGTTATACCATTAGAAGAGATTCAGCTAGATGACAAACTTAACTTTGTGGAGGAACCGGTTGAAATCATGGACCGAGAGGTCAAGCAGTTAAAGCAGAGTAGAATTCCGATCGTTAAGGTTCGCTGAAATTCTCGAAGAGGTCCTGAGTTTACATGGGAACGAGAGGACCAAATGCAACGCAAGTATCCACACCTTTTCACTAAACCTATTACCGAGACCAACACTAGCTGAATTCAGGGACTGAATTCCTATTTGGGTGGGCGGATGTCACAACTCACCATTTCACGTCATTTACCATTTCAGGTCATTTTCCGAAACTTCGACTTTTTACTATTCATAAATCACTATTCATCAAAACACTATTCATCGTTTTACTATTCATCGTTTTCGAGGTCAGTTTGATATTCTGAGAAATTTTTTGGAAAATTACTATTCACCAAACACTATTCATTTCCGGAAAAGTTTTCACCATTCGCTTGCATTAATTATTTCATCGTAAATTTAGTTTACGGGTATTCAAATTCGCGTAACCGGATTGGTTTAGGTGCGAATTCATTTCATTAGTGTTGAGTACACTGCATACGGACTGGGGATAGTCTGCATATCATCATAACAACATTTTCATGTTATACCACTCTTAGAATTTCAAATTTCCATATTCAGTACATTTAACGTTTTTACGTATAAGTATTTATAGTAAACGTTAACACTTGGTTTATACACGACGAATATATCTAAATATTCCCACAATGGTCCCGACATATTTTTATATCCATTTTAACATCATAAAAGTTATAACATTCAGTTACCCAGTATTTTGGAAATTTATTTTATTTTAACGTACGCGTATGAATATAGCGTCGGTTTTCGTTAAAACTAAACATTAATCACCCGATCACTCAGTAAATGTACCCAACATATTTTTAATATGTTTTTAACATTATTATAACTAATTTCATCCCGGTATACTTCGTGAACATTTATTTCTAATAAAACCGATACCCGATCGTAACTTAAAACGCTAACTAGTGCAAATTTCTTACAAGGTTTCTAATTAACTACTAAGTACCCTAACCCCCCCCCCCCCTTCACCCCATGAAAAACCGGCCATGTGCCCTTTCTTTTAACCCTTGGCATTAATTTTCCTAAGTATAATACTAATAAACATAAAAACCTTAACTTTACTAATTACCTAAAATCATAAACTACTTTTGGATCAAATTTTCAAGATCATTTCTCTCTTGCTCTCCTCCATACCCACGGCATCAACAAGGTACCAAGGATCTCCATGATCAACTAATTATTTTTCATAACTTAAAGCTACAATCTTACTCCTTTTATGATTCTAATCAAGATACAAGCAACAAAAACACAAGAACAACAAGTTTAATCATCCAATAATCACCTCATTTTATCAAGTAAGTTTTCATCTTTATTTTTTCATGAATCATCCTATTTTTACATGTATTACATAAGAATCATGCTAAAAACCATGTATAAGTAGCTATACTATACTTTATTTTTGTTAAAATGAAACATACAAACCCTAACTTTCTTGTTATGAATCCCCTAGCTCTAATAACTTGGTTAGGAGTCCATGGCACCCTAAGAAGGTGTATGGTAAGATTAGATTAGTCATGTGGTGATTACAAGAGGATTGGTGATGGTAGAAATTGGTTTTTAACCTTGGAAACTTGATTTGGAAACTATTTTAGACATGCTGTCCCATTTTGTAAAAATCTGGAAAATCAGTAAACACCAAGGAAACTTTGGCAAAATTTTTAGAAAATACTTTCAAAAACGAATCCGTAGGCGAAAGAACGGATTAAAAAGAGCTTATAACGAAGAAGTTATGACTTTTGCAAGATTATAGACGAAAAGTATTTTCTGGAAAAATAGTTGCTGTTGGACATTTTTCGTCGGTCAAAAAGAGGCTTTAAACGTAACCCGGAGGAGCCGAGCTTTCCAAAATATATTACTACATACTAAGACGAAACCGTGGATATAAAGAACAAGTAAAACGGACAAGTAACGACAAAGATATACTCGTTTGAATATCGGCTAAAACCCTTTTATAATTGACAGCTTTTATATATTTTGGCGCAAAAACTACGAAGTGCATTTTCAAGCTAAACATAATATCAAGTACCGAGCTTTTAAACTAACGTAGTATTAGTTATTATGAGTATGTTTTCATCATTTCAAGGTTTACAACCCGAGTATTTCAACGCTTACATGAGAACTTACGTTATATATATATAAGTATATATGTTATAACAAGCCATTTATATTTTCTAATAGCAATATTTTCCAAAGTTTTGGATTATATATTTTTGACAATACAAGTGTTTTCCTAAAGAGTAGAGTGGTATAGAAACATGAGCATGGACATTCATAAACATCATTTGGTGATCTTAACGAGATCATGCATCATTCATTATAGGTTGCGGCAGTTAACCGATCATTGTTGTTCATTACATATCATCGCAGTATCATCAGTTGAGGTGAGTATTCATAGCCCCGTATACATTTTTATTGTTTTCAAATCCCACGGGGGAGAATACATTGCACCATTTTAGTACGAGCCCAAGTATCAAAACCTATGTACATAGCTTAAGTAGCTTCTCTGCCATGTGATAAGTCCCCTGTAACATCATGAACCGTTAATTTACCGCTAAGCGAGAGTGAGTGGATAGATCTATCGAGGGTGACGCCTCCATCCGTGGTAGTGGATACCAACAGTAAGCGGATGCATGTCATGTCTTTTACATTTGAGTGTTTGGCAGAACATTCGGGAGGGGCATAGAATTTCATCAGTCATAGCTTCGGTGTCATGAGCTTAAGGCTATTGTACTATTTTTACGTGACTTTTGTCATGCACTTATACTTGTGGTGGCCGTACAAACATGTTATTTCATAAACCTATGATTATTCACCAACATTCGTGTTGACCGTTTTCGCAATGTATTTTCAGGTAACTAAGGCATCATCATCATATTACATGCATGGAGTCATTAGGGTGTGCCAGGGATGATGCACTACATTTTGGATTTTCATGCACTTGTGTAAATTATCGTTTGACATTTTCAGAACTTGTTTTCTGTAAACGTTTCAACAGTTGGGGACCTATGTTTTGTAGCACTTGATGCTTTTCAATAAATCAAACGATATGTATTTTCCAAACGACACTTTAGGTCGTTCAATATTTCCTTGTTGTGGTGCTATGACAGTTACACCCTCAGGCATTCCATTCCGCTGCAAGTCAGGTAAATTGGGGGTGTGACAATGAGGATGAAAACACCTCACGTGTTAGTACTCCATCCCCCACGACCTTTGTTGATGATCTTCCTGATCTTGATTACTCCGAATATTCAGTTCCTCTTCCTCACGAACGTACCGATGAACTTCTCTTCACTCGCCAAACCTCCATCATCAATCAACAACAACAAATGCATGAAGAGATGCGAGGAGGCTTCAAATCTGTGGGAAAGATGTTTAGGAAGATGCTTGGGAAGAAAAAGAAGTAGGAACTATTGATGTATTGCTACTTGTTTTTATTTGACATATGTATGGCTTGGTATTTGTCCGACGTGTTCGGAAGTACTTGTGTTAGCTCATGTTTATCTCTTGGATGAGTTTTAGCCTTTGAATAATTATCATGCTACAATCTTAATTATATGATATGCTATGTTTCTCTTTTCATATGGATTATAATATGTGAATTTGTATGCAAAATTTGGTTATACATATATGTTTATATATCATCATTCCTAGTGCATATGATTCTAATAGAGCTTGCTGGAAAAACAAACTTGAAAAATGGCCAAATTCTGCAAATTTTGGGTTTCTGGTCGTCTGGGAAAACACCAGATGGGCGGCCCCCTTAATTCCCTAGGCGGTCCCCTTAATTATTAAGGGGGCCGACATACAATTAAGGGGACCGGCCATATAGAACTGGGTTTACTGTATTCTTTTGCATCTTGTGAATCCTTTCTCTAGTTTCAGCTGCCATTTCCCATTTTGACCCAACTGGTTTTAGAATCTCTTTCAACCATTTCAGACATTTACCTAAATCACCCATTTCCATACTATAAATTCCCTCCATTATCACCATTCTTCATCTCATCATTCATCATATCATGATGACTCCTCCAAGCACCTCAAACTCCAAAACCTCCAAGAAACAAAAACTTGTGGTCATTCCTCCAAAACAACTCTTCATTGACTTAACAAATGAAGACAACATAACCCCATCACCTCCACCAAAATGCTCCTCTCCAAGTGCACCTAATGCACCATTTAAAACACCTTCCACTCATAGAACTTCCTCATCTTCCTTACCCTCAACCTCATCAATCAATGACCACATCAATTCACACTTGTCACCACAAGTATCATCACCACTTCCCACACAAGAACCTATATCCACCCATCTTACAATCTCACTTTCACCAATAACACCACTTGATACTCAACTCTCATCTCCACAAATTACACCACCATACTTTGCCAATCCCGTACCTTGGAGGATGCTTGAATCACATGGTGATACTTGCCTTTGTTGTATCCACAACCGAACCATCATCTTTGGCCTTAAAGATGAAATTCAATATATGTTTTCATATATTGAACATTTGCTTACCAACCCACCACCACCTCCAACTCCACCATCCTCTCCTATAATTCCTCCACCACAATTCTCATCCACTCCTCCACCATCACCATCATGCTCTCCAAATTAAACATTTGATATGCTTAATAAATAAAGTTTTTGCCACCCCTTTTGCTTGCAAGCTCTATGAAGTCCATGTACTTTTGCATGATGATGTATCTTTCTTGATTAATTGGCTTATGTATTTGCTATTATGTTGTTAGCTTATGTACTCGTAATGTTGTGTCTTAACACAACTATTGCTCTAATATGAATGTTTCTTTCTTTTCTCATCACCCTATATTTATGTACATGTATATACTTGTGCTTCTAATATTTTTGTTTTGCAAGCATTCCATAGCTCGTTCTCTTGGTGCCCCCAAACGAGGGGGAGTACACATCAAGGGGGAGTTTCTACCCGTCAAAACTTTCACGAATGAAAACTTGTCGGCATAACCTTTTTGATGTTACAAAAAGGGGGAGAAGTACATATAAACTCACTAAAATACTTGTTTAAAAAAAACTAATTTTTGAGTTAATGAGTTTAAGTTTTGTAATCATCAAAAAGGGCGAGATTGTTGATATAAATAATGTTTGTGAATGTTATTAATATTTCTCAATAAACCTATGTTTTGATAATCACAAAACTTAAATCAAATTAAGTCAAGAATAAGACATAAAGAAGTATTTGGTGACAAATATTTACCTCTACATCTTATATCACTCAAGGTATGCATAAACTTAGTAACTTATGCATTACATGATCAAAGGAAATTTTATATTAATACATAACATTATATAAAATGATTTTAACATTTTATATATATTTGTAAATCATTTTTGGTAAAGCTTTATTAAACCACAAAAATATGATTTCAAATTTCCAACCAAAAAGGGCAAATTTTATCCAGAAAAACTTTTCAAACGTTCAGGAGGGCGGCCCCCTTAATTTTACTAGGCGGCCCCCTTAATCATTAAGGGGACCGGCCTATAATTAAGGGGACCGGCACGCTCCCGAACAGTAAAATCTGGCCCTTTAAATACTGGATCATTTTACACATTTTCCTCACCTTTTTGCACTATAAACTTTCTGATCCAATCTTCTTCTCTAGATCTAAAATCCTTTGATCATATATTTCATAAGTCTTTGTTTCTAAGTGATCCAAAGCTTCATCCATTCAAGTGCAAGAAGAAGAACACTTCTCTACATCCATCTTATTGTAGTGGTGTTGTGTATAGCTAGTTTCATATAGTACTAGTGATAGATATTTGTGAAGGTGTTATGCATATTTGTTGATTGTAGAATCTTGGTGTGTTGTAAACTAGTTTAGTAGTTGTGACTTAGTTGTGCATAGAAGAAGGTGTGAAGATTGACAAGGTGTGAAGACGGTGTGAAGTCTTGAAGAAGGTGTGAAGGTGTGATAAAGGTGTGAAGATCACGTGATGTGATATTTGGTGTGAGATTGGTTCTAGCTACGATTAGAACTCGACATTTAGCTTAGTGTCGTTAACTTGTGTAAGCCAAGGTGTGTAAGGTTTCTCCACCATAAGGAGTTTGTTGACATAGTGAAGAAAACTCTCGAGTATGGTACTCGGGGAGTGGAGTAGGGCAAGGAAGGTGTCCTTGTAGCCGAACCACTATAAATTCACGTGTTGTGGTTTGATCTTTCTAACTCTATCTTTTCTTCATTATATTTCAATACTTTCATTATTAGTTTAGACTTGCTTATATTGGTTGTTGCTTGAACTCACTTAAGATCGAATCGAAAGTTTTTATAACCTACAAAATATTTTGGAAATAAATTTTAAAAAAGGACGTAAAACTATTCAACCCCCCCTTCTAGTTTTCCACAAGTTTATATATCAAGAAAGGTGAATAAGGGTGAATAAAAAGAAATGATATGAGGTTTATATAAGGATAAGATACAAAAAATCACGGTTAATTAATAACTTTACCGTTATTTTTGGAAGTAATTATCCCCATATCTTTCAAAAGGTTGTTAGCCGCAAATCTGACTGTTGGAACAGTATTTGACACGTCAGCGAACCCTTTAATAACATCAAGCAGTACGTTCCATAAACTATGGAGCAGTACTTTCCGTTATAAACTCACACAGTATTTTGACCAAAGTACTTTCCCAAAAAAAATCTTGAATATTGACCATTTGACCAAAATATCTTTGAAAGTCAACCCTAATTAATGACTATCTCCCCAAATTAAATCCCAAAGCTACCATGGTAAGTGAACATCAATACACTTCATTAAATGCCCATTTACCTTTAGTTTGCTTATAAAAGCAACTTTACCTTTAACAACTTGCAATCACCATATCTTTCCTTAGCATAACACAAAAACTAACAAGCACAATGAGTCACATTCCAATTGTGAACATCTCTTCAGACTCAGATGGCACCACTGATTCAGAGATAAGTTACTACTCTGATTCTGAGTTCGAAGATCCAGGATGGTCAGATTATTTTCCTCCTCATGTTCAGTGGATGGGACACCAAGAATCTTCCTCAACAATGAGTGCTGCCAACTCTACCATAACTGATGCAGGTAGTACTGCCAACAAAAAGCCCAAGAAGAAGAAAGTTGTCCCTGGTTCATCTCTGGCTAATGAGCTTCCACATGCTTTGACTCAAGCCCTGGAATCAACAATTCAGAACATGAAGTGGCCTGCTCCAAGGAAAGAAGGACCTCCCAAACAGGTTTTTGGCTTGGCTTGCCCAAGAAAGCAAGCTTCTTTTGATGACAAAAGAAAGACTGCTCAGAAGGGAAAACAAAGCTATGAGGGCAAGGGAAAAAGGCCTATGGAGTAGGTGTGTGGAGCTTGGTAGTAGGTTGTGGTAGATGTTTGTTTGTTTGGTTTTGTCTTTTTTTGTGTCTGTGTATGTATCTTGGTAACAACATTGGTGATGTATGAATCCTCTGAATGGTTGTTGTATGAACATGCTGAATGATGAATAAAATCCTTTTCTTTTGAATGATACATGTAGCCTACCCTCAAATAAGGACTAACTAATAACTACTAATGCCTCCCCTCAAAAATAGCTTACATATTAATCATGCCAATACTCACAACCAAGAAGTTAAATCTTGAAACATCAAAGCCCTTTGTGAGTAAATATGCTACATTATCATCAGTATGAACTTTAACCACATTGATAAGCCTGTGTTCATAACAATCTATTGTAAAGTGATGTCTAATTTGAATGTGCTTGGTCTTGGAATGATATACTGGATTCTTGACAATACAGATAGTACTCTGATTATCAATGTTGGTAGGAGTATTCTTGAAATTGAATCCATAATCCAAAAGTTGATTCTGCAACCAAAGTACTTGTGCACAACAACTTGCAGCAGCTACATACTCTGCTTTAGTGGAGGAAGTTGTTGCAATTGTTTGCTTCTTACATTGCCATGACACTAATCTGCTTCCAAGGTACTGACATCCCCCTGTTGTGGATCTTCTGTCATAGTTATCTCCAGCATAATCACTGTCTGAAAAAGCTTAGAGATGGAAAGGTGAATCTCTAGGATACCATAAGCCTAGCTTAGGTTGTTGCCAAAGATACCTGAAAATTCTCTTGACAGCATTCAAATGAGATACCTTTGGATTAACTTGATGTCTTGTACATAAACATACAGCAAAAGTTATATCAGGTCTTGATGCAGTTAAATACATGAGACATCCAATCATAGACCTGTATAAGGTGACATCAACATCTTCTCCATCTTCATCTTTTCCCAAAGGTTTGTTAGTATCCACTGGTGTAGATGTAGGCCTAACAGTTGTGAAATTGAATCTCTTAAGAATATCTGCAACATACTTATCTTGACAAATATATATTCCACTGCTTGACTGTTGCACTTGAAGTCCCAAATAAAGTTAATTCTCCCATTGAACTCATCTGAAACTCTTTCTGCATAAGATCTTCAAATTCTTTGACCATAGATTGCCTAGTAGCACCAAAAATAATATCATCTACATACACTTGGACAAGCATGATATCCTTCTTATCTCTCTTGATAAACAAAGTCTTGTCAATAGCTCCTCTTCTATAACCATGTTGTAGTAGAAAATTGGAAAGTCTTTCATACCATGCTCTTGGAGCTTGATGAAGGCCATACAGAGCCTTGATTAACTTGTAGACTTTGTTTGGGTGTGCAGGGTCTTCAAAACTAGGAGGCTGTCTGACATAAACTTCTTCTGTGATTTTGCCATATAGAAAAGCACTTTTAACATCCATTTGATATACAGGGAATCCCATATAAGATGCAAAATCCAAAAATAGCCTGATGGATTCAAGCCTTGCCACAGGAGCAAAAACTTCATCATAGTCTACTCCTTCTTCCTGTCTATATCCTTGAGCCACTAACCTTGCCTTGTTCTTGATAACATTCCCTCTTTCATCTCTTTTTACTCTGAAGACCCATTTAGTTCCAATAAGTTTCTTTCCATCAGGTAAATCACATAGTACCCAAACTTCTTGATGTTTAAACTGTATGAGTTCTTCTTGTATAGCTTCCACCCAACTTTCCTTGGCTAATGCTTGTTTGATATTCTTGGGCTCTTCCTGAGATAGAAAACAAGCAAACAAACACAACTTCTGATCCTTGTGATTCACCCTGTTTTGCTTGTAGATAAAACTAAGTAAAGAAGTATGTTGTTGAGACATATTCTTAGCCTTAGTCCTTGTGAGCACCCCTGAAGCTGAGGGTCCAATTATGTTGGTAACAGGATGAGTTTTATGTATTCTGAGAGTATGAGTTGGTGAGACTTCAAGATTATCTTCCAAATTAGTTATATCAGGATCTTCATTAGAATCTGAGAAAATGCATTCTTGATCCAATTCATCATTAGTGTCTTCTAAAGTAATCGTGTATGGATCATCAGTATCTTCTAAGTCAGGTATATTAGAATCATTAACAGCATCAGTATTTATCCAATTTGAAGTATCTAAAGGTTGAAAAGTACTTTCAAATGGATTAGCAGTACTTTGGGGTAAAGTACTGGCTGTTTCTTTTGCCTTCTTCTTTTCTGCTTCATAAACTCTCCTTTGTTCATCTTCATACGACTTAGCCATTGTTTCTTGAAAAAGCATCCTAGAAAGTTCATCTTGAATGGCTTGATCTTCTGCAGATACTGGGATTTGTGGTGGAACAGTACTTTGAGGATCAACAGTACTGTTAGGTTCAGCAGTAACTTGAGGCTCAGAAGTACTCTTCTTTTCATCATTGGCATTATCATTTGGCTCATATTCAGTTAAATTAACATCATGAACAATGTACTGTGCTTCTTCTTCAGTGGGAGTAGCTTGATTTTCTTCCCTTACAGGTACATAATTCATTGATGAAGACATTAAATCAAGATCAAACATCCAATCAGGACCTTTACCTTTAGAATTTTCTTGTTCTTCCAGAAAATCAACATGAAGACATTCTTGAACCTTTTTGGTAGCCCTGTTGTACACTCTGAATCCTTTGCTATTTGTACAACATCCTAATAAATATCCTTCATCTGACTTCCCATCAAATTTGCCCAAATTATCAGAAGTGTTTAAGATGGTTAGGGGACATCCAAAAGGTTTCATAAACTTTATGCTTGGCTTCTTTCCCATGAGTAACTCAAAAGGTGTCTTCATTTGAGGTTTAGTCATTGATACTCTATTCAACACATAACAAGCAGCACTTACAGCCTCAGCCCAGAATGGAACAGGTAATTGAGAGTCTGCAAGCATTGTCCTTGCTGCTTCTATAAGAGTTCTATTCTTTCTTTCTGCAACTCCATTTTGCTGAGGAGTTCTAGCAATACTGAACTCTCTTTTAATTCCTTTCTTGGCACAAAATTCATCCATTAGCTGATTCTTGAACTCAGTCCCATTATCACATCTAATGCCTCTAACCTTGAGTCTTAACTGATTTTCAAGTGCTATTATAAGATCATGAATAGCATCAAAAGTTTCATCTTTAAAGCATAAGAAAAAGACCCAACTAAATCTGCTACAGTCATCTGTTACAACCAAGCAGTACTTCTTCTTGTTCAGACTAACAACTGAAACAGGTCTAAACAGATCCATGTGCAGCAATTCCAAAGGCTCTCTAATGGTTTTCTCATCAATCTTCTTACAGGAAGCCTTGTGTTGTTTACCCTTCTTACAAGCAAGACATGAGTGATCATTCTTGAATGTTTTAGAAGGTAAACCTCTAACTAAATTACCTCTGACCAGCTTATTGATGTTCTTAAAATTAACATGCCCCAATCTTATGTGCCATTGATGTGCTTCTTCCATAGTTGCTCTTGAAATCAAACATGTTGCTCTTTCAGCCGAGTGTACATTCTTTAAGTCTATGCTATACACATCATTAGTTCTTGGTGCTCTCAGCAACACCAAGCTTCTATCTTCTAACTTGAAATCAGGAGAAAGTATAAGACATTCTGTGTCAAAGAATAACACAGGATACTTCTTATCACAAATCTGAGAGACTGACAAAAGATTGAATTTAAGCTTCTTCACATATCTAACATCTTCAAAATCAATGTTTCCTGCCTTGATAGTTCCTTTGCCAGTTATTCTTCCTCCATCAGGATCATTCCCAAATGCCACTTTTCCTCCAAAATAAGCTTTAAAATCTGACAAGAGCTCCTTTTCTCCTGTCATACTGCCAGAGCAACCACTATCTACAATAAGATGATCTTTAAGCTCCTCCTCTGGGTTGCCCTGCATTCACATGAAAAAGGTTAGTTATTTTTAGGAACCCAAGCCATTACTGACTTGTGTTCCCCTTGTGGAGTGACATACTCAAAATTTTTGAGTATGTAATCACCACTGTCTTTGAAAGCATGATCAAGAATTAAGGTTTTTGTTTCCAAAACTGTTGGTTTTTCATGATCAATTTTCCCCTTTTCACCCTTAACCTCTGAAAGTACTGGTTCTACCCCAGCAGTACTTTCTTTCTTAACCTATTTTGTTGTGACTTTAGGAGTTGGGTTCTGTGTTCTAGCATCTTTTCTTGTGTTGTAAGGCCTTCTAGGGTTGTAGTGATTGTACCTCCTAGGTCTTACACTTGAGTGTTTGCTAGAAACATCTTGGTTAGGGAACTTTCTATCAGTACTTTGTGAAGGTACTGATGGTTTGGAGTATGACCTTTTCTGATGAGGGTACCTATAGTCTTTTGAGAAATTACTATGGTTAACCCTATTTGTATAATTCCAAACTGGTTTATTGTCCCTTGGCTTATTCTCCCTATAACTTGGTTGTGCAGTTCTGGTCTTTGGATATTTACTTAGGTATTCTGAATGATAATCACTGTCTTTAATCAAATGATGAGGACTAAAACAAACATAACAGACCTTAGGACCAATATCCCCAAATCCCTTTCCATAAGATTTTCTAAAATTAGCAGTATTTTGAAAGAATTTTCTCTGAGGTACTGCTGAGTGATCAGCAGTACTTCGAAAAGTGTTTGGAGGTACTGCTTGTTTTGAAAACATGTTCTCTTCAATCTTAGGTGCTTCAACAGACTTTTCTAAAGTTTCAAGGTTAGATTTACTTTTAAGCTTTTTCCTAAACTCTAGATTATCTACACCATAACAGTCAACATCTTTTCTAGGTGGTTGAAAGCTATCTGGGGGGTGAGGAACTGCATTATATCCCTTTTCTTTCTTAAATACAGGTGGTGTTATACTAGGGGATTCCTCATCACTAGAAGTGTTTTCATCTAGACTTATGAACTCTTCATCACTAGTGGAGGTGTCTACTGTAAGATTTAGTTCCTTGCCCTTAAATGGAATTCCTTCATTGCTATTATTATTATAACCTAGGCCTGTCTTAATATTAGATGTTCTTTGCTTTTCAACAAATTGAACATGTGACACACTTGCCTCATTCCACACAGCAAGTTTTTTTAACAACTTATCCCTTTCAGCAGTCACTTTCTCTAGTTCAGACACCTTACAACCTAGTTTCCATTCACTTAACTTAACTAGGTAATCCTGTTGTTTATATGTTTCAAGCCATACTACTTCATTGTTTTCATGTGTAATGATTTTGGCCTCCATTGACTCTAAAGTTAATTGATAACCAGTTATCTCAGCCCTAGCCTTTTGAAATTTATCTCTTTCAGCTACATATTCACTAAGTAACTTTTGATACATATCATTGCACTTAGAGCATACCTCAGAGTTAGTGAATGAACTTGGTGAAGCAGCTACCATAGCAAGCTGAACAGGTGCTTCTTCAAACTCCATGCTCCAATCAAAGCTTCCTAAACCATCTCCTGACTCCAAAGCAACATATCCAGGCTCTTCATCAAATGCTGTGCTCCAGTCTTCCAATGCAACCATTGAATAGGTTACAGGTTCATCATCTAACTCATTTGATCAATCAATCTCTGACAGATTCTCTTGAGCAACCAAAGCTTTTGGTTTTGGTTCAGTAATTGGAATCTCTTTTCTTTCAGGCTTACGTGGTTCAATCATCTTGTTTGCTTGATACTTTGCAAATTTTCACTCCCTTGCAAAGTGACCAGTCCTTTGACAGTTGAAACACTCAATCTTGGACTTGTCAAATGTTATTCCTTGTTTAGCTCTAAAATTGATGCCTTTTCCTGTCTTATTCACATACTTCTTGATTCTTACAGTGAGCATGGCAACTTGCCATCTGATATCAATTTCTTCCAAAGCATCATCATCTATTTGCAATACATCTTCTTGATAGGTAACAGGTAGAGATGCTTCTTGAGCAAAGAATGAACATAGAACTTCATCTGAGGTGGGGGTAAGGGATTGTGATGAATTAGTGGTGACCATTGTTGTACATGGAACCTGTGTTTCAGTCACAGTACTTTGAACAGGATAAGCAGTACCTTTGTTGGAAGTACTGTTTCTGTTTTCAGAAGAGACAAAAGCAATGTTTTGAGGTTTCTGTTGTGTGCTTGAACCTGTAGTACCATTCATCTCATGCTCATACACCTTCAGATTGTTGTAGAGATCATCAAAGTCCATAGTATCCAGCGCTGGTTGTCCTCTGATCATAGTAGCAACTACATGCCATGCTGATGGCAAACTTCTCAAGAACTTCAAATTAGCATCTTCAACTGATGCCTCAGCATCATATAGTTCTAGCATACTCAGAAGATGTTGGAATCTTTCATAAGCAGAATCAAGACCTTCCCTTTCTCCAACAGTGAAAGTTTCAAATTGTTGCTTCAGCAAATTCCTATGCATCTTCTTGGAAGCATCATTACCTCCAAACTTCTTCTTTATTGCAGCCCATAGTTGTTTGGCATCCTTGGCATCATGAAACTTTAATAAGTGACCATCAGGAATAGCAAAAAGCAGTACGTTGAGAGCTTTGTCTTGATTTCTTTTGGTAGCAGCAGGTACAGTAATTTTAGGTGGTGTTGGTTGTCCAGGTACCTCTACTGGTTCTTCAATTTGCATGTTACCATTGACAATCACATCCCACAGTGCATGGTCTGTGATGGCAATGTACTGCCTCATCTTTATGGCCCATAGGTTGTATTCTCCATTCTTAACAATAGGGATTCTGACAGCAGTGATTGAGGGAGCAGGTGCAGCATCTGTCGACATCTTGAAGGGTTTGTAGTGAAATCGGTTTAAAGGTTTTAAAGGTTTGTCTTCTTAATCAGAGTTTCCAATACAAGCTCTGATACCACTTGTTGGATCGATATACTCTGACCAAACTACTTTGTAGCTTGTAAGGGTTTAACAATATTGAGTAAACTCAACACTATTAATATTGAAACACTGTTTTACTTTGTAAAGTATGCGGAATCTACTAACACAAAGCTTAAGAAGAACTTTTATATTAACCAAACTTTGAACCTGCTTTGTTACACAGATTCACTAACAATCCCTAACTATTTATCAACTTTCATCGACTCTAAAACTTATGAGAACTTCTCTAAAACTTGTATTGACTAATACCTCTTAAGGCTCTTTATATAGATAACCTTAAGTCGGTTTACAACATATAATCCTTGAACGACAAGTCATTATCGCTAACTAATTCTAGAATATTCATTTAATATTACACATTAATCCTTATCTAATATTGCACACCAGTCTTTGTTTCCTTCGAAGTACTTTAAATATTCTTCAATAACAGCAATACTTTGACTTTTTCCTTCAGCGGTACTTTGACTTTATGTCACACCCCCAAAATACCTGTTTTTAGCAGCGGAATGGAATACCTGGGGGTGACTGTCATAGCACCATAGTTACAGTTATATTGAACGACCTAAAGTGTCGTTTAGAAAATACAGCGTTTGATCATTAAAACATTCAGAGTTTACAAAGCTTAGGTCCCAAAAGAGTTTGCCAAAATGGTTAAAATAAGTTCAACAAGATCAAACATTTCATAAGTGCAGAAAATATGGTGAGACGCGTCGACTCCGCGACTCCATGAAGGTCCAAATGTATGCAACATGAGCTACCTTAATAACCTGAGAAATACATTGCGAAAAACGGTCAACATAAAGTTGGTGAATAATCATAGCTTTATAAGTTAAATCGTATGTACAATAGCCACAAGTATAAAGTAAAGTACTAAAATGTCAAAAGTGCTACATTGTCTCTTAAGCTCATGGCACCGAAGCTCGACGTACTAAAATTGGCCCCAAAGGAGTGTTTATCAGGCACTCTAAATATTCAGACATGAAATGCATTCGTTTTCCTTATGGAGCAACCCAAACACGAATGGAGGAGTCACCCTCGATAGATCTATCCACTCACTCTCGCTCGGCAATATAATTAACGGTCCATGATAATAAAGGGGACTTGAAGTGATAGTACTAACAACTTAAGCAATGTACGGAATTTAATACTTGGGCATGTACAAAAATAATTGTGCAATGTATTCTCCCCCGTAGGATTTAAATCAAATAAGTACTAAAAACGGGGCAATGAGAACTCACCTGGAGTGATAGTACAAAGATGGTACAACGATGGTAAAGTAATCGGGACAATGAGGCGCGAACACTAGCCGCAACCTAAATAAATAATCGTGATCTAATTTAGATCATGCCGTGATGTAATGAATGCACATGCACATGATACCTATACCACTCGTAATTTGGAAATACTAGTTATCGTCATAGTAAAATAGTTTCCATACTTAGAAAAAATAAGTCCAAATATAGAAGTATATAACTTGTCGTATTATCTCGTATGAAAATGTTAGCGTTATATTCCTCGTATCGAAAACCTTAAAATAACGTCGTTAAGTCGTATAAATATTCTCTTGGGTCGTACGTATTCATTTGTTAAGAATATAGTCCTTAGTAACGTTTCTAGAAAATATACCATTTAATGCGTAAGTTATTATTTTTATTTGTGACCAAATATATATATATAGTTTTGGTGATCTTAAAACGCGTATAACTTGGTCGTTTTAGGTTCATTTTCCTCGTTCTTTATATTCACGGATTCGTTTTAGTAAGTACTAATATATTTTCGATAGCTCGGTTCCTCTAGATTACGTTTAATGCCTCTATTTACCCGTCGAAAACTGCCAAACAGCATGCAGTTTTTAGAAAAAATAGTTTTCGTCGTTAAATTTACAAAAATCATAACTTCTTCGTTATAAGCTCGTTTTAATCCGTTCTTTCGCCTAAGGTTTCGTTTTTGAAAGTATTTTCTAAATATTTGGTCAAAATTTAAGCACCATCTACTGATTTTCCCACGAAATAAAAATAGGGACAGTAGGTCAATATGTAGTTTCAAAAACCATTTTCAAGTCTCCAAACTAGTTCTAGCTTCAATCAAACCACTTTCAATCACCACAAAACTAGTCTAATCCTACCATACACCTTCTTAGGGTGTCATGGGTTCCTAAACATCATAACCAAGTAGATCTAACAAGGATCTAACCAAAAATCATTTCTAAGGTTCAAAAGTTAAAAGTTTGTAAAATAAAGTGGTATAAATAGCATATGCATGTAGATCTAGTATATATATCATATGGATCTTGTATAAACTTGGTAAAATTATAAAAATGAGTTTGATATACTTACTTGAAGGATGGTGTGATTAGATGATGAAAAACCTTAGTATTCTTAAGTTTGTATTTCAAAAACTTACAAGAATAACCTAACTAAACTAGATAAATACTTGATCTTGGAAAATTTTCTTGGTCTTGCCCTCCCCTTGTTGTTGCCGTGAATGAGTAAGAGAGAAAAGAGAGAATGAACTTTTCTTGGCTAGTGAAAAATGAGAGAAAAATGAGTGTAGGTTTCCTTTTATGTATTTTTATTATTTAAAGAAGTTAGTACTAGTATTAATGAGGCTTGTGTGATTATTTGGTTTTGTAAGGGATTGGTATGGTAGGGGGGGCGGCAATAAATGGAGGGGGGGGGGATGAATGTGTAAGACTTGGAAGACTTTATGTATTATTGTGTTTAATTTGTAGTTTTAAGGTGTACCGGTTACCGGGTTAACTAAAAATAAATTTTAACGGAGTTAACCGGGATAAAATAAAGTTATAAAAATTGTAAAAATAGGTTGGGGTAAAATTATTGGGTGTTTAGATAATTATAGTTTAATTTCTACGAAAACCGTCGTAATTTTAGTAACTTACATTAATAATTAAAATAAATATCCAAAATACTGGGTAAATTAATATTATAATTTTTATATTATTAAAATGAATATAAAAATATATTGGGATCATAGTCGGGAGTGTCGGACGTGTTAGCCACATTATTGATCGCGTATTAACGTTTATTTAGAAATAATTAAACGTAAAAGTTAGTTATACGAAAAGTACTAATTTAAATATCCTACGAGTGGCATAGTATGCAAGTGCCATAATGATGATACGTAGACTACTTCTAGTCTGTATGAGATGTCCCAAATGATAATGCATGAATTCGCTCCTGAACCAATACGGTTACGCGAATTTGAATACTCGTAAGCTAAATTTATGATGACATGAGTAATGCACGTGAATAGTGGTTTTCTCTCGGAAATGAATAGTGTCAGGTGAATAGTAAAATTTCTTGAATGTTTCTCGGAATGTCAAATTGACCTCGAAAACGATGAATAGTGATCGATGAATAGTAAATGATGAATAGTAACTTATGAATAGTAAATTGTCGAGGTTTAGAAAATGACCAGAAATTACGAGTTGTGACAGTCTTCCCCTCTAACAGGAACTTCGTCCCGAAGTTCAGTTTTGGTTGGTCTCTGAAGTATATTTAGTAAAAAGACGTGGATACTTAAGTTGCATTTGGTCCTCCCGTTCCCAAGTAAATTCGGGTCCTTTTCAAGAATTCCAGCGAACTTTCACGATAGGAATTTGACTTTGCTTCAACCGTTCGACCTCACGGTCCATGATTTCTATTGGTTATTACCAAGTCTACGTTTGTTCTTGGGTTGGATTCCTTCCAATGGAATCATAAGTGACTAATCTGAAAGTCATTTCCTGGGATTTGAATAGGTGAAACATAGTTGTGTAATACGGCTGTTCTCTAACAAGGCTCAAGTCTGAAGGCTACTAGGCCTACTCTGTCTGAAATATTACATGGTCCAGTGTATATCAGTTTTAACTTTCCAAATTTTTCCGAATAATATCATGCCTTTCCTAGGCAGAACTTTCAACATGATCCGGCTACCAATTTGAAGTTTTAATGGTTTACAACTTATAGAATTTGTAATTGATTCTTGACTTGTAGGAAATTTCTGGTTATTTCATGAATGCCTATTGGAATAGTGAGTTTGGCTTTTTCCGAATTTGGTTCGTCAATAGATGATCAGTGCTTCTTCAGGTTTATAATGTAATATGGGTAATATATGTTGCTGAACTCTGTCAGAACTCAAATCTTATATGTCAGTTGGTCGATTCTAACATGAATCTGAAATGGTCCAATATACTTAAAGGTTCAATCTCTTGTGTTACCAAAATCGTATCATGCCTCTCCAAGGCAAAGCTTTCAACTTAGTTCATTCTCTCACGTGAATCTGGTTAGTTTGCGGTTCAAGGATACCCAATCCGTATGATGTGCGTCATGTACCAACCTAACCTCTATCAGTTTCTCATTTCTTGTAACGGGTTCTTGATTTGTGAAATTTCCTTTGTTGTTCCATAATTTAGTCCTAGACCGGTGAATTTAACTTTCCGATTTCGGTCTGTAAATGGGTAATTGGTACTTCGACCATAAAGTGCCTCAAATAGTGTAGTCTCTACGCTCGTGCGATAACTATCGTTGCAAACGAATCTGATTTATGATAAAGGGTTAGTCCAACCATTTCTAGAGTCAATCACTTATGCTCTAAGCATGACTTTCCTATGTTTGAATCGTTCTCTCGTTCTGACCATCGGTCTGAGGATAGTAGGCGGTGTTTACATCTAAATGGGGTTCCGAAGGAAGTCTTAAAATGATGGCTAGAAGTCTGAGGTGATTCGATCACCTTTATCAGGAACAATTGAAATAGGTACAATAAATCTTGTGACTAATTCCACAACGTTACGTCTTTCGAACACGGCGTTATACGAAGAAGATAGAATATGGGTAACAATGTTTGATTTCTTGTGTTTTGGTCTAATGGATTGCTAAGACATGTGTCATTCTTTGCCTACTGTGCTTGGTTTCCATTACTGACGTTTGTAATCGTTCTATGGTGTTCCTCCTAGTTTCCTTCATCACATATTCTAATATTCCTTATTGTCAAGTCACAAAGCGCTAAATGCATAAGCGATGTAGCATGGTGATTGGTTTTCAAAATTTATCTCGCGATTTTTGAGTTTTTGGTCGAAATCTTTTTCTGAATAAACGAATTTAGAAAATGAAGCAAATGGTTTACTAAATAATATCTTTCTTGATGATTCAAAATTCAATAGTTAGGAAATGTGACGCGGTTTTCAAATAGGTTGTGAATAGGACTGTTTACCAAAGTTTGATGTTTATATATTTCCCATTGTACAATGGTTTAGCTAAATATTGATTAAAAGGATCGTATTTGTTCAAAATAGGCAATTCAAAAAAAAAAATTTTTACGAGATATGTGATTTGTATAAACACAAATTTTTAAATCGACTTTACTTAAAGTGAAAATACTAACAAGGATAAAATAGTAGGATAGGTAATGTTCGCATAATGCATAAATGTCTGATGTTCGGTTCCTGATATTGGATGGTGTCTATTGGTGGGTATCTGGTAAAACTACAAGCCTAGGTATTCAACCAACTTAAGTCTTGATATGGTTTATCGTTGAAATTGCCATCCTGCTGGCAATATGAGGGTTTCAATTGGTACTATGTCGATGAATTACCGTGTTGTCTTCACATGTAGCTGGGGAGATATTCTTGAGTCTGATGCCTTTCTCGATGTATAGGTGAGGTTATCCAGAAGTTCAAGAGAACATAATGCTTTAGGGGAATCTATATCGATATCCATAATTCGAATCAATCATTCTTGGCGTAAACTCACTGCAGGGAAGTTTGCGTATGGATGAGACCATGTTAACTCAAAACACTCTACAGTATCGGTTAGGGGGCTTGGTTTATTCCCATGGTGTTGCTTAGCGTACCTTCACAATGTGTTTGATCCTGTAGCTCAGTCTAGCTAGTACCTTTGAATAATAAATTGGACAACTAGGTCAGAGATGGTGAGTCAGATGGTCTCGTGATATCTTAGGATTGTTGTTGAGTTATAAATTGTCTTGGTGTATACTTCTAGTCTAGGTTAGTAGTTTCGTAACCCTTTTATTGTTTTTCTGGTATCGAGGAATCCTGCTCGTAATTGATATGGAAAGTCTCTCCTAGAGAAGTCAATGGAACAATCCAACTTAATGGCTAAGTAGGTGACAGGTGGGGTAAGTATCCAGGGAGAGTTTGTCAGAAAAAGATATTTATAAAAGAGTTTACTTGTTTAAAACGCTTTTAAATGAAGATTGTTATTAGCAATACTTTAAAAAGTAACTATTTCCTTCATGGCATAATCCTTCCTGAATTATACATAGGTGATCAGGCTATGTATAGTTGAGGACTAATGATGCGATGCTTGATTTAGTCAAAATACTATTATTTTTCTCAAAAGCTTTAGATGGTGTTCAACGCATTGTTATTAAAAATGGTATACTAAATATTTCCTTTCAAAGTAATATAAAAATTGTTCCGCGTAATAATAGTAAATATTTGGCGTAATATCGGAAAAATCAGTTTATAGTACGGTAACAAAACGACTTATTTTAGAAATTCGGTAAAAACAATTTCCCCATAAGGTAGTAAAATAGTTTGAAATAAAACTCGTTGAATGGTTTATTGGATACATGGGTAAATACTATGGAATGGTAATAATCTACTAATCCGTCAAATACGAAATCGGTTTAATCTCTAATAAGGCAATGACATAATGTTATGAAACGATTGAAAATTGAACGATTGGGATAGAAAGCGGAGTAAACGAAAGTTATGGTTATCACAGAAGGTAACAAAAGATAGTCATTGCATTAGATAGGAAAGTGCTTAATATAACTAGGTTACACCAACGTACTTATGGAAAGTACCAAAAGAAAGTACAACCCTAGAGGGCTCAAACTATGGTTCACATAACTAAAACATAAACTTCTTCTTCCAATTCTGGCTTCCCAACTCTGGGCATTCACTCTTGAAGTGTCCCACTACTCCACATTCACGGCAAATTACCGTGAGTTCCTGATGCTTTGCGAGGGTGGGAGCCTTGCAGTCCTTGGCTTCATGTCCGACCTTTTGGCAGTTCTTACATTGAGAGGGGCAAGATCCTTTGTGATGAAACTGACACTTGTTGCACTCGGGTAATTTACCAATATACCTTTTCTTTTGGCTTGACCCAGCAGCACGGGTCTCCACCACTTGTTGTATCTTAAATGGTCGTTAAGTAGCATTAGCATCCTGATTACCGACCCATTTTCTCTTGTTGTTATTATTGTCTCCTGATGTCTTGTCGCGAACTATGAGTTCCTTTGCTTCGATTGCCATCTGGATAGCTTCAGACATGGCATTGGGTTCCCATGCGATGACCAACATACGAATTTCAGGAGAAAGTCCTCCGACATACCTTTCAAGTCTCTTAATTTCTGGTTCACCAATTGCAGGGTCTAGACGAGCTAATTCATAAAACTGAGCAGTATACCTGACAACATCATCTCCTACCATGGTAAGGTTTAGTGCTTCCTGTTCTATTGCTCGTAATTCACTTCTTACACAAAAGGCTATACCCATCATCTTTCTTAGTTCCTCCCAAGAGCGTGAGTAAGCATCATCAACTCCTACTACCTGGACATACTTAGTCCACCATTTCTGGGCATGCTCCAGAAAAATGCAAGTGGCGAACTTAACTTTGTCTTCCTTACGGCAGTCACCACATTGAAAGATTGTTTCTAATTCTTCGAACCATTTGAGAAATTCCTTTGTGTCTATATTTCCGCTAAAGGAGGAGGGATTACAACCCATAAATTCCACGTGAGTAAGTTCCTTGGTGAGGGCGGTAGTTACGTTCCTGGCAATGAATTGTCCAACAGCGGCTTGCGTCATGCTTGGAGTGGTTTGCTTAAATCTATCTCCATCAAATCATAAGAGTCCATGAGAATCTATAGGTAATAAAAATCATTATATTCATAACACATGAATATAATACATGAAGGTTTCGGTCTATATGGACCAATATCATAGATAGCACAACCATTCCCTTATAGTAGAGTCAATACTTGATGATTCCGTTTGTACAACAATCAAAATACTACAAGTTTCTTTAACTATGTCACACTTCCCGTGGTTAGGATAATAGTAAAAGCTAGTAAAGATATAAGTCTAGTCTAAAGATTTCCTGTAGTCCTTCTAGGTGAAATCAGGTTTATGGCATCATAAGGTCGAGATAGTCCTGAAGTGGTGTCTAAAGTTGTGCATCGATCAAGTCCTAGATAGTGTAGATTCTAAGCCATTCTTGAGGAACCTGCAGATGTTCCTGTTGAGTCCGTAATTCTTGGTATTATCCACAAGGCGTTATCTAATTCATGGCAAGTGAAAATGGAAAAGGAAACTGACAATGGTGGTATTCTAAAGGATGAGAATAACATTGATGACGATGAAATCCCAGTGATGAGTTAGGAGATAATGGTGATAATAGTGAATGGAATACTACCCTCTTTCGTGCTATCTCGCGACATCCAAGAAGTAAAGTTGAAGTACGCACTATGGGACGACCAATAGTGTAATAAGTAACCAACGGTGGTGGTAGTACCTAAGTAGTAAGCGTCCTACTAGTGAAGGAAAGAAAACATGCTATCTCCCTTGTAATAAGCATCCTAATAAGTCCATTAAAATTAAGTCTGAATACTCTACCAAACGGCATTCTATGTATAGGTTGAATGAGAACCTTGCTCTTATGACGATTCAATAGTGCTAATGGTGGTGTAAGTACAGCTGGTGGTATAATGGTAGTGGAAGATGACAAGGCATCTTCAATGTCGGAATCCGACGAAAGGATAACAGCGTGGGTATCTGAAGACATGTCACTAGTGAACCAGGTCAAAATAATCATATATATATATATGAGTATGGGTATGAATAACTCGTACAGTGTGTGCGTAAAGCAACATGTATAGTGAATATGCACCTATGATGAAATGATGAGATGCTATGATGATGTGGTTATAGTCTAGGGTCCATGATACATCCTAGTTCGCTATAACCTTAGCTCTGGTACCAATCTATCACACCCCCAAAATACCTGTTTTTAGCAGCGGAATGGAATACTTGGGGGTGACTGTCATAGCACCATAGTTACAGTTATATTGAACGACCTAAAGTGTCGTTTAGAAAATACAGCGTTTGATCATTAAAACATTCAGAGTTTACAAAGCTTAGGTCCCAAAAGAGTTTGCCAAAATGGTTAAAATAAGTTCAACAAGATCAAACGTTTCATAAGTGCAGAAAATATGGTGAGACGCGTCGACTCCGCGACTCCATGAAGGTCCAAATGTATGCAACAAGAGCTACCTTAATAACCTGAGAAATACATTGCGAAAAATGGTCAACATAAAGTTGGTGAATAATCATAGCTTTATAAGTTAAATCGTATGTACAATAGCCACAAGTATAAAGTAAAGTACTAAAATGTCAAAAGTGCTACATTGTCTCTTAAGCTCATGGCACCGAAGCTCGACGTACTAAAATTGGCCCCAAAGGAGTGTTTATCAGGCACTCTAAATATTCAGACATGAAATGCATTCGTTTTCCTTATGGAGCAACCCAAACACGAATGGAGGAGTCACCCTCGATAGATCTATCCACTCACTCTCGCTCGGCAATATAATTAACGGTCCATGATAATAAAGGGGACTTGAAGTGATAGTACTAACAACTTAAGCAATGTACGGAATTTAATACCTGGGCATGTACAAAAATAATTGTGCAATGTATTCTCCCCCGTGGGATTTAAATCAAATAAGTACTAAAAACGGGGCTATGAGAACTCACCTGGAGTGATAGTACAAAGATGGTACAACGATGGTAAAGTAATCGGGACAATGAGGCGCGAACACTAGCCGCAACCTAAATAAATAATCGTGATCTAATTTAGATCATGCCGTGATGTAATGAATGCACATGCACATGATACCTATACCACTCGTAATTTGGAAATACTAGTTATCGTCATAGTAAAATAGTTTCCATACTTAGGAAAAATAAGTCCAAATATAGAAGTATATAACTTGTCGTATTATCTCGTATGAAAATGTTAGCGTTATATTCCTCGTATCGAAAACATTAAAATAACGTCGTTAAGTCGTATAAATATTCTCTTGGGTCGTACGTATTCATTTGTTAAGAATACAGTCCTTAGTAACGTTTCTAGAAAATATACCATTTAGTGCGTAAGTTATTATTTTTATTTGTGACCAAATATATATATATATAGTTTTGGTGATCTTAAAACGCGTATAACTTGGTCGTTTTAGGTTCATTTTCCTCGTTCTTTATATTCACGGATTCGTTTTAGTAAGTACTAATATATTTTCGATAGCTCGGTTCCTCTAGATTACGTTTAATGCCTCTATTTACCCGTCGAAAACTGCCAAACAGCATGCAGTTTTTAGAAAAAATAGTTTTCGTCGTTAAATTTACAAAAATCATAACTTCTTCGTTATAAGCTCGTTTTAATCCGTTCTTTCGCCTAAAGTTTCATTTTTGAAAGTATTTTCTAAATATTTGGTCAAAATTTAAGCACCATCTACTGATTTTCCCACGAAATAAAAATAGGGACAGTAGGTCAATATGTAGTTTCAAAAACCATTTTCAAGTCTCCAAACTAGTTCTAGCTTCAATCAAACCACTTTCAATCACCACAAAACTAGTCTAATCCTACCATACACCTTCTTAGGGTGTCATGGGTTCCTAAACATCATAACCAAGTAGATCTAACAAGGATCTAACCAAAAATCATTTCTAAGGTTCAAAAGTTAAAAGTTTGTAAAATAAAGTGGTATAAATAGCATATGCATGTAGATCTAGTATATATATCATATGGATCTTGTATAAACTTGGTAAAATTATAAAAATGAGTTTGATATACTTACTTGAAGGATGGTGTGATTAGATGATGAAAAACCTTACAAGAATAACCTAACTAAACTAGATAAATACTTGATCTTGGAAAATTTTCTTGGTCTTGCCCTCCCCTTGTTGTTGCCGTGAATGAGTAAGAGAGAAAAGAGAGAATGAACTTTTCTTGGCTAGTGAAAAATGAGAGAAAAATGAGTGTAGGTTTCCTTTTATGTATTTTTATTATTTAAAGAAGTTAGTACTAGTATTAATGAGGCTTGTGTGATTATTTGGTTTTGTAAGGGATTGGTATGGTAGGGGGGGCGGCAATAAATGGAGGGGGGGATGAATGTGTAAGACTTGGAAGACTTTGTGTATTATTGTGTTTAATTTGTAGTTTTAAGGTGTACCGGTTACCGGGTTAACTAAAAATAAATTTTAACGGAGTTAACCGGGATAAAATAAAGTTATAAAAATTGTAAAAATAGGTTGGGGTAAAATTATTGGGTGTTTAGATAATTATAGTTTAATTTCTACGAAAACCGTCGTAATTTTAGTAACTTACGTTAATAATTTAAATAAATATCCAAAATACTGGGTAAATTAATATTATAATTTTTATATTATTAAAATGAATATAAAAATATATTGGGATCATAGTCGGGAGTGTCGGACGTGTTAGCCACATTATTGATCGCGTATTAACGTTTATTTAGAAATAATTAAACGTAAAAGTTAGTTATACGAAAAGTACTAATTTAAATATCCTACGAGTGGCATAGTATGCAAGTGCCATAATGATGATACGTAGACTACTTCTAGTCTGTATGAGATGTCCCAAATGATAATGCATGAATTCGCTCCTGAACCAATACGGTTACGCGAATTTGAATACTCGTAAGCTAAATTTACGATGACATGAGTAATGCACGTGAATAGTGGTTTTCTCTCGGAAATGAATAGTGTCAGGTGAATAGTAAAATTTCTTGAATGTTTCTCGGAATGTCAAATTGACCTCGAAAACGTTGAATAGTGATCGATGAATAGTAAATGATGAATAGTAACTTGTGAATAGTAAATTGTCGAGGTTTAGAAAATGACCGGAAATTATGAGTTGTGACACTTTATTCTTCATGCAGCAGTACTTTGACATCCAGAAGTACTTTGATATTTTATATCCCAACACCCTTAGTTAATTATCTAATTGATTACATGGTTGCTAAGTCGAGTCATATCCTTGTACATATTGTTTTGGGACGATTGAGACTCATGGGTAAAGTACTTATGTTATGGGGTAATGGGGAAAAACATCATATTATTACCCCCATATGTGCGTTAATCTTAAAAGTACTGCAAGTGTTTTGATTATCTTGATTCTAGTCATTAGATTAGTTTATTGTAAAGTATGTAAAAATTCAAGTGTAAGGGGAATGTTCATTCCCTATGATGTATTATTTTGGATGGTAGGGTAAGAGTGTATGCAAAAAAAAATAATAATAATAAATCTAAAAATTAAAAAAAGAGAAAAAAAAATATAAAAAGAAAAGAGAAACATACGGACTACCATCCCCTTTCATTCTATGTTTATTTTATGTTTTTGTTATTTTTGATTTATTAGCTTAAGTAGAGTCTAGTCTTGGCTTAGCAACGCCATATTGTACATGTAATTAACCAAGATGATTAACTCGCCACCAATAAAGATTGCCTTTATCCAACAAAACCGTGTATTCCATATCCCCACACCTAACGTTATAACCCTTTAAAAGACCTCTTTCATAGTTTATCCTAGGTGCTTACGCCATGTGGTGGAGGTTTGATCCTTTCCCAAGCCTATGGTTATCTATTTTGCTATGACAGGTAGTGAGAGATGTTTTCCATTTCCATATTGTGATATATACTTTATTACACCCGAGAGATGTGAGTATCTAAACACTATTTGTGAGGTGCTAGTGTATGACCTCCGTGCTTGTCTTTGGTCTTTAGTGGAACGATTATTTGTTGTAATTACTTTTATATTAGTGTTAAATGACCCCTAACTTGTATTTTGATTAGAATAAAAGCGCATTTGCTTGAGGACAAGCAAATCTCAAGTATAAGGGTATATGATGAGGTGAAAAATGACCCGTTTTTAGGGGGCCATTGAAGCCCAGAATTGAATTTATTTGATCAAATATTGCCGTAAATCGTTCCTTTTGCGATTTTAGGTACTTTTGGAGTGAAATTTAGAAAAGGAAGCATTTTGGACGTTTTTGGAGCATAAAAGTGAAGAAAACAGCAAAGTCTTAATTTTCCTTGCTGGGAACAGTACCTGACAGCATCACCAAGTTCTACATGATGGCGTCAAGAGTATTACAAGAGGTGAAGTGGATAGAGTCTGTGACGGTCCAGAGAGTTTTACACTAAGGGGCATGACGGCGTCACCATAGGCCATCACGGTCCCATTACACGTGACGACCAAGAGATAATTTGCTCTTGACGGTGTCAGATCTGGATCTAGGCAATCTGATATTATTATGGGCGGCGAGTTGACGGCGTCAGAATTCTCTTCTTGACGCCATCACGTTGGAAAATCTATATATAGTTTTGTAATTTTCATTCATTAGAGAGGACAATTAGAGGGATAGCTTGGAGAAACCCTAGCATGATTTTTATCAGTATTTTCAAGGGTTTTCACCCTTTGAAACCTTTCATGTTCAATTAAGATAAGTATCCTTTCAATTCATTCAATATGTCTATGTGTTGTTTGAATATATCTTACGCTTGTCTTGATTTTAACATGCTAGGCTAGATCTCTTGTGTGTTTGCTTAGATGTAGTGAAACCTAGATGTTGATTATAGGTTGATTGCTTGTTTATAGTTGTTACGGATGAATATTTTTGATGTTAGGCTTAAGAAAACTGGCAGACTTCCATAGGGTAACTTGCTTGAACGTCTTAAGAAGCATGAACCAATGCATACTAGGTTTTTATGGTTGTGTTTAATGCATGAGCGAATTCTTGTGATCCCATGTTAGGAGCTTCTTGCAGGCTCGACATAGGAGTGAAGTAGGAGCTTATAGAGTTGGGGAAGTACGTACGCCACCCCACAATTGGTATTAAGGAATATAACCCGTCATCCACGCAATTGTAACAAACTATCAACCTGTAAAAGATACCTATGGAGTAAAGAAATCTAAGTTAACACAATTTTCTCATTTATTGTTCACACCACTAGTTTAATTAGCTTTGTTTACATTTTTGTTATTTTATTTTGATTGCATCTTTAGTTATTGGGTTAGTTGATTAGCAACTAATTCCGCCCACTCTTCCAAAACCCGAGATTTTAATTGCTTTTATAAAAATATAAAAATACAAAAAGAATCATCCCTCACCTCTAGACTTAATTTTTAGGCTTTCTAATCCTAGTGACACTATTCCTGAGTTGAACGATCAATCCCCCGGTACTTGTCACTATACTATACTACAACGATCAGGTACACTGCCTGGTGGGGGTTGTAAGCTTCTCAAGATCCCTTGAGAGGTAAAACCTTTTGTGAGGGTGCAATTCCCACGCATCAGACGCCGTCAACTGGCCGCCAAGATAGAATTCGTATTGCCTAGATCCACTTCTGATGCCGTCATGTGTAATATTACTCTGGGCCGTCACATGTATTTTGACCCTGACGGCCTTGATGACGCCGTCAAGCCAAATTGCCTTGAAATTGTTCTGGGCTGTCACGTGTATTATTCACATCCACCTCTTTTGCCAAGCTTGACGCCGTCACTTGTGTAGCCTTGACGCCGTCAGGTACTATTCCCAACAAGGATTTTGAGACTTTGTCGTTTTCTTCACTAAATTGCTCCAAAAACGTCCAAAATGCTTCCTTTTCCAGATTTCTCCTCAAAAGTACCTAAAATGACAAAAGGAACGATTTAGGGTAATAATTGATCAAATAATTACGAATTCGGGCTTAAATGAACCCCCAAAAGTGGTACACTTTTCGCCTTATCAAATACCCCTACACTTGAGCTTTGCTTGTCCTCAAGCAAATGCGCTTTTATTCTAATCAAAATATAAGTTAGGGGTCATTTAATACTAATATAAAAGTAATTACAACAAATAATCGTTCCACTTAAAACCAAAAACAAGCACGGAAATTATATACTAACACCTCACAAATAGTGTTTAGATACTCACATCTCTCGGGTGTAATAAAGTATATATCACAATAAGGAAATGGAAAACATCTCTCACTACCTGTCATAGCAAATAGATTACCATAGGCTTGGGAAAGGATCAAACCTCCACCACTTGGTATAAGCACCTAGGATAAACTATCAAAGAGGTCTTTTAAAGGGTTATAACATGAGGTGTAGGGATATGGTAAACACGGTTTTGTTGGATAAAGGCAATAATTACTGGTGGCGAGTTAATCATCTTGGTTAATTACATGTATAGCATGGCGTTGCTAAGCCAAGACTCGACTCGACTTAAGATAATAAATTAAAAATAACAAAAACTTAAAATAAACGTAAAGAAAACGGGATGGTAGTTCGTATGGTTTTTTTTTCTCTTTTTCTTTTTCTATTTTTTTTTTATTGATTTTTTGATTTTTTTTATTTATTTATTTATTTTTTTTTTTTTTCATACACTTTTACCCTACCATCCAAAATAATACATCATAGGGAATTTGCATTCCCCTTACACTTGAACTTTTACATATTTACAATCAACTATTCTAATGACAAGAATCAAGATAATCAAAACACGTGAAGTACTTTTTTAAGATTAACGCACATATGGGGGTAATATATGATGTTCTTCCCCATTACTCCATAACACAAGTACTTTACCCATGAGTCTCAATCGTCCCAAAACAATATGTACAAGATATGACTCGACTTAGCAACCATGTAATCAATTAGATAACTAATTAAGGGTTTAAACAAATAACAATAATGCACTTAAGATGAGTGCATACTCGGAAGGCTAAGGCGAGTTGGTTGCACATTTGGGGCGGATTGCTAACAACTTCTTCCATTAAGTAAAATGCTTAAAGTTAGAAACGAAAAGATAAGCTTGGAGGGGGTGTACTAGGGGTATCGTGTACTAAAAATGAGTACAACGCAAAGGTGTGGGAAAATTAATTGACTTTATTAGTCAAGGAGGGTGACTTAAATGGTCAAGTAATTATGATACGGGTTTAATACAAGGGTGATCCTAATGCCTCTTATCATGTAGTAAATCCTACTACATGAATGTAGTGTCACTAGCGATCTCGGGATGCATCACTAACGCAAGTTCTAGAATCTAAATACTACCAGTACACTCATAAGCACTAATAATGAATGCTTTTCCTAACAAATCTAAAGGTGAACCTCACATATTTGGGTGGAAATTTTTTCTGAGTGGTACGGTTTTTGTGCTAGTCATACAACTCCTATCCATGAGACGCTCATTAAGGATAAAGCTTCACTTCTAAATGTTGTAAAAAAATTTAAATTTGGAGCTAAAATTGCCCTAACAAGTATTTATTTTAGTTTTATTACACACCTACTATCGAACAAACAAACTCAAGCGTAATTGTATTCTCTAAAATATCATTATTTACCCTCCCCTTACACTTAAGCTGAACATTGTCCCCAATGTTCAATAAAAAGATGTAAAAGAAAATAAGATAAAAGAATGAAAACGAATACTCCCCTGATTCATTCGGTGTGGATAGTGTGTCAACAAGGTTAGATCTTCTTCCAAGAAAATGAACTTTGAAAGCTTCCCTCCAGAAATATAAATCATCCTCTTATCCAATGTAACCTGTTAAATCTGAGAAAACAATCAAGGCAAAACTCGCGTAAAATCGGCGGCAATCTATATATACTAAAAATCCTAGAAAACAAATTAAGATATAATGCTTGTGGAATGAATGTTTGCAGATTTCCTGGAGTTTATAAAACTAAAGAATCAACAAAAACTTTAAGACTCCGGTATAAACAAAACTCGCAAAATTTTTCAGAATTTGTGCACCTGACATCGTCAGGTTTTAACTCCTGACGCCGTCAGAATGTTCCTGCAAAAATCTTATGTTAATTTTTCGGAAAATTTCTGGAAAATCTTATTTCTTACTTCCTGGAAAATCCTGCAAAACATCACTATGACACGATACAAGCATTTGACTTAAACAATTACTAATACACATGTTCATTTAATATTGTTGTGGTTCATGTCCAATTTCATTCTTATAAACAAAATTTGGGTTTCCCTTACACTTAGATTTTGCAAAATACCTTTATATGTAATTAAGACGAAGTTAAAAACAAAATAAAGCATTTTCACAATTTACTTTGAACCATGATCCACAAACAATAAAAATAAAACATGCATACAGAAGCAAATAATATCAAATAAACAAAACAAATAAAACATGGGTTGCCTCCCAAGAAGCGCTTTTCTTTATTTGCGAGTCTTGTAGCTAGACTCAAGGTCATGGGCTATCCTATACGTGTGAGCTCCTCGTCGAGGACATCCTTGGGATCAAACTTAGGCTTCAATTTCCTATCGGTTTTCTTGGTACGGTATGACTTCTCAAACGTTTCTCCATCCGGATCATATAGAATCATCTTCATATGCCATGACCCGTCACCTTCCTTAGGTGGCTTGTCCCAATTCCATTTACACTTATCCTCTTTCCTTTTCCAGTTGTTCATTCCTAAATTGATAGGCATCACTCCTAGGAATTCAATCATTTTTCTAAACACTAAGGGAACCTCAAAAAGGTTGATGCGTGGGAATTGCACCAGGCTTTACCTCTCGAGGGATCTAGAGAAGCTTACAACCCCCACCAAGCAGTGTACCTGATCGTTGTAGTATAGTATAGTGACAAGTGCCTGGGGATTGATCGTTCAACTTGGGAATAGCGTCACTAGGATTTGAAAACCTAAAGACTAGGTCTAGAGATGAGGGATGATTCTTTTTGTATTTTTATATTTTTAGAAAAGCAATTAAAATCTCGGTTTTTAGAGGAGTGGGCGGAATTAGTTGCTAATCAACTAACCCAATAACTAAGATGCAATCAAAATAAAATACTAAAAATGAAAATAAACTAAATTAACTAGTGGTGTGAGCAATATATGGGAGAATTGTGTTTACTTAGGTTTCACTACTCCTTAGATATCTTTTACAGGTTAATTACTTGTTACAGTTGCGTGGATGATGGATTGTATTCCTTAATACCATTCATGTTGTGGCGTACATACTTCCCTAATCCTATAAGCTCCTACTTCACTCCTATGTCGAGCCGGCTAAGTAGCTCATAACATGGGATCACTAGAATTCGCTCATGCATTAAATACAATCATAAAAACCTAGTACACATCAGTTCATGTTTCTTAAGACGTTCAAGCAAGTTACACAATGGAGATCTGCCAGTTTTCTTAAGCCTAACATTGAAATCATTCATCCATTACAACTATAAACAAGCAATCAACCTATAATTAACATCTAGGTTTCATTACATCTAAGCAAACACATGAAAGATCTAGCCTAGCATGTTATAATCAAGACAAGCATAAGATATATTCAAACAACACATAGACATATTGAATGAATTGAAAGAGGACTTATCTTAATTGAACTTGAAAGGTTTCAAGGGGTGAAAACCCTAGAAAATACTGTTACAAATGACCTAGGGTTTATTAGGTTCGACCCTAGTATTCTCCACACAAGTTCCTCTCTTAATGAATGAAAATTAGAAAAGTATATATAGATTTTGTGAGGTGACGGCGTCAAGAGTAAATGTCTGACGCCGTCATCTCGCCGCCAATAAACTCCTCGGACTTCCTAGATCTAGGTTTGACGCCGTCACGTGTAGTCCATCTTCAGGCCGTCACCAATTTAACTGTTGACGCCCTTCTCTTGACGCCTTCAGGTTTTCACTGGGTCGTCATGGATTTTACTCCTGACGTCGTCACAACTCCCTTCTTGACGCCGTCAGGTACTGTTCTCAGCATGGAAAATTAAGTCTTTGCCGTTTTCTTCACTTTTATGCTCCAGAAACGTCCAAAATGCTTCCTTTTCCATAATTCACTCCCAAAGTACCTGAAATCACAAAAGGAACAATTTAGGGCAATATTTGATCAAATAAATTCAATTCCGGGCTTAAATGACCCCCTAAAAACGGTTCATTTTCGCCTCATCATATACCCTTACACTTGAGATTTGCTTGTCCTCAAGCAAATGCGCTTTTATTCTAGTCAACATACAAGTTAGAGGTCATTTAACACTAATATAAAAGTAATTACAACAAATAATCGTTCCACTAAAGACCAAAGACAAGCACGGAGGTCATACACTAGCACCTCACAAATAGTGTTTAGATACTCACATCTCTCGGGTGTAATAAAGTAATATCACAATATGGAAATGGAAAACATCTCTCACTACCTGTCATAGCAAAATAGATTACCATAGGCTTGGGAAAGGATCAAACCTCCACCACATGGCGTAAGCACATAGGATAAACTATCAAAGAGGTCTTTTAAAGGGTTGTAACGTTAGGTGTAGGGATATGGAATACACGGTTTTGTTGGATATAGGCAGTCTTTACTGGTGGCGAGTTAATAATCTTGGTTAATTACATGTACAATGTGGCGTTGCTAAGCCAAGACTCGACTCGACTTAAGCTAATAAATGAAAAATAACAAAAACATTAAATGAAAACGGGATGGTAGTCCGTATGTTTTTTCTCTTTTCTTTTTCTATTTTTTTTTTTTTTTTTTTTTTTTTTTTTTTTTGCTTTTTCTTGATTTTTTCAATTTTTTTTTCATACACTCTTACCCTACCATCCAAAATAATACATCATAGGGAATGAACATTCCCCTTACACTTGAATTTTTACATACTTTACAATAAACTAATCTAATGACTCGAATTAAGATAATCAAAACACTTGGAGTACTTTTAAGATTAACGCACATATAGGGGTAATAATATTATGTTCTTCCCCATTACTCCATAACATTAGTACTTTACCCATGAGTCCCAATCGTCCCAAAACAATATGTACAAGGATATGACTCGACTTAGCAACCATGTAATCAATTAGATAATTAACTAAGGGTTTAAACATGTAACAATAATGCACTAAAGATGAGTGCATACACGGGAGGCTAAGGCGATTTGGGTGTACATTTAAGTGGGGTGTAACAAATTCTTCCTTTAAGTAAGATGCTTAAAGTTAGAAATGAAAAGAAAGGCTCGGAGGGGTGTACTAGGGGTTTCGTGTATTAAAAATGAGTACAACGCTAAGGGTGTGGGAAAATTTAGTTGACTTTACTAGCCAAGTAATATGACTTAAATGGTCAAGTAATTATGATACGGGTTTAACACAAGGGTGATCCTAATGCCTCTTATCATGTAGTAAATCCTACTACACGAATGTAGTCTCACTAGCGGTCTCGAGATGCATCACTAACGCAAGTTCTGGAATCTAAATGCTACCGGTACACTCATAAGCACTCAAAGTAAATGCTTCTCCTATCATATCTAAAGGCGAACCTCACATATTTGGGTGGAAAATTTTTCTGAATGGTACTGTTTTGTGCTACTCATATGACTCCTATCCATGAGACGCTTGTTATGGCTAAAGTTTCACTCCTAAATGTTGTAAAAAAATTAAATTTGGCGCTAAAATTACACTAACAAGTATTTCTCATAGTTTTATTACACATCTACTATCAAACAAACAAACTCAAGCGAAAGTGTATCTGTAAGGTATCATCATTTTACCCTCCCCTTACACTTAGGATGAACATTGTCCCCAATGTTCAAGTAAAGAATGTAAAAGTGAAATAAGTAAAAAGAATGAAATCAAATACTCCCCTGATTCGCTCGGTATGGATAATAATGTGGCCAGGTTAGATCTTCCTCCAAGAAAATAAACAATCAAAGCTTCCCTTCCAGAATATAAATCATCTTCTTGTCATACATAACCTGTTAAACCTGAAAAAACAGTCAAGGCAACCTCGCGTAAAACCAGAGGCAATCTATATATGCTAACAAATCCTAGAAAACAAAATAAGATATAATGCTTGTGGAATGATGTTTGCAGATCTCCTGGAGATTATAAAACTCAAGATTCAACAAAAACTTTTAAGACTCCGTTAGAAAAACAAAACTGGTGAAATTTCCAGAATTTTACACGTGACGCCGTCAGGGGTTACTTCCTGACGCCGTCAGAAGTGACCTGCAGAAATTCTTATGTTAAGTTTCCGGAAAATTTCTGGAAAAAACTTTGTCCTACTTGCTGGAAAATCCTGAAAAACATCATTATGACTCGATACAAGCATTTGACTCTAACAAATATGAATATACATGTTCACTTAATATTGTGGAGATTCATGATCGATTTTGTTTCTTTAAAAACATATTTGGGGTTTCCCCTTACACTTATCTTTTGCGAAATACCTTTGGATGAAGTTAAGACTAAGCCAAACAACAAAATAAAGTATTTTCACCATTTTAGTTTTGAAACATGATCTACCAACAATAAAAATAAATCATGCATACGGAAGCAAATAATAATCAAACAAAAATAAAAATCACACAAAGCATGGGTTGCCTCCCAAGAAGCGCTTTTCTTTATTTACGAGTCTTGTAGCTAGACTCAATGTCATGAGTTACTACGTGACATGGGTGAGTTCCTCAATGAGGACATCTTTGGGATCAAACTTTGGTTTCAACTTCCTATCGGTTTTCTTAGTACGGTATGACCTTTCAAACTTTTCTCCATCCGGATCATACAAAATCATTTTCATATGCCATGATCCGTCAGCTTCCTTAGGTGGCTTGTCCCACCTCCATTTACAATTATCCCCCTCTCTTTTCCACTTGTTCATCTCTATATTAATAGGCATTACGCTTAATAACTCAATCATTTTTCTAAAGACTAGGGGGTCCTCAAAAGGGTCTCGCTCTTCATCTCTAGCTATGAGTTGTTCCACCGAATGTGTCTTATCGATGAAATCTTTTTCTAGATATAATGGGCGTTGAGGTCGTATAAAGTTTCTTTCTATCCAAGGTCCATATCTAGATGGTCTCCTATTCATCTCTACCCAATGTGGTGTTGGTTCATCCTCACAACTATAGCTATGTTTCTTAACATCATACACCGACCAAGTATCACCCTCACCTACCACTATCTTAGACTCCTTACAATCTATCATGGCGCTAGCGGTAGCTAAAAATCCTCTTCCTACTAACAATGGGCATGTAGTGTCACTAACTATGTCTAGAACGTGAAAATCCGCTAAGATAGTTAACTTCCCTACGTGAACAACTACATCCTTAATCATCCCAACTGGGTGGGCAATACTCCCATCCGCTAAACCAATTAATACCTCCATCTCCTCTAACTTTCCATGCTTGAGAGTGGTGAAAAGGGATAAGGGGATCAAGTTGAGGCTTGACCCTAAATCGGCTAGTGTGTCGAAAGCTTTGGATCTTCCTATCTTACAAGGAAAAACAAATATACCCGGATCATCAAGCTTTTTAGGCAACTTGTTTTGAACGAAGGCGGTCCCATTTTTACCTAGTTTATATTTCTCATACTTTTCTAGGAGGGCACTATAGTAGGGAGCACGGGCTAAGACATCAATGACGGGGCGTTCAAGGTGAAGCTCCTTGAATTCATCGTCAAGGTCTTACGTAGGAGGTGTTTCAACTATGCTTTTGACCGGCTTTGTATCGGGTGTTTTATTTGATTGGTCCTTTTGAAGAATTTGGTTTTGTTTGAAACACATGCTCGCTGATTTAACCGAGTAGTATTGCGGACAAGAAGTGGGTAACGAAACTGATGATATGGAATTAACGTTTAGTTTCGGGTTCTTGACTGTGTCGCTTGGGAGTGCTCCCATTTCTCGGGCATTAAGAACTTTCAACAATGTGTCGATTTTGGTGGTCATCTCGCTTTGCTTTTGTTTGAAATCGGCTTCAAACTTGGATATGCGAGCTTCTTGAGATGCCATAAACTTGGACATCAATCCTTCAAGATTGTTGGTACTACCATAGTTGTTAGAAGGATTGGTGTTGAAAGTACGGTTGGAGGGTGGTCCGTTTGGTTGGTAACGATTAGGCGGATTGGAAGAATTGGTTTGGTTTTGTTTCCACCTAAGGTTTGGGTGATTTTTCCAAGAAGGGTTGTAGGAATCACCATAAGGGTTTGGCTCGGGTCTGAAAGTGTACCACTTATCTCCCGCTTCGTCAGTACGCGAGGATGCGTAGTCCGCAAAAGTTGTTCCGGGGAGTTCCACACAATCACGAGTGTCATGGGGACCACTACATAATTCGCATGAAGAAGTGATTTTTTTCACTTTGCTTGAAGGCTTGGGAGCTTTGTAAGATTTCATGAGAAACTTGACTTGGTCCTCAAGTTCCATGATCCTACGGTTGGGAGTGCTAGAATTGTTCGAAGGCAAAGATATTGCCTTGACCGTTTTGTTCAAATCCCGGGAATCATTCCAACTTTCGTTGTCATAGAGAGCAAGATCTTCTATGAGTTCCCATGATTCTTCCGCACTTAGATCACGTTGCTTGCTACCGGCCGATTGGTCAATGGTTCGCCTTGTGGAGAGATCGATATGGTCATAGAAGATTTGGACTTGGAGCCAAAGATCTATGCCATGATGAGGGACTTTTTGGAGTAAGTCCTTGAAACGAGTACATGCTTCGTAAAAGGTTTCACCTTGACGTTGTTGGAACATCAAGATGTCATTTCTAAGCTTAGTGGTTCTCCTTGGTGGGAAAAATTGAGCAAGGAAATGAGTGGTGAGATCATCCCATGAGGTGATGGATCCCGCGGGTAAACGTTCAAGCCATTGACTAGCTTGATCACGTAGAGAGAATTGGAATACGCGTAATCGGGTTGACTCTCTAGTTGTAGCATCAAGGTCTATAGAATCTACGATTTTAAGGAAGTCCTTGAGATGTTGATTTGGATCTTCAGAACGAAGTCCATGAAATGCACATCCGCTTTGCACCAACCGGATGGTGTCGGATCGCAAGGGAGACACATTGGCTCCTTGGGTGAGCTCAATGGTGTTTCGATAGCCTTGGTGGCTAGGTCGGGAATACTCTCCTACGGTTCGGGGCCTAAGAGGTTGGTTAGCTAGTGGTGGGTTTTGTGGGTGGTCTTGTTGTGGTGGGTTGATGGGTTCAAAGATGTTACCACCTTCCATGATGTCGGATGGTAAAGAGTTACGAACAAAAACAAGAAGAAATAAGATAGACTAAAGAGAACCTAAAAAAATAAAAATAAAATCTTACTAGAAAGGAATCTAGCAAGTAGACCTAATAAAAAGAAATTCTAACCTAGACAATCACTATTCCCCAGGCTGCGGCACCAAAAGAAATTCAACTTGGGAATAGTGTCGCTAGGATTAGAAAACCTAAAGACTAGGTCTAGAGATGAGGGATGATTCTTTTTGTATTTTTATATTTTTAGAAAAGCAATTAAAATCTTGGTTTTTAGAGGAGTGGGCGGAATTAGTTGCTAATCAACTAACCCAATAACTAAGATGCAATCAAAATAAAATACTAAAAATGAAAATAAACTAAATTAACTAGTGGTGTGAGCAATATATGGGAGAATTGTGTTTACTTTGGTTTCACTACTCCCTTGATATCTTTTATAGGTTAATTACTTGTTACAGTTGCGTGGATGACGGATTGTATTCCTTAATACCATTCATGTTGTGGCGTACTTACTTCCCCAATCCTGTAAGCTCCTACTTCACTCCTATGTCGAGCCGGCTAAGAAGCTCCTAACATGGGATCACTAGAATTCGCTCATGCATTAAATACAATCATAAAAACCTAGTACACATCGGTTCATGTTTCTTAAGACGTTCAAGAAATTACACAATGGAGATCTGCCAGTTTTCTTAAGCCTAACATTGAAATCATTCATCCATTACAACTATAAACAAGCAATCAACCTATAATTAACATCTAGGTTTCATTACATCTAAGCAAACACATGAAAGATCTAGCCTAGCATGTTATAATCAAGACAAGCATAAGATATATTCAAACAACACATAGACATATTGAATGAATTGAAAGAGGACTTATCTTAATTGAACATGAAAGGTATCAAGGGGTGAAAACCCTTGAAAATACTGTTACAAACGACCTAGGGTTATTAGGTTCGACCCTAGTATTCTCCACATAAGTTTCTCTCTTAATGAATGAAAAATAGAAAAGTATATATAGATTTTGTGAGGTGACGGCGTCAAGAGTAAATGTCTAACGTCGTCATCTCGCCGCCAATAAACTCCTCGGACTGCCTAGATCTAGGTTTGACGCCGTCACATGTAGTCCATCTTCAGGCCGTCACCAATTTAACTCTTGACGCTCTTCTATTGACGCCTTCAGGTTTTCACTGGGTCGTCATGGATTTTACTCCTGACGCCATCACAATTCCCTTCTTGACGTCGTCAGGTACTGTTCTCAGCATGGAAAATTAAGTCTTTGCCGTTTTCTTCACTTTTATGCTCCAAAAACGTCCAAAATGCTTCCTTTTCCAGAATTCACTCCCAAAGTACCTAAAATCACAAAAGGAACGATTTAAGGCAATATTTGATCAAATAAATTCAATTCCGGGCTTAAATGACCCCTTAAAACGGTTCATTTTTCGCCTCATCAAAGGTTTAGTTCTTCATCCCTTGCTATGAGTTGCTCCACCGAATGTGTTTTGTTTATAAATTCCTCTTCTAAATAAAATGGGCGTTGAGGTCCTATGAAATCTCCATTAACACATTGTCCATACCTAGATGGTCTCCTATTCACATCTACCCAATGGGGTGTTGGTTCCTCATTAGTATCATAGGCATGTTTCTTAACATCATAGACCGACCAAGTTTCTCCTTCTCCTACCGCTATCCTAGACTCCTTACAATCAATCATCACACTTGCGGTAGCTAAGAATCCTCTTCCTATTAATAACGGGCACGTAGTGTCACTAACCATATCAAGGACGTGGAAGTCGGCTAACATTGTCAATTTTCCTATATGCACTAACACGTCCTTCACTACCCCAACCGGATATGCTACACTTCCATCCGCAAGCCCCATGATTGCCTCTGTTTCATCTAACTTTCCTGGCTTAAGAGTGGTGTATAGAGATAATGGAAGCAAATTTAGGCTTGACCCAAGATCGGCTAGTGTGTCAAAAGCCTCAGAATTTCCGATCTTACAAGGTAACACGAATATGCCCGGATCATCTAATATCTTAGGAAACTCGTTTTGAACGAATGCGGTCTCATTCTTGCCCAACTTAAGTTTCTCTTCATATTTTTCTAAAAGGGCATTGTAATAGGGAGCACGGGCTAAGAAATCAATGACGGGACGCTCAAGGTGAAGTTCCTTTAATTCATTGCCAAGGTCTTGTGTAGGAAGTGTTTCAACTATGCTATTGAGCGAATTGATGTTGGATGTTACATTCAGTTGGTCCTTTTGAAAGATTTAGGTTTGTTTGAAACACGTGCTCATGGCATTGACCGAATAATATTGTGGGCAAGAAGTAGGAGACGAAACAGATGATATAGCGTTAACGTTTAGTTTCAGATTCTTGACTGTGTTACTTGGGAGTGCTCCTATTTCTCGGTCATTGAGAACTTTCAACAATGTGTCAATCTTATTGGTCATCTCACTTTGCTTTTGTTTGAAATCGGCTTAAAACTTTGCTAAACGAGTATCCTGAGATGCCATAAATTTGGAAATCAATCCTTCAAAATTAGTGGTACTACCATAGTTTTTGGAAGCATTATTGTTGAAAGTACGGTTAGAGGTTGGACCATTTGGTTGGTAATGATTAGGTGGATTGGAAGAATTGTTTTGTGGCATGTTTTGGTTTTGCTTTCACCTAAGGTTCGGGTGATTTTTTACAAGAGGGGTTGTATGAATCACCGTAAGGGTTTTGCTTGGGTTTGAAAGTGTACCACTTGTCTCCCGCTCCGTCGGTACGCGAGTATGCGTAATCTGCAAAAGCTTGTTCGGGGAGTTCCATGCAATCACGAGTGTCATGGGGACCACTACATAATTCGCATGAAGAAGTGATTTTGTTCACTTGACTTGAAGGTTTAGGAGCTTCGTAGGATTTCATGAGAAACTTGACTTGGTCTTCAAGTTCCATGATCCTACGATCGGGGGTGCTTGAATTGTTCGAAGTCAAAGATATTGCCTTGACCATTGTGTTCAAATCACGGGGATCATTCCAAATTTCGTTGTTATAGAGAGCAAGATCTTCTATGAGTTCCCATGATTCTTCCGCACTTAGATCATGAAGCTTGCCACCGGCCGATTGGTCAATGGTTCGCCTTGTGGAGAGATCGATATGGTCATAGAAAATTTAGACTTGGAGCCAAAGATCTATGCCATGATGAGGGACTTTTTGGAGTAAGTCCTTGAAACGAGTCCAAACTTCATAAAGAGTTTCACCTTGACGTTGTTGGAACATCAAGATATCATTTCTAAGCTTAGTAGTTCTCCCCGGTGGGATAAATTGAGCAAGGAAACGAGTGGTGAGATCATCCCAAGAGGTGATGGATCCCGCGGGTAAACACTCAAGCCATTGACTAGCTTGGTCACGTAGAGAGAATTGGAAGAGACGCAATCGGGTCGTCTCTCGAGTTACAACATCAAGGTCTATGGAGTCAACGATTTTAAGGAAATCCTTGAGATGTTGATTAGGATCTTCGGAACGAAGTCCATGGAATGCACATCCGCTTTGCACCAACCGGATGGTGTCGGATCGCAAGGGAGACACATTGGCTCCTTGAGTGAGCTCAGTGGTGTTTCGATAGCCTTGGTGGCTAGGACGGAGTACTCTCCTAAGGTTCGGGGTTTAGGAGGTTGGCTTGCTAGTGGTGGGTTTTGTGGGTGGTTTTGTTGTGGTGGGTTGATGGATCAAAGAGATTACCACCTTCCATGATGGCGGATGGTAAAAGTTACGAACAAAAAAACGAAGAAATAAGATAGACTAAAGAACCTATAAAAATAAAATAAAAATCTTACTAGAAAGGAATCTAGCAAGTAGACCTAATTAAAAGAAATTCTAACCTAGACAATAACTATTCCCCGGCAGCGGCGCCAAAAACTTGATGCATGGAATTGCACCCTCGCAAAAGGTTTTACCTCTCAAAGGATCTTGAGAAGCTTGCAATCCCCACCAGCAGTGTACCTGTTCGTTGTAGTATAGTATAGTGACAAGTACCGGGGGATTGATCGTTCAACTCAGGAATAGTGTTCGCTAGGATTAAAAAGTCTACTAAACTAGGTCTAAAGGTGAGGGATGATTCTTTTTGTATTTTTATATTTTTATAAAAGCAAGTAAAATCTCGGGTTTTGAAGGAGTGGGAGGAATTAGTTGCTAGTCAACTAACCCAATTAACTAAAGATGCAATCAAAATAAAATAAAATAAACTAAAACTAATTTTGTGGCATAAACAATAATAAGAGAAAATGTATTTACTTATATTTCATTACTCCCTAGATATCTTTTACTGGTTGATTAGCTTGTTACAATTGCATGGATGACGGGTTATATTCCTTAATACTAGTCATAGGGCCGTGTACGAAATTCCCTAACTCTATAAGCTCCTACTTCACTCCTATGTCGAGCCGACTAAAAGCTCCTAACATGGGATCACTAGAATTCGCTCATGCATTATACAACCATAAATCGTAGTACACCTCCGATCATGTTTCTTAAGACGCTCAAGCAAGTTACTAAATGGAAGTCTTCCAGTTTTCTTAAGCCTAACATCGAATACAATCATCCACAACAACTATAAACAAACCATCAACCAATAATCAACATCTAGGTTTCATTACATCTAAGAAAACACAATAAAAACCTAGCCTAGCATGTTAAAAAGAAGAAAAGCATAAGATAGAATCACATAACACATAGACATATTGTATGACTATTGGAAAACTTATCTTCAATTGAACATGGATGGAACAAGGGTTAAAACCCTTATTATCACAGAAAATTCGTCTAGCGTTTTTACAAAGAATGAAAATTAGAAAACTATATATAGATTTTACACCTTGACGGCTTCACGTTTTAGCTTTTGACGCCGTCAACTCGCCACCAAGATAGAATTCGTATTGCCTAGATCCACTTCTGACGACGTCATGTGTAATATTACTCTGGGCCATCACATGTATTTTGACCCTGACGGCCTTGGTGACGCCGTCTGGCCAAATTGCCTTGAAATTGTTCTGGGCCGTCACGTGTATTATTCACATCCACCTCTTTTGCCAAGCTTGACGCCGTCACTTGTGTAGCCTTGACGCCTTCAAGTACTGTTCCCAGCAAGGATTTTGAGACTTTGTCATTTTCTTCACTAAATTGCTCCAAAAACATCCAAAATGCTTCCTTTTCCAGATTTCTCCTCAAAAGTACCTAAAATGACAAATGGAACGATTTAGGGCAATAATTGATCAAATAATTACGAATTCGGGCTTAAATGACCCCCCAAAAGCAGTACACTTTTCGCCTTATCATGGTAACATAGGATATTCATGAAGTTATAAGGTGGCTATGGTTAGGAAAACCGTCCTATGATCCGCCGGAGCTGGAGGGATCTACCCATGGACAATACTGAATAGATAGTATTAGAAAGTCCATAGGTATGATTATGAAAAAAAAAAAAAAAAAAAGAGTAATATGAGAATTGAGATAGAAGGGGTTGAAGAATTAAAAAGAAATGAAATGAGAAAGGGTGAAAAGAAATAGCCCTCCAATTATTCAACCTTATGGCAGAAACCAGGTTCAATTCATATGCTACTTATGGTTACTAAAGTAACACCAGTATTGAAGACAAGACGTCATGGACCTAGTGATGCACTGCACTAAACCTTCTAACCACTCAAGTTCTCTCAAAAGAGTTTGTTTCATTCTCACAGGGAACCTTGCATAATCTATCAACCGCTCATTACGAGCCATGTTGATATTAAATCAGGAGACACCGCTCCAGTCTCTGACGACCAAATTATGCACTTATCGAGTCAAGAGCCTTGAGATGCATCAAAAGATCTCAATAGGAACATTGGATAATTTTGCACTGGTGATTCATTATCAAGGACACCAGTTGCACATTTGAGAGTCCTACGTAAATCTTAGAAATCTACCAGAACATTCATGAGAGATATTACTAATGTAATTTTCAGTAATTGAATGGAAATTCCTACAAGGGTCAACATCAAATAGCCTGAAAGCAGGTCACTTAGGTAATTCTTTGTGGATTACGCTTAGTGGTCACGGCGGTTACAAATGGTCTACAGTCGTGGAGTGATCTCCAGCGACTCACCCAATCGTTGATCTACTTAAGTAGATCTTGTAAATCCTCTCGGGGGTTGCCAACTGGGAATGCTCTTGGTAAGGGTTAGAAGGAGTCTTCACACTATGCTGTAGATGATCTCTAATTTCAAACCTGTAAGTATTGGATGATTTGTTGCTAACTGTTTGCTTGCAGGAATTTCTGACGGATGCAGAAGATTGCTGAAAAGATGCTGATCCATCACCCCATGCTCACACTTCGACATCTTAATCGAGAAATCATGATCATTGAATGGGCTTCATCTATGCTTCCACAACTTTGATGCTGAAGATCATGATCCTGAAAAGTGTGAGCATGTCGATACAAAGATGTCTACGTCACATGGAGATGTTACTACACAAATATGGCTTGGAGACATTCATTTGGATGATACACTCAAAGTAAAGTCAAAGATCATCCAACACATAAAACAAGTCATCTAATGTCCACTGCTGGAAGAACAAAAGTTAATGACTATGAAGAATCACTGACTACGAGCTACGAAGATTCAATTCGAAGAATAGAATGCTAGAATTCAATTTGTATTTTCCGGGGTGACCTCCCTTAGGGGGAGATTGTTAGGAATATAAATATTCACGTGAAAGACTCGGTCACCCTGAGTATAGATTAGCATTATGTAGATCGTAGTCTTATTAATATTTAGTTAGTACGTAGATTAGTTTAAGTAATACCGTGGAGGACGGATGGGTCTTTACCCACTGTACACCCGATCCACAGCCCGCAGGAGGGCGTTTATTATGTAACTATAAATACCCCTCTCCACATGTGGTGAGGGTTGGAGCTTCCTTTCATTAATCTAATATTTACAATTTTCTCTCATCTCTTTCTCTCTCTAGGAAACCTCCCAACTCACTTTCTCTCTCTAACTCCTAACACAATTCGAACCATAATCACAATAACCATACATGTTATAATTATGAGAATTCTACACACACACACACACACACACACACACACACACACACACACACACACATATATATATATATATATATATATATATATATATATATATATATATATATATATATATATATATATATATATATATATATATATACACACACACACACGAGCATGTTTGCCCTCGCGTTGCTGAGGGGCAACATCATTTTAAAAACTTATAATGCAAACTTAGTATCCAAACACTCCAAACAAACACCCCCTAGTTACTCAATATTCCAACATGATTACAACATAAGGCTTTGTGGCGAAGCTTCTTTATTGGTTTTCATTCAGACCAAATAGATACAAATTGGAATTTGTGGATATACAAAAATGTTATAAATACATACATGAGTGAAACATTTAGTTGATATGATAAATTCAAAGTCTTGCAAGTAGAGACTGAAGAGATTAAGGTAACAATATACTTTATATCTTTATTTGATTTTTTCTAGCATATTCAGTTGTGAGTATGGAGTGGCACGTTTTCAGCTAAGAAATTAACATCACACGTCCGAGCACCCAAATCAAATATATATATATATATATATATATATATATATATATATATATATATATATATATATATATATATATATATATATATACACACGAGCATGTTTGCCCTCACGTTGCTGAGGGGCAACATCATTTTAAAAACTTATAATGCAAACTTAGTATCCAAACACTCCAAACAAACACACCCTAGTTACTCAATATTCCAACATAATTACAACATAAGGCTTTGTGGCGAAGCTTCTTTATTGGTTTTCATTCAGACCAAATAGATACAAATTAGAATTTGTGGATATATATAAATGTTATAAATACATACATGAGTGAAACATTTAGTTGATATGATAAATTCAAAGTCTTGCAAGTAGAGACTGAAGAGATTAAGGTAACAACATACTTTATATCTTTATTTGATTTTTTCCAGCATATTCAGTTGTGAGTATGGAGTGGCACGTTTTCAGCTAAGACATTAACATCACACGTCCGAGCACCCAAATCAAATATAAATACAATTTTCTCCTTTGTCCAATTATGCCAGCAGTATTTTTAAAACCATACCCAATTGCAGCCGAGGTTGGCTAGCTAATCAAGCGCATGTCGTTGAGACCAGCAAGTGTCACAGATCCTTTGTCCCGTGTCTTTTCCTGTCCTTCTTCAGTGTCGTATCACTGAGCCATTTCTGCACATCAAGGATTAATAAAGATATTAGTAGAATTAATGTTTAGCAAGTTGGATTTTATCTTTATTTTTATTTCACAACAGCTAGGTGTAACTATAAATTTTGATTAAACTGGTTTTGCTAAATATTTTTTGATGTGTTTATCAGCTTATGATGACTTTTAGCAAATGCTCATTGAAGAAAATTGTTCGCAATAAGCTAAGTTAAACACCCCATAAATGACCACCACATCTGTTAAAAATATAGTCTAGTATCCACGCAATAAACCATATATAGAGAACTGATAAGGCGAAAAGTGTACCACATTTAAGGGGTCATTTAAGCCCGAATTCAAGATTATTTGATCAATTATTACCCTAAATCGTTCCTTTTGTCATTTTAGGTACTTTTGGAGAGAAATCTAGAAAAGTAAGCATTTTGGACGTTTTTGGAGCATAAAAGTGAAGAAAACGGCAAAGTCTCAAATTTCCTTGCTAGGAACAGTACCTGACGGCGTCAAGACTCTCCACATGACGGCGTCAAGAGTTACAAAAGAGGTGGAAGTGGAAAACACACGTGACGATCCATAGATTTTTTAGGCCTAGGACCTGATGGCGTCACCAAGGCCGTCAGGGTCCAATTACTAGTGACGGCCCAGAGCACAACTACACATGACAGCGTCACAAATGGATCTAGGCAATACGATTTTTATCATGGCGGCGAGTTGACGGCGTCACAACCTAACACATGACGCCGTCACAATGTAAAATCTATATATAGTTTTCCAAATTTCATTCATTAGTGTGCAACTTTGAGGGAATAAACCCTAGTCCGAATTTTATCAGCTTTTCAAGGGTTTTAACCCCTTGATTCTCCCATGTTCAATTGAAGATAAGTATTCATTCAAATCATTCAATATGTCTATGTGTTGTGTGATTATATCTTACGCTTGTCTTCTATTTAACATGCTAGGCTAGATTTCTATTGTGTTTGCTTAGATGTAGTGAAACCTAGATGTTGATTATGGGTTGATTGTTTGTTTATAATTGTTACAGATGATTGTATTCGATGTTAGGCTTAAGAAAACTGGCAGACTTACATTGGTAACTTGCTTGAACGTCTTAAGAAACATGATCGGAGGTGTACTACAATTTTTGGTTGTATTTAATGCGTAGGAGAATTCTAATGATCCCATGTTAGGAGCTTCTAACGGCTCGACATAGGAGTGAAGTAGGATCCTATAGAGTTAGGGAATATTGTACACGGCCCTACGACTAGTATTAAGGAATATGACCCGTCATCCATGCAATTGTAACAAGCTAATCAACCTGTAAAAGATATCTAGGGAGTTGATGACGTATAGTCTATATTTGGGCCACGAGCCCAAATGATAAACATCACTAAGGCCCAAATCCACCATGAGTGGGCTATTATAACTTGGGCCGCATTGTTAATGGGATTGGGCTCACGTAGACCCAAGCCCAACCAAACTATTTATGGTCTAGATAAGGATCTTCTATCTATGGATAAGGATCCTTGGGCCGGATAAGCACCATGCGTGCGAAACGTAAGGAGCACGAAACCTACAAGGATTATGCGCCTGTATAAGGAATGACATAATTCTCATTAAAGGTACGATTCACAAACCCTAATACTCTTTACGAGAACCCTAAAACCGATTACTTACTCTCACGCCAGAGGATAATCGTGGGAGACGACAATCCCACAATAAGCCTAACGGTGTTTGTTTATTTTCTTAGTGCGCAAGTTTCAAGCATTAAGAGCGAATTGATACGAGAGCAAGAGCCCAAACTAGGAACGCCCAACTTTTGTATCAACAAGTGGCGCCATCCGTGGGACCAACACTAAGAACTAAGGAACTAGAATGACGAAGAATAAAAATTCAAGCCAGCGGACTCCGCAGTTGGAAAAAACACGTGACCCCTAGAGGAAGAATCAACAAGATTCGACCCCTAGGCAGGCTTCTGGGACAACCAGTGCGCCTGGTCACCAAGAAACGAGACCAACCCTACCTCTCTCAGCGGTAGAATTGCCTGTAAGGACTACACAGGCCACCACCGTAGTCCCGAGCATTGAAGAACTCCAGCTTACCCTCTTCAATACTCCCCACCAAACGGCACCTATAGTGGACAACACTATGCCGCCTGGCACACCTAACCGAGATAGGGTGCCCAGCACTGAGGCAGACATCCTTGCAGCGAATGAGGACGCACCTGACCTAACATTGAGTAATTTTGTATCCCAAAATTATAAAACTCTAACCGCCCTCATGCAAGAAGAAGCGAGGAGAAGGTCGAGTACGAGCCTGCAAGCCCGGCTCAACTTTGGTCCTGAACGCGAAGTATCACCACCGCGCCACCTACGAGGAAGACGCGAAAATAATGAAAGATGCACCACTATCCATGATTGGCTGGGTACGACATCTGACTCACAATATTCAGAGGAATATGAAGACGGCGAGAGGCGCACTAATGTTCATTCCAGACTTGGCAGTCGAGGGATACAAGACAGATTAGGACCTCAACATTCACCAAGCGAAGGTTCCTCCAGGTATGGGAGCAAAAGAGTTCACGACAGGTTAGGGAGAAGAATATCCCCAAGTGAAAGCCCCTCAAGCTCTTCCTCTGAAGGAAGCCGACGCAAGCACCACAAAAGAGATTACTCTTCCTCCAACGACTCCTCGGACAACGAGGATAAGGAAACAGGACACTGGAAGTCTAGAGGAAGACGTCGCGAAGAAGAAGACGAAGACATGTCTCTCCCGTGGCGTCGACAGAAATTTGATGCATTTACACGACGCATCAGCGATTACTCCGATCATAAGAGAAGGCGCATGCCCACTAATGTTAAAACATATGATGGAATAGGTGATCCGGATGACCACCTAAAAATTTTCGAATCAGCTGCTACAATCAAAAATTGGCCACAACCTGTGTGATGCCATATGTTCAACTCTACCTTAGTAGGGAATGCGCGTACATGGTTTAGTAAACTTCCACGAAGGAGCATCGGCGGGTTTGAAGAATTGTGGAAAGCATTCCGTTTAAACTTCACCCAAAGAAAGAAGTGTGCTAAAAACCCTGTTGAACTATCCAGAGTAAAACAGCGCCAAGGGGAATCAACCAGCGCTTATATGGAACGCTTTAAAGATGAGTGTATACATGTCAAAGCGTGTCCTGAAGTCCTAAAAATTTCAGGGTTCATGAATGGGATTAATAACCCAGAACTCATTTGGAAGCTAAATGACAAGGTTCCCCAAACTTTCGATGAGCTAATGAAGCGCACAAGATCCTTCATACAAGGAGAAGCAGCTGCTGCGGACAGTAAAAAAGGCTACTCAAATTATAGGCAACAAGAACAGCATAGGAGACAATCCAATGATCAGAGCAACAACCGCAGCAAGAATTATCGCAGTGGACGAGATAATGACAATTATACCCCTCTCACAAGGACTCCGAGGGAAATATTCGTAACAGAAGGTGCAAACTTCCCAAAACCTCCACCAATGCGTACCGCAGAGGACAGCATAGGGAATGGATACTGCGAATGTCATGGCCAAAAGGGCCATACAACCAACGAGTGTGTCCAGCTATGATAACTAATTGAAAAATTAGTACAGGAGGGTAGAATGGATCACCTCGTAAAAAATATTAAAGAAGGGAAGGACAAGCAAAGGAATGGAGGCAAAAAAGAACCTCCCAAAGATAAGGCGGACATCATCTACATGATACAGTCATGGCAACGCAAGACAAAACAAAAAGTCAGTCAAAAGTTTTCTCCAGAAAAGGAAATATCCTTCCCCAATCTAGCTGCGGACAACGCAGTAGTAGAGCCACTAACTATTGAGATATATACTGGGGGACATGAGATTCGCCGCATGTATATCGATGGAGGGGCATCCGCAGACATCCTATATGAGCATTGCTTCAAAAGGCTACGACCTGAGATACAAAGTCAATTGATACCAGCCACAACGTCGCTGACGGGGTTCACAGGAGAAAAGATATGGCCTATGGGAAAATTGCTCTTACTCGTAGTTGTGGGCAATGAACAACACTCAACAGCAACGTGGATAAATTTCATGGTAATCAAGTCTCCCTCACCATACAACGGCATCATTGGGAGACCTGGAATATCATCCATGCGCGCTATACCCTCCACAGCACATGGGATGCTCAAATTTCCGGTGGAAGGAGGAATTTTCATTTCTATTATTTCCACCACATTAGTAAACACAACTCTCCTTATTATTGTTTCCACCACATTAGTATAATTAGTTTTATTTTCATTTCTATTATTTTATTTTTATTGCATTCGTAGTTAATTGGGTTAGTTGGTTAGCAACTAATTCAGCCCACTCCTTCAAAACCCGAGATTTTACTTGCTTTCATAAAAATATAAAAATACAAAAGAATCATCCCTCACCTCTAGACCTAGTTTATTAGGCTTTCTAATCCTAGCGACACTATTCTTGAGTTGAACGATCAATCCCCCGGTACTTGTCACTATACTATACTACAACGATCAGGTACACTGCCTGGTGGGGGTTGTAAGCTTCTCGAGATCCCTTGAGAGGTAAAACCTGTTGCGAGGGCGCAATTCCCACGTATCAAGAACCTATAGTCTAGTATCCACATAATAAACCATATATAGAAAACCATACCTGTATCAGCAAAGTATCAAATATTATTGAAATTTACGCAAAATATTATGATGTTACTATTAATATTTACAACTATTTAGAAAATTTCATAGAGCCTCTATCTATATATCTTAGTGTTAACTTAGATAACATATACGGTATTGCATATACGTGAAAAAGTAACATCATATAAAAAGAAATAAAACATGAAAACAACTGGTTGGAATAGTTTTAGTCATGTCAATATAAGTTAGCTTGATGCATTCAACACTACTTTAAAAAAACAAAATATTTATTAGACAATGAGTATATTAATTATGATACAAATATCTCACTAACATATTAGTTAACTCTTGTGTATAAAGTGATATGTGATATCAATTATCCATTACGTTACATCAGTTAAAGAAAACAAAAGCGAAAAATAAAAACAAAAGTTTCTATTGACGATAAACCTTCATACCAGAAAGCGCACACCTTATGAGCTACTTAGCCGGCTCGACATAGTAGTTGCAAGATAATTGTTAACAAATTTTGAATGTTCACATAACATAAACACATGCACAAATCAATTTAATCAAAATTTAGCACAATACCTCAATCAATTCCTACTGACATTGCAGCATTCACGTGCAGCCCATGAACACACCCCGTGAACACACCCTCTGAACACATCCTATGAACACGCTCACTAAACCAACACAATCAACCTAATAACAAAATTCACTCCCAAATCACGCCCCACATCCCTTGATCACACACCCTGAATAGACCTACTCCACTGAAACACAGAGGCTAAAACCTGAATATGTTGTGGACTGAATCAATTTGACTTTTAGGCAGCTTCGTCTCCCTCAAGATGAGTTGGATAAAAAATATTTAATGCAACTTATGTTGACCAAGAGTAACCTTAATAGCTATTCTAATCCATATTATATGACAGATACGGAAAAAAAAAAGTAATAACAATAATCCAGCCATTAGTATTACATCAAAAGCTTTTTTAGTGGTTAAAAATGTATTGTTGATAATATGTAACTAATTAAATTAAATGTTTCAACATGATTGTTCTAACCTCCCATATTGAAAATCAATAAACTTCTAAACATTGTGGAGCTTTTAGTTTTGATTTATGAAAGTCTCCATTTGGTAAAATTACACTTATGAAAGATTTAACCCACTCAATTTACTTTATTCCTATTCATACCCATTTGTCTATCCATGTAATAAGCCCATTTTTAATGCCAATTCTTTTGTGATTTGTGTTGTTTTGGAGGGTTAAGACTCCATAACCATTTTTGTGTGAAATCACCAAACCAACCATTGCTGAAGTATATGCAACTGTTAGTATATAAACGGAAAATAATAATAAAAGCTAAACCTCAAATCAGGAATGGTACATCTTTTTATCCGTTTTATTTGATACTTTGACATCTAACGTTACCTGCTCGCAAATATTTATTATGTAGCATCCTCAAGACATGTGCATCAACAACAACATGATCTCTTACTTTCTTTCTCCTAGTTTCAGCAGCAAAGATAAGAATCAAAAGTGTATTGTCCAAACTGTTGACATAAATAATGTCTAAAAACATTTTTAGCATATTAACAATATCTCTATGTTTTGATAATTACAAAGCATAAACTCATTAATCTAAAACTTATGACGTAAACAAGTTTTTAGTGCTTAATATTTATCTTTGCATCCATATCACTTAAGGTGTGAATAAACAAAGTGTTTATTGCATTTCATGATCAAAGGAAATTTTCCTAATCACTAGAATTTTTATAAAATGTATTAAACATTCTATATCTTTTACAAAATTACTTTTGGAATTAAAAGAATATTTTTAATTCATTATAAATACATGATTTCAAATTTCCAACCAAAAATGGCAAATTTTATCCAGAAAATTTCCCCCACTAGAAGACAAGAACATCCAACGTTCTGAAGGGGCGGCCCCCTTAATTCCTTAGGCGGCCCCCTTAATCATTAAGGGGACCGGCCCCTAATTAAGGGAACCGACCACGCTCCAGAACAGTAAATTTTCTTGCTATAAATACTGGTTCATCCCACATAATTTTCTCACCTTTTGCACTCCTAAACTTTCTGTTCTAGATCCACATTTCTATTCTCTTAATCCTTTGATCATAAATACATAATTCTTTGTTTCAAAGTGATTCAAACACCATCCTCTCAAGTGCAAGAGAAGAATACTTCTATCCCCCAAGACAAGAAGTATTACAACTTGTTGTGACCTCCACATCCAAGTTGTTGGTGCATCATCAAGATTATTTACATAATTCTTTGTGAAGATTGTTGTGAGTATTTGATTGTAGATAGTTGTGCTAGGTATTTTGATTGTGTGATTAGTTAGTTGTTTTGTGTGAAGAACAAAAGTTAGGAATTAGATTGTAGTGAAGAAGCTAGGTGTGAAGTTGTTAGTTGTGAAGAAAATTGGTGTGAAGAAGATAGGCGTGGAGTAGTTAGTTGTGAAGTAGATTGGTGTGAAGAAGTTGTGTAGAAGTTGTGATTTAGTTGTGAAGAAGTTATGGTGTGTAAATTGGTGTGTAAGGTTTTCTCCGCCATAAGGGAGCTTGTTGATATAGTGAAGAAAACTCTCGAGTTAGGTGCTCGGGGAGTGGAGTAGGGCAAGGAAGGTGTCCTTGTAGCCAAACCACTATAAATCTCTTGTCTCGCGGTTCGATCTTTCCATCTCTTATTTATTTCTTTACTTATCATTGCTATATCTTACTTATTGATAATTGTTTATATTGTGTAAGACTTGAGATCACATATTATCGAATCTAAATTTTAAAAACTAAGAAAACACTAAAACTATTTTTTAACGAATTAAAAAGACGTAAAACTATTAAACCCCCCTTCTAGTTTTCCACAATTGGAATCAGGAGCCACGTCGAGCAAGATTTTTAAAATATATTGTATTTTAAAACTTGTAACGATCTATGGAATCTGAAAAATATTTAGAAGGGCAATCTATGCAAAGACCACCACTATTTTAAAGTGATGGATTTTTATATTGGAAAAATAGATTCGAAACGTATGTGAAATCTAAAGATCTTGATCTTTGGCATACTTCTACCTTTGGTGATTTTCCCCCTATTCAATATAATGTTGAAATTAAAATGGATGAAATTGTATCTTTTGAAAAACAAAATGATGATTTGAAAAAGAAACTAGCAAAAAATAATGAGGCAAAAATGGTCATTTATAATGCGTTACCACGCAAAGAATATGAAAGTATTTTTATGTGTAAAACCGCAAAAGAAATTTGGGATTCTTTGCTAATTACTCACCAAGGTAATAGCCAAGTCAAAGATAATAAAATAGATCTTCTTGTACAACAATATGAACAATTTAAGATTCCGAAAGAGGAATCAATTGATAATGCTTTTGCTAAATTTAACACTATTATCACAAGTTTAAAAGCACTTGATGAGACATTTTCTAGTAAAAATTGTGTTAGGAAATTTCTTAGGGCATTGCATCCGAAATGGCGAGCTAAGGTCACGGCAATTGAAGAATCAAAGAACTTGATGACGTTATCACTAGATGAACTAATTCGCAACTTGAAGGTTCATGAAGAAATTATAAGAATAGATTCGGAAACGGCCAAAGTCAAGAAAGAACAAACCAAATCCATTGCTCTAAAACCCAAAAAGGAACCTAGTGATGATGATGATTCAAGTGACGAAAGTGAAGACGAAGAATATACAATGGCCGTAAGAGAATTCAAGAAATTCTTCAAGAGACGAGGAAGATTCACTAGATCATTACGAGATGAAAGAAAACCATTCCAAAGAAATAGAAGTAACAACTATAGGAAACGAAAGTGCTTTAGATGTGGAAGTCCAAATCATCTCATTGGCGAATGTCTAAAGTCGCTGGGTTATGAAAATCAAGGCGCATTTGTTAGTGGAACATGGAGTGATAGTGACAAAGAAGAAGTTGAGAAGCCAAGAGACGAAAAGTGTTTTATGGCAAAAGAAACCGACAAAATATGTTTAGGTATTGACTTGGAGCCTGACGAATGGATCGAAGATAGCGGATGGTCGAGACACATGACGGGGAACCGCAAGCTATTCTCTACATACAAGGCATACAATGGAGGTAACGTTATTTTCAGTAGTGACTTACGTGGAAAAATCATTGGCAAAGGTACGATTTCTCAAGACTCACTTACTATTGAAAATTAGAGCATGTAGATATTCAAGACTCACTTACTCATATCATATCTCCACCGGAGTATGATAATTTCTATTTTGATCTAGACATACCCATAATATGTCTTGATCAAACGAGCTTAAAAGAGGAGATTCATGAAACAATGAATTCTCCTATTGAAGATGAGGAATTAGTCATGATTTTCATTATGATTTTCTTCCTTTTCTTCATATATTCCGTGGCTTTGCCTGTTCTTCACTCTTTCGGGAGTGAGGACATTATCTTTGACCCCGGCATTCTCATTTATAAATTATGAGCCGGGTGTCATTATATCTCATCGGTGTGGAACTTTCACGTGCTTCAAATGTTTATCCAAACGTCTTGAATGAAAGTCTGATGTAGATTGTCTCTTCCACTTACTTCCCCATGGACAAATAAATTCGGGGTCGAGTCAAGTTAGCGACTCGGTAATCAAAAACAGTAGCATGTACATAGGTTTTCACCCATGTTTCACCCTAGTGTGGGGGAGATACCCCACATGTTATATATATATATATATATATATATATCCTCTAAAAAAAATGTAAATATAGTGATAGCTTCTATTTAAGAAGTTTTATCTAAAAAAATAATTGTATGTATATACATTTTAAATAAAGGCTAAGGAATATTTTCTTCTTACGTTCTAAGTGTTGGTTTAACACCCGGTGCTTTGAATATTGAGGACAATATTCAGTTCTAAGTGTGGGGGGAGATTCGTTATTCTAACGAATTTAAACACATGTTCCATCAAGAACCCCCATTTTAGCCAAAATTTTAAAAAAATTTCTCACTTAGAACGCAATAAATGGTATCAATCCTCCATGTCTAACCCACAACAGGATTGGCAAATCCAGGAGCAAACGGTTCTTGGTAAAGATAACTCAAACCCGTTTATGGCTTGCAATTTGCCAAAAATTGTATGGTTCCTCAACTCCCCATATCCCATAAAGCGAATGAGTTGGCTAGCCCGCAAGATTATGGCTTGTGGTATAGGCAGTGGAAAACCATAATTGGTAATCAGCTCACCAAGATGTTGACTATTCCATCAAGAGTTGGCTAGTCCAGAAGCAAACGGCTTTTGGTAAAGACTAATCAAATCCGTTAACAGCTGGTGGTTTGCTCAAAATCACACGGTTATCAGGTGTGCCACAGTTCTTACACCTGGCTACTCCAGAAGTGATGGCTTTTGGTAAAGAGTTTTACAAATCCATTAAGTTTTTCTCAATAAATTGCTAGGGACTAGCAATAGTTTAGTGTGGGGGATTGATGAGTGTCTAAATACTCATCATTTCTATCACATTTAGACTACAAAAACATATGAAAACATACAGATTTGCCTCATAATACAGGAAATATCATCAAAATGTGTTTTTAGGTGTTATAAGTGCAAAAGGGATGAAAACTGATGAAAAACATACAAAATATACTTAATTTACAGTTTCAGTCCCTAAACTTTGAAAATTGGCAAAACTAATCCCTGGTTACTAAAAACTTGTACAAATATCATTTTAGGTCCTTGGGATTCATAAGTTGTTAGGAAAAGTCCTTTGAAGTTAAAAATCATAAATTTACAAATTTGGTCCCTCAAGTTTGAAAAGTGTCAAAATTAGTCCCTAAGGTTTTAAAAATAAGAAAATAATCAAAATAAACCTTATACTATTCTTAAATGACATAATTGGTCCTTTGTGTTAACTGTTTGATATTTATAGGTTTAGCCCTTCAAAATCAGAAAATTACATAAATAGTCCCTGAAGTTTGGTAATTTGGCAGAAAAGGTCCCCGGGTATTAAAAATTGGAAAATTACATCTTTAGTCCTTAGGTTATTCATCATTGGCAATTATGGTCCTTTGAACTACTTTGGGAAAGTGACATAATCAGACCCTCAACTTTGCTAAAATTACACAATTGGTCCTTGTGTTAATATTACCAAACCGGACCCTTTATTTTCATTAAACCCAAAATATAAATCCAACCCACCAAAACAAACAACCCACCTTACCCTTTTCCTTGGCCCAACTCCAAGCCCAGTCCACCCTTAATATAAAACCCGGTCAAACGACCGTTGACCCCGCCTTTCTTCCCCAATACCACCTCACCACCACTGCAAAACCATACCACCCACCACCTGGCCTTCCAGCTCACCACCAACTTGCATACCCACTCCCCTTGTCCTCCACGCATCGCCAAAAGCCATTAATGCCCCTAAACCTCTCCACGTTATCCACAGTACCCCTTTAACTATTTTGGCGCCAAAAAGCGTTTTAAACGGCCAAGATGACTCAAACCATTTCAATGGCTCAGATTTGATGGGATAGTGTCAGAAGCATGTGGGAAACCTCAAAAGTCTCTATAAGAAGGAATGAAGCAGTGGTGAAGTATTATTAGTGTAACTTAGGTTAATTGTAGTCGTAGGTAGTATAATTTTTCATTTCAATTGTAATTTTCAATTTAAGCAGTTGTATTAAGTTAATTTAGTGTAATACAAGCTTTATAAAACCTTTAATTGTGTTCTTGTTCATTATATTCGTACTTGGCAATTTTTAAGTAATTTGACAAATTACTTAAACATTGGTGAATCTGTTGTTTCAAGTGTTCCTTTAAGCTTCATTAAGTTCACTTTTGAGTTTGTTTAAGTTTCCAAAGTTTTCATTCAGTATCATTCAAGTTCTAAGAAATTAAGAAAAAATCAAATAAAATAGTAAGAAAATACAAAAATCAAGTTACAAGCAAATTGGTGCAAAGGAGCATATTGAATTCTGGATGGATTTGGTTTAGTAGCTTTTTGGGAAGCTGTTAGGGTGATTCTCAGTTCATGGTTTCATTGTTCTCTTCATAATCCATTTTGTAAGTTTTCATATCAATTATTCATATTACTATTTAGGTACTTAATTTGCTTAGGTTTCTGTGTTTTCATGCTTATGTGTTGTTGTTAAGATAATATAAAGCTTAATATAGATAGATTATTAATCAGATATCATTTGTACTTAAAATCCAAAAATCTCACAGTGGAAAACTCATATGTGACAAATCTGAGTTATAAGCTTGTGTTGTGATTGATTCATGTTCAGTTGATCTTAATTAGGTATATTACAGTCTTTGGAATCAGTTTTATAGATTAAAACCTTGTTTTACTTTGAAAATCAGCAATACATCTTGTTTAAGGAGTGTTTAGATTATCTGTGTTAGCCATGTTCATGGTTGTTATTGTTGTTGTTTGCTATTGAATAATGTTAGTTCATGTCTAAATAGGTTTAAACAGTCATAATATTAGTACCTCATTAGTATAAAAAGTCAAAATCCAACTCCAAAACCCTTGACAGTTAACTATCAAGGATTTTAGACTCACAAACCCACCATTTAGCTTATAAGATATAACTTTAGCTTAATTTAGGTTAAATATAGCTTATATTAACTTATTAAATCAGTAGTAGTGATTAGAATCTCATATAAGTCAAACTAGCAAGTTTTCCTCAAAAGTCAAAATTGCCATTCTCAGATTTTTGCAAAACTTGTGGGATTTTTCTAGATTTGTGTATTAGGTTTTAGGTTATGAAAATTGTTTTGGTAATAGCCTACCAACTCATCTTTTGAATCCCACACAGCTTATATTTTTAGGAATTTTCCTCTGGGCCCCACTCACCCTCAAACTCACTTGCAGGGCAAAGGTGTGCCCTGCACCAGCAGACCATAGCCATCACCACCACTTTGGTGGTGATTTGTGACCAACTCAGTGGGCCCCACACCTTCTAATTAGTTTCTTTGAACCCCCCTCCTACCAGGGAACCTAGATTGACCTTTTGTTTGACCTGAATCCCAGTGGACCCCACTTGAAATAAGCCCTCAACTCTGTCCCTATTCTGTGTTGCTATTGAGTTTTGGATTAGCTTATTTTTGCTTATCAGCTTATCTACTGAGCTTATTTGGCCAAATTAAGCTTTGACAAGTCCAACTAACTTATTAGGATCAGAATAATCCAAAGTGGGTCCCACATAAGCTCATTTGAGCTTATTTCCCTTTCCAGTCAACAAAAGTCAACTGTGGTAGCAATAAGCTCCCACAGTGCTTATTAGTAGTTTATAAAATTATTGTTTTTACAAAAAGTGTTTATTTTTAAGTATAAATTAGTTTTATAAAAGAAAAATCCATAAAATACAACATAAAAATAAGTGATAGTTTCTATTTAATATAATTAAATTTTCATTTTCATTTTTAGATTTTAATTAAGTAATTTGTGTTTTTATATTTTTATTAATTTCCTTTTAAGTTAAAGTATTTTTCATAATTTTCTCAGATTTTTGTTTTGTCATTTACTATTTATTATAATTAATAATAGTTTTATTAATAATTAATTAATAAATAAGTTATAAATAGCATAATTAGTTATTATATAGTAACACCTATATTTTATATTTTTTCTAGCTTCTATAAGTCATAAAATAATTTTAGAAATTTTCTTGTGATTTATACTGTTCATTTAATAGTTTTTATAATTTAAATAGTAATTAAATAATAAATAGAATAATAAATAGTAAACTAGTTTAAAAATACATAAAATAAAGTTTTTATAATTTTTCAGGATTCATGTGATGGTTAATTAGATTTATAAAAATCTTCTTAATTATCTAAGTCTTTTTAGTATTTTTAATAATTTAAATCATATAATTAGTTAATTAATAATTAAATAGTTAATAATTAATAATAATTAGAATAATAGTGTGAAAAATATAATTTTATTTTTAAAATAGGTTTTATAATATTTTAGACTTTTAGAAATTTTACTTTTATATTTCTAGACTTATTATACATTTTTCTTATTTATTAGTTAATTATTAAATAATTATAAATAGTTATTAAATAATAATAATTAATTAAATAATTAGTAATTATAAAATAAATATTTTAAGTTTATTTAATTTGCATTTAAGCCCCTAAGGTTTGTAAATTAATACTTTAGTTAAATTTGTTTTTGTTTCGTACGTTTACGTAGAATTAAATTAAACGTACGCGTTTTAATTATTAAACGTTTTTAAATATCTAGATTTCACGTAATCGTTCTAATAGTTTACCTAAGTTATTTTAAGTTATAAAACCCTAGTGTAATCACACACACACACTTTATACCCTTTCCTGTTCACATTCACTCGATAACAAATTCGTTTATAATAAAACATCGCACACCTCGTTGGGACATTACGACCCGGGAAAACACTGTATTTCACGGAAGCATTAGCCTCAGTTGTTTGACTATTATACTTGACCATTCACAAGTGGTTGACCAATAATTATCTGACCGTTTGAGGCGAATCAAAATTTGGCGCCGCTGCCGGGGATCGAACCCGGGTCACCCGCGTGACAGGCGGGAATACTTACCACTATACTACAACCATTGTATATTTACCATCTTTTATCCATATTTTTATAAAACAAAACACAAAAATATTCACCTTTACACCCCTACCTATTTGATTCTTCATTTCTCATCCCCAAAACCCTTTGATTCTACTTTCTTCCACTTATCCCATAATTGATTCTAATGACATCTCTCGATGACGATTTCTTGAAACAAAGGGCCTATAAAAGCAAAGTTGAAAAACTTATGGCCTTGTCAAAAATGTCGAGATGTTATGTTGATTATGATGGACCTTCGATTCCTATTCCCTCTCCGGTGAGGGAAAGAGATCATGAAACCGAGGTGACAAAGGACCTTGTACTTTCCTCTGACGATGGAGGTGCTAAATACGTCCAAACCACGGTTGTCCAAAAACCTGAGCTCACAAATGCTCCTAAACCTTCAAGAATCAATCCTGATCTTTCACGGTTTACGGTTAAAAGTTTGTCAAGCAAACGTACAGAGCTTAGGATAGTGACTGAAAAGAACGACTTACCTGACCTTCACGTTAATCAAAAACAAAAACCCGAGACCATAACGGAAGTGGTGGAAATTCCTAGCTCTCAGAGCACACCACTTGTCCCACCTCCAGATTTTGTTCCTTGTGACGGTTGTGGTGAGCCTCTTTTCGGTTTTCCATGTCGTTGGTGTACATGTGAACAATGTGGTAATGATATTCAAAACGGGAGTTGTTTGTTTTGTGGATCGAGTAATTCATTTGCTTATGATCCTAATCAAAACTTATTCAACGACTCCTCAAATTTTTCCAACTACCCATCACATTCATACGAGCAAGAATCATATTATTTAAATATCAATGATGCTTCGTATCAAAATACACTAAACCAGACTCAGCAGTTTAACTGTTGTGAGTACTGTGGAGGTCCACATTTTAGCTCTGATTGTCAAACAAGGAATCCATTTCCTTGTAACAATTACGACTATTCGTTTCAAGACCCACCTCCACAGTACCAAATGAACCAAGCAACTCCTCATATCCAGCAAGACCCTTATATAGAGGTTTTTGAGAAACTCAAAGATTTTAAAGAGGAGTTGGCTAATATGTTGCTTCGCCATGATCCAAGTTCTTCTTGTGTATATTGTGGGGGTCCTCATAATGATGATCAATGTCAACCTTCCGGTTTTGACACATCCACACCCCCACAATTTCCACTCATTCAAAATTCTCGTGATAAATCTATCGCAGAATTACTTGCTGAAGAACGAGATTCTGGGAAAAGCATGGAAGATTTAATTGCTGAGCAAAGAGTAGCCAAAATACGTGCCAATATTCGCTATGCTGCTTTTTGTGAGTACGATGATGACAGTGATGATGATGATAACATTGTTATCATTCAAAAAGATTCATCGAGTTCATCAGTTGAGACTTCTTCCATGGAAATACAGGGAGAAAAGAACATAACTGAATCACCAGCAGCAGAAATAATGGAACTTGTAGACTCCATTACTGCTAGTCCTTCTCAGCTCCCTCTGTATGTTGTTATCACACCCGAGGTTCCCACTCACTCTCTGAGCATGGGGGACGAGCATCTTGACACAGTTCCTAAAAAGGAATCGGACGAATTCATAAAGTCTAGTGTTAAGAACCTTGTTCCAATCCCAAGTGAGTCACAGGGAATTCTTGATCATATGTGTGATATCCCTACCCCCCCCCCCCCTTGATAATCCAAATGATCAAATTGAGAATGTCTCTAATTCCAGTAATGATTGTATATCTTATGGAGACATTGAGTATGTTGAGGCATCACTGCCTCATTCTGATGTTGATCCTCTTCTTGAGGATTTAACAGAGGAACTCACTCACATCATTCCACTTCTATCTGGAAGTAATGATGATATTCTTGATTTTGAAGCCGATATGGGAGAAACTAAAAATATTTTAAACTCTAATCCCAACATCGAGCTTAGTACTTCACATACTGATGAAAATTCTTTATCTTCTGGAGACATCAGTTATGTGGAGGAAGTACCTTCTGAGCTTGTCAACTCAGAAGAAGAGAATGATAATCACTTTGTTCCTGAAGCATTCAAAACTACTCTCACCAATCCTCTATATGAATTCAAATCCGAATTCACTTTGATTTCTGATAATCCACTCTTTGATATTCAGAATAAGGATTGTGATGAGTTCACAACGGAACATGAGTTCACGGATTTACATCTTGTGAATGATTCTTTTTACGAGGAGTTCTCCTTTGAACTCACTCATATCATATCTCCACCGGAGTATGATAGTTTCTATTTTGATCTAGACATACCCATAATATGTCTTGATCAAACGAGCTTAAAAGAGGAGATTCATGAAACAATGAATTCTCCTATTGAAGATGAGGAATTAGTCATGATTTTCATTATGATTTTCTTCCTTTTCTTCATATATTCCATGGCTTTGCCTGTTCTTCACTCTTTCGGGAGTGAGGACATTATCTTTGACCCCGGCATTCTCATTTATAAATTATGAGCCGGGTGTCATTATATCTCATCGGTGTGGAACTTTCACGTGCTTCAAATGTTTATCCAAACATCTTGAATGAAAGTCCGATGTAGATTGTCTCTTCCACTTACTTCCCCATGGACAAATAAATTCGGGGTCGAGTCAAGTTAGCGACTCGGTAATCAAAAACAGTAGCATGTACATAGGTTTTCACCCATGTTTCACCCTAGTGTGGGGGGAGATACCCCACATGTTATATATATATATATATATATATATATATATATATATATATATATATATATATATATATATATATATATATATATATATATATATATATATATATATATCCTCTAAAAAAATGTAAATATAGTGATAGCTTCTATTTATGAAGTTTTATCTAAAAAAATAATTGTATGTATATACATTTTAAATAAAGGCTAAGGAATATTTTCTTCTTACGTTCTAAGTGTTGGTTTAACACCCGGTGCTTTGAATATTGAGGACAATATTCAGTTCTAAGTGTGGGGGGAGATTCGTTATTCTAACGAATTTAAACACATGTTCCATCAAGAACCCCCATTTTAGCCAAAATTTTAAAATTTTTTCTCACTTAGAACGCAATAAATGGTATCAATCCTCCATGTCTAACCCACAACAGGATTGACTAATCCAGGAGCAAACGGTTCTTGGTAAAGATAACTCAAACCCGTTTATTGCTTGCAATTTGCCAAAAATTGTATGGTTCCTCAACTCCCCATATCCCATAAAGCGAATGAGTTGGCTAGCCCGCAAGATTATGGCTTGTGGTATAGGCAGTGGAAAACCATAATTGGTAATCAGCTCACCAAGATGTTGACTATTCCATCAAGAGTTGGCTAGTCCAGAAGCAAACGGCTTTTGGTAAAGACTAATCAAATCCGTTAACAGCTGGTGGTTTGCTCAAAATCACACGGTTATCAGGTGTGCCACAGTTCTTACACCTGGCTACTACAGAAGTGATGGCTTTTGGTAAAGAGTTTCTATCACATTTCTATCACATTTAGACTACAAAAACATATGAAAACATACAGATTTGCCTCATAATACAGGAAATATCATCAAAATGTGTTTTTAGGTGTTATAAGTGCAAAAGGGATGAAAACTGATGAAAAACATACAAAATATACTTAATTTACAGTTTCAGTCCCTAAACTTTGACAAATTGGCAAAACTAGTCCCTGGTTACTAAAAACTTGTACAAATATCATTTTAGGTCCATGGGATTCATAAGTTGTTAGGAAAAGTCCTTTGAAGTTAAAAATCATAAATTTACAACTTTGGTCCCTCAAGTTTGAAAAGTGTCAAAATTAGTCCCTAAGGTTTTAAAAATAAGAAAATAATCAAAATAAACCTTATACTATTCTTAAATGACATAATTGGTCCTTTGTGTTAACTGTTTGATAATTACAGGTTTAGCCCTTCAAAATCAAAAAATTACATAAATAGTCCCTGAAGTTTGGTAATTTGGCAGAAAAGGTCCCCGGGTATTAAAAATTGGAAAATTACATCTTTAGTCCTTGGGTTATTCATCATTGGCAATTATGGTCCTTTGAACTACTTTGGGAAAGTGACATAATCAGACCCTCAACTTTGCTAAAATTACACAATTAGTCCTTGTGTTAATATTACCAAACCGGACCCTTTATTTTCATTAAACCCAAAATATAAATCCAACCCACCAAAACAAACAACCCACCTTACCCTTTTCCTTGGCCCAACTCCAAGCCCAGTCCACCCTTAATATAAAACCCGGTCAAACGACCGTTAACCCGCCTTTCTTCCCCAATACCACCTCACCACCACCGCAAAACCATACCACCCACCACCTGGCCTTCCAGCTCACCACCAACTTGCATACCCACTCCCCTTGTCCTCCACGCCTCGCCAAAAGCCTTTAATGCCCCTAAACCTCTCCACGTTATCCACAGTACCCCTTTGACTATTTTGGCGCCAAAAAGCGTTTTAAACGGCCAAGATGACTCAAACCATTTCAATGGCTCAGATTTGATGGGATAGTGTCAGAAGCATGTGGGAAACCTCAAAAGTCTCTATAAAGAAGGAATGAAGCAGTGGTGAAGTATTATTAGTGTAACTTAGGTTAATTGTAGTCGTAGGTAGTATAATTTGTCATTTCAATTGTAATTTTCAATTTAAGCAGTTGTATTAAGTTAATTTAGTGTAATACAAACTTTATAAAACCTTTAATTGTGTTCTTGTTCATTATATTCGTACTTGGCAATTTTTAAGTAATTTGACAAATTACTTAAACATTGGTGAATCTGTTGTTTCAAGTGTTCCTTTAAGCTTCATTAAGTTCACTTTTGAGTTTGTTTAAGTTTCCAAAGTTTTCATTCAGTATCATTCAAGTTCTAAGAAATTAAGAAAAAATCAAATAAAATAGTAAGAAAATACAAAAATCAAGTTACAAGCAAATTGGTGCAAAGGAGCATATTGAATTCTGGATGGATTTGGTTTAGTAGCTTTTTGGGAAGCTGTTAGGGTGATTCTCAGTTCATGGTTTCATTGTTCTCTTCATAATCCATTTTGTAAGTTTTCATATCAATTATTCATATTACTATTTATGTACTTAATTTGCTTAGGTTTCTGTGTTTTCATGCTTATGTGTTGTTGTTAAGATAATATAAAGCTTAATATAGATAGATTATTAATCAGATATCATTTGTACTTAAAATCCAAAAATCTCACAGTGGAAAACTCATATGTGACAAATCTGAGTTATAAGCTTGTGTTGTGATTGATTCATGTTCAGTTGATCTTAATTAGGTATATTACAGTCTTTGGAATCAGTTTTATAGATTAAAACCTTGTTTTACTTTGAAAATCAGCAATACATCTTGTTTAAGAAGTGTTTGGATTATCTGTGTTAGCCATGTTCATGGCTGTTATTGTTGTTGTTTGCTATTGAATAATGTTAGTTCATGTCTAAATAGGTTTAAACAGTCATAATATTAGTACCTCATTAGTATAGAAAGTCAAAATCCAACTCCAAAACCCTTGACAGTTAACTGTCAAGGATTTTAGACTCACAAACCCACCATTTAGCTTATAAGATATAACTTTAGCTTAATTTAGGTTAAATATAGCTTATATTAACTTATTAAATCAGTAGTAGTGATTAGAATCTCATATAAGTCAAACTAGCAAGTTTTCCTCAAAAGTCAAAATTGCCATTATCAGATTTTTGCAAAACTTGTGGGATTTTTCTAGATTTGTGTATTAGGTTTTAGGTTATGAAAATTGTTTTGGTAATAGCCTACCAACTCATCTTTTGAATCCCACACAGCTTATATTTTTAGGAATTTTCCTCTGGGCCCCACTCACCCTCAAACTCACTTGCAGGGCAAAGGTGTGCCCTGCACCAGCAGACCATAGCCATCACCACCACTTTGGTGGTGATTTGTGACCAACTCAGTGGGCCCCACACCTTCTAATTAGTTTCTTTGAACCCCCCTCCTACCAGGGAACCTAGATTGACCTTTTGTTTGACCTGAATCCCAGTGGACCCCACTTGAAATAAGCCCTCAACTCTGTCCCCATTCTGTGTTGCTATTGAGTTTTGGATTAGCTTATTTTTGCTTATCAGCTTATCTACTGAGTTTATTTGGCCAAATTAAGCTTTGACAAGTCCAACTAACTTATTAGGATCAGAATAATCCAAAGTGGGTCCCACATAAGCTCATTTGAGCTTATTTCCCTTTCCAGTCAACAAAAGTCAACTGTGGTAGCAATAAGCTCCCACAGTGCTTATTAGTAGTTTATAAAATTATTGTTTTTACAAAAAGTGTTTATTTTTAAGTATAAATTAGTTTTATAAAAGAAAAATCCAGAAAATACAACATAAAAATAAGTGATAGTTTCTATTTAATATAATTAAATTTTAATTTTCATTTTTAGATTTTAATTAAGTAATTTGTGTTTTTATATTTTTATTAATTTCCTTTTAAGTTAAAGTATTTTTCAAAATTTTCTCAGATTTTTGTTTTGTCATTTAGTATTTATTATAATTAATAATAGTTTTATTAATAATTAATTAATAAATAAGTTATAAATAGCATAATTAGTTTTTATATAGTAACACCTATATTTTAAATTTCTGCTAGCTTCTATAAGTCATAAAATAATTTTAGAAATTTTCTTGTGATTTATACTGTTCATTTAATAGTTTTTATAATTTAAATAGTTTAAATAGTAATTAAATAATAAATAGAATAATAAATAGTAAACTAGTTTAAAAATACATAAAATAAAGTTTTTATAATTTTTTAGGATTCATGATGGTTAATTAGATTTATAAAAATCTTCTTAATTATCTAAGTCTTTTTAGTATTTTTAATAATTTAAATCATATAATTAGTTAATTAATAATTAAATAGTTAATAATTAATAATAATTAGAATAATAGTGTGAAAAATATAATTTTATTTTTAAAATAAGTTTTATAATATTTTAGACTTTTAGAAATTTTAATTTTATATTTCTAGACTTATTATACATTTTTCTTATTTATTAGTTAATTATTAAATAATTATAAATAGTTATTAAATAATAATAATTAATTAAATAATTAGTAATTATAAAATAAATATTTTAAGTTTATTTAATTTGCATTTAAGCCCCTAAGGTTTGCAAATTAATACTTTAGTTAAATTTGTTTTTGTTTCGTACGTTTACGTAGAATTAAATTAAACGTACGCGTTTTAATTATTAAACGTTTTTAAATATCTAGGTTTCACGTAATCGTTCTAATAGTTTACCTAAGTTATTTTAAGTTATAAAACCCTAGTGTAATCACACACACACACTTTATACCCTTTCATGTTCACATTCACTCGATAACAAATTCGTTTATAATAAAACATCGCACACCTCGTTGGGACATTACGACCCGGGAAAACACTGTATTTCACGGAAGCATTTGCCTCAGCTGTTTGACTATTATACTTGACCATTCACAAGTGGTTGACCAATAATTATCTGACCGTTTGAGGCGAATCATGGATCTTTTCGGTCCATCCGCTGTGCGGAGCTATGGAGGAAACAAATATACCTTAGTAATAGTAGATGACTACTCACGATACACGTGGACTAGGTTTTTAAGTGGCAAAACCCAAGCCTTTGAAAAATTCAAAATATTTAGTAAAATGATTCAAAATAAATTAGGATGCACAATAGTTGCCATTAGGATGGACCATGGTAGGGAATTTGATAACGAAGTACAATTCGGAAAATATTGTGATTTAAATGGAATATCTCACAATTTCTCCGCTCCTCGTACTCCTCAATCAAATGGCGTAGTAGAAAGAAAAAATAGGTCACTACAAGAAATGAGTTGAACAATGTTAAATGAACAATCAATCCCACAAAAATTTTGGTGTCACGCCGTAGATACATCGACACATATTTTAAATAGGGTATCAATTAGGAGAATTCTAGGAAAAACTCCTTATGAGTTACTAAGAGGTAGAAAACCGAACTTAAGCTACTTTAGGGTATTTGGAAGTAAATGTTATATTCTAAACACTAAGGATTACCTCACTAAGTTTGATCCAAAATCATATGAAGGAATATTTTTAGGATACTCACAAAATAGTAAAGCATATATAATACTTAACAAACACTCCATGAAAGTAGAAGAATCACTAAATGTAACATTTGATGAAACACCACCACCTCTTAAAACATTACCTTTAGAAGATGATGACTTAGTCGAAGATGAAGCTATTGAGGTTAGTAAAACAAAACCCATAGGAAATGATAATGAAGACATTCACTTAGGAAATAACGAAATTGTTACTGTTAAAGAATCTAGATTACATCCATTAGATAATATAATAGGACATCTTAACCAAAGAACCCTTAGGTCACAAGCCCAAGATAAAAACAATTTCTTTTGTTTCCTCTCAGCAATAGAACCTAAGAATATTAATGAGGCTTTAAAAGATGAAAGTTGGGTTATAGCTATGCAAGAAGAATTAAATCAATTTAAGGCAAATGATGTTTGAGAATTAGTCCCAAATCCAATGAATATGACCATCATAGGAACTAAATTGGTATATAGGAATAAATTAGATGAAAATGGAGTAGTTACTAGGAATAAAGCTAAGTTAGTTGCCCAAGGTTATAATCAACAAGAAGGAATTGATTATGACAAAACTTATGCCCCCGTAGCTAGATTAGAATTAATTAGGATACTACTTGCCTATGCATGCACCCTAGATTTTAAGTTATTCCAAATGGACGTGAAAAGTGCATTCCTTAATGGTTTTATCAATGAGGAGGTATATGTGGCACAACCTCCAGGATTCATTGACTTCGCAAAACCTGATTATGTTTATAAGTTAAAGAAAGCTTTGTATGGACTCAAACAAGCTCCCAAAGCTTGGTATGATCGATTAAAAGCTTTCCTTATTAAACATGATTATTCCATGGGAATGGTAGATAACACTCTTTTCACTAAAAGGAAAGACCCAAATCTCATCATTGTTCAAATATATGTTGATGACATTATATTTGGATCGACTTGTCAAGACATGTGTGATGAATTTGCCAAAATCATGCATGATGAGTTTGAGATGAGTATGATGGGTGAACTTAACTTCTTCCTAGGATTACAAATAAAACAATTAGAAGATGGAATATTCTTTAACCAATCTAAGTACATTAAGGAAATGATTAAGAAATTTGGCCTAGAAGACTCAAAACCCATGAAAACTCCCATGTCTACGGAAGTAAAGCTCACAAAGGATGATGAAGGTGAGTCCGTAGATAACACCAAGTATAGAGGAATGATAGGTAGTTTACTATACTTGACGGCAAGTAGACCCGATATCATGTTTAGTGTCTACCTTTGTGCCCGTTTTCAAGAGGATCCCAAAACCTCCCACCTAGAAGCGGTTAAGCGTATCTTCCGATACATTAAAGGCACTATACACTTAGGATTATGGTATCCTAAGGGATCCGGCATAGAAACCATCGTCTATGCGGATTCGGATCATGCGGGAGACTACGTAGATAGAAAAATCACTAGCGGTATTTGCACGTTTATGGGATGTTGTCTAACATCTTGGTTTTCGAAGAAACAAACCGCTCTTGCTATTTCTACCACCGAAGCCGAATATGTAAGTGCTGGAAAGGCATGTCAACAAGCACTATGGATGAAACAAGCTCTTATAGACTATGGCATTAGGTTAGAAAACATTTGCATTATGTGTGATAACAAAGGTGCGATAGATTTAAGTAAAAATCCGATGCAACACTCTAGGACTAAACATATAGAAATACGCCACCACTTTCTTAGGGATAATGTACAAAAAGGAAACATATCTATAGAAAAGGTTGCATCGGAAGATAACATTGCGGATATATTCACAAAACCCCTTAAGCGTGAATTATTCAACCACTTGCGTTTATGATTAGGAATGATGGAACAAGTTGACTAAATTATATTGAACTAACACAAATTTATACTTGCATAAAATTTACTTTTCGTCCACTTCTTCACTTCTGAGTCTAGGAATCCATTTTGCACAAAATTAATGATTGGGAAACCTCACTTTCATTTGCATATACTCTCTTGTAAAACCCAATTAAAATTTCTTGAAAACTATTCTCACATCTAGGAATTACATGAAAATCATTTTCCTTGCATTGTTGATAAACGCTAAAAACTTTTTCCTAAATCATGCATAAACTCTCACATAAATCGTCAAAATATATAATCTAATATATATTATTGACATTCATGAATCGAGCAAAAATTGAATCAAGGAGATCTTTTGGATTGTTTCTTAGGATCGTTATCTCTCTTTGCATTTAGGAGTCGAAACAATCACAACTCCACATTTGTTGCATATAGACACACACTAGGACAAATTTACTAATAATGTTGTCATCTTGCTCCATCACTAGTTTTCCACTCACTAGTTAACTTTGCCTTTGATCTAAGATAGGTGTCTTAGGAAGTTTAAGTGCTCTTGCTCTTACTTGTCTCCTTTTGCTTATTATGTGTTGCTTATTTGCTCTTTTGCTTATGTGTTTTTGCATGCATGCTATATCTTGATTAGATTAGATTCTATATTGCCTAAAGGAATTGAACTTGCTTGAATTCTAATCCAAACACACAACCTTTCTCCAAATTTTCTGCCAAAAACCCAATTCTGGCAATTTGAAAATCACCAGATGGGCGGCCCCCTTAATTTTGTAAGGCGGCCCCCTTAATCATTAAGGGGACCGGCCATCTGATGGTCGGGTTTACAGAATCTTTTCTGCTTTTTAGCCCATTTCAACCTACATTTCCCATTTTTCACCAACACATTTTGTCCTAATCTCCCAAACAAACTTTATCCATCCACAAACACACAAATCTTACACTATAAATATCCCCAATCTTCCACCCTCTCCATTCATCCCTTCATGACTTCTCCAAACAAACCAAAACCAAAAGCCTCAAGGCTTGCAAGAATGACGGAAAAACCCGTTTGGTGAAGAAAAAGCCCTCGTAACAAATCCATCATAACCAATGAAGTTGGAAAACACTCAACACCTCCAACCACTTACTTCCCAAACTTTACATCTAATTCACTAGGACATTCATTTGATTCTCTTTACAAACCATACAACATTGGCCAAACATCTTCCTTCATGCCAAACCACTCATCTCATCCACCAACCATTTATAATGATCCATACAAGTTTGATCAACCATCCAACTACAATTCCAACTACACAAACCCAATTCATCCATATCAACACAATGACTCTCTCCGCATTTCCACGGAAAAGCAAAGGTTCCGTGATGAAATATCCCAAATCCATGATCTTAGTGATCTCAATGTCATGCATCTTGCACAACGCAACAAAGGGCAACTTCCATCATCACCCTAAAACAATTGCCTACCCCACTCTCTCAACTTGGATCAAGTTACAAACCACACTCACTATTGCCCTTGTTGCATCTTCCTTCAAAAACAAATCTTATACTTGAGTGAAGATATTTCTTGGATTGAATATCTCCTCACTCGTCCTCATCCCATACCACCCTTAACACGATACAACATCGTAAGATCCACCTCTTCCGCTCCATACCCCACTCCATATCCCCCTCCATCTAACAACTAAGCTTTATGCTTATGTTCTCCTTCAAGCAAATAAAACAATCAACCATGGGTTGCAAGCAAGTCCAAGTGCTCTCTTAGGAAATATAGGACTATGTCTTTTCTTTTATTTTATTGTAATCAATATGCTTTAAGCATATTGAATGTTGTAATGCTAATCATTTCTATGATGCTTGAATGAATCTATTTTTATAATTATTGCTTTGCATGTATATGTGTCTTGTTCTCTTCTAATATTTTGTAGCCAAGATTTCCTTAGCTCATTCCCTTGGTGCTCTCAAATGAGGGGGAGCATACATCAAGTCGGAGCATTAACCTTTTTGATTTTACAAAAAGAGGGAGAAGAGAATGTTAAACTCTAATAATACTTGTCTAAAAATTATTTTTTAGACCTAATGAGTTTAAGGTTTTGTAATCATCAAAAAGGGGGAGATTGTTGACATAAATAATGTCTAAAAACATTGATAGCATATTAACAATATCTCTATGTTTTGATAATTACAAAGCATAAACTCATTAATCTAAAACTTATGACGTAAACAAGTTTTTAGTGCTTAATATTTATCTTTGCATCCATATCACTTAAGGTATGAATAAACAAAGTGTTTATTGCATTTCATGATCAAAGGAAATTTTTCTAATCACTAGAATTTTTATAAAATGTATTAAACATTCTATATCTTTTACAAAATTACTTTTGGAATTAAAAGAATGTGTTTAATTCATTATAAATATATGATTTCAAATTTCCAACCAAAAATGGCAAATTTTATCCAGAAAAATTTTTCCCACTAGAAGACAAGAAAATACAACGTTCTGAAGGGGCGGCCCCCTTAATTCCTTAGGCGGCCCCCTTAATCATTAAGGGGACCGGCCCCTAATCAAGGGGACTGGCCACGCTCCAGAACAGTAAATTTTCTTGCTATAAATACTGGTTCATCCCACAGAATTTTCTCACCTTTTGCACTCCTAAACTTTCTGTTCTAGATCCACATTTCTATTCTCTTAATCCTTTGATCATAAATACATAATTCTTTGTTTCAAAGTGATTCAAACATCATCCTCTCAAGTGCAAGAGAAGAATACTTCTATCCCCCAAGACAAGAAGTATTACAACTTGTTGTGACCTCCACATCCAAGTTGTTGGTGCATCATCAAGATTATTTACATAATTCTTTGTGAAGATTGTTGTGAGTATTTGATTGTAGATAGTTGTGCTAGGTATTTTGATTGTGTGATTAGTTAGTTGTTTGGTGTGAAGAAGAAAAGTTAGGAATTAGATTGTAGTGAAGAAGCTAGGTGTGAAGTTGTTAGTTGTGAAGAAAATTGGTGTGAAGAAGATAGGCGTGGAGTAGTTAGTTGTGAAGTAGATTGGTGTGAAGAAGTTGTGATTTAGTTGTGAAGAAGTTGTGGTGTGTAAATTGGTGTGTAAGGTTTTCTCTGCCATAAGGGAGCTTGTTAATATAGTGAAGAAAACTCTCGAGTTAGGTGCTCGGGGAGTGGAGTAGGGCAAGGAAGGTGTCCTTGTTGCCGAACCACTATAAATCTCTTGTCTCGCGGTTCGATCTTTCCATCTCTTATTTATTTATTTACTTATCATTGCTATATCTTACTTATTGATAGTTGTTTATATTGTGCAAGACTTGAGATCACATATTATCGAATCTAAATTTTAAAAACTAAGGAAACACTAAAACTATTTTTTAACGAATTAAAAAGACGTAAAACTATTCAACCCCCCTTCTAGTTTTCCACACAAACTACTCTTAGCCCCTACTATGTATGTGTTGTTATGGATAAATATTTTTAACCTTAGAACACACTAAAGCCAACTTATTTCAAATACTGATGCCGCTAAACCACATGTAGCACGTTACAAATCTGAAAACTGATTATAGAGTTGTTTACACAAATACATCACGTGCTGCAATTCCTGATTAAGCCACTCAAAAGCCGCCATTCGATAATATATTGTATTTCATTTCCTAAACAATTATCAGTTTTCATTATTACATATCACACAATCGCTTTTAACACATAACGCATACACCCACTAATTAAAACATAAATCGTAACGGAACAAAAATGTACCTTTAGATCCAAAACACCCCTTAAGACTCTCGTGTCCCAAATGTCGTTTACGCAGCCAAATTTACCCTGCAGTTCAATTGCATTTCTTGGATTAATAAAAAAAAAAACAACTAAAAATGAAAAAATTATATAAAGCTTATACCGTTTGAAACACAGCTGGATCGCAATCCTGCTACTTCGCCTCCTAAAAGCTTGTTAGTTTAGACACGAACCCGAACCTCTATTCTGCCATTACCTGAAAACACCAAAATAGAAAAAGAAATTATTTGTGCACATATCACTGCTAAGTTGCTACAATAGACATAAATACATGAAAACTTTTGTTACAAAGATTTCATCTTGCAAAGAACCCTAAATTAAAAGTAAAGTCTTTCAAAATCAAAACACCCAAAATTGATAATAATAATTGTAAAAAAATAATAATAAATAAATAAATAAAACATATAACCAACCTCAAACATACGATTTATGATACTCTTCTTTGTAGTATTCATCTCTTTCATCTCCATCTTTAAGCCACCGGCAACACCCGTATTTTTTTTAATGGCACTAGAATAGTATGTTGGATGAATGATATAGCCGGATTTGTGTATCTGTTTTTTCTTTCTTTTTTTCTTTCTTTTTTTCTTTTTTTCTTTTTTTTTTTCTTTCTTTCTTTTGGAGAAGCTTCAGGAATTGGGTTGTTGTGTGTGGGAGAGAGTTGTGTTAACAAATGGCTAAAACAAAGAGAGATGAGATAAAGAGATGGGTGACGTCTTTTTGATCGGGTGTGTGTTTGTTAAGTTATTTGGTGGGAAGAAGAAGATTCTAGCGAGAGAGTGAGAGATGAAGGTACCACATGGGTCTGCTACTCTGCTGTGTTTGAAAATTTTACCAGGGTTTGGTGTATTAGAAGGGTGTTTAACACCCTTAATGCATGAACAGTTTAAGCCTTCAAGTTTGTAAGCCAATGGGCTGCTGCCAAGCCCACCAGGTACCACTGTTGGGTCAATAAAATTGCATAATGACACCTTTAATAACTCAAGGCAACCAATAGCAACCAAGTTCCAAACTTAACAAAAAAAAAAATTAAAATAGTGTCACATCATTTTTCATTCTTAGAATATAGTATAATATATATATTCTACATGTTATTCTTTCTATACTAGTTTAATTCTATATCATTTCGATGACGGTTATCCTAGTTAATCTACGGGAGCTTGAATGATCATGTGCTTCAATATTCTAATTATCTAATGATCTTTTGGTGCATTAACAATTGAGATTATTTTTTGTGAAAAGCTGCCGTGCAGGGTTAAACCTCCTAGTTGATATGTATGTTTAAGGGTGAATTGCATATATAACTATTAAAATTTAAGTATTTGCATATTTTTTTAACATATAAGTTTTTAGATGTACAATGCTTTTTAAGTATTTTTGGTTAGTATGCAAATATGCAAGTTTTGATGTATATTGTGGATACGTAACCTGGTAAACAAATCTTTTATTGGGCATGTTTATTTCATCTCTTTTGCCTGAACATGTCAAGCAACAGACCAGCAAAGAAGTACCGGGCTGTTGGATTATAGGCCCAGAATATCTTTGTGTGAAATTAAGGCCTCAAGAGTAATTCTATTATTTTAACCAAGTTGCTACATTATCTTACTAACCACACTCCAAACAAGATTACTGAAAAAAAAATAACATAACCAGTTATAGCATAATGTTTTTTTTTACGTATGTCGAGTTATATTAAATATCAAAGTTTTCTTACATACCAAGAGACTTATCCCTACCATTTATTTAAAAAGAAATCAAAGGTTGAGATTAAAAACATTTTAATATTTCATCAATTTTTTATAATTTAAATATCTCTTAAACCACTAATCGTTAAGCGAAAAAAATTACACAATCGAGACGAACATTTAATTATCTTTCTATAAACGGGCACTTTGATATACTTTCGACAAAAAAGTAAATAAATCATTTTTTTCACGTTTTTTTCGTGGCCGAAAAAATCACATTTAATATTAGTGTAATATCACATGTGATATGTAATATCACATATGATATATCAAATGTGATTTTTTCGGCAAAAAAAAAAACATGAAAAAAAGATAAATATATATATATATATATATATATATTGTCGAAAATATGTCAAAGTGTCTATCTATAGAAAGATAATTAAATGCTCGTCGTAACGATATATTTTTTTTCGCTTAACGATTAACGGTTTGAAAGATATTAATATTTGAAAAAAAATGAAATGGATTTTTTATATTGTTGGAATTAATCTCATCTATTATATCAAATAAAGATGGATGGTAAATATTAGTAACTTGATATGTAAAAAAAGTTTGATCATCAAATGATCTTTCATCATCATATTTATGTTAAATTACGAAATATTTACTATTAAAACATCATCTAAGCGATGGTTGACTAGACTCGTTTATGAATTCATGACATTTAGATATAACTTCATAAAATACATACATAAATTGGTAAATTTGGCTAGTGTTGTGTCCGCAGTTAGCCACATGAGAAAAGTATCAAAGAGTTCCAAAATCAACTATAGGAGATTCATTATATTACAGAAACGTGAATAGAGAAACAACTTAACCAACACGTTGATGGACACATATATCTTGCATTTGTGTTTGAACATTTTCTATTCCGAACATTGAAACAATTCAATGCTCTTCGTTTTATATGAATGCCCGCGCGTTACAACGACGGATACATTGAAATTAAATTTTCCAGTGAATCATATATTTTAGTTTATTATGTTCTTTTTGACAATAAATTTACGGATATCAAGAATTTCGTTTAGCTCGTGCCCATTCGGGCTCGAGCCCGTTGGCACGTGTCCGTTCGGGCTCGAGCCCGTTTGGCCCGAACCCATTCGGGCTCAAGTCCATTTGGCCCGTTGCCCGTTCGGGCTTGAATATTTGTATAATGTCCTTTATTATTTGTATTAGTAACATTTAATGTAGGAATTCTGTTTAATTTGTTTGTATAGTATGTTTGATAATTTGTATTTCTTGTATAAGAGGTTTTTAATAACTGTATTAATTGTATTTATTGACAAGTTAATTAATTTACTACATTAAATAGCATTAATATATATATATATATATATATATATATATATATATATATATATATATATATATATATATATATATATATATATATATATATATATATATTTAATATTTGCATAAAAGTGGTGTAAACTATGCTTCTTTTTCTTATAAGTTTTAAAGATTACAAGCATTGAAATTGTAACAACCCATACTTTTTAAAAACACTTTAATTTTAAGCTTTTAATTATATGTGTATTCATGTTTCTAATTAAAGAAATGTTTTTGGTCTTAAACATTTTAAGACTTCTAAATATAAATATAGATATTCTAAATATATTATAAGGTAATATAGATAATGAATGATTCAAAGCTGTAGCTGCACGTTTTATTAAAAGGAAATAAAGAATGCTACACTCACAAAACTTTACAAGATAATTCTCACGCGTATAGGTGGCAACTAAATATGAAGGGTTATTTCCATTATTTCCTCGTTAAGAGAAACTAGCATTGTATCCACGCGTTGCGGCGGTGGGTATCTTGTGATTGATGTTCAGGCACCAAGAAAATAACAACAACGAGCTGATTAACCTGAGAAAAACAAGAATGAAAATAATCCCGGACCGGTCTTGTTCACCTGTTTTACAGGTTCTGACGGGTCTTTTAGATTCGTTTTCGGACTGCTTTTATTGGCTAGCCGAACTGGTGGTGACTCTGTTTCCTTGTTGAACCCGTTGGTCCTGCAATTTTTAAAACCATTTGTACTATCAACTTGTTTCCATATAAATTGTATAAAACGTTATGTATTTTTTTAGTTTGTACAATATGTATAATGACATATATTTTTCATCTTAGAGGTGTTTTAAAAATGCATTTATTAGATTGAAAAGTCAATAGGTGGTTATCACACACACACACACACACACACACATATATATATATATATATATATATATATATATATATATATATATATATATATATATATATATATATATATATATATATATATAATTAATTTGTGTGTTTTAATTAATTTTTTTAAAACTTGTTTACAAAAAGTGCTTCAAAGTGTTGTACTAATGCTATTATAGTTATGCTTAATTTGCATTTATTTATAATGAGTATACAGCAATTTCATATAAGTAAACGTCTTGGCTTAATGTTTTATATTTTGAATTTTCAAAAGGTTTCAAATTACTATATATATAATGTCCTGGCAAAAACGATACACTCTATGTCGTTTTGGACTTTCACTGTTTGGGCCTACTCCATTCATATGGTCCAATTGAGGTGTCTTGATATTTTCCTTTGGGCCCGGGGCAAATTGAATACAGTAATATTTTCCTTTGGGCCTGATAACTAGCCGGGTTAATGGCCCAATTGTAGGCGTTTCCAAAAACTACTCCGCACTCTTTAATATATAAAATTAAGCCACAGAGTAATTCATGTGACATGGCTTTTACGAGAATCTTCATCTATTTTTTCTTTGATGAAACAAAAAATAATGATAATAAAGCTCCCCATTTTACCATTTATACATGCAAAAGTGATTATGTTTTGTTACCCCTTTCAGGTATCTTATTTGGTAAAAGAAACCATAAAACCCAAAAAAAAAAAAAAAAAAAAAATGTGAGAAAAGTAGTAGCGAATAAAAAACCAACACGTATAATGGATTGATCACCGCCCCGCCACAACGCGGCGGTTCACAGTCATCCTCGTTTACTAGTTCTTTATAACGTGGCAGAGATATCCCGCAAATTTGACCGAGTAAATTTGATCATAACTCAGTATTATATTGATCTTTAATGCTAAAAAATGCATATTAAATGATTCATTTCGCATGATTCCACTCAGACTAACATATCAAGATAATTATCTGGTGCCAAAAGTGAAAGTAGTTCTGGCGAAGATTTATTTCAGCATTCTATAGCCATGAGGTTACCAGGCTAATCTGCTTTTGAAATGCATTTCCCATGATCACATGCGTGAAGAGAGCACTATTGGATTTGGATATATAATATGTACTCTACCTTGAGAGTGAGAAATGAATATCCATTCAAGATTATTTACATTTTTCCAGTGTGAGAAGTTGTTTGCAAATGACATCCAATCAAATTTTCAACACGGCCTTATTAATCTTCGAGTATAAACTTCTTATCAATCGTTAAACCGGTTTAGGCTTGTTTTATTTGTGAGAATAACCATACGGTTTGTAATGCATCCTTTGATTTATCTATTGTAGAAGTAGAATAGGCTCAAAAGTCAAAACAGACATTTGTCTGAATATGCTTGCAATATCTTTTTATCTTATTTGAATAGATTACATTGTAATTCAAATAATATTTCGTTGTAATTATTTTTTGTAGATTTAATTATTCATAAAGTAATCTTTCATTACGTATGATCTTTTGTTTAGATAGTTGGATAGATGGTGGTTTCACTCTTGAACTTTCATTCAATTCACGGTTCATCATTGAGCCTTTGGTTAGCCTACTGTCAGTTTGAGTGAATTGAGCTAAAATGGGCTCTTTTTCTTCTTCTTTTTTTATGGGCTTGTAATTTTATCGACGGGTGTAAGAAAAACAATACGACCGTGTACCCCTTCAACCCCAAGTCTCGCTTATCAAGACATATGATAAATGAATATTTTAGGGTACATTTGGTTTATAAGTGAGTTTGAATTAGGATTTGAATTTGCTGTAAATTTTGAATTTGAGACGTGTATAAAAGAGAGAAGTTATATATATTTAAATATATTTTATAATACAATTTAAATAAAAAATATATTTAAATAATAAAATAATATATAAAATATGAAATAATATTAAGATGATCTTACATACAAAAAAATAATAATAATAATAAAAAAAAAAAAAAAATCACCAAAATAAGCAAACCCACCTCATACCCACCTAATTAATATACTATTATTATTTTTCCATTCCATCTATAGTATCAATCCCTTTAGTAAAAGAACAAATCAAACATATCATTCTTGTCACATCACTTAAACCCCAATCCAAACCCTTAAAACAAGCGGCCCCTTAATATTTTGTTGTTTATTGTTTCATTCACTTGTTATTTTATTTTATTTATTTATTTAGCTAATGACTAACGAAAGTAATTTCAATTTTTTGTCGAATAAAAAAATATTTTTTGATTAACAGTATAATCGCTATACTTAATTTACACAATAAATTAATAATTTAGAAACCGTCGCAACATAACACAGACGTAACATAACACAACACAACAGACTTTAATTAAAAGTAAAAGTGGAAATTTATTTATTTATTTATTTATTTTCAATAAATTATAACCAATTGAACTTGGTTTTTAAGTAGTTCATTTGAAATTGTCTCGCTCTGAGGTCTTCTTATTCTTCCCACATTTATCATGTCCATTTACTTTGAATACATTTCGGCAAGTTCTTCAATCTTATCGTTAATCTCGTACTCAATGTTGTACTCGTCATTCTCTCTCATTTGAAAGAACGTGACCACAAGTTTACATGCGTAGTTGCTTCATCTACCTCAAAAAACTTCACCTAAAGACTCTTGTCATCCGCAGCCTTGAAGTGCTCTTTTCATATTTTCGCACACATCTACCATAATCCCATTGACCAACGTAAAATTTGAAACATCGGACTATGAATTCCTTACCATCAACTATGAAGTCTTCATTTGCTGTAGGAAAGTTTCTATTTTTACCATTGGAAATCTAATTGCCTTTTTCAATTCCATTATGCACATTTAACCCATGATTGACATAACAAACATTTAAACCTTGATATTTTGAAATTCGTGTTTTTATCTCTACGAATCTTCAAGATGCTAGCTTCACGTGACTTTCGATAAAAGTGTTGAGATTATGTTATCAAGTTGATCACATTCTTGAACTTCTATGATTTTTTTTTTTATCTAAATGTGTTTTTCAACAACCTCGACTTTCAACATGTTTTCTTTAGTTTTAACTTTTGATTTTGGTACTATTGATTTTCCATCGCTTGGAAGCATTGCAATTCTTTTCCCATCCTGTTGCGAACACACTTTACGTATTATCAGGTCTCGGTCATTTATATCATGTAATATGTTGCTTAGGTTATTAATACTTAATGTTTATGTTTAATAGCCTTGTGTGTAAAAGCAAATAAGGCTTACAAAGCCCACGATTCACAAGATAGGGAGGAAGGGAAGTATTGTCCTACTTCTTCCCTATAAATAGTACTCTTATGTTTCATTGTAACTTCTTGGTAATATTGATATCTATGTGAAACCTTTGTTCATTTATCTCTCATATCTTATTATCATCCAAACTCACATCTCTATCTCATTTCTACTTAATCGGTACTTGTGTATTCATAATATGGGAACCTAACAAGTGTTATCAATCGCTAGAAGAAGGTGGTGAAGCTTATTTGGTGTTTATTCGAGCTTACTTTAGAGTTTTCTATTGTTATTTTTCAAATTTTTGTCCAAAGATTGCAACTTTTGTGTTTGTTTCTTGTTTCTTCGATTTAAACGAGTCTTAAACCATTTTGTTTACCCTATGATTATTCTAAAGCCCCTCATATTTCCAATTCTTTTGTTCTTCAAAAAGAAAAACCTAAGTGATGCGTGAGAATTGCACCAGGCTTTACCTCTCGAGGGATCTCGAGAAGCTTACAACCCCCACCTGGCAGTGTACCTGATCGTTGTAGTATAGTATAGTGACAAGTACAGGGAGATTGATCGTTCAACTCAGGAATAATGTCGCTAGGATTAGAAAGCCTAAAAACTAAGTCTAGAGGTGAGGGATGATTCTTTTTGTATTTTTATATTTTATGGAAAGCAAGTAAAATCTCGGGTTTTGGAAGAGTAGGCGGAATTAGTTGCTAGTCAACTAACCCAATAACTAAGATGCAATCAAAATAAAATAACAGAAATGTAGATAAAACTAATTAAACTAGTGTGGTGTGAACAATAGATGGGAGAATTGTGTTTACATAGATTTCACTAATCCCTAAATATCTTTTACAGGTTAATTGTTTGTGACAGTTGCGTGGATGATGGGTTATATTCCTTAATACCAATTTTGGGGTGGCGTACGTACTTCCCCATCTCTATAAGCTCCTACTTCACTCCTATGTCGAGCCTGCAAGAAGCTCCTAACATGGGATCACTAGAATTCGCTCATGCATTAAATACAACCAAAAAAACCTAGTACGCATTGGTTCATGTTTCTTAAAACGTTCAAGCAAGTTACACAATGGAGATCTGCCAGTTTTCTTAAGCCTAACATCGAAATCATTCATCCATTACAACTATAAACAAGCAATCAACCTATAATCAACATCTAGGTTTCATTACATCTAAGCAAACACACAAAAGATCTAGCCTAGCATGTTAAAATCAAGACAAGCGTAAGATATATTCAAACAACACATAGACATATTGAATGAATTGAAAGGAAACTTATCTCAATAGAACATGAAGGGTTTCAAGGGGTGAAAACCCTTGAAAATACTATTACAAACGAGCTAGGGTTTTTTAAGTTCGGCCCTAAAATTCTCCTCCCAAGTTCAACACTTAATGAATGAAAATTAGAAAAGTATATATAGATTTCATGAGGTGACGTCGTCAAGAAGAAAGTTCTGACGCCGTCATCTCGCCGCCAATAAAATTCTCGGACTGCCTAGATCCGGATCTGACGCCGTCATGTGTATTGCTGCTCTGGGCCGTCACCACTTTTACTCTTGACGGCCTTGTTCTGACGCCGTCACATTTTCTCTGGGCCGTCATAAAATTGCTCTTGACGCCGTCAGGTACTGTTCCCAGCAAGGAAAATTAAGACTTTGCCGTTTTCTTCACTTTTATGCTCCAAAAACGTCCAAAATGCTTCCTTTTCCAGAATTCTCTCCCAAAGTACCTAAAATCACAAAAGGAACGATTTAGGGCAATAAGTGATCAAATAAATTCCAATTTCAGCTTAAATGACCCCCTAAAAATGGATCATTTTTCGCCTCATCACTAAGCAATCATGGTATGTGACGGAATCATATATCTCATCTTCAAATGTTGCTCCCGTTCAAACTGTGGCAAAAATAAATGGTCCTTTACCATCTTCTGGCGAAATTACACCATTACCTAAACGTTGTCTTGTACTTAAGTACTTTAACTCGTTTATGCAAGACATTGAAATTTTGGAAAATGCAATTGAACATAACTCAGAAATAAAAGTTGTCACTTTTCAATCTGCTTATGAAAGAAAAAGAGAGAAGTTTTCAAAATTTTTTTTGCCATTTGTTAAACATTTGCGTGTTTGTGCTACACGTTGGGAACAGTAAATCCAAAAAGAAGTCACATCCATGATAAACATTTTCAAGGCAAATAAAAATGCATTTTTGACTCAAAAGCAAAGAAACAAGGTTTTACAAAATGATGCTGATAGACTCTTGGAACAAGTTCTCAATGCTGATATTATTTATGTTATCAGGAATGCTCTTTACTAATCTGGCACTTCTATAATTGTTGATGAGCACACTGTTGACAATGATTTGTTAAAACATGAAATTGAGACATTAAAACAAGAAAATGAGATATTAAGAAAAAACAATGATGATGTGCAAAGTAAACTCTCAAATGAAATTTTGAAACTCAATCAAAAGCTTTAATGGTGTCAAACTCAAAGTCTTAATTTTCAATTGAAATTGCAGAATCAAAATGTTTCAAAGTCATGTCAAAACTACAATGACAATGAGTTTTGCAAAAATCAATGTTTCAAATATGAGAAAGAAATTGAGGAATTAAAAGTTGAAAATGCTTAAACAAAACCGTGATGACATTGCTCATTTTAATAGAAAACTTGGCTGAGGAAGAACCCAACTTTGCTTTATTTGCTGAAGAAAAGCCTAAAGTGCAAAACTTTGCACTCCTGGAATATGCTTCATCATCTTTTGGATCTGACTCTAAGGTATTCAATCATTCTGATATGTCTGTTTGTTCTTTTAAATCATGGTCTGACACTGTTAAAGAGCTCAAATCTAGGAACGAAAGTCTTCGACAAGAAGTTGAAAACCTAAAACTTGATAACTTAGGTTATAATGTAGGAATTAAAAATGTAGAAAGAAGACTTGAATATCTTAAACAGTGTGAGTTAGAGTGTGGATAGGATTAACAAACAGGATGTTGAATTTTTTGTTAAAAATAATGAATATAAAGTACTTAAGAAAAGTTTGGAAGAAGCAAAATAGGCAAGAGATGTAGCTCTTACAGAAAAATAAAAACATATAGTAAGAGTTGAAAAACAACAATTTGCTTCTGATTTGGTGAATAAATCAATTGAGAGTCACATGATGAGAAAAGGTAGTGGAATAGGCTATAATGAAGTTGCTCCCCCAGCTAAGATTACCTATGCACCACCAGGAAAAGAGTTGTCTGATGAGGCGAAAAATGATCCATTTTTAGGGGGTCATTTAAGCCAGAATTTGAATTTATTTGATCAAATATTACCCTAAATCATTCCTTTTGTGATTTTAGGTACTTTTGGAGTGAATTCTGGAAAATGAAGCATTTTGAACGTTTTTTTGAGCATAAAAGTGAAGAAAACGGCAAAGTCTTAATTTTCCTTGCTGGGAACAGTACCTGACGGCGTCAAGAGCATTTTGATGACGGCGTCAAGAGCAAAAGTGGTGACGGTCCAATAGAAATGTGACGGCGTCAAAGCATGGTCGTCAAGAGTAAAAGTGGTGACGGCCCAGAACAACATTACACATGACGGCGTCAGATCTGGATCTAGGCAGTCCAATAATATTATGGGCGGCGGGTTGACGGCGTCAGAAGTTTCTTCTTGATGTCGTCACCTTAGGAAATCTATATAAAGTCTTTGTAATTTTCATTCTAAGGGAGGAGAATTTTAGGGTCGACTTGAATAAACCCTAGCTCGTTTTAAACAGTATTTTCAAGGGTTTTCACCCCTTAAAACCTTTCATGTTTAGTTGAGATAAGTATCCTTTCAATTCATTCAATATTTCTATGTGTTGTTTGAATATATCTTACGCTTGTCTTGATTTTAACATGCTAGGCAAGATCTTTTGTGTGTTTGCTTAGATGTAATGTATCCTAGATGTTGATTATAGGTTGATTGCTTGTTTATATTTGTAATGGATGAATGATTTCGATGTTAGGCTTAAGAAAACTAGCAGACTTCCATTGTGTAACTTGCTTGAACGTCTTAAGAAACATGAACCAATGCATACTAGGTTTTTATGGTTGTATTTAATGCATGAGCGAATTTTAGTGATCCCATGTTAGGAGCTTCTTGCAGGCTTGACATAGGAGTGAAGTAGGAGCTTATAGAGATGGGGAAGTACGTACGCCACCCCACGATTGGTATTAAGGAATATAACCCGTCATCCACGCAACTGTAATAAACAATTAACCTGTAAAAGATATCTAGGGAGTAGTGAAATCTAAGTAAACACAATTCTCCCATTTATTGTTCACACCACTAGTTTAATTAGTTTTATTTATATTTTTGTTATTTTATTTTGATTGCATCTTAGTTATTGGGTTAGTTGACTAGCAACTAATTCCGCCCACTCTTCTAAAACCCGAGATTTTTCTTACTTTTATAAAAATATAAAAATAAAAAAAGAATCATCCCTCACCTCTAGACCTAGTTTTTAGGTTTTCTAATCCTAGCGACACTATTCCTGAGTTGAATGATCAATCCCCCGGTACTTGTCACTATACTATACTACAACGATCAGGTACACTGCCTGGTGGGGGTTGTAAGCTTCTCGAGATACCTCGAGAGGTAAAGCCTGGTGCAATTCCCACGCATCATTGTCTTTCAATAATGAGTTAGACATAAATAAACCTGTAGGTGAGACATGTAATAATGTTAATGAAACACCTAAGGTTAATGATAGGAAGTTTTCTGATGCTCCAATCATTGACGATTAGGAGTCAGATAGTGATGAGGAACAGGTAGATACATCACCAATTGTTAAAAGGGAAGAAATTCCCACAACAGTTGAACCTAAAATTGATCAGGTTAAGTTTGTGAGAGCTGAGTTAGGAAAGAATATCTCTAGGAGAATGGTGGATTATAATGAGATACCTAGAGATCAAATGAGAAGGCTTAATAAAAAGCCTAGGGGAAATCAGAGAAATTTCAATAACATAGTTTCCAATAAATTAGGTAATGAGTTTCAATTGAGAAAGAAGGCATGTTATAGCTGTGGTAGTTTTGAGCATCTAATGAATAACTGTGTTAACTACCAAAAAACCTGTTTGGAACCAACACACAAGGGTGAATCATCAAAATTTTTCAAAAAATACTTACCCTCATCCAAAAAGAAACATGGTTCCAAGGTCAGTATTAATGAGATCTGGTGCAACTAGATCAATTTTTCTGCTAAACCAAAAAGGTCTTTTCAAAGTAACACAGCTGTTTCTACTGCCAGTTCTATTGCTAGTGAAAAAGTGCATTCTACTGCTAGCACAAAAGTTTCTACTTCTGGGCCAAAAGTAATAACAAAAATACAGTTGTTGGAAACCATTTTTATGCTGTTAAGGCCTCAGCTTGCTGGAGTTGGAAACCAAAATTAAATGTTTTAAATCATATTTCCAAAGACAGCAGTGCATCAATATATTTAAAGATATTTGACTATGTTGATGCACAAGGCAGATCCAAGTCACTAATGGCTTGGGTCCCCATGAGAAACTAATTTCTCTACTTTTCATGTGCAGGGCAATCTACAAGAGGAGCTAAAAGAAATTGTTATTGTGGATAGTGGATGCTCTGGACATATGACAGGTGACGTGTCCCAACTTGAAGATTTTGAAGCTTTTGATGGTGGATATGTTGCTTTTGGGAATGATCCAAAAGGAGGAAAGATTATTGGAAGAGGTACATTAAGAACAGGAAATTTGGATTTTTAAAAGGTGTACCTTGTAGAAGGACTTAAGTTGAACCTCTTTAGTGTCTCACAAATGTGTGACAAGAAGAACTTTGTTCTCTTCACTGACACTGAATGTTATGATCATTTCTCCTGATTTTTATTTGCCAAATGAAAAGTTTGTGCTATTGAGAGTCCCTAGAACTGAAAATATGTATACAGTGATCATATAAAGAACATAGTTCCCAAAAGAGCTTTGACTTGTCTAATTGCAAAGGCCACTCTTGATGAATCCAAATTATGGCATAGAAGGCTTGGACATCTAAATTTCAAAACAATGAATAAATTGGTAAAGGGGAACCTTGTAAGAGGTTTACCTACAAAAGTTTTTGAAAACATTGAAACATGTGTTGCCTGTCAAAAGGCTAAACAACACAGAGTTTCTTTTAAGTCCAAAACAGTGAACTCAATTACTCAGCCTTTACATTTGCTTCATATGGACTTATTTGGACCCGTTTTTGTGAATAGTTTGAATAAGAAATTTATTGCCTAGTTGTCACGGATGACTTTAGTAGATTTACTTGGGTATTCTTTCTAGCTTCTAAGGATGAAACTCCAAAGATTCTTAAGGAATTCATAACTAGAGTAGAAAATCTAATAAATCAAAAGGTTAAAATAATTAGATGTGACAATGGAACCGAGTTTAAGAATAATGTGATGAATCAGTTTTGTGTTCGCAAAAGACAGTATAGTGTTGCTAGAACTCCTCAACAAAATGGTGCAGCTGAGCGGAGAAATAGGACATTGATTGAGGTTGTCAGGATAATGTTGTCAGATTCTAAGTTACCTATACCTGTTTGGGCTGAAGCAGTGAACACTGCATGTTTTTTATGAAATAGGAGTAAGGTAGTTAAGCCTCAAACAAGACCCCTTATGAGTTATTTCACGGTAGGAAACCTATGATAGATTTCTTTAAACCATTTGGGTGTCCTATTACTATCTTGAATACCAAGGACCAGCTAGGCATGTTTGATGAAATGGTTGATGAAGGATATTTTGTTGGTTACTCTATAAACAGTATAGCCTTTAGAGTTTACAATAAGAGGACCAAGCATGTAGAGGAGAATTTGCACATTAAGTTTAGTGAGAATTCATCTAATGGGGCAGGGAAAGGACCATAATGGCTTTTTAATATTGATATACTAACCAAAACTATGAATTATGAGCTAGTGATTGCAGGTACAGACACTAACAATCTTGCAGGTACAAAAGCTAATGATACTGCAGATACAAATGCTAAAGTGTCCACACCTCAAGAAGAATTTGTTTTGGTTGAAAAGTTGAAGATTGGTCCAACCATTATTCCTATTCAGAAGATTCAGAATTCACAAGGGATGATGTTGCTCATGATGTGCCCAAAGGAGATAAAGAAGGTGATGATATACCTTTTGATGCTGAGAAGGTGGCTAATGAAGGACCACAAGTTGCTGAAGAAGTGCAAAATAAAGAATCTATCCTTAATGATGATAGTAGTATTTTCACTAGCGGCAGAATCTCTAATTCTACTTCTACACAAGAGGATTCTACTGCTAGGACAAATCATTCAATTGCTACATCAGAAGATTCCACTACTATACCAAAAGTTTCTACTTCTTCACCAAAGTTTCCTTTTGTTGACAAACAGGGTAGATCTTTTGCTGATCCAAACTACCCTGATGACCCAAACATGCCTCTTTTGGAACATATTTATTATGACACAGATGATCAGGCTCTTGATTGTACACTTTTTGGAGCAGAGGCTGATATTAACAACATGGAACTCAATATTCCTGTCAGTCCTACACCAACTACAAGAGTTCATAAGAATCACCCAAAAGATCAAATTCTTGGTGATCCATCCTCATCCATTTTAACAAGGAAGATGGCTAAAGAGCAAAAAGATCAAGCTCAACAAGGTTTCTTTGCAAGATCTCTTATTCAAAGAAACAGTCATAAAGATCTTCAAAATTGCTTGTTTGCCTGTTTTCTCTCACAAGTAGAACCCAAGAATGCTCATAAAGCATTACAAGATCCAAGCTGGGTGGAAGCAATGCAAGATGAGCTTCTACAATTTAGACTACAAGAAGTATTGACTTTGGTTGATTTGCCAAATGGAAAAAGGGCTATTGGAACTAAATGGGTTTTTAGATGCAAAAGAGATGAAAGAGGCATTGTGATCATAAACAAAGCAAGATTAGTTGCACAAGGATACTCACAACAAGAGGGCATTGACTATGATGAAGTATTTGCACATGTGGCAAGGATTGAGGCCATTATACTTTTCTTGGCTTATGCTTCATATAAAGATTTTGTGGTATATCAAATGGATGTTAAAAGTGCTTTTCTGTATGGGACAATCAATGAAGAAGTATACGTGTTCAACCACCTGGTTTTGAAGATCCTGACTTTTCTGATAAAGTTTTCAAGGTGAAAAGAGCAATGTATGGTTTACATCAAGCTCCTAGAGCTTGGTATGACACATTGTCAACATACTTGTTGGAGTCTGGATTTAGTAGGGGCAAGATTGACAAGACTCTATTTCTTAAAAGGAACAAGGATGATATTCCGCTAGTTCAGATTTATGTTGATGACATCATCTTTGGTTCTACAAACAAAGCTATGTGTATAGAATTTGAGAAACTTATGAAGGATAAGTTTGCTATTAGTTCTATGGGGGAACTTACCTTCTTCTTAGGCTTATAGGTTAGACAAAAGGAAGATGACATATTTATCAGTCAAGATAAGTATGTTAATAATATTTTGAAGAAGTTTCGATTTGAAGATGCAAAGCCTGCTAAGACAACTATGGAGACCTACAAACCATTGCTTAAAGAAGAATATGGTAAAGAGGTGGATGTTCATTTGTACAGGTCAATGATTGGTTCATTGATGTATCTTACAACTTCACGACCGGATATTATGTTTGCTGTATGTACTTGTGCAAGATATCAAGTGAATCCCAAAGAACCACATCTCAATGCAGTGAAAAGGATTTTTAGATATCTAAGGCATCAACCCAATTTGGGCCTTTGGTATCTTAAGGATTCATCTTTTGATTTGCAAGCATATTCAGATAGTGACTATGCTGAGGCTAGCTTGGATAGGAAATCCACAACAGGAGGTTTTCAATTTCTTGGAAGCAGGTTGGTGTCATGGCAGTGCAAGAAACAAACAGTGGTGGCAAATTCTATAACTGAAGTTGAGTATGTGGCTGCTTTAAGTTGCTGTGGTCAAGTGCTTTGGATGAAAAATCAATTGATGGACTATGGGTACAATTTTATGAACACCAAAATTTATATTGATAATAACAGCACACTATGCATAATTAAAAATACTGTTTTTCATTCTAAAACAAAGCATATTGAGATAAGACATTATTTTATAAGAGATTGCTATGAAAAGAAGTTGATTCAAATTGTTAAAATCCATACTGATATACTCACAAAACATTTTGATGTGGGGAGGTTTCTATTTTTAATTGCAAGTATTGGGATGATCAATCTCTAAAAACCTTATCTCTTTGTGTTTTCGTAAAGTTTTGTAAAGTATTTGTGCTGTTATTAGTCATACAAGTTATTTTTGTTGCCATTTATGGATTCTGTTGCTAGTTATAACTAGAGTTGCTTGATTATACTGCTATTTACATTTTCAACTACTAGTTATAACTATGTGTTGTGATAAGTGTGAATTGGTATTTTGTGTATTTTTGTGGTTCTGAACTAATCTTTTGCAGGATAAGTACTTTGTGAACAAATTGGTGATGCAAAGATGGTGTTTGGAATAAGGTTGCAGACATTCAGCTGCTTGGCAAATGTATTCTGCTGCTAGGCAAAAGATTCTACTGCTAGGTTCTGCTGCTAAATTCAAACTATAGGGACGGTTATGTAACTTCTTCCAAAGGGTTTAAAAACCTAATTGGTTTTTCCAATTAGTCTTACGCGCTCAGAATTGAAGTTTAATCAAACCCTCATGCACAATTATCCTCAAAATAAAAAAACCCCAATTTCACAAACCCTAATTCATGGATCTCACACGAACATGGGCTGAAAGTCACAACATGATCGTGCTTCTGGATGCGACATTGGTTCCTGAAGGATTCATAGAAATGGTACATTTTCTTAATACTACTTCTATTAGGTTTGCATTAACTATGAACCCTACTATATTTCAATCCTTCGTTAAACAGTTTTGGCTTACTGCTAAAGTCAAAACTATTCATGGGGATTCACATATTAAGGCCAATGTTGACGGCCAGAAGGTGCTTGTCTTTGAGTCATCCATAAGAGAAACACTTCTCTTTGCTGATGATGAAGAAATAAAGTGTCTTTCATCTGTTGACATTTTTAAAGGGCTAAAAGATTTAGGATATAAGAAGCAAAATAATGGTTTAAAATTTCAAAAAGGTCTTCTCTGTTTTCATTAGAAATTTTTGAACCATACTCTTCTACATTGTTTAAGCCCTAAAACTTCTGGTTGGAATGAGTTTAGTATTGTCATAGCATCTGCTATGATATGTCTAAGCAAAAGAGAACCTTTTAATTTTTCAAACTTAATATTAGACGGTATGATAAAAAGCATCAAAGAGTCTGACACCTATTTGCTTTATCCTAGATTTGTGCAACTCTTTGTCGAAAATCAAATTTCCAATACCAAAACTCATAGAGGATTTTATGTGGCACCCAAACTTGTGCCTAAAGATGGAAAAGTTTTTTCTGGTACAGTTACACCTATTACACCATATATGGTGCAACTTGTGGAAAGCTTAAATCAGGGTGAAGGATCAGGAACTCCCACTGATTCCCATCACACACCCACTTTTGATGTAGAAAATCCTGTTTTCGATGGAACATCCAAACAAATGAAAAGACCTATAAACATAGGAAAGCCAAAAAGAACACTGAGCTACCTCAGGCTAGTGTTAGTATGGATGTACCAGATGAAGCTGTCCTAGGTGATGGAGAGGACATGAGGGGAGGGGCTATCCCTACTGTTTCTAGCTTAGACGCAGAACAGGACATGGATAACATAACTAAGACCCAAACTTGGCAACATCTAATATGGATGGTTCTATTGAACCTGAAGCAGGTGATGGTAACCCTAGCCAAATGGCTAATACAGGGGGCTCAGATGATCAAACTAGGTTTGATGTTGGGTTTGCATCCATTGATTCACCTCTCGGGTCAGGTAACACAGACCAAAGTGATGAGGATAGACATGACTCTGAGGAATTGATGGATGATACAAATGTACAAAATGACATTGCCGGTGATTAACCTCTCAGACCAGGTTACACAGGTCGAAGTGATGAGGCTAGCATGAAACAAATTTCTGAATTGATGGACAGGTGTACCAATTTGGAAACTCGATGCAACAAGTTGGAAACTCAAGTTCTTGATCTTACACAATTATCCGCTTCTCAAGCCAAAGAAATCAACAACTTAAAGAAGTACGTCAAAGATTTGAAGGGCCAAAGAGATATTGAAGAAGGTTGGCACAACACAGGTAGTGAGTTCCTCTGAGGATGCTCCCAAACAGGGGAGGAATGATGATGAAATATTGGGTTCAGGGAAGGTCAAGGAAATAATGAAAGTGCTGCTGCTGAAAGAGATGGTATGGAGGTTGAAAGTCCTGAAAAGGACAATGTGGATGGATTTATGGTTGCTGATAGGCAAGGACATGAAGTTGTTTTGAAAGAATTGGCTAAAACTCAGGAGAATGTATCGGAGAAGCTCAAGACTTTGGAGCATATACAACTTGTAAAGGCTACTGAGTTGATGAGTGGAGCTATAAGGGGATTAAGTGATTCTGCTGCTCAGGTAGAGGATTCTATTGCTGAAGTTTCAAATGTGCAAGAAAAAGTAGATTCTGCTGCTAGTGCAAAAGATTTTGCTGTTGGTTCAAAACTTATGGATGATGATGTTTCTATAGCTGAAGTAATGATGCTGCTAAGCAAGAAAGCATCAGCAGCACAATCAGAATCACAAACTTAATCATCACAACAACCACTACCACCACAACCACAACAACCACCACCATCATCTACTACAACACCACCTGTTAAAGGTGTAGTGATTAGAGAACCTGCTCTAACAGTCAAGTCAAGCTCCCTTTCTCACAGCTACAAAGGCAAAAGGAAAGGCAAGAGTATTATGGTAGAAGAACCTGAAGAAGATCCTTTGAAGGATTTACCATTTCCCTTTTGGCCTAAAGAGAAATAGTTGAAGTTTAATGTAGAAGCTGCTATGAAATACCAAGAAGCTGAATATCAGGCAGAAAGAGAGCTTCAAGAAAAAGAAAGACTTCAAGCTGAAAAGGATGCTATGGCTGTAAAAGATTATGAAGAGTGGGAAGCTGAGAGGATAAGAATGAATGCTGAAGTTGAACTCTCAAAGCTAGTCAAAATTGAAGAACAAGAAATGCCTGAGTTTGAAATAGGTATTTGGCTAAGAGAGTTCACATCTAAGAAACAAAAAGAAGCTGCTTCTGCTAGAAAGAAAAGAAAAATTCTCTGAGATCCAACACCTATTCAAAGGAGAAAAGAGTGTGAGCAATATCTAAAAAATATGAAGGGTTGGAAGCTAGTGCAATTGAAGAACAAATTTGATGTAGAAGTCTTCATACTGTATCAACAAGCTAAGAGAGAGATAGACTCCTTCATAGCTATTGGATCAAAAGAAGATGATGAACAAATTGCTGATCTGAAAAGAAAGAAGGTTGAACCTGACAAAGGGATTGAAGCATAGCAAGAAGCAGTGAAAGAGAAAGAGACTAAAATCGTTGAAGAGCCTAAAGAAGTAGAGATAGAGAAAGTTGCAGAGAATGTGACTTCTCATAGTCAAAGTGTTAAGTGAAAAGGTGTTAAACATAAGACCTTTGCTTGGAAGAAGAGAAAGGTAGAAGTTCAAAGCAGTGATGAATCTAAGGATGAAGAGGAGAAAGAAAAGGATTATGAGATGATCTCACAAGCTGAGCAAGAGAGGTTGATGGCTCTTACAACATGGTCTAAGCATGAAGAACCAGGAATCATCAAAGCAACTCCTTTAGCAGCTAAACATCCAATCATCTCATATACATTTTGTTATAAATTGTTTTAGCTCGAGGTTTGTTAGACCTCATCTAGGGATTACACAATAATAATGAATGAACATGATACGCAGCGGAATAAACAAAACAATCATTATTATTGCTACAAGGTTTCTTCGTCATCATCTCTACTCTAACATACACAAAAGCCCCAATGCTACGTGATCAAGTGTAGCACGGTTACACTCTAACAACGATCTAAGATCGTTGAGGCTTAACACTAATCACCCTAGACGTTTCCCATAAAACGTCTCTACACACACACACCTTTCTAGGTTTACATTGTGACACGCATAAATAAAACCTATTCCCTGTATTCTCTTTATATAATAGAGAACTAGGGTTACAAAATACTACGAATGACTATATTGAAATAACTTCTTTGTAAAGCAAGTCCCTTGTCTTTTGCATTCTTCACTTTGTCATCATAAGTACTTCATCATTCATATTTTGTCAATATCAACTCAAGTATAAATCCCAATACATTTAGAGTTAGAGATGGAAGTCAAGGATATGGGGAATTCATGAGATAAAATCATGTAGATCAAGGTTTTACTGGACTTTTACTGATGTTCTTCAACATGGACATAGATGATGTGATTGTTGTTTGGGGATTATACAAATAGAAATATGGAGATAACTACCTGATGATATTATTGATTAGAATAATACTTTTGAAAAAGTAGTTTATCATAATTTAAGGATTATGTTTGAACCTCAGCATACTGATCGTGAATGGAATGAAATGAGATTCAACAAGGCACACAAATGGTTTTTATATCAATCTTGTGGAGTACATGAGTTAGTTGTTGGTGGAGTTACAGTGTACTTGTTGGTAGAAAAAGACTATCCTGGTTTGAATAAGAACAGGGAGATAATTGCTAAAATTGCCAAGCCTGGATTTATAAAACTTAAAAGACATTTCATGTCAGATCATCAAGCTTACAAGTTGCTGCAGAAGCATGAAAAGATTCTCGATCCAAGCTTAAGAATAAGATTTCAAAAGAAGTAAGTGTTTGGAAGCATCCTCTTGGTGATTATCGAAGCTTTAAAGAAACTTAAATATTTGGAAGCAAATATTAAGTTTAGTGGAGGATTGTTGGGTTTGGAGATTCTGCTGCCTTATAAATATTCTAAGTATAATTCTGCTGCTAGTATAAATGATCCTACTGCTAATGAAATCATTCTACTACTGACATTCTGTTGCTGGTGTATTATATTCTACTGCTTATAAGATATGTATTAGAGTCGGTCAGATAAATATAGAAAAGATATTATCTTGTATAGAAAGCTATTGTAAACCGACTAGGACTCCTTAGTCTATAAAAGGAGGTTCCTAGGGTTAGAATAGATACGTATTATTGTTAGAGTCGATTCACTTCAAGGTTGTAAACCCTAGCATTGTTGAGTGCTCATATATTATCAACATATTGAAGTGTTGATTGTTTACATCGTTCTTCTTAAGTTAAACATAATATTTCGCATTCTTGTTTAAGTTACAACAAAATCTAATTCAACTTCTATTAGATTGTTTGCTCAACTGGGATCAACAATAACAATGATAATAACATGATACATAGCGGAATTAAAACAATCAAATTATTATTTGATCAGAATAATAATGTGTTACCTAACTGTAACATGGATCTAAGACACCTCACACCTTGAAGGATACGAACAACTCTAACCCTAGACATTTATAACCTACGTCTAGGTTAAACACACACACCTTTAATGACTACATAATGGAAGATACATAAAAACATATTCCCTGTATTCTATTTATATAATACAGAATTAGGGTTACAAGAATACTACGAAGGACTAAAATATAAGTCTTCTTTTGCAAGCAAGACCTTCTTGTTTAATTCTTCTTTAATTGAAGAATTCTTCTTTTGTAACTTTAGGTCCTTCATGTTTTATTCTTTCTTGTTTTGTATCATCAAATCTAATAGACCCAACAAATAGTGTCTTGAAAATACCAAAAAGAGTTGTAGTTAGTTTAAGTTGAGTCGAGTCTTGGTTTAGCAACGCCTTATTGTATATGTAATTAACTAAGACAATTGACTTGCCACCAGTAAAATATCCCTTTATCCAACCAACCGTGTTTTTCCTTTCCCCTACATCTAACATTATAACCCTTTAAAGACCTCTTTGATAGTTTATCCTAGGTGCTTACGCTAAAGTGGTGGAGGTTTTGATCCTTTCCCAAGCCTATGGTAACCTATTTACTATGACAGGTAGTGAGAGATATTTTTCCATTTCCATTTGTGATATATAAACTTATAACACCCGTGAGATGAGAGTATCCAAACACTTATTGTGAGGTGCTAGTGTATAATTTCCATGCTTGTTTTGACTAAGGTAGAATGATCATTTGTTGTAATTACTTTTATATTAATGTTAAATGACACCTAACTTGTATTTTGATTCGTATAAACGCTCATTTGCTTGACGACAAGCAAGTCCAAAGTGTAAGGGTATTTGACAAGCATTTATTTGATACGTTTTTAGATGGTCATTTAAGCCCTGAATCATAAATATATGGTCAAATATTACCTCAAAACGCTTCTTTTCTCATTTTAGGTACTTGGGACAAGAATTATGGAAAATGGAACATTTTGGAAGTTTTTGGGAATCAAAAGTGAAGAAAACGACACAATCAAGATACTAAGCTGGAAAATACACCTGACGATGTCACGCTTTACAAGGTCGCATCGTCACTTGAAGATTCAAGAGGTGGAAACAATTGCAACTGACACTCCATAAAACTTTTGGTGGAATTACACGTGACGGCGTCACGTGTAAATGGAAGTAGGACGGCTGGTATTAATGATACAAGAGACGGCCTAGAGGAAATTACGAGTGATGACGTCAAGCAACTGGATTAGGCATCACGAAACCCTAGTGACGGCGAGATAATGGCGTCAGGACCTATAACCTGATGTCGTCACCTTAGTATCTCTATATATAGTTTTGAATTTTTTTCATTCATAAGTGTGGAACTTTAGAGCATAACTTGGGAGAAAAACCCTAGTCCAAAATTTACAGCATTTTTTTAGGGTTTCAAACCCTCTTTTCTTCCATGTTCAGTTAAAGATAAGTTCTTCCTTTAATTATTCAATATGTCTATGCATTGTTTGTCTTTTCTTTACATTAACATGTTAGCTTAGATTTCGTAGTGTTTGCTTAGATCTAATGAAACCTAGTTATTATTTATTGATTGTTGATTTGTTATTGATTGTTTGGTTGATTGACTCATGTTAGGCTTAAGAAAACTGGCTAATCTCCTATATTGTAACAAGCTTGAATGTCTTAAGAAACGTAATCGGATGTGTAATACGGTTTTATTGATTCTATTTAATGCGTGAGTAGATGTTGATGATTCTATGATAGCATACTAAACGTGTTGTCATAAGAAGAACATATACTCATAGAGTTGGGGAAGGATGTACACGCCCCCACGACCGGTATTAAGGAATACAATCCTTCAACTAAACAATTGTGACAACTCAATAAATCAAAAAGAGATAACTAATGAATAGTGAAATCTAAGTAAACGCATTTGTCTCTTATAAGAAGTTCACCATATTTACTTTTCTTGTCATTTATTTTATTGTTTTTAGTTTAATTAGTAATTTTTGGTTAGTTGACTAGCAACTAATTCCGCCCACTCTTTCAATACCCGAGATTTTACTGATTTACATAAAATATAAAAAAATAAAAAAAGAATCATCCCTTACCTTTAGACCTAGTTGGCCTACACTTCCATCCTAATGACACTATTCCCCTAGAGAATGATCAATCCCTCATACAAACCATTTACTACACTACAGCGGTCAGGTACATTGCCTGATGGATTGCAAAATATCGCCCTTGTTCTTCTTGATGAAAAGAGTTTGATTAATCTTGCCTCTATGAAACCCATTATTCAATAAGTAAGAGCAAGAGTTTCATACCAAGCTTTTGGAGCTTGATGCAAGCCATAGAGAGCTTTCACCACCTTGTAAACCTTATCTGGATTATCTGGATCACTGAAACCTGGAGGTTGAGAGACATACACCTCCTCTTCAATCTGCCCATAAAGAAAGGCACACTTTACGTCCATTTGGTAAACTGTAAAGTCCATGAAAGAAGCACAAGCTAGAAAATGCCTGATTGCCTCAATCCTTGCAACTGGTGCAAAAACCTCTTCATAATCAATTCCTTCTTCCTATGTATAACCCTAAGCTACAAGGCTAGACTTGTTTCTTATCACAATTCCTCTTAATTCCTTCTTATTTATGAACACTCACTTTGTACCAATCACCCTCTTGCCCCTAGGTAACTCAACAACCACCCAAACCCTCTGAATATAGAATTGAAACAACTCTTCTTTCATTGCTTCCACTCAGGTTGAGTCTTCTAAGGCCTTGAGGACATTCTTTGGTTCAATTTGAGACATAAAGCATTCAAACAAACATTCATTCTTTTCTTCATGGTCTTTGGAGTCATAAACTTCACTAATAAAGCCATGATGATCTTGTTCTTGTAACTGCCTTCTTGTTCTCACAGGTGTATTGACATTGCCAATGACATTATCAAGTGGATGATCCTTGTTGATTCTTACATTAGGAATTTGAGGAACTTCATATGTGATAGGCATATTGTGCAGACCTCCTCCAAAGACATCAAAAGGATTACTCTGGGAGTAGAAGTAACCGTTGGATCTTGAGAGGTCACATTGATCCATCAGTACAAACATTTGCATCAGCAGTACTAACTTTGTTTGTACTGCTTTCAGGAATATCCTTATTCTTAGTATTCACATCATCTGCATTTTTCTCAGCAGCATCACCCTCTTTTGTTGCTTCAGTATAGGGTTGTGAATCACCATTCTTTGAAGTATGATCAGCTATCCAAACATGCATAAGAACATGATCTTGATCTACATCATTCTCCATGCTTGATCCATCTGCATCAACATATTCTTCTAACCCTGCAAAATCATTAGTATTTGTACCTGCAGCAACTGGTACATAATTCATAGAATAGGTAAAAGAATCCATATCAAACATCCAGCTTGGACCTGTACCTGCAACATTAGTTTTATTCTCCAAAAACTTTACATGCAGTGTGGAAAACTAGAAGGGGGGGGGTGGTTGAATAGTTTTACGTCCGTTTTAAAATTTATAAAAACAAGTTTGTTTTAAAAACTTTGATTCTAGTTTATGTGATCTCAATGCTTGCACTATATGAACAATTATATAGTAACTAACTAACTGAGCTAATATTGTATAAGTAAATAAGTAAGCAATGAAAAGAGTTGGAAAGATCAAACCACAACACAAGGATTTATAGTGGTTCGGCTACAAGGTCACCTTCCTTGTTCCTACTCCACTCCCCGAGTCACCTACTCGAGAGTTTTCTTCACTATGTCAACAAACTCCTTTATGGCGGAGAAAACCTTACACACCAATGTACACTCCACAACTTCGTCACACCTTAATCACAACTTCTACACAACTTCTTCACACCAATCTACTTCACACCTATCTTCTTTACACCTATTTTCTTCACACCAATCTTCTTCACACCAATCTACTTCACAACTAATCTACTTCACAACTACACTACTTCACTACTAAACAACTTCTTCTCCCTACACAACTTCTATTTCTTCTAAACTACTTATTACAAAAACAAAACAACTTCATAAATAATATACACAATATACACAACTACTCTTCAATACTTCTTGAACTTAGTTGTAGAAGGAGTATTCTTCTTTTACACTTAGGATGAGAAGGGATTGAATCACTTGAAACAACGATTAGTATTCTAATGATCAAAGGGTTTTGGAAGATGTTTAGAGAGCTTTAGATCTGAATTTTTTTTGTGCAAAAGGTGGGGAAAAATTCCAGATTTAAGGTGGTATTTATAGGAGAAAATTTCTGACAGATTCTGACACAGGAGCCTGGCCGGTCCCCTTAAATCATGGCCGGTCCCCTTAATTTTAACGGGACCGCCACTTATAATTAAGGGGGCCGCCCATTGTAACGGCCAGAAAGTCTGTCTTTTAGTGGGAAAAGTTTATTTGATGAAAAACTAACTGATTTTGGTTAAAAATTTGAATTCATATATTTAGTATGATTAAAACATTTTTCTTTATTACCAAACTTGTTTTTAAAAAATATATAATATGTTTATATAATTAAATAAACTTTGTAATAATTAATTAAATACCCCTTTGATCATTAGATGTATTAAGCACTTGTTTATTCATACTTTAGTGATTAAATTTGATAAATTGATATAAACTAGCTTAGTACTTGTTTACGTAGTAATCTTACGTTTGATGATTTTACATTTTGTGATCGTCAAAACATAGAGATATCGAAAAATATAAATAACGTTTTTATGCATTATTTATGTCAACAATCTCCCCCTTTTGATGATTACAAAATCTAAACTCATTAAGCGAAAATTAGTATATATACAAGTATTATTGTGAGTTTATAGCAATTCTCCCCCTTTTTGTTAGCATCAAAAAGGTTATCCCGATTTTAATGGAGCTCCCCCTTGATGTATACTCCCCCTCGTTTTGAGGTCAAAGAGAAATCGAGATATGGAATTCTTGCAAAAAATATTTAGTGGACAAGCAACATATATATATATATATATATATATATATATATATATATATATATATATATATATATATATATATATATATATATATATATATATATATATATATATATATATATATATATATATATATATATATATAGCATGCAAGAATAGAAACTAAACATAACCAGAATCATTTATAGAATTAAAAAGGTTACAACATCAACAGGTAGTGCAAATAAGAAAAGCCTTGAAGGCTTACAATCATAAATAAAATAAACCAAAGCTCTAACATGAAAGTCCTCTCTAGAGCTTGCCATCCAAAATGGTTTAAGACAATTTTATTTGCAAATTACCAAGCATGTTTAATTGGGTGGAATTGATGGTGAACATTGAGATGGTGATGATGGAGGAGTGTTTGTTGTTGGTGGTGGTGGAGTTGTAGTAATGGTGGTTGGTAGTTTATGCAACAAGTTTTCAATGTGTGAAAACATGTATTGTATCTCATCTCTTAGTCTGAACACAATTGTTCGGTTGTAGATGCAACAAAGGCAAGTGTCACCATGAGCTTCAAGTAAGCTCCATGGGACGGGGTTATAGGTTGGTGGATTGATAGGGGATGATGAGAAGTGTGCATCAAGAGGTGTTAATGGTGGTAATGAGAGGGTTAGTGCAAGATTTGTGTTTTCATTGGTAGGTTGTGATGGTTGAATTATTGGTGGAGGAGACAAGTGGGTGTTTATGTAGTCATTTATAGATGAAGTGGATGGTATGGAAGAAGTAGAGGTTCCATTTGTTGATGGTGTTTTGGAAGGTGCATTTGGTGCACTAGGAGATGAGCATTGAGGTGGTAGTGATGGGGTGGTGTTGTCTTCATTTGTGAGGTCAATGAATAGTTGGCATTGTTTGAATGGGTGGTTCTTGGTGATGACATGATAAAAGGATGAGGTTTGATGAAGGTTGAGGATGATGGAATGTGAATTAAACATGCATGGGGATTATATAGTATGAAAACATGTTTAGAAATAGAATTATTTTGAAATTGTATTGTTAGATTCCAAAATCAGTTTAGTTTTTAAGGGAAATGGTAGCTGGGACAAGCAAAAGAGGTCACAAGTTGCAAAAAGAAAACAGTGTAAAAACTGTTCCAGATGGCCGGTCCCCTTAAATGGAGGCCGGTCCCCTTAAATTTAAGGGGGGCGCCCCTTATGAATTAAGGGGGCCGCCCATCTGACGACCCATAACTCAAAATTTTTAAAATTTTTCTGGAAAAACGTTATATACTGTTTTGTTTTTGCAGCAAGCTCTATTTGGGGATTTCACATTTGTTTTGGTCTATTAGAAAGCATACATGTTATACATATATATATATATATATATATATATATATATATATATATATATATATATATATATATATATATATATATATATATACACACACACATAAGCTAAGCATGCAAGCAAATATATGGATTAAGTGATAAAACATGCAATCATAAGCATATATTGAACATAATTAAGCAAGTTATCAACCTAGTCAAGTATCCAAAAAATTATCCAGAAGAAATACAAGTACTTCCAAATATAATTCGGACAAATAGCACAAAAAAAATCCACGATCAAGAGACATAAAAATAAATATTGTTCAACAAACATAAGCTAAACACATCATCTCCTTTTCTTCCCGAAGATACCCTTCAACGTGTTGGGAATTATACTAACAGTTACCACGGCTAAGAGAAGAAGTTACAACTGCAGAAGATTGTACTTGCAGTGGAAACTCATTACCACTGCAAGAACATATATTACCACTGCTTATTAGATAACTGTTAGGAAACGTGTTACAGATAAATATAGAATAGATCTTGTGTATATCTTATTCTATTAGCTTTATACTTATCTTGTAGAAGAGGACTCCTTGTGCTATAAAAGGAGATCCTAGGTTAAAGGTTTGATATACGTTTCTAAAGCTTCAAGGTGTAACCCTAGTGATATCAAGATCACTCGTATTATTATCATTAATAATATTGGAGCTAATAGTTTGTTTACATTCATTGTTCTTATTCATATACAACTGTCTTACTCACAATCAAACTTCTAAGTGTTACTAAGTAGATTCCGCATACTTAGTGATATAACTCAAAGTATCAATCTAACACAAGTTCAAGGTGTTTAGATCCATCAAGTGGTATCAGAGCCATGGGGCTCGTGATCGTGGGATTAAACAAGGTTTGATTTGTCGAAAATTGAAGAAAATTCGTAACTGGTTCGTATCTTCCAAACTCACTGTAGAGCAGTTTTCAAACATTGATATCTCCTTCGTTAACCGTTGGATCGGGCTGAAATTTTTATCAGAGGTTCTCTACATGTCAAAGAAGAGTTCCACCGGAGGGATCTTCAATCAGAGCTTCCAATAAAAAGATAAAAATTCTTGAAAACTGAAATTTTTATTATTGTCGAAATCTGCTGCTGAGAAAGGTATAATTTTTCAAATTTTTAGGGTTTTATTGATCTCAACTTCTTTGAATTCATTGTTACTTGAATTTAATCCATTCTGGAAATTGGATATATGTTGTTGGTGTCTAATATTCATGAAAGAAAGCGGCTATGGATGTGTATGATCGATTTTTAATGATATTGGGTTTTTAGCGACACTTTTAAAGTGTTGTCTTTATACTTGATGATCGATTATATTTATGGTTCTACTAGCTTTGGTGAGTTGATTCTTGGATCAATGATGAACCCTAGTAGGACTAATAATGAATGCTACAATGTGTTTGTTGCTGCTGCTTGGATCTCGATTAGGGTTCATATAAACCCTAATTTCATTAAGTCACAAGAAGAAAGTGACTTGTGTTTATAGTTTGTTCATGTGATTCGTGGTCAGAATAGTCCAATGGACAAAGGCATGTGCAAAAGGTCTGCTACTATGCTTGATATAGTGTTCGTTTTATGCTTTTGAGATACGCTTCCTGGTTATTGTTTGTGCATAGTGGTACTGGAACAAGTGTGGTTACTGATGATTGGGGAACGTGGTCTACTGGTTCATTGATTTAATCTCTTCACAGACCTTATAATGTTAATAATATACGCATTAGTGGAAGCTACAAGCAGGTCGTGATTTCATGGTTTCCACTGCTGCACTACACGTTACCACTGCTCTTTATATTTTTCCCACTGCTAGCTTTACGTTACCATTGTTACACTTTTTCGTTTCCACTGCTTCTTAAAAGTTTCCATTGCAGCTTCGATGGTTACCACTGCAAATGTTAAATAGTTTCCACTGCTGCGATACTTGTTCCCACTGCTACTTAAATGTTTCCACTGCCAAGCTTATAACAAATTGCTTGGACTTGGCTCGCTTTTTTGATTTGACATCCGTTTCATTCAAATTTTAAAGTTGATGGTTATGGTTTCTTTCATGCATGAAGAGATGCATGGGACGATGTATATATGTATTTAATGAAACGATGTGGGAACAGGATGCTATCATGGTCACTGGCTGAAATCCTAATCGCATGGAATTGTGACCTCGTACTTCAATGGTTATGGGCCAAGGCATTATTAAACTCATGGAATATTTAAATCTTGTACTACAAAAGATCATGGGTCAGTGTTTGATATTTTATGAGGTGCATGGGATTCCTTATTGATCGATTTAAAGAACAACCTAGTACATGATTATTAAATTGGTTTGTGGAGATACTGGATGACACACACAGAAGGTTGTTGGTTGATACACACACAGGAGTTATGATTTTTGGATTGGATTTTTGGTTCTTAAAAGATTTATGGCTCGTTCTTATTTGTTCTAATTGATTACGAAGAAAGGTTTTTATCACCTATTTGACGATGAAGTGGAGTTTCACAGGTTTGTGTTTTATCATACCTTTCCAGTGTGGGGTAACTTGTTCGTGCGTTTAGGTGACTACGAATTGACAAACACTTGAAGGAGTTATGTTATTGTGCTCAGTGTTTATTGTCAAGAGATTGCGATCTCCCTATACGTTAAGTATACGTTCGAAGTCAATTTTAGTACAAGATATAAGGCACAAGTTTGGGTGATTCTACTTCAGCATCAAGTTGGTTATACTTAGTTTTCTTCAACAGTGATCATTACATAGAGTCTACATTCAAGCAATGGTTAACATATGGGTTTCAGGGGAAGCTTATTGTTTAAATGATTAACCATTTATGTGCTACATCAAGGTGAAGGTTTTCATGATTATTCGTTGGTATTCTTACTGAAGATTTGGGATTTTTATGTCTTGAGTTCATTTTATAAGTAAGTGTTTTGGTGTTCTTAATGGTGGGTAATTCAAGACATTAAAGGACTAAATTGCATGTATGGTACTGGTTGTTGATTATGAAGATCAAGGTTGCTTACATTTGTCCCCTATTTGATGATGACAAAAAGGGGAAGAAGAATATTTTGAAGATTGCAGCTTGAAGATCCTTGATGATATGCATGGTTTAAGGGGAAGTCACATGTTTTATGACATACTAACTTCAGGGGAAGTTTATGCTTATTGGTTTTGTCATTATCAACTAGGGGAAGATTGTTGGGAATTACAATTAAGTTGATAAGACAAAACATGTGAAACATGAGGGACTTATGGAGACAAAGGAAGAAACTTGCGAAGAAAGAAAAAGATTACTGCATATCTTTTTATTATTCTAGAATATCCTTTGTAACCCTAGTACCTCTATTATATAAAGAGATACAGGGAATTGATATTAAGTACGTACAAGATGTAAAGTCCAGAAAAAGTGTGTGTGTGTGTCTAGGGCGTATAGTTATTGTAAACGCCTAGACTTGTTGATTTGTGGTTAAGCCTCAACGATCTTAGATCGCTGTTAGAGTGTAACCGTGCTACACTTGATCACATAGCATTGGGGCTTTGATGTATGTTAGAATAGAGATGATGACGAGAAACCTTGTTAGCAATAATAAAGATGTTTTGTTTATTCCGCTGTGTACATGTTCTTTATCTTTATTATTGTGCAATCCCTAGATGAGGTCTAAACAACCTCGAGCTATAAACGATCTTTAACAAGTGGTATCAGAGCCAGGCTTTGATACTTTGATTTAAAAGACTCAAGTTCACTCAGAAGAATCAATGGAGACAGAAACCAGTAACTCAAACATTGCTGCTAAGCTTCCAAAGCTTAAGTTGAATGACTTTGAGATGTGGAGGCTAATGATAGAACAATTCTTTATGGTCCAAGACTACACACTCTGGGAGATCATTATGGTTGGAAATTCTTTCAAACCAAGTTCTACTTCAGAGATGATTGGTGGGAAGGAAGTAATTAAGGTCAACACTGGACCTGTCACTAATGATGAAAGACTTCAGTTGAAGAATGATCTCAAGGCCAGAGGTTTGTTGCTGATGACACTTCTCAGAGACCAAGTTCTAGCATTCAGCAAGTACAAGACTGCAAAGACTCTTTTTGATGAGATCTGTGAAGTTTTTGGTGGTAATGATTCCACCAAGAAGAATCCAAAGACCTTGCTGAAGCAGACTTATGAAAACTTTGGTTCATCAAGTAATGAATCTCTTGATAGCATCTTCACAAGGCTACAAAAGATTGTTACTCAACTCACTGTTTTTGGAATTGAGGTAGAAAGGGAAGACCTCAATCTAAAGTTCTTAAGAAGCTTACCCTCTGAGTTTGGAACCAATGTTGCTGTGTGGGAAGATAAGCCAGAATTGGAGACCATGAAACTTAATGACTTGTACAATAACTTCAAGGTTATTGAACAAAGATTGAAGAAAGCTGGCAAGATAAGCTCAAGTTCAGGAAGTGTAGCACTCATATCATCATCTCTTGATGATAGTTCAGATGAAGAAAGTGATAGTGATGATGACAGTGCTGACATTGTTGTTTCCACTGGTAGTGGAAGTGTTTCCACTGGTAGCTCAAAGAGACAGATTGCAGGGCTTAGTGATACTACTTTTTATGCCTTTATATCAAGTCAAGTGGGTGGTTCAATCCTCAATCCTGAGGATCTGGATCAAATTGATGAAGATGATATGGAGGAGATGGACATTAAATGGCAAGTGGCATTACTAAGCTTAAGGACAAAGAAGTTTTGGAAGAAGACTGGAAGAAAGATCAACATCAGTGGCAATGAAACAATAGGTTTTGACAAAAAGAAGGTGGAGTGCTACAATTGTCATAAAAAGGGGCACTTTGCCAGGGAGTGTAGGAAGCCAAGGAAGTCTGACAACAGGTCAACTTGGTACAAGCAGGACAAGAAGAAGGAACCTACTACTGATGAGCAAAAGGGGCTATTGGCCATTGATGGAGTGAGCTTTGATTGGAGCTTTATGACTAAGGAAGAGGAAGATGATTCAGAGTCTGCAATGGTTGCTAGAGAGCTTGCACTAATGGCTTTTTCTGACTCTGAGGTACAAACTGATAATGCTTGTTCTAAATCTTGTAAGGCCTTAAAAGAGTATGAGAAACTTAAAGCACAATTTAATGAGCAACACATAGAGTTAACTCATACTAATTATAACTTAGCAAATCATAAAAGAGTCCTAGGAGTTTTAGAAACTCAGTTAGAGCATTATAGGGCAAATGAATCTAAGTTCAATGATGATATTGCAGTATTAAGAAGAGACTTAGATTATCAGGTTGCTGTTAATAAGGTTCTTAGAGAAGAACTAGAAAAGGTTAAAGTGGCTAGTGAGAATATAATGATAACTAAGCAAACACTGGATCATCAATCCAAGTGTATTGATAAAATTTGGGAAGCCCAAGTTGTGAGCAAAGCCAAATCAAGAATTGGATACAAAACAGTTCCACCACCTCTAAGAGGTGTTCCATCACCTCCTGGCATTGACTTAGCTCACACAGGTTTAGAAGAATTCCAGGAACCACATATGACCTATGGACCAAAGTTTGTTAAACCAGTTGAAATTGAAAAGATTCAGGTTGAGGTTGATGTATTTGATAGTGCTAGTGACTCATCTCTAAAAGATGATAATTTGAATGTTGAGTCTAAACCTAGTGTTCCTGAGAATGTTAAAGTAGTGATTAAAATAAGTATTCCTGATGTAGTCAAAGAGAAGCCTAGGTCACAACCTAATTTCACTAGGCCCACTACTAGATATGCAGAGATGTACAGTAGTAAGTCACCAACTCCTAGGGGTAATATGAGGAGTTGGAATCATGTTAAATCTAGGCAATTTGGTAGTGACTTTGTGTTCAATAACAAACCCTGTCATATATGTGGTAGCTTTGACCATTTGTCTTATAGCTGTACCTACCACTTGGGAAGAAGGGAAGTGTTTGGGAGTAATAGGGTAAATGAACAAAATGCTAATAACTTAACTCACCCAAATCCACTTAGCAAGATGATTCCCAGGTCTGTTTTGCTTCATTCTGGCATTAAACCTATTTCCACTGCTAGACCAGCAGTTGCCACTGCCAGAAATAAAAACAGAGTTTACCCTAAGTCCCCTGTTACTACTTTTGTTAAATCTACTCAAACAGGGAAAAAGACCAATTTTGAAAAGAAAGTTAACAATAATCAGAAGTGGGTACCTAAAGTTTCAAAACAAGCAGTTTCCACTGCTAAGCCAGCAGTTACCACTGCAAGGCCAAAGGTTACCACTGGTGGGTCTGTTAACAAAAAAAGGGTAAATATGGGAAATGTTGTTAAGGCCTCAGCACGTTGGGAATGGAAACCAAAAGGAACCATCACCTCAAACAATCCCAATGGTGTATCAATGACCTTTGATAGATATAATTATATTGATACACGAGGCAGATCCAAGTCATTTGTGGCTTGGATCCCCAAAAGGAACTAATTCCTTTATTTTGTATGCAGGGACATTCAAAGACTACTAATGATCAAGGATACTCAGACAGTGGATGTTTCAGGCACATGACTGGCAATAAGTCCTATCTTTCAGACTTTCAACCTTATGATGGACAATTTGTCAGCTTTGGAGGAGGAATTGGTGGCAAAGTTTCTGGCAAAGGAAAAATCAAGGCTGAAAACATTGATTTTGAAGATGTGCAGTATGTGAAAGAACTCAAGTACAACCTCTTTAGTGTGTCACAGATGTGTGACAAGAAGCATAGAGTTCTATTCACAGAAGATGAGTGCTATATCTTATCTAAGGATTATAAGCTTCCTGATGAAAGTGACATTTTTCTTAAAATCCCTAGAAAAGGAAATTTGTATAGCATTGACATGCAGAACATTGTGGCTAATAATGATGTTACTTGCTTGGTTGCTAAAGCCACTTTGGATGAATCAATGCTTTGGCATAGAAGACTTGGTCATGTTAACTTCAAGACCATCAACAAGATTGTGAAAGATGGACTTGTCAGAGGCCTACCAGAGAAAAGATTTGAAAATGACCAAACTTGTGTTGCCTGTCTCAAAGGAAAGCAACACAGAGCTTCATGCAAGACCAAGGCATTCAATTCAATCAATCATCCACTCTTTATGCTGCATATGGACTTGTTTGGTCCTACCTCTGTGAGCAGCATCAATTTGAAGAAGTATTGTCTAGTTGTGACTGATGATTTCAGTAGATTCACATGGGTTTTCTTTTTAAGTACCAAGGATGAAACCACAGGCATTCTTAAAACATTCATCACTCAAGTTGAAAATCAATTTGAAAAGAAAATCAAGATCATCAGGTGTGACAATAGGACAGAGTTCAAGAATAAAATTATGGATGATTTCTGCAGAGACAAAGGTATTAAAAGAGAATTTAGTGTTGCAAGAACTCCTCAACAAAATGGAGTTGCAGAAAGAAGAAACAGAACACTAATTGAGGCTGCTAGAACCATGTTAGCTGACTCCAAGCTTCCAGTGACTTTTTGGGTTGAAGTAGTTAACACTGCTTGTTACATTCAGAACAGAGTTTTAGTGGTCAAAACAAAGAACAAGACACCTTATGAGTTGTTCAGAGGAAGGCCTCCTACTTTGGAGTTTATGAGGCCATTTGGGTGTCATGTTACTATTCTCAATACCATTAATCATCTGGGTAAATTTGAAGAAAAGTCAGATGAAGGCTTCCGTGTTGGATACTCTATGGTTAGCAAGGCTTTTAGAGTCTACAATTTAAGAACAAAGAAGATTGAAGAGAACTTGCATGTTCTATTCCTTGAAAATAAAGCAAACATAGCAGGTTCAGGACCAGATTGGCTATTTGATCTTGAAACATTATCAAATACAATGAATTATATACCTCTCACTTCAAGCACTGGAGACAAAGATCTTGAAGATTCAGAAGAATTCATTGATGAAGATGAAGCTTGCAAAGATGATGAAGATCAACTTGTTATGCTACTTTGGGACTTTGTTGATAATTCTGAAAAGCCAAGTGACGCAGATGGTGTGAATAAAGATATTCCTTCTAGCAGTGGTAACTCAATTCCCACTGCTACACCAGAAGTTTCCACTGTCAGCCCAAATGTGGAACATATTTCTCAGGAATCACCAAGTGATGATGTAGAGATCTCAAACATGCCTACAACATATGATATTCCTAGCACATCACAGTCTTCAATTCACAAAGTGTATCCACTTGATAATGTTATTGGTGAACTTCAATCAGGTGTGAAGACTAGAAGACAGACAAAGAAAGATGATATTCATGGGTTCATAAGTGAAGTGTATGAGTCCAAGAAACATAGCAAGAAGAATGAGTGCTTGTTTTTCTGTTTTCTCTCACAGGTGGAGCCTAAGAATGTGTTTATGGCTCTAGGAGAATCTAGCTGGGTTAAAGCTATGCAAGAAGAGTTGTTGCAGTTTAAACTTCAAAAGGTTTGGGTTCTTTGTGACTTGCCTGATGGTATGAAGGTCATTGGTACTAAATGGGTTTTCAGAAACAAGAAAGATGAAAGAGGTATTGTAATCAGGAACAAAGCTAGATTGGTTGCTCAAGGATACACTCAAGAGGAGGGTATTGATTATGAAGAAGTGTTTGCTCCTGTTGCAAGGATTGAGGCTATTAGATTGTTTTTAGCCTATGCATCATTTATGGGCTTTACAGTCTATCAAATGGATGTTAAAAGTGCCTTTCTGTATGGAACTATTGATGAGGAGGTATATGTCTCTCAACCTCCAGGCTTTGAAGATCCTCAACACCCAAATAAAGTTTACAAAGTGGTTAAGGCTCTTTATGGCTTACATCAGGCTCCAAGGAAGTGGTATGAAACCTTAGCTAATTATTTGTTGAATAATGGGTTTCATAGAGGCAAGATTGATCAAACTTTGTTCATCAAGAAAGACAAGGGTGATATCCTACTTGTGCAAGTATATGTTGATGATATTATCTTTGGATCTACTAAACAAGAGATGTGCAAAGAGTTTGAGAAGCTGATGAAAGATGAATTTCAAATGAGTTCTATGGGAGAACTTACATTCTTTTTGGGGCTTCAAGTACAACAAAGTAAGGAAGGCATATTTATCAGTCAAGACAAATATGTGGCTGAGATTATTAAGAAGTTCAAGTTTACTGATGCAAAATCTTCAAATACCCCTGCTGACAAGACCACTCACTTATTGTTGAAGAATGCTAGTGGTGCTAATGTTGATGTTCACACTTACAGATCTATGATTAGTTCTTTGATGTATCTTACTTCATCAAGGCCAGACATTATGTTTGCTGTATGTGCTTGTGCAAGATTTCAAGTGACTCCAAAGACATCACATATGACAGCAGTGGAAAAGATTTTTAGGTACTTGAAGACTTATCCTAATCTAGGATTATGGTATCCAAGAGACTCTCCAATGGAATTGATCACATACTCAGATAGTGACTATGCTGGTGCAAGTTTGGATAGAAGATCAACTATTGGAGGATGTCAATTTCTTGGATGTAGATTTGTGTCATGGCAGTGCAAGAAGCAAACTATGGTTGCTACTTCAACCACTGAAGCAGAATATGTTGTAGCTGCTAGTTGTTGTGCTCAGATCCTTTGGCTTCAGAATCAATTATTGGATTATGGGTACAATTTCATGAACACCATTATCTATATAGACAATAGTAGTACCATATGCATTATTAAAAATCCTGTGCAACACACTAAAACTAAACATATTGAAATTAGACATCACTTTATTATAGATTGTTTTGAGAAAAAGCTTATTAATGTTGTCAAAATTCATACTGATGACAATTATGCTGATTTATTAACAAAAGGGCTTGATGTGGGTAGGTTTCAATACTTGGTAACAGGTATTGGAATGCTCAATCCATAAATCTTTGATGTCTAATACTTTTCAGTGTTGCAGGATACTTTTTAGGTACTAATATTGTTTGTATTGTATGTATGGTTTTCTACTAACTTGTATGCAGAGTTATCAAAAGCACAGTGGTAATTAACATACAACAGTGGAAAGATTGGTGATAATAGCAAAAACAAAAGAGTACTTTTATTGATTATTAAAAAGAGTACACCACAATCATCAACAAAACATTGTCACCATTACAGAAAACCATCACATAAGACATGAACCTACAACCTAACACCTACTCCATAGGTTTCTTTCCTTTTCCCTCATACTGCTGCTTGCCCTTGGAAATTTTCTTTCTCTTGTCATCAAAAGAGAGTTGTTTTCTTGGACAAGCAAGTCCCAGAACTTGCTTGGGAGGTCTTGGTGCTTGATTAGGCTTGTCAACAGCTGGCCACTTCATGTTGTTTATTGCAGTTGTCAATGCTGTGGTAAGGGCCTTTGGAAGCTCCTTGGAAAGATCAAAGGTTGGATCATTGTCATCATCAGATGAAGAGCTTGAATAAAACTCTAGAGATGGAGCAGGATCAGCTGATATCTTCTTATTGGGCTTCATGCTTGAAGATGTAGCAGTTGCAGCACTTGGTGGAAAATATCCACTCCATCCAGCAGAAAGTTCTTCAGAGTCTGAGTAGTAACTGATTTCCTCATCCGAAGAGTCATCAGAGGAGATGTAGATTAATGGAAACCAACTCATGATGATGTTTAGGGTTTGTGTTATTGAAAAAGATTGTTGATGAAAGATAAAAGATGTTGAGCACGCTTTTATATGCAAAGTCAAGGTCGAATTATAATTAATGAAGGATATTTACTCCTACTTGTTTTGGTAGGTTGGAGGAGTAAATTTGGTTATTATCGGGTTGACTTTTGGAAGATATTTTTGTGAATAGTAACTTGGTTAAAAAGTTACTTTTGGTTAATTCTTATGGGTTAAGTTGAAAGTTACTTTGGTTTGTAGCATACAACCCATTTTATTGGAGTCATTGGAGTAATAAGGTGTGTACCATAGACACACAACAAATGGTTATTGATTCACCATGTCTAATCCACATAAGAATCAACTAGTCCAGAGCAAACGGCTACTGGTAAAGACTTATCAAATCCGTTTATGGTTGATAGTTTACCAAAAACTAAGTTATCAACTCACCATACATCCATGTGATCAAGAGTTGGCTAGTCCATAAGCAAACGGCTCATGGTAAAGACATATCAAATCTGATAGCTGGTAGTTTACTAAAAACTATGATAATAGCAGCAAATTTTCATGTTTTATTTACCACTGCTCTTTAATATGTTGTGAAAATTTTACCACTGCTAGTTCATTAGTTACCACTGCAAGAGTAATTTTTCCACTGATGAACTAGCCGTTACAACTGTTGTGTCAGTAATCCAATTTTTACTAGCCGTTGTAAAAATAACCGTCTTTCCTTATTAATAGGGTAAAATATTTTGTGAATTATCTACTTACTTATTTTAAATTATTCTTTTTCCAAGGATAATTCTTTCTAAAGATAATTCACATTGCGCAACCTCCTCAAACCCTATTAGTATAAATTGATCATCATACGGCTTGCTTTTTATCTTGATTACTAACACTTTTATTCTCTTTTTCACAAATATCATGGCGATTCTAAAATTTGTCGAGGAGCACAACCAAGTGGCCTACTTACAAAAGTCAAACTAGAAGAGTGGCCCTGTTTTCCATCAGATTGTAGATTTCTAAACACTACGCATATAAGGTATGCCTTAACTATTAATCCCACAATCTATGTCTCTCATATCAAACAGTTCTGGAACAATGTGGAGTCCATAACTCTTGAATAGGGAGACACACAAGAATCTGTGGATGTTCTAAGAGCCACAGTTGATGGGGTAACTATTGATGTTACTGAGTCATCCTTGAGGAGAATTCTCCAATTGAATGATCTCAATGGTATCATCACATTACCTAATTCAGAAATTTTCACTAATATTGCTTTAATGGGGTATGATACATCTGAACAAAAAGTTACTTTTAGAAAAGGGTGTTTTTGTCCTCATTGGAGATTTTTAATTCACACTCTTTTACATTGCCTAAGTCCTAAGAAAACTTCTTATGAACAATTTGCATCAACCATGGCTTATCCTTTGGTTTGTTTGGCAACAGATAGGACTTTCAATTTTTCAAAGTTTATTTTCAATAATATGAAAGGCAATGTAAAGAGTCAATATAAATTTTTGATGTATCCAAGGTTTGTGCAAGCAGTGTTAAATGAGTTTCAACTGCGACCTCACAATAGAATTTATGAACCTTCCAGTCTTAAGCCAAAAGTTTTTCAAAACATGTGTAAGGCTTCAGATCTTTGGAATGGGGAAGTTCATCCACTTTTGCCTCAAATGCTTGCTAAAATTGCTCAAGTACAGGGTGAGGATGCACCAATCCCAGCTGCATCTCAAAACAAACCCACTATTGTTGTTCCACAAATTCAACATACCCCTGCTGTAACTCACACTTATGAGAGAAGGTCTAAACAGCCAACTTCTCTCATCTCAACATTGCATGTTGCTGAGCCTTTTGGTTTAGGAACAAGCAATGGTGGTTCAAGGCTTCATCCTAGTCCAACTAGGGAAGAGCCTGAATCAATGCCTCAAGATTCACCTCTCCCAGCAGGTTACACAGTTGGAAGTGATGAAGGCAGTGTGCAACAAACTGAATTGATGGACATTTGTACCAAATTAGTCAAGCAGGTTCAAGCTCTGGAGAAAGATCTGGCACAGACCAAAGAACAACATGCCACAGAGCTGAATAAATTGAAGGCTGAGATTCAAAGCTTGTAGAATGAAGTTGAGAATCTCAAGAATCAAAGACCTCAAGTTGTGTTATCTTCATCATCTTCACCTCAGGATGAGTTTTCTGCAAGTTCTACTAAAGTTTTGGGAGATTCTTCCAAACAGGGGAGGAAAATAGATGCAGAGCTTAAGGGGAGGAGTAAAAATTTTGAAAAAGACTTTGCTGAGCTCAATGATTCTGATAATGCTCAAGCAAAAGATGATGTTGCTGAGACTGAGGGGAGGAAATTAGATTTTGAAGATATGGATGCTGATGCTGGTTTTAATTTTGATGATTTAGTTGGAACTGCTCAATCAATTTCCACTGAAGCAGAACATGTTCCCACTGATCAACCAATTACCACTGCAAGTGAACAAGTTCCCACTGCTACTCAAGAAATTACCACTGCAGAGGAAGAAGCTGCCAGAATAAGATCAGTCAAAGGAAAAGCTATTATGACTGGTTCAGAACAAGAGCTTACAAGAAAGATTTCTGAGAAAGAACAAGCTCAAATTAATTTTGATGCAAGATTGGCAGAACAACAGCAAGCTGCAGAGATTGAAAGAAAAAGAAAGCTAGAGGAATATGAAGTTGTTAACTCTATGGAAGCAAAGAGGTTGGATAAACTTGAAGCTGTTATGGCAGAACCAATTTCAAGTATCTCACCAACTGTCATACATGAGAAACCTCCATTATTCACTTATGTGTCTACAGAAGAAGAGATTGAATATTTGATTAACAATGATCAAATAATCAGGAAGAAGGCCATTGAACTTATTGCAAATACAACCTTAAATGAAGAACAAAGGTCTGCTCAACTTAAAGATTTCATTCAAATGAAGAATCAGTAGGCTCTTGCTGAAATCATTGGGGATGTTAGAAAAGGTCAAAAGAAGCCTAAAAAGCTTACAAAGGCACAGATTATAGCTGAGATGAAGACTTTTTGTTGCCATGTTAGAAACATGAAGATGGCTCAATTCAAAGGAATGTCACATGAACAGGTTGAAGGTATTTACTACAGAATCAAAAGACAAGATAGTAAATTCATTCCAATGGATCAAGAACCAATAGTTATGAAGACAAAAAGGACTGGAGTGAGTTTTGAATCAAAAGATGCAAAGAAGTTGAAGACTCAAGAATCATCTCAAGTAGAAGAGGGTCCTAGCAAGTTGACAGAAGATCAAGTTACAAACATGTTGTTTATAGAGACTGATGTACTTAACATTGAACCTCTACAAGCAAAATATCCAGTTGTTAGTTGGGAGATCTTTTCTGATAGTTTTGGTGTTGCTTGGAAGATCATCAGAACTGGAAGTGTCACAAACATTTGTAGAGACTTTGAAGATATTGTTAGATGTTGTGATAGAGAAGATTTGGATACTTTGTGGAAAATTGTTCAAGATCAGTTTAAGAAGGATAAACTTGTTGATGTCAAAGCTAAGGAGTTATGGGTTCACTTCAGAAAACTATATGAACCTGACCCAAGTGATAGGTATTGGAGATTTGAAGCTCATGGTACAAGAATTTTGTGGAAATTCTATGATTCAAGTTCTGTGCATCATGTTTCTATTCAAGATGGAGTTGATGTCTTTATGCTGGCTGAGAAAGAATATCCATTGAGAGCTGGAGTATTAACAGTGATGTTGTCAGAGAAGCTTAGGTGTTGGGAAAGAACTGAAGTCATAGATGATTTGCTACAAAGGATTTATGATCAAAGTGTGAAAGCTGATAGAGAGTTAAAAAGAAAAAGATAAGTGTTTGGAAGAATTCCCATATCCTCATGTTTACTGAATACTTGAAGAAAATTATTGATTTATGTATTAATCATAAGTTAGGGGAGGATTGTTGGGAATTATACTAACAGTTACCACGGCTAAGAGAAGAAGTTACAACTGCAGAAGATTGTACTTGCAGTGGAAACTCATTACCACTGCAAGAACATATATTATCACTGCTTATTAGATAACTGTTAGGAAACGTGTTATAGATAAATATAGAATAGATCTTGTGTATATCTTATTCTATTAGCTTTATACTTATCTTGTAGAAGAGGACTCCTTGTGCTATAAAAGGAGATCCTAGGTTAAAGGTTTGATATACGTTTCTAAAGCTTCAAGGTGTAACCCTAGTGATATCAAGATCACTCGTATTATTATCATTAATAATATTGGAGCTAATAGTTTGTTTACATTCATTGTTCTTATTCATATACAACTGTCTTACTCACAATCAAACTTCTAAGTGTTACTAAGTAGATTCCACATACTTAGTGATATAACTCAAAGTATCAATCTAACACAAGTTCAAGGTGTTTAGATCCATCACAACGTCTTTCCGATGGATTTGAAGCCACCTCTAACTTCTTCATGCAAACTCTTTTGTCATCTAAGCACCTCAGTTGTTCGCTCATGAAGTACTTCGTCGGTTTGATTGCTAGGAGATGCGGTTGAATACTCGGGATAGTCGAGATCCTCTAGATTATCAACGAACTCGGAAAATGAAGGGTTACTAGCATCATGGATGTTTTCCTCCTCATCGTCATCTTCTTGTCGAGAAGATGAACCGTGAAAGCTATGACCACAAGATTTTCCCTTGTCACTTCGAGTTCGTCGAGCTTGTTTTAGAGGGAGAGAACGTAAGGTGGGATAGATGGACTCATAGATGCTATTGTCAAGATCGGGATAGTATTCGATAAAATGACAATAGAGACGAGTAAGAAACATTCCATATGGAAGATTTCTTTGGGAGTTTTTCTAGCACACTCAATCCGTTTGAAAAAGAAATAGGCCAAATTGTATGGCTTTTCGACAGCGATACAATACAACATGTGAGCAAGGCACGCCGGGAGATGGTCCCGGTGACCTCCAGTACCGAACACATTCTCACGAATGAGTTCTTCCCAACGCTTCATGTGGGGGCCTAATTCCTTGAGGAGAAGTTGGTATGAAGAGATTTAGACATTTTTGGATTTTATTTTTCGGGTTGTACTGGCACGCTCCACACCAAGGACTTGACGAATTTTGTCGGGATGAGGGATGTCGGAGAGATATGGACCAAAGGTTGGTCGACAACGATGTAGAGATTCGAGGTCCCACTCGTTTGTGAAAACGGCTTGACCTCTAAAAAGAATTTGCAGGATTTGACCAAATTGTTCGAGAGTTAAGGTGATAAATTCATTTTGGATCATGAAGGAGATGGTGATGGCACCAAGATCATTTGTTTGAACGGTGACTTGGTGTCACATCCCCAATTTACCTGACTTGCAGCGGAATGGAATACCTGGGGGTGTCTGTCATAGCACCACAGTTACAGTTACATTGAACGACCTAAAGTGTCGTTTGGAAAATACTGCATTTGATCATTGAAATAATCCAGAGTTTACAAAATGAGGTCCCCAAAATGTGTTGCATGTTTATGAAAGACAAGTCATACTAGATCAAATGTTTACATAAGTGCATGAAATAATGATGAGACGCGTCGACTCCGCGACTCCATGAAGGTCCAAATGCATGTCACATGAGCTACCTTAATAACCTGAAATACATTGCTAAAACGTCAACACGAATGTTGGTGAATTCCATAGGTTTGTAAAATGTAATGATGTACGGCCACCACAAGTAAAAGTGCAAGATAAAAATCTCATGAAAATTGTACCATTGACCTTAAGCTCATGACACCGAAGCTATGACTGATGAAACTCTATGCCCCTCCTGAATGTTCTGCCGAAACATTCAAATGTAAAAGACATGACATGCATCCGCTTACTGTTGGTAATCACTACCACGGATGGAGGCGTCACCCTCGATAGATCTATCCACTCACTCTCGCTTAACGGTAAATTAACGGTTCATGATGTTACAGGGGACTTATCACATGGCAAGGTAACTTAAGCAATGTACATGTTTGAATACTTGGGCTCGTACTAAAATTATTGATGCAATGTATTCCCCCCGTGGGATTTGAAAACAATCAAAAATGTTGAAGTGAAAACGGGGCTATGAAAACTCACCTTAACTGATGAAACTGTGATGAAGTGAAATGAACAACAATGAACAATTAGCTGCCGCAACCCAATATGATGGTACCATGAACATGTAATGAGCTGAAAAACAAGGCGCGCACACTAGCCGCAACCTAATATGAATGATGAACGATCTACTTTAGATCATGAAATGATGTTATGAATGTCCATGCACATGTTTCCTATACCACTCTACTCTTTGAAAAACACTTGTTGTTATCAAAAGTATATATTCCAAGACTTAGGAAAATATGGCTATTAGAAAAATAAACTAGTTGTAATATATATACTTATATATATATCGTATGTACCAATGTTTGTGTTGAAATCCTCGGTTTGAAATCCTTGAAATAACGCCTTGTAGTAATGAAAATATACTTGTAATCACTAATACATCATTAGTTATGAAATTGGGTACTTGGTTAATATTTCTAGAAAATCTAGAATTTAGTACGTAGAAGTATTATTTCTATTAGTGACAAAACGGTCTCATAAAACTAGTCGTGAAATAGTGAATATTAAGAGTTAGGAAAGAAGCTCAGTAGTTTTGAGAAGATTTTCACCATATCTAAAAAGTCACAGAAGTGAAGTTTGTCCATACAGGTCTCGATCATAAAGATAATTAGCCGTCAAGTGAGGTGTTTGGGCTGTTTTGGCAGATTCTGGGCAGTTTTCGGGAAAGTTTGGAAGTCCATAAGTTGTTCGTTATAAATCCTTTTGACAAACGGCTGGATGTTTTGAAAACTAGGCTGGGTGAACTAACTTTCTGTCAATGATGTAAATTTTCCAGAAATGAGTTTATCAATGAGTAAATTGGCTCTCAACATGATGTCTTACAAAAACTGTTTTTCTATACTTAGTAATATTTTGCTAAAAAGCTGATGGAAATAAATAGAGTTTCGCCGATTTTGAAACGTGTATATCTTGGTCGTTATAAGCTTGTTTTGTACGTTCTTTATATCCCCGAAATCGTGGGACAGCATGTACAATTTTCAGAAAATAGTTTTCGTCGTTAAACTTGCAAAAATCATATCTCCTTCGTTATAAACTCGTTTTAATCCATTCTTTCGCCTACGGATTCGTTTTTGAAAGTATTTTCTAAAAATTTTGCCAAAGTTTCATTTGTGTTTACTGATTTTCCAGATTTTACCAAAATGAGACAGCATGTTTATAAACTTGTTAGAAATCCATTTTTCATGTCCAAAACTAGTTTCTACTTCAACCAAATCTCTTGTAAACACCACAAATCTATACTAATCCTACCATACACCTTCTTAGGGTGCCATGGGTTCCTAATGACTAGTAATCAAGTTAATTTAACAAAGAAACACCTAAATCACAATCTAGGGTTTGTATGTTCAAAAAGTCTTCAAAAATAAAGTGGTATAGCTAACTTGTACATGAAATTAAGCATGAATACTATGAGATATAAGTGTTAATTAGATGAAAACATGAAAATAAATTTGAATACTCACTTTGAAATAATAGGTGATTAGATGATGAGAAATCTTGGATTACTTGTGTTTTTGTTGCATGAATCTTGATTAGAATGATGAAATGAACAACTTTGATGCTTTGTACTTTGAAAAATAATGGTTTGATCATGGAGATCTTGGTTGGGTCGTGGTTATGGAGGTGGGGAAGAGAAAAGATGAAAACTTTTGGATCTTGAAAAAGTGAGGTTATGATTTTAGGAAATGGTTATGTTTATGTTTTGAAGGTTTATTGTATTATAAGTATACATTAAGGCATGAGGTTAAAAATAAATCACATGGTGTCTAGGGTGAGCTCATGGCCGGTTTTCAATGTACCAAGGAGTAGCAAAGTCGGTTTTGAGTTGTTAATTAATTCCTAGTGTAGTATTAGTGTAAGTATTAGTTATAATCGGGTACCGGGTTTGCTAAAAATAAATGTTAACAAAGTTGACCGGGACTTAATAAAGTCATAAAAATGTTAAAAATATGTTGGGTACAGTTACTGAGTGTTCGGGTGATTATTGTTTAGTTTTCACGAAAACCGTCGTTATATTCATAAGCTTACGTTATAAATAAAATAAATTTCCAAAATACTGGGTAACTGAATGTTATAACTTTTATGATGATAAAATGGATATAAAAATATGTCGGGACCATTGTGGGAATATTTAGATATATTCGTCGCGTATAAACTGTGTGTTAACGTTTATTTATAAATAATTATAAGGAAAACGTTAAATGTATCAAATATATAAATTTGAAAATCCTAAGAGTGGTATAACATGTAAATGACCTACTGATGATATGCAGACTGTCTCTAGTCCGTATGAAATGTCATTACTGATAATGCATGAATTCGCACCTGAACCAATACGGTTACGCGAATTTGAATACCCGTAAACTAAATTTACGATGAAATGTGTAATGCACGTGAATGATGAAATCTTTTCCCGCAATGAATAGTGTTCCGTGAATAGTAAAATTTCTGAATGCTTCTCGGAATGTCAAACTGACACCAAAAATGATGAATAGTAAACTGATGAATAGTGTTTTGATGAATAGTGTTTGATGAATAGTGTTTTTCCAAAGTTCGGGAGATGACCTGAAATGACCTGAAATGGTGAGTTGTGACAGTCTTCCCCTCTAAAAGGAACTTCGTCCCGAAGTTCAGTTTATGTTGGTCTCTGAGAATGTATTGATGAAAAGGTGATGATATTCGAGAATTCCAGCGAACTCTAACGATAGGAATTCGACTCTGTTTCAACTGTTTGACCACACGGTCCATGATTTCTGTTGGTTCTCTTACAAGGTCTGAAATTGTCATTTGGGTTGGATCCCTTCCAATGGAATCATGAGTGACTCATCTGAAAGTCATTTCTGGGGATTTGAAAATGTGAAATATGTTCGTGTAATCCTGTTGTTCTCTGGCAATGTTCAAATCTAACGGCCACTAGGCCTACCCTGTCTGAAATATAAATGGTCCAGTGTATATTGGTGTAACTTTCCAAGTTTTCTGAACGATAACATGCCTTTCCTAGGCAGAACTTTCTGCTAACTCTGCAAAACTTGAAGTTTTAATGGTTTACGACTTATTGAACTTGTAACTGATTCTTGACTTGTAGAAAATTTCTGGTTATCTCATGAATGCCTACTGAACTAATGAGTTGAGCTTTTTCCAAGTTTGGCCCATCAATAGATGGTCTGCGCTTCTTAATGTTTTAAATGTGATACTGGTAATATATACTGCTGAATTCTGCCAGAACTCAAGTTTGTATGCTAGTTGGTCGATTCTAAAATGAATTTTAAATAGTCCAATATGCTAAAGGTTCAACCTTTCTTGTTATCCAATTTGTATCATGCCCATCCAAGGCAATGCTTTTAACTTAGTTTGTTCTCCCACTTGAATCTGGATGGTTTGTTGTTCAGGATACCCAATCCAAATGATATGTGTTATGTACCAATCTAACTTCTGCCAGTTTCTCGCTGTTGGTGTGATAACTATTGTTGTAGATGAATTTGAATTATGTTAAATGATTAGTCCAACCATTGCTAGGGTCAATCACTCAGGCTCTGAGCATACATTCCTATGTTTGAATTGTTCTCTCGCTTTGACCATCGGTCTGAGGGTGATAGGTGATGTTCACATCTAAATGGGTTTCTGAAGGAAATTCTGAAATGATTACCTGAAGTCCAAGGTGAATCGGTTTCCTTAACAGGAATAACTGAAATGGGTACAATAAACCTTTGTGACTAATTCCACAACGTTCGGTCCTTCGAACTTGACGTTATCTGAAAGGGATAGAATATAGGTAACAATTTGATTCCTTGTGTTTTGTTCCAACGGATGATAAGACATATGTCCTTCTTTGTCTAGTGGGTCTGGTCTTCACTACTGAAGTTCGTGATCAATTTGTGATGTTCCTCCTAATTCCTTCATCACATATTCCAAATATTCTCTATTGTCCAGTCACAAATCCTAAATGCATAAGCGATGTTGTAGAGAAGTTGGTTCTGGATATTTGTCTCGCGATTGTGAGTTTTGGTTGAAATCTTTTTCTGAATAAACGAACTTAGAAAAATGGAGCAAATGATTTACTAAGTAATATTTTTCCTGATGGTTCAAAATTTCAGTAGTTATGAAGTAGAAAAATGTTTTCAAACATGTTGTGATTAAGACTGCTTACCAAAGTTTGATGTTTATGTATATTTCTCATTGTACCATAGTGTTGCTAAAGATTAACCAAAAAGGATCGTACTTGTTCAAAATAGGAATTTCAGAAATCATTTTTCCACAAGGTATGTGATTTATGTAAACGCATCAACTTTATTTAAAAGTGAAAACACTAACATGGATAAGATGGTAGAATAGGAAATGTTTGCTTACATGCATTGATGTCTAACACTTAGTTCCTGAGGTTGAATAATGTCTATTGGTGGTTATCTGGCATAACTACAAGCATAGGTATTTAGACTAACTTAAGTCCTGAAATAGTTTATCGTTGTAATTGGCAAGACGAAGGTATCACTTGATGTTGTGTCGATGAATGTCTATTCTGTTTTCCCATGTAGATGAGGAGATATGTTCTGGTTTGATCCCTTGCTTGGTATGAAGGTGAGGTTATCTGAAATTTCTAGACATAATGCCTTAGAGGAATCTACATCGATATTCTTGATTCAAACAATTGTACTTTGTGAAAACTTACTGCAGGAAAGTTTATGTATGGATGAGGCCATGTTTAAATGAAATGTTCTACAGTCTCAATTAGAAGCTTGGTTTATTTCTATTGTGTTGTCCTGAGGACATTTATATTGAGTTCCATCCTGTAGCTCAATCTAGCTAGTACCCTTAAACGATAGAATTTGACAACTAAGTCAGAGATGGTGATTCGGATAGTCTCGCAGTATCTTAGGATTGTTGTTGAGTTATGAATTCTCTCTCTATATACTTCTAGTTCTGGTTAGTAGTTCTGTAATCCTTTCATTGCTTTTATTGTATAAAGGAATCCTGCATGTAATTGATATGGAAAGTCTCTTCTAGGGAAGTCAATGGGAAAATCCAACTTAATGTCTGAATGAGTGACTGGTGGGGTAAGTATCCAGGGATAGTTCGGCAAAAGGGATGTTTATGAAAGAGTTCCTTTGTTTACAAAACTTTTGAATGAAGATTGTTATTAACAATCCTTTGAAAAGGTAATTATTTCCTTCATGGCATAATCCTTCCTGAATTTTACATAGGTGATCAGGCTATGTATAATTGAGGACTAATGATGCGATGTTGGATTTTGTCAAAATATCATAACTTTTATCAAAAGTTTTAGATGGTGTTCAACGCATTGTTATAAAAATTGGTGTCCTGATGTTTTCTTTCAAGTAACATGAAAATTGCCTCGCGTAATAATAGTAAATACTTGGTGTAATGACAGAAAAATCAATTTATAGGATGGTAATAAAATAGCTTACTACAGAATTTTTTTTTTTCTGTAAAACAATTTCCTCATAGGATAGTAAAATAGCTTGAATGGTGTATTGGATAAGTGGGTGAATCTTGTCGAATGGTAATAGTCTACTAATTCGTCAAATATGAAATCAACCTAATCCCTGATGAGACAATGCTAAAATGTTGCGAAACGATTGAAGTCTGAGCAATTGGGATAGAAAATGGAGTAAACGAAGGTTATGATTATCACCTAGGTAACAAAGGATAGATACTACATTGGATAGGAAAGTGCTTAATACCACTAGGTCATGTCATCGTACCAACGGTAAGTACAAAAGGAAAGATACAACCCTAAAGGGCTCGAACTACGGTTTTTATATTGAAACAAAGCTCCTCCTGCTGAAGCATTGTTGTTATCCTTGATGTTTCTAATATCCTGACGGTTCCCTTTCAACAACTCACGCTATTCCTCGAGCGATTCAGTCTTGATTCCAAGTTCCTGATTTTTCCTTGTTCCTTAGCTCCGGGCAGTCATTATTGAAATGCCCTAACTTTCCACATTGGAAGCAACTCCCTGGGATCTTCTGATTTGTGATATTCCTATAGTCTTCAGTCCAATGACCCCGCTTCTTGCACACTCCACACATTTTACTGCAATGACCTCGGTGATGTTGATTACACAGGTTGTAGTAAGGTAACTTTCCAATATACCTTCTCTTTGTGTGCGGTTCTGCAGCAAAGGCTCTATTCATTTCTTGTCCTTTGGGTGATTGTTGAGCAGCATTGCAACCTAGATTGTTGTTCCACACCTTCTGTGGCTAGGATAATAGTAAAAGCTAGTGAGGATATAAATCTGGTCTAGGGACTTCCTGATGTCCCTCTGTGTGAAATCAGGTTTGTGGCATCATAAGGTTGAGATAGTCCTGAAGTGGTGTCTGAAGTTGCGCATCTATCAAATCTTAGATAATGTAGGTTCTGAACCATTCCTGAAGAATCTGCGGATGTTTCTGTTGAGTCCGTGTTATTGGTATTATCTACTAGATGTCATCTAGTTCATGGCAAGTGGGAATGGAAAAGGAAATGACAATGATGGTACTAGTGAATGAAATATTACCCTCTTTCGCGCTACCTCGCGACATCCAAAAGGTAAAACTAAAGTACACACTGTGGGAAGGCCAATAGTGTAATAAGTAACTGATGGTGGTGATAGTACCTGAGTAGTAAGTGCCCTACTAGTGATGGAAAGAAAACACACTATCTTCCTTGCAATAAGCATCCTAATAAGTCCATTAAGATTAATTCTGAATACACTACCAAAAGGCATTCTATGTACGGGTTGAATGATAGGAAAACCCTGTTCCTATGGCAAATCAATAGTACTAATGGTGGTGTAAATGCAACTGGCGGTATAATGGTAGTGGAAGATGACAAGGCATCTTCAATGTCGGAATCCGATAAAAGGATGTCAGGGTGAGTATCTGAAGACATGTCACTTGTGAACCAGGTCAATAAAATGATATACATATACGGATATGAGTATAAATAACTCGCACAGGGTATGTATGAAACAACATGTATCATGATTATGCACTTATGATGAAATGATGAGATGCTATGCTGATGTGGTTATAGTCTAGGGTCCAAGATACATCCTAGTTCGCTATAACCTTAGCTCTGATGCCAATCTGTCACACCCCCAATTTACCTGACTTGCAGCGGAATGGAATACCTGGGGGTGTCTGTCATAGCACCACAGTTACAGTTACATTGAACGACCTAAAGTGTCGTTTGGAAAATACTGCATTTGATCATTGAAATAATCCAGAGTTTACAAAATGAGGTCCCCAAAATGTGTTGCATGTTTATGAAAGACAAGTCATACTAGATCAAATGTTTACATAAGTGCATGAAATAATGATGAGACGCGTCGACTCCGCGACTCCATGAAGGTCCAAATGCATGTCACATGAGCTACCTTAATAACCTGAAATACATTGCTAAAACGTCAACACGAATGTTGGTGAATTCTATAGGTTTGTAAAATGTAATGATGTACGGCCACCACAAGTAAAAGTGCAAGATAAAAATCTCATGAAAATTGTACCATTGACCTTAAGCTCATGACACCGAAGCTATGACTGATGAAACTCTATGCCCCTCCTGAATGTTCTGCCGAAACATTCAAATGTAAAAGACATGACATGCATCCGCTTACTGTTGGTAATCACTACCACGGATGGAGGCGTCACCCTCGATAGATCTATCCACTCACTCTCGCTTAACGGTAAATTAACGGTTCATGATGTTACAGGGGACTTATCACATGGCAAGGTAACTTAAGCAATGTACATGTTTGAATACTTGGGCTCGTACTAAAATTATTGATGCAATGTATTCCCCCCGTGGGATTTGAAAACAATCAAAAATGTTGAAGTGAAAACGGGGCTATGAAAACTCACCTTAACTGATGAAACTGTGATGAAGTGAAATGAACAACAATGAACAATTAGCTGCCGCAACCCAATATGATGGTACCATGAACATGTAATGAGCTGAAAAACAAGGCGCGCACACTAGCCGCAACCTAATATGAATGATGAACGATCTACTTTAGATCATGAAATGATGTTATGAATGTCCATGCACATGTTTCCTATACCACTCTACTCTTTGAAAAACACTTGTTGTTATCAAAAGTATATATTCCAAGACTTAGGAAAATATGGCTATTAGAAAAATAAACTAGTTGTAATATATATACTTATATATATATCGTATGTACCAATGTTTGTGTTGAAATCCTCGGTTTGAAATCCTTGAAATAACGCCTTGTAGTAATGAAAATATACTTGTAATCACTAATACATCATTAGTTATGAAATTGGGTACTTGGTTAATATTTCTAGAAAATCTAGAATTTAGTACGTAGAAGTATTATTTCTATTAGTGACAAAACGGTCTCATAAAACTAGTCGTGAAATAGTGAATATTAAGAGTTAGGAAAGAAGCTCAGTAGTTTTGAGAAGATTTTCACCATATCTAAAAAGTCACAGAAGTGAAGTTTGTCCATACAGGTCTCGATCATAAAGATAATTAGCCGTCAAGTGAGGTGTTTGGGCTGTTTTGGCAGATTCTGGGCAGTTTTCGGGAAAGTTTGGAAGTCCATAAGTTGTTCGTTATAAATCCTTTTGACAAACGGCTGGATGTTTTGAAAACTAGGCTGGGTGAACTAACTTTCTGTCAATGATGTAAATTTTCCAGAAATGAGTTTATCAATGAGTAAATTGGCTCTCAACATGATGTCTTACAAAAACTGTTTTTCTATACTTAGTAATATTTTGCTAAAAAGCTGATGGAAATAAATAGAGTTTCGCCGATTTTGAAACGTGTATATCTTGGTCGTTATAAGCTTGTTTTGTACGTTCTTTATATCCCCGAAATCGTGGGACAGCATGTACAATTTTCAGAAAATAGTTTTCGTCGTTAAACTTGCAAAAATCATATCTCCTTCGTTATAAACTCGTTTTAATCCATTCTTTCGCCTACGGATTCGTTTTTGAAAGTATTTTCTAAAAATTTTGCCAAAGTTTCATTTGTGTTTACTGATTTTCCAGATTTTACCAAAATGGGACAGCATGTTTATAAACTTGTTAGAAATCCATTTTTCATGTCCAAAACTAGTTTCTACTTCAACCAAATCTCTTGTAAACACCACAAATCTATACTAATCCTACCATACACCTTCTTAGGGTGCCATGGGTTCCTAATGACTAGTAATCAAGTTAATTTAACAAAGAAACACCTAAATCACAATCTAGGGTTTGTATGTTCAAAAAGTCTTCAAAAATAAAGTGGTATAGCTAACTTGTACATGAAATTAAGCATGAATACTATGAGATATAAGTGTTAATTAGATGAAAACATGAAAATAAATTTGAATACTCACTTTGAAATAATAGGTGATTAGATGATGAGAAATCTTGGATTACTTGTGTTTTTGTTGCATGAATCTTGATTAGAATGATGAAATGAACAACTTTGATGCTTTGTACTTTGAAAAATAATGGTTTGATCATGGAGATCTTGGTTGGGTCGTGGTTATGGAGGTGGGGAAGAGAAAAGATGAAAACTTTTGGATCTTGAAAAAGTGAGGTTATGATTTTAGGAAATGGTTATGTTTATGTTTTGAAGGTTTATTGTATTATAAGTATACATTAAGGCATGAGGTTAAAAATAAATCACATGGTGTCTAGGGTGAGCTCATGGCCGGTTTTCAATGTACCAAGGAGTAGCAAAGTCGGTTTTGAGTTGTTAATTAATTCCTAGTGTAGTATTAGTGTAAGTATTAGTTATAATCGGGTACCGGGTTTGCTAAAAATAAATGTTAACAAAGTTGACCGGGACTTAATAAAGTCATAAAAATGTTAAAAATATGTTGGGTACAGTTACTGAGTGTTCGGGTGATTATTGTTTAGTTTTCACGAAAACCGTCGTTATATTCATAAGCTTACGTTATAAATAAAATAAATTTCCAAAATACTGGGTAACTGAATGTTATAACTTTTATGATGATAAAATGGATATAAAAATATGTCGGGACCATTGTGGGAATATTTAGATATATTCGTCGCGTATAAACCGTGTGTTAACGTTTATTTATAAATAATTATAAGGAAAACGTTAAATGTATCAAATATATAAATTTGAAAATCCTAAGAGTGGTATAACATGTAAATGACCTACTGATGATATGCAGACTGTCTCTAGTCCGTATGAAATGTCATTACTGATAATGCATGAATTCGCACCTGAACCAATACGGTTACGCGAATTTGAATACCCGTAAACTAAATTTACGATGAAATGTGTAATGCACGTGAATGATGAAATCTTTTCCCGCAATGAATAGTGTTCCGTGAATAGTAAAATTTCTGAATGCTTCTCGGAATGTCAAACTGACACCAAAAATGATGAATAGTAAACTGATGAATAGTGTTTTGATGAATAGTGTTTGATGAATAGTGTTTTTCCAAAGTTCGGGAGATGACCTGAAATGACCTGAAATGGTGAGTTGTGACACTTGGCTATAGAAATCGACTATGAAACGAGGATCGATGGGTTCATTGATTTCAAATAGGCAATTGAAGTTGATGCTTGTAAACAAGCGATTAATGTAGTCGGATTGAGCAAAAGCTAGATCTACTACACGTCCCTCATGAACGTTTCTATCTTCAATTTGACGATATATACGTCCAATGGAAGGAGATGTAGTAGGGAGTTGGGAAACTTTAGGAATGTAGTTTTTAGTGTGGGAAAGATCTTTGGTAGTCGCTTTTGGCATTTTCACCTAAACACAACAACAATACAAAAGACCAAAATAAATATAGAGAAGAATAAAAGTGTATATATTGTTCAGACTTATGTTGGAACGTAAACATACTTTGATAAGTGTATATATTGTTAAGACTTATGTTGGAACGTAAACATACTTTGATTCTAAGACGATAATCCTAAGAAGTGGTTTACCATGTTCCTTAATATTATTTTTAACTTGTTCTAGATATATTTTACGATGTTTAGTAAGTAGTTATGGATAAATCCAAACGCCCTTTTAAACATCTTAATATATCATGAAATTTACTAGATTTACATTAGGTTGTAAAACTAGCCATTTCTTACGAGTTTCTTATGCATGTGATTATTTTTCGAAAAAGAGGGTTTATATTTTGACTCAAAAATGTCATTTTTCGTATTAAACCAAACGGTTCCTTAACTAGACACTTACACTACAAGTATGTCAATATATATATGAATTATATATCTTGACAAGTCCGAATTACGAGTTTTAGGTTTATAATCTTGACAACGTTTTATAAAAATTATAACGACTTAATTTTGACATTATTTGGACATAATCCAAACACCATCTTATCGTGTACAAAAATATTTTTACTTAGTCGAGAAATATAGTTTCATGTTTTACAAGTTATAAAAATATAATGTGATTAGTTTTAACAAGTTTTTGTAGCATTATTCAACAATGTGTTTACCAAAAATTTTGAAAATGAGTGTATAAAATTTTTCAAAAATTTTCGATAAGAGGGTTTATAATTACTAGTTTCTAGTGTTAATTAAGCATCCTAATCCTAAGGGAAGCATTTAGTTATGGAAATTTTAGACCCAATTCGAAAGAAATTATGAATTTAAAAAAATTATTAAAACATGCATAATCTTGAGTTTGACCAAATTAGATGGAATTAGATGAAATGTGTTATGAAAAACTTACAATATGTAATGGTGATCGTGTTAGATGAATGTGCCCTTTGCGAAATAACCCGAATTATGTGATTTGGAAGTGGTTTTTAGGTGTTTTGGGGTTTGGTTTTTCGTCACAGCAGTAGCAGAAGGAAGGGGTGTTGAAAAAGTGGAGTGTTTGGCAAAAGAAACAAGAGGAAAAGCGTGTTGGAGCAATCAGATGGCCGGCCCCCTTAAACATTAAGGGGGCCGCCCTTTATTTGGCTGCCGGTCCCCTTAAACATTAAGGGGGCCGCCCTCCAAAAATTGATTTTTCGAGGTTTTGGTTTCTAGAAAGAACAAGAAAATATTTATATATATTAGATTTATATTTAATCAAAAATACGTTGGAGAGTATTCGCACGAATGGAATTACTTGACACTTTTACTTGACATTTCGTCAATTAAAATTTCTTGATCATCTCGGATGAACTTTATCAAGTTGTCAAGTAGACGAGAGAGTTGTGGAAGGCTTATAAGTATATATATATATATATATATATATATATATATATATATATATATATATATATATATATATATATATATATATATATATATATATATATATATATATATATAGTATGGGCTTATAAGACGAGAATATAGGAGGGAGACGTATGCAACGGAAGAAGGGAGTTTGTTTCATCCATAGATAATTCAACTCATTTCTCTACATCAACATGAGTATCGTTGAACATTGAAGTTCAAGAAGGCAAGTGGGGGGAAAGAAAAGATTCGTAAACGAACAATTTCTAGTTTTAGAAAGTCAACAAATGAGTTTTCTAGGTTATAAGATCCTAAATATAACTAAGTATGTATATATATATGGTGGCGTTATTGTGGTGTACACATTTAAAATAGAAAACAATAGACACACTTGTGGACCATTGGATCAAATTTTCTGGATGAGATTCAAAATTAATTAGATTGATGCATAATTAATGTGTTTAATAGCATTACTATTAATAAATAGAAGGTTGAGGGCTTTTTCGGTAAAACAAAATAATCATGTGCATATATCAATGATCTATTTTTCTATAAATCTGGACACAATTCTTATTTCCATTTTTTTACTTATACGTAGCTTTTTATTACTCCGTATGTCTTGGTTTTGAGTGTGTATTGGTTGGACACAATTCTATTTTTCTATAAATAAGAACTAATACACATACACCTAGTTTTTGTCTTGGTTTTGAGTGTGTATTGGTTGGACACAATTCTATTTTTCTATAAATAAGAACTGTTTTGAGTGTGTATTGGTTGGACACAATTCTATTTTTCTATAAATAAGAACTAATACACCTAGTTTTTGTAAGCAAATATCAAGTGATACATTAAATAAAAAATAAAAGATGACCTATATTAAAATAATACATAAATAAGAACCGACAAGTCCATTTTCTAACTACGTCTTAATATTCCTTTGCATCTTAATATTCCTTTGCAGGAAACAAAAAAGAAAAGAGCATGAGAGCATCAATGGGGGTAGCTTTTGAACCAGAAAAACGAAACCGAATCGGCCAAAAACTGATACATAAGCTCTTAAAGAAACTAGTGTTTCACAATAAACTGATACACCGTGGTATTTATGCAGATTTGTGGTCGTCATATTTCGGTTCCGCATAAGTCGAACCATGGAGAAGACAACACCAACACCGCCGTTATGACTTGCTGACCCGGTAACGGTTGAGAAACAAAATCCGGCCGACCGTGGTTGTTGGTGTGGAGACGACAGTTTAAGCGGCGGCTAATGTTTATGGTTGTGGCTTGGTATATGGCAGCGACCAAGAGACAAACCAAACGCGACCAAGGTTCACGATCGAAAGAGACGGTTGCAGATCACCGTGTGGTTTTTTGTTACGATTACACAGAAGGCGGCGGCTATTGTTTTTTGTTTGGGTTTCTCGTTTGAATTGGGGAGAGGAAAAAAGATCAGATCTAAATTTGAGATGTAAAAGTGAAGGGTGTTTAGGTTAATGCAATTAATAAGAGAAAAAAGAAAAATACCAATAATACCCTTTTAGTTTAATTTATAATTTTCTTTTATATTAACTCTTATATTCCACATGTCTTATTCTGGTTGGTACCTATTGTTCATCACTTTAAGAGTGTTCACTACTTGAACGCAAATCTATATATATATATATATATATATATATATATATATATATATATATATATATATATATATATATATATATATATATATATATATATATATATATATATATATATGTATAGATAAAAAATCTAGAGGAAACTATAATCCAAATAAAGTCCCATAAGTACTAAAGACTAAACTAAGCATGCATTTCTTGACAAGGAAATAAAAGGAAATGTGTACCTTTCGTCTTCAATGCGTTTTTCTTCAAAGTCTTCGAGGAATAGTACGAACAAGAGGTGACAACAAGAATTTCAAGTTTGAATGGCGAATATTCTACGTTGGTCCCCATTGTCTCATTTGACCAAAGTTATTTGATCCGAACATGTTTAACATTTAGCTAGGATGCATGAAGGGTGGTAGTATTCCCCAAGGATTGTATCTTTGTTGATAATTCCACATTTGATTACCAGTGTTATTGTAGTTTTGCCTATTTTGGTTTCTTCTTGGTTGAGGTGTTTTAGACCTAGGATGGAAGTTATTTGGTTTTCTAGGTGGTGGAGTTTTAGATCTTGTCTTAGGTTTAGAGGATCTTACTTCGTTTTTTAATGACGGTTTATAAAAATCTTTTACTTCATCATTGTTTGCAAAAGGTATTTTTCTATCATTAATAAGTATATACCTAAGATTAGATTTTAGAGGTTTTAGTTCATTAAGTTCACTTTCAAATTTGACATTTTTGATTTCGCTTGTTGAAGCTTCGGTTGAGTTAAATCCTAAACCGGTTTTATCTCCGGATACTCTTTGAATACTTATTATTTTACCAAGTGATTGACTACTATTTTCAAATTTATCAAGTTTGTGAATTTCTTCCTTGAGTATTTTGTTTTCACCTTTAAGCTCTTGACATGATTTACATTCTTCAAAAATCTTCTTACCTTTTTCAAGTTGATGTATTTTAGTTTTTAGTTCTAGTACTTCATTTTTCAATTGGTTATTTATGTATTTTAGTGACTTGTTTTTAGCCATTACTTGTTGTCCTAGTTTACATAATCTATTATATTCACTATCTAAATCTTTTTCATCTAATGATAAATTTTCATCACTAAAGTATTCGGTTTCATAACGTACCTCACTTGATGTCTTAGCCATGAGACACTTTTCTTCCATTGTCGTTTCTTTCTCATCTTCATCGCTATCACTCAAAGCTCCTCCAACAAATGCTCTTTGATTTTGATCTCTTGTCATCATTGGATATTTTCCAATGAGGTGATTCGGATCACCACATTTGAAACACTTTCTCTCATTCTTGCTATACTTGTCATCTTTATTCTTTTGAGATGCTCTCCTTTCATCGTGTGGTTGTCTAACGAATCTTCCTCGCCTTTTGAAGAATTTCTTGAAATCTCTTACAGCCATGGCATATTCTTCGTCATCACTTTCGGAAGATGAGCTATCTTCGTTGTTGGATTCCTTTCTAGCTTTCAAGGCGATTGACTTACTTTGCTCTCGTTTTCCTTTGACCATTTCGAAGTCCTTCTTTATAATTGCTTCGTAGACTTCAAATTTCCAATTAATTCATCAAGTTGCAACGTTGACAAATTCTTTGATTCTTCAATATCCGTCACTTTAGCTCGCCATTTTGGGTGAAGAGCTCTAAGAAACTTCCTAACAAAATTCTTACTAGAAAAATTCTCATCAAGTGCTTCTAAACTTGTGATGATAGTGTTAAATCTAGCGAAAGCATTATCAATTGATTCCTCTTTCGGAATCGTGAATTGCTCATATTGTTGAACAAGTAGATCTATTTTATTATCTTTGACTTGATTATTACCTTGGTGAGTTATTAATAAAGAGTTCCAAATTTCTTTTGCGGTTTCACACATAAAGATCATTTCGTACTCTTTACGTGGTAGCGCATTATAAATAACATTTTTTGCTTCAAAAGGTACGATTTCATCTTTCTTTGTTTCGGGGTTATTTTAAATAGGTAAAAAATCACCATTGGTAATAACATGCCAAAGATCTAGATATTTTAATTTTACATAAGTTTCGAATCGATTTTTCCAATATAAAAATCCATCACTTTCAAATAGTGCTGGTCTTTGCATAGATTGCCCTTCTAAATATTTTTCAGATTCCATAGATCGTTACAAGTTTTAAAATACAATATATTTTAAAGTTCTTGCAAGACGTGTCTCCTGATACCAATTGTAGAAAACTAGAAGGGGGGTTGAATAGTTTTACGTCCGTTTTAAAATTTATAAAAACAAGTTTGTTTTAAAAACTTCGATTCTAGTTTATGTGATCTCAATGCTTGCACTATATGAACAATTATATAGTAACTAACTAACTAAGCTAATATTGTATAAGTAAATAAGTAAGTAATGAAAAGAGTTGGAAAGATCAAACCACAACACAAGGATTTATAGTGGTTCGGCCACAAGGTCACCTTCCTTGTTCCTACTCCACTCCCCGAGTCACCTACTCGAGAGTTTTCTTCACTATGTCAACAGACTCCCTTATGGCGGAGAAAACCTTACACACCAATGTACACACCACAACTTCGTCACACCTTAATCACAACTTCTACACAACTTCTTCACACGAATCTACTTCACACCTCTCTTCTTCACACCAATCTTCTTCACACCAATCTACTTCACAACTAATCTACTTCACAACTACACTACTTCACTACTAAACAACTTCTTCTCCCTACACAACTTCTATTTCTTCTAAACTACTTATTACAAGCACAACACAACTTCACAAATAATATACACAATATACACAACTACTCTTCAATACTTCTTGAACTTAGTTATAGAAGGAGTATTCTTCTTTTGCACTTAGGTTGAGAATGGATGAGAAGGGATTGAATCAATTGAAACAAGGATTAGTATTCTAATGATCAAAGGGTTTTGGAAGATGTTTAGAGAGCTTTAGATCTGAAATTTTTGTACAAAAGGTGGGGAAAAATTCCAGATTTAAGGTGGTATTTATAGGAGAAAATTTCTGACAGATTCTGACACAGGAGCCTGGCCGGCCCCCTTAAATCATGGCCGGTCCCCTTAATTTTAAGGGGATCGCCCCTTATAATTAAGGGGGGCACCCAGCTGTAACGGCCAGAAAGTCTGTCTTTTAGTGGGGAAAGTTTATCTGGTGAAAAACTAACTGATTTTGGTTAAAAATTTAAATTCGTATATTTAGTATGATTAAAACATTTTTCTTTATTGCCAAAAGTGTTTTTCAAAAATATATAATATGTTTATATAATTAAATAAACTTTGTAATAATTAATTAAATACCCCTTTGATCATTAGATGTATTAATCACTTGTTTATTCATACCTTAGTGATTAAATTGGGTAAATTGATACAAACTAGCTTAATACTTGTTTATGTAGTAATCTTACGTTTGATGATTTTACATTTTATGATCGTCAAAACATAGAGATATCGAAAAATATAAATAACGTTTTTATGCATTATTTATGTCAACATGCAGATTTTCCTCAATATGCTCGGTTCTTAAATTGTATACCCTAAAAGCTTTACTAACCATAGAGTATCCAACAAAATAACCCTCATCTGATTTACCATCAAATTTTCCTAAATTGTCTATGGTATTTAGAATGGTAACATGACAGCCAAATGGTCACATGAATTCTAAGGTAGGAGTTCTACCCCTAAAAAGCTCATAAGGTGTCTTGTTCTTTGATTGCACCACTAAAACCCTGTTTTTTACATAACAAGCAGTACTAACTGCTTCAGCCCAAAAATTCATAGGAAGTTTTGAATCAGCCAATATGGTTCTAGCAGCTTCTATTAATGTCCTATTTCTCCTTTCAGCAACCTCATTTTGTTGAGGAGTTCTAGCAATACTAAACTCTCTTTTAATACCTTTGACCTTACAAATTCATCCATAACTCTATTCTTAAATTCTGTCCCATTATCACACCTGATGATTTTAACCTTCATATCAACTAGGTTTTCTACCTGTTGACATAAATAATGCCTAAAAACATTGTTAATATTTAACGACATCTCTATGTTATGATAATTACAAAACGTAAACTCATTGAACTAAAAATTATGACGTAAACAAGTATTTAGCGATAAATATCTCACTTTACATTCAAATCACTTAAGGTATGAATAAACAAAGTGTTTATTGCATTCTATGATCAAAGGAGATTTTTCTCAATCACTAGACTCTTTATAAAATGTCACAAACATTTTATATCTTTTACAAAATCATTTTTGGAATTAAAAGAATATGTTTAAATCATTATAAATATATGAATTCAAATTTTTAACCAAAAATGGCAAATATATTCCAGAAAAATCTTCCCCACAAAAGGACAAACAAGTCCAACGTTCCGGAGGGGGCGGCCCCCTTACTAATTAAGGGGACCAGCCCGTAATTAAGGGGACCGGCACGCTCCAAAATAATTTTTTTCTTGCCTATAAATACTGGCTCATTTCACAGATTTTTCTAACCTTTTGCACCCCAAAACTTTCTGATCTAAATCCCCATTTCCATTTCCTATAATCCTTTGATCATAAATACATTAATCTTTGTTTCAAAGTGATCCAAGTCTCATCCTTTCAAGTGGAAAAGAAGAATACTTCTATTTACCAAGACAAGAAGTATTACAACTTGTTGTGACCTCCACATCTAAGTTGTTAGAGCAGCATTCATTACATATATCTCTTTGTGTAATTAGTTGTGAATATTTGGTAGAATATAGATTAGCAAGGTGTGTAGATAGAAAGATTTAGGAGTAGATTGTTGTGAAGTAGATTGTTGGGAAGTAGATAGTTGTGAGGAAGATAGTTGTGAAGTAGATTGTTGTGAAGATAGATAGGTGTGAAGAAGTAGTGTTGTAATTAAGTTGTGACTAGGTGTGAAGAAGTTGTGTAAAAGGTGTGACGAAGTTGTGGTGTGAATATTGGTGTGTAAGGGTTTCTCTGCCATAAGAGAGCTTGTTGACATAGTGAAGAAAACTCTCGAGTTAGGTGCTCGGGGAGTTGAGTAGGGCAAGGAAGGTGTCCTTGTAGCCGAACCACTATAAATCTCTTGTCTCGTGGTTCGATCTTTCCATCTCTTACTTATTTCATTTCTTACATTATTATAGCCTTAGTATTTAATTGTAGTTGTTTATATTGTGCAAGACTTGAATTCACATGATATCGAATCTACAATTTTTGTTAGTAAACAAAACACGCAAAAAAATTTCTTATATCAAATTAAAAAGACATAAAACTATTCAACCCCCCTTCTAGTTTTCCACACTACCTCAGTTATAAAAGTCTTAAGGATGCCAGCTGTCTCATCCTTAGTGGCCAAAAAGAAAACCCAAGTGAACCTGCTACAGTCATCAGTTACAACAAGACAGTACTTCTTAAGATTTATACTACTCACAGAAGTTGGACTGAACAAGTCCATACAAAGTATATAAAGTGGGTGAGTAATAGAGTTAAGGGCCTTGGGCTTACAAGAAGCTCTATGCTACTTTCCCTTAAAAAATGCAATACAAGTTTGGTCATTTTCAAATCTTTTCTGAGGTAAACCTCTTACCAAACCATATTTTACAATTTTATTAATGGTTTTAAAGTTTATGTGACCAAGCCTTCTATGCCATAACATAGACTCATCCAATGTGGCCTTTGCAAGCAAGCAAGTAAGATTATCTTTTTGAACAATTTTCTTCATATCAATACTATATAAGTTGCCTTTTCTAGGAATTTTAAATAATACTTGACTTTCATCAGGCAACTTAAAATCCTTAGAAAGGGTAAAGCATTCATTATCAGTAAAAAGAACTTTGTTCTTCTTGTCACACATTTGTGAGACACTAAAGAGATTGTACTTAAGCTCTTTTACATAGTACACATCTTCAAAATCCAAATTTTCAGTCTTAATAGTTCCTTTACCTTAAATTTAATTTACCACCAATACCACCTCCAAAACTGACATATTGTCCTTTAAATGGTATGAAGTTTGAAAGATATGACTTATATATTGCCAGTCATATGCCTTGAACATCCACTATCAGAGTATCCTTGATCAGACTTTATAGCACTTGAATGCTCCTTCACATAAAATAAAGGAAAAGTTAGTTCCTTTTGGAGATCCAAGCCATGATTGACTTGGATCTGCCCTGTGTATCAATATAATTGTATCTATCAAAGGTCATTGATACACCATTGGGATCGTTAGTGGTATTAGTTCCTTTTGGTCTCCATTCCCAACGTGCTGAGGCCTTCACAGCATTTCCTATATTTACCTTGTTGGTATTCACAACTCTACCAGTACTAACTTTTGGCCTAGCAGTGGAAACTGCTGGCTCAGTTGTTTTAGCTTTAGGTACTGTAGGACTGAAAGTATTGATTTTTATGTGGTTCGGGAGGTCGAGGTTGATCAAAGTAGATGAAATACATGTTTTGTTTAGAGAGAGAAAGAGTAGAGAGAGGGTGAAGAAAAAGGGTATTATTATTATCAAATGAAAGTTACATAATTTTTCACACCCCTCATGGAGAGTCATGAGGGGTATTTATAGGCTCTACACATTACATATTTACCAAATGTACATAAGTAGTCCCTAATGGCACAACTTGCTACATATCTAGTCCAATTTACGTATGTGGCGTTATCTTTATAAAAGAGCGAGGCTAACAATCTCCCTCAAAGATATCGTCACACGTGAATGGTTACAATGAGACTTATAAACAAAATAGATTACAATAATAATAAACTATGTTGACATTGTTGAAGCGCAAAGTCTCTGTAGTCTAGATACTGAGGAAGACTTGAAGTTCTTCTCTTTCGACGATCTCGGCATTTGATCTTTAGCACTGACGGCACAGATCTTTGTAGCTCTAAACTTCAACTGTAACGGTCTAGTTAGGTTATTACTCCCTCCTAACTAGTGAGCCTTTTTTCTTTTACCTGCTCCCTCCTAAACTGACAACTCTCTTTTATCACGCAGCGGATAAAGTAGATTCAAAAGTGTGGCACCATGGTTGTCGTTCAGGGAGAATTATAACAACATAACTCACATAACAATGCATCCAAGTTGGTAATAAGCCCTGATGTACACACACTACTTCTCCATTCACGATGTTAAGCACAATTCTCTTAGTTAATCCAATCACTGAAGACAAAACACTACTTCTTTCGGCATGTTCTTCTCCCTCCTGATGGTTGCAAGTTATCGAAATCATCATAATGTTGTGTACATGTCGTATAATCACCTTGTACTTGATGCGATTTAGAAGCCATAACAACTCGTTGAAGCATATTCTGTGAGTATATGTTACAAAAATACTCTCAATACTTTTCTCTCAAATCAACCTGTAATCGAACTTCCTTTGATTTCACCGGCTACTAGTAATGACCACATATGTAGACAGCCCGATATGACCAGCTTGAAAAAGAAGTAATCATCCCATCTTGTGACTTAATGCTTGTACGATAGATGTGACTTAATACATATATTGAGCACTACAACGTAACTCTTTTAAGTATGAGGTTGCACGAAATATTCTCCACTTGAACAATCCACTACTTCGTGTGACATTGAGTACTGCAATGTAACTCCTTTAAGTGATAGCTATACTGTGAACACTACAACATAACTCCTTACATCAGTAATAACTAGATTGTCAAGACTGAATTTTTTTATTTACGCAGACAAGTTGTCTTCAAAAGTCGTGGATCCAACCGCCCCTGGACTTTGAGATAAGTAAGTACACTTTTTGAAATGCTACTTCAAAATCAAATCAATAATACCATAGAGAAACCCCATAGCCATTTTTCTTAAACATAACAATTCTAGCCGTGAATTTATGTATCCTCCGTGAAATTTAATAACCAAAATACCACTCTATCTACCCATAAAAACATATGTATCCAAATATTTGTATAACACCTTTCAAACCAACACACGTTTAGAAAATTTTAGATAAGTAGCACAAGCCCAGTTAATATCATCCATATGATATGGCCTTAAGCCCATTCGATTCTCAGCCTAAATTGGATATGTCTTAAAATAAATCAGAGCCCATTTAAAGAATTGAAAAGCTTTATCCAATAACAATTTAAAACCATTATTGATATAACCAACCCTACACTCGCTCATTTGCGTTAACCTAAATCACACACTTCACAAACCATTTGCCCCCATCAGCCTTTTTTCTCTCAAATCTGCTTCAACTCACAAACGCACTCTATTCAACCACATCTCCTTCATCTCAACTTTTCAAAATGAATAAAAAGCTCATCTCCTAACCTTGGTAATCAAAAAAAGTGGATCGCAGTCTCTTCTCAATCACATCATAACCGTCAACAATCAACTACAAACCAATGTCCTTCATCCTTTCTTGCTCGAGTTGTCGCAGTGAACTTTAATGGAAATGACGAAATGGCTTCAAGACCATTATAGCACGGTCTCGGGTAGGTGATATGCTGTGGTTTTGTTTTTCTTGAACCGGATGAAAAGTAAGAGTAAAACACAGGTTGTTTTATTCTTTCTTTAAAGATTTTTAATATTAAAGAGAATTGAATCCTTCTAAATAGATCTATGAAGATTATTGTTCAACTAAAAAAAAATCTTTAACAAGATTAGAAACAAAGTTGAATCATTCTGAGATCTATATTTTCTTTTTCATTGTCGATTCATATGGTTGAGATGGAGATGGGATAGAAGTAGATTTGGAATTGATGGAGGTTGTGTCGAATTGATGTTGTTGGATTTGGATCTGATATTGGTTGTTATGGGCATAAGATTATGGATTTGGTCTTCTTTTCTTTATCGTTTTTTCTTTTGCTTCTTGGACTTATGATGATTATTGAAACTAATAGTATTGGTATGTATGGTTGTGGTCAACTGTCGTGATCTTCTTCTTCATCTTATCTTCTGTTTTTCTTTTTTACTTTTTGGACACATTACGCATAACCTTATGCGTAACCAGGTTTGATGCCCTATGCGTAAACGATCTTTTGCGTAAGCATGCCTTACGCGTAAACATAAATGTAGGACCTTAGATATCACAACTTTATCACAAATATAGAAGCAAAGATGAAGTAGAGATGGTGACTTGATGTTATGTAGGTGGCGTTAGTTTGTAGATAGAAAGAGATGGAAATGGAACTATTATTGAAAGAAAAACACACACAATACACACACAACACACACCTCAAATGACTCATTTGAGGTGTTTATATAGTAGAAACATGAGATGCCCTAAGGCTTTCTATGGGCTTGTACATGGGCTTGGATTTCTATTCCTTTAAAAGGCTTACACATGTAACTAACATCATACTAGCTTACCAAGTCCATAGCCCATTGATTTTTCTAATAACAAAAACTACGACACATTACAACGTTACAATATATGAGAATGACCATCACTTTCTAATATAATTTTTAATGCTAACAATCTCCCCCTAAGGGGTGGTCATTCGAATGATGCTCCACATGATTAGGTCTTCTTTGTTCTTTGTTGTTGACCATTGTGTCTCGTAGTAGAATAGTCATTAGTCTTTGTTCCTTCATGCTTTGTGATCTTTGATGATTGACTTTTCATCATTCTTTGTTCTTTTGTGATGTGGAGCGATCTGCCTTTCGTCACTTCTGCATATTTGGTGGTTGTTCGCCATTCCAACATGCTCATACGTCTTTAAACTTTGAGATTCACACATTAGCAGTTCCTTTTCTTTCACTTAGATCTTTGTCTCTTTACTTTGTAGACTCTTCTTTTTGGCATAGAATCTTTCTTTGAACTTTGTGTTGCTTAGATCTTTGAGGGAGCTTTCTTTGACTTTGTGATGTAAGTATGAACATGTGGAATCTGTCGCCATGGAGGTGATGTGTAGCTGCATGAAAACAGTTAACAATAAACAACCGGTACTTACAGGTTCAGAATTAGAGATTGTCATCAGCATAGTGTGAAGACTCCTTCTAACCCTTACCAAGGCCGTTCCTATTTCAGATACTCTCAAGAGAGCTTACGAGACCTACTAAGTAGATCAACGAATCGGTGAGTCGCTGGGGATCACTCCACGACTGTAGACCGTTTTGGAACCACCGCGAACACTAAGCGTAACCCATAAATAATTACCGAAGTGACCTGCTGCCAGGGTTGTTTGATGTTGACCATGGAAGGAGTTTTCGTTCAATCATTGAGAAATACATAAGTAAATCCTCTCATAAACGTTCTCGGCAGATTGCTAAGATCTGCGTAGGACTCTTAAGTTTACATCTGGAGTCCTTAATGATGAACAACAAGTGTAGAAATATCATGTGTTCCTATGAGATCTTTTGATGAATCTCGGGGCTCTAGACTTGATAAGTACACATTTAGTTTCCTATATGAAGATTAGGGAGAGGTCTCCTGTTTCAATATCAATCATCTCTAAGAGACAGATCGATAGATTACACCGGTTCTCCGTGAGAATGAAACAAGCTCTTTTAAGAGAACCTGAGTGGTTAAGAAGGTTAAGTGCAGTGTGTCAATGGGTCCATGACGACTTTATCTTCAATACCGGTGTCACCTTAGCAACAACCAGTAGCATACAAATTGAACCCGATGTCTGCCCTAAGATTGAACATATGGAGGGCTATTTCTTTTCACCCTTTTTCAACTTTTCTTTTTAATTATTCAACCCCTTCTTTCTCCTTTCTCATTTTCTCCTTTTTTCAATCATACCTAAGGACTTCTAATTCTAATCTATTGGATTTGTCCTTGGGTAGATCCCTCCGGCTCTGGCGGATCATAGGACGGTTTTTCCTAACCTTAGTTACCTTCTAACTTCATGACTATCCTATTGTTGCCATCAAACCAAATATTTGAAAATCTTCTCAAAGTGTTTATGATCATGAAACATATTTTGTTAACACTTTGAGAGTTTTGCATTTCATTTGAAGGACTCCCCCTTCGCATGTGCTCATGGATTTTTAAGAAATTTGCACATGTGGGAGGAGTTTGCACTTTTGAATTGATCCACTTTCGGTGAACATGACCGATTCGAGACACGCTTACATCACTAGTTAGACTAGCTTGAAGTTATTACTCGTCCTGGTCAAGTCCAAAGAAAGTCTCTCAATACGGTACATTCTACTCAGACAAGTCCTATTCGAGACACGTTTACATCACTAGTTAGACTAGCTTGAAATTATTACCCGTCCAGGACAAGTCTTTTCGATTATTGACATTTTAAGCTTCGTCAATTCATTGGTACTATCTGAGTCGAGCTCTTTTGAGATTCAGTCACAATCTTTAAACATTATTGATCACGTTTTAATCATGTCTTCTCCCCCTCAAAAATAGCATATCTTGATATTTTTGATATCAACTGATTAAGAAAAAGCTTTTTGGAGTGATAGATAGATTCGATTTTGCATGAAATCGGAACATTTTTGTTTTTATGAAATACTCCCCTCAAAACTCACATTTGTTTTTGAGAAAGGTTAAACTTTTTAAAGCTTAGAGGGAAGGAATCTTCTTGAAGCAAAATTCTGAAAGAGAAAGAAGTTTCAGATTTGTTGAATTTTGCATCAAGGTTTTTTGAAAAACAAAGACTTCTCTTTATTTGAATAGGAATGTCGCACTGAGGCGTACAACAGTGTCCAATTTTAGGATAAGTTCACTTTGTTGATGAAAATCATTTTTGCGTAGCACTTTCCTTTCGTTGAAAACTTGAGTTGTGCACTGTAAGGTGTACACAAGTCATTTTGATGATGAGCACCGATTTTGATGGATTTCAAAAGTCTTTTTGAAAAATCTTGAAAATGTGGTGCTCATGATGAAAGAGAATTTTTGTTTTTTGGATAAGTGCTCGAAAGACATTTAAAACCTTGTTTTGGTTAAGCACTTTCCATTCTATGAAGAACGAGTCCTTAGCTGAAATACTAAGAAGTCATTATGAAGAAAATTTTGAGAAACAAAATGTTTTGAAAACATTGAGGGTGTTCACTATCAACGGTTGTAGTGATTTCTACTTCCTTATTCTGATGATTTTCACTATTATTTGTCTTGGTGCAAGCATAAAAAATCTTCCCTGTGGGAATCCATCTAAGACCAACTGTGTTAAAAACTTTTCCCGTGGAAGTCCACCTAAGGCAAGATCTAGGAGTTGTTTTCTTTTCAGATGTAGCGGAAGTCTCATTTTGAGAAAAACTACGTCCTGTAGAGATCCACCTATTTGGTTTCTTATCCTTTTTTTTGTTGTCAACGGGTTTCTTTCTTTTTGGTGTCTTAGTGGATTGTACCTTAGCACGAGCATTTTATTTCTTGATATATTGTACAACACATGCATCATGATTATCTGAAAAAAACACATTTTATACATGTATGACAGACAAATTCAACATTTTTGTTTAAAACTGCAACCTTAATGTTGTCACTACAGTCATTTGGTGATTGATTTTTATTTGAAGAATACTTTTAATTCATGGTGTTTTGATCTACGTGCCTAACATTCTCTTTTGTGCAACTACTCTTAGATGCAAGCCACTCCCTAGTGTTTTGTTGATTGTTCCTAGGTAATGGTTTATAACTACTAGCAGTGCTTTAGAATCTTATAGAATTCATTACACTAGGTTTTGCACCTAAAATTCCGTCTTTTTGAAGTTGTGCCTTTTTCATAGCTTCTTCTAGATGGTGATTGTAGACCATGTCATTAGAACCAACAGATTTCTTTACAGTTTTTGTGGTCACATTCGGTGTTCTATTCCTAGAAGGGTCAGGTGTAATCGCATTTGTGTTACTTTCAACAACCAATTTTTGTTTTTCAACAATCTTTTCAATTTCCTTATTCTTGGGCAAGGGTTGTGGAGTGACTGGTTTTGTCAAATCCTTTTTCTCATCGACTTTTGGAGCAAACCGGGAAATAGTTATTTTTGGTTTTTCAACCGTTTTTGAAACATTTGGTTTCTCTGAAGTCGATGGTTTTGCAAACTTAGTATCCACACCCTTCCTTTTTATACTTTCTAGCTGAGCTCTCAAAAGATCATTTTGCTCTTTCATGTCCTTGTAGGCATGCTCATACGACAATTTTTCATACTTGCATTCCTCTGATTTACGATCAAGTTGTTTGAAAAATGACATGTTTTCTTTTTCAAGTTTTACAAGAGCATTTTCATATTTTGAAACAATTTCAGATGTCTCAGCTCGCAGTCTTTCATCGTCCTCAACAGAATATGATTGTAAAATGATGGACATTATATCAGTAGTCATAACGGCTTCGAAAAGAGAATCATTTAGATTTTCCAAAAGTTTTATGTTTTGATGATTTGCATTAGCTTCCTTAACCAGGGATTTGTGGTCCTTGACAAAGTCAGCTGTTTCAGTTAAAAGAGGATTTTCAACATGAATCACACGAGCATGAATGTTATTAATTTGAGGAGCAAAGTCACTCTCAAGAATCTTTTTCAGCTGTAAATGAACTGTGGAATTCCAATTGATCTAATTCAGTCTCATTTTAGATTCTAAAAGTGTTTGAAGTTGCCCAATTCTAGTTTTAAGATCATCAAGATATCCTCTGGCAGCACTTGTGTTAAAAGTGTTGTTTGAAGACATCTGTTCCATCTTTGAAAGCGATTTGGAAGCAACTACATTTTTAGAAACTATTTTTGAGAAAGGTCATTTTGTGGAAAACACAGATGGCTCTGTTTGTGGAACAAAAGTAATACCCGAAAGTTTGTTCAATTTGTTGTAATCAATGGGTTTCAAATCCTTTTGTTTCATTTTATTTATGCTCTCTTGGACAAGTTCCATCGTTTGTATAGAATCCCGAACGACGGGAGGATCATGTTTGGTGTAAATCACATTACCATTATACAAAACATTCTGTTCTTTGCTGAGCTTTCTTGAGATTACAAGAAGTTTTGTTCCAAGAGCCATTTTATGTTTTGTGTGGTAAATCGGATTAGTTTAATTAGCAATCACATTTATTGTTTGACTTGACTGACCCTTTTTAACCACCAATTCTTCTAGTTTAGTAATCTTGTGTTCTGACTCTATGATTTCATCCAAAAGTTTATCTTCTTTCTTTGCAAAGTCCTTTTTCAACTCATCTCGTTCTTTTTCAAGATTGGTATAAGATGATTTTTGTTTTAAAAGTTGGTTTGTTAATTCATAAATTTCTTGTTTTAAAGAGTTAATGGTTTTTGATGAACTAATTTCAAGAGTATCAAATTTGTTTTTCCATTCCCTATCTTTAACAAGTAACTTCTTATAACCAATTTCAAGTTCTGACTCGCGTTCTTTGTGAATTTGAAAACTTTTTGAATTTTCCTTGTATCTCTCAAGCTCAGTGGTCAATCTCTCATTCGCGGCCTTAACACCGCGATTGACCTTTTTCACTTTCTCAATTTCAATGCTACAATTATTCAATAATGATTCAAAGAAAGCACGGGTTACCTCAGTATTAGCACCATTTTGTGCAACTTGAACTCCATTAGGATCCATATCTGGAGTTTCATAGTTAACATTGCAATTAAATTGTTCCCCTACATATGTATCATAATTAGGTTCCAGTGGAACATAATGTGGCTTCTCATGAGCAAACGGATTAGCATAATTACCATAATTTGGTACCTCATGGAATGGATATGAATCGTAAGTAGGAGGAAGATCAGAATCAATGCTTGATGTTGTTGCTTTCTGATTTGCCATAAAGTTGTAGGTTTCATTAAGATCTGCTGAATTATAATTAATTCTTGTTGTAGCTCTAAACGGATTTTCCTCAGCAGTCAACGGTATTCCTGATTTTTCTTTATTGGCTAGCATCAACAAGTACTGGATCTTTTCAACCTTGTCGAGATTTCTACAAAGAACACTGCTGTGAATTGCTGATGTAGGTTTCTGAATCGAAGTTATGAAACAACAATCATTCCTATTTTGATTGACCACATTCTGACTCACAAACTGATCCATTGGATCTCCAACATATTCCCTTATCTGAATCCCCATCTATGTACTCTTAGCATATCCATGTTGATTCCCAATACCATGTTCATTTGCCAGGGTACCTTGATTCCGAGTAAAGTCAGTTGGAAACATTTCTGCTAGAACCTCAAGTGCTTTTTGCTTTTGTCTCAACATTGCTTCATCAAACCTAGCCTTGTAGGCAAGTTGCTCTTCTAACTGCTTCTGCTTCACATTCTCAGAATCTGGGGAAAAGGTTGGTTCTGGAAGTTCCGTATCAGTTGGTGCAAAGAGATCGTAGCTAGGTTCAACAGTCTCAGCTTGCATCGTCAACTTCTCTTTTGGTGTGTCGGAGTCATATGAAGGTTCTGCATTTTCAGGTTCATCTGACTTATGTTCACATGATTCTTCACCATTTTGTGCCTCTACAGTCAATGGTGGTCGCTTCATATGCTCAACGAGTGTGAATGGAAATCTCAGGTCAAGATATCGTACATAATCTGGTGGCTCATTTTCTTCAACGTCTTGTTCAGTATCAGTTAATAGCTTCTGAGTCTCATTCAATATTTGCTCAGTCTCAGTCATCATCTTCTCGATCTTAAGATATGGAGCAAAGAATTGAACAATAGAATCCATGTCCATTGATGGAAAGAGATTGTTGAGGAAAGACATTGATGAAGTTACGATGGATAAAATTGATTCTTGGATCGTTCCAACGAAATAGGAGGTGTGTTTAGAAACTTTTTAGTGTTTTAGAAACTTTTAAGTGTTTTAGAAACTTTTCAGTGTTCTAGAAACTTTTCAGTGTTTTAGAAACTTTTCAGTGTCCTAGAAACTTTTCAGTGTTCTCGAAACATTTCAGTGTTCTCGAAACTTTTCAGTGTTCTCGAAACTTTTCAGTATTTTAGAAACTTTTCAATGTTCTAGAAACTTTTCAGTGTTTTAGAAACTTTTAAGTGTTCTAGAAACTTTTCAGTATTCTAGAAACTTTTCAGTGTTTTAGAAACTTTTCAGTGTTCTATAAACTTAGCACCAAAACTTTCTAAATTATACAATTTAGAGAGTATACCACGAGTCGAAGTGTTTTCTCACTTATACAAGCAAGGGAAACACCGAGTAAGCAATGGTAGCACTTAAGGATCAACGAGGTGTAATCTCGAAACTTGGTACAAATGTATTCTCGAAATTTTTGTGTTCTAGAAAGATGGTACAATTGTGTTCTAGAAAGTTTGCCAGAATTTTGAATTTGCTAAAAGCTCACCCAAATGAAGTTTGTATTCCAAGATTCTTGTACTTCTAGTTATAAAAACACCAAAACTTAAAGAAAGTTGCAAACTTGATGATTTTTATGGAAATTTTTTGTGTTCTAGAAAACAAGTACAAAAATTAAGTTGAAATTTTTAAGCTTTGAAACTTCAAAAAGATTGAAACTTTCTTGTTAGAAAAGCTTTATAACACTAGTTTGTAATCAAAAAAGTGTTAAAGACCAAGAAAAACAAGAAAAGTAATGAACTTTTCTTTAAAAAAACGTGTAGAAAGCTTAACAAATGTGAGACCAACAAACTCCCAACACTCCTAAATCATTGTTTGGCGATTGATACCACTTGTAGGACCTTAGATATCACAACTTTATTACAAATATAGAAGCAAAGATGAAATAGAGATGGTGACTTGATGTTATGTAGGTGGCGTTAGTTTGTAGAGAGAAAGAGATGGAAATGGAACTATTATTGAAAGAAAAACACACACACAATACACACACAAGCACACACCTCAAATGACTCATTTGAGGTGTTTATATAGTAGAAACATGAGATGCCCTAAGGCTTTCTATGGGCTTGTACATGGGCTTGGATTTCTATTCCTTTAAAAGGCTTACACATGTAACTAACATCATACTAGCTTACCAAGTCCATAGCCCATTGACTTTTCTAATAACAAAAACTATGACACATTACAACATTACAATATATGAGAATGACCATCACTTTCTAATATAATTTTTAATGCTAACAATAAACTTTTGCGTAAACCAAGTCTTTTGCGTAAGTATTTTGCGTAAGATTAGCGTTTTATGCCTAAGTTGTACCTTATGCATAACTATCCAAGTTATGCGTAACAGATCTGAAGATTTGTGCGTAAACCTAGGGTTTTTTGCTTAAGTTAACACGTAAAATGAGGTTTTTGACCATTTGACCATTTTTCTGCATCCTTTTTCGACCAATTTTCTGGCCAAAAATTCCGAGCATCATTCTGACCATATTACAGACCCCATTTAAAGACCAGACCATGTATTTGACAACATTTGACCATAGATTCACGAGTTTTGGTACAAAGTAAGTCATAAATTTGATAAGTTACAATAAACTGTTATGGACAAAAAATGACAAAAACCGTTTTTGTAAACCTAATAAAGCACACTAGATAGTTTTGACTACATAAAAAGCTGTGTAAAAACTGTTCCCTAAAGATAAGAATTTTTTTTTCCAGATCCGAAAATATTGGGTAAAACAACTTCAATAAATAGTACAAACCACAAAAAAATCATCAAAACAACACAACGAGGCTCTGATACCAATTGTAGGACCGAAAGTATCGATTTTTATGTGGTTCGGGAGGTCGAGGTTGATCAAAGTAGATGAAATCCATGTTTGGTTTAAAGAGAGAAAGAGTAGAGAGAGGGTGAAGAAAAAGGGTATTATTATTATCAAATGAAAGTTACACAATTTCCCACACCCTTCATTTTGAGTCATGAGGGGTATTTATAGGCTCTACACATTACATGTCTGCCAAATGTAATAAGTAGTCCCTAATGGCACAACTTGCTACATATCTAGTCCAATTCACGTATGTGACGTTATCTTTATAAAAGAGCGAGGCTAACAGGTACCCATTTCATGTTGTGAACAACCCTTTTCTCATAAAAGGACCTTTTTCCTGTTTGTGTTGTTTTAACAAAAGTTGTGATTGGCTTTGCACTTGAAACAAGTTTTTTGGCTAAAAAGTATTGATTGGTCTAGCAGTACAAGGTGACTTTATTTGTCCTACTCTGGGAGACATATTGTTGTGGACATTAGGGTGAGTTTTTCTTTGAAAATTGTTTTCATTCACCATTGGGTTTGTGTTCCCTGAGACCCAGGTTTTCCCAAATACCATCCTTCTTCCCTGATGGTAACCACAGTTAGCATGTAAATGATCAAAACTACCACAGATATAACCTGCTTTATTGTTCATCACAAAATTACTATCAAGTTGTTGAGATTTTAGGTTGTTCCAGTTCCTTTGATTAACCCTAGGACTTGGTGACATGGTTGTAGACCTATACATCTCACCATACTTGACTGTTGACCTAGATTGTTTAACTTGTTGTCTAGGTGACACAATTTCATTCCTAACAACCTTAGAAATAGTAGTTTCCTCTTTAACTTTAACATTGACACAACTTCATCTACTAAAGATGAATCACTAGCACTTTCAAATAGTTCACTATCTGGCCTAACCTTTTCTTCACTACGACTTTTAACAAATTTAGGGCCATACTCAAAAGTTGGTTCTTGAAACTCTAAGACAGAAATGCCTCTTTTATGATTAGCTAGACTATAATTGACATTTTTCAATTTTTTTCTTTCCTTATCATACAACTTTTTAAGTTTCTCAAGTTCTTTTAAAGCATTTCAAGATGTAGAACAACTTGCAATAGATTGTACCTCTGAGTCTGAGAAAGCCATCAAAACAAATTCTGTTACCATCATTGTTTTCTCTGTAGGTGCTTCCTCTTCATCTACCATGAAACTCCAATCATAGCTAACACCATCAATAACCAGCATAGCCTTGGGTTCTTCCACAATTAGCTTCTTCTCCTGCTTGTACCATGTGGTTCTGCTATCCTACTTCCTTGGCTTTCTTTATTCTCTAGCAAAGTGTCCCAACTTGTGGCAGTTGAAACATTCCACTTTCTTCTTATCAAACCCAGCAGTCTCATTACCATTGATGGTAATCTGCTTTCCAATTCTTTGCCAGAATTTCTTAGCCCTCATGCTAAGAAGAGCAACCTGCCACTTTATATCCATCTCTTCCATGTCATCATCATTCACTTGCTCTAAGTCTTCATGATTCAAAAGTGATCCACTAGACTGACTTGAGATGAATGCATAATATGTAGGATCTCCAAGCCCAACAACATTCTTTTGTGAACTACCAGTGGAAACATCATGACTAGCAGTAGGAACATCAAAGCTAATAGTAGAAACATCATCTTCATCATTTTCCTCCTCTGACTTGTTAGTAATGGGAGATGACAAGAGTACCATGTTCGTAGAACTAGTACCAATGCTTCCAGACTTCTTAAGACCTTGTTCAATGATCTTGAAGTTGTTGTATAGATCATTCAGCTTCATTGAATCAAAGTTTGGTTTATTAGACTAGACAACAACATGATTAGCATATTCTGCAGGAAGACTTTTGAGGAATTTCATGTTGAGATCTTCCCTTTCTATCTCAACACCAACAACTGTCACCTGTGTAACAATCTTTTGTAGTCTAGTGAACATGTGATCAAGAGACTCATTGTTGTTTGAAGTAAAGTTTTCAAAACTTTGCTTTAGCAATGTTTTTTGAGTCTTTTTGGTAGCTTCATTGCCACCAAAAACAGCACAGATTTCTTCAAACAATGCTTTAGCATTAGTATACTTACTAAAAGCAGGCATTTGATCATTAGGAAGAGTCATCAGAAGCAAACTTCTGGCCTTCAAATCATTCTTCATCTTGATCCGTTCATCACTAGTAACTGGACCTGCATTCTCCTTTTCAACAACCTTGCCACCAATTGTTTCTGATGTAGTGCCAGGCTTGAAAGAATCACCATACAAAATGATTTCCCATAGAGCATAATCAAGGACAAGAAAGTATTGCTCTATCTTGATTCTCCACATTTCATATTCATTAAGCCTAAGCTTTGGAAGTCTTGCAGCAACATTATATTGACTGTTCTCCATCTCCATTGGATTAGTGAAAGTGAATGAGTTGTTTCTTTGGATCTTCTAGTTTCAAAGTATCAGTACCTAGCTCTGTTACCATTTGTGAAGGAACTAAACACACGCCTTGTGTTAGATTGATACTTTGAGTATATGTGAACTAGAAAGTGGAATTTACTAGTTAACACTTAGAAGATATTGTTTGTGTAATGTATGAGTGTATGTATGAAACAATGAGAATGAAACACAATGTATTAACCACCAAATCAAGCTTCAATATTATTGAAATAATATGAGTGATCTTTGTGATATTACAAGGGTTACAACCTTGAAGGTATTCTATATTTTATGTATATTTTACTCTTAACCTAGAATCTCCTTTTATAGAACAAGGAGTCTTTTACAAGATAACATTTCCTAGCACAATATTCGTATCATTCTAAACGTATAAGATATACATGCAATCTATTCTATAATTATCTTAAACGCGTCTTCAATTTTGATCTTTATCTTATAAGCAGTACTAACTTTATGTGTGCTAGCAGTACTAACTTAGTTAGTACTGCTAGTTCAATCTTCAAGCAGTTCCTTCTTTAAGCTTGACAGTTCCAACTATTAAGTATAATTCCCAACACTGAGTTAAACCAACAATTCCTTCAGTTCCCTTAAATGTAGTAGGCTTACAGTCCATGAAATCCTTATAAGTACAGAAATGGTTATTATTGACAGCCTAAGCTCCTGCTTGTCCAACATTCTGGTTGCCAACACCTGCTTGCACGGTAAGCACCGTGGCAATGCCATCATCAATCAGCTTTTGAATCGCAGCCGGGGTCATCTTTCTAGGCGGCATAATTATATCAATCAATACAAATGTACAACACTATAAGTATTTGATTAACGTAACAGAATCACATCACAAGATAAATAACACCATGATAACATCATAATATAGTACACACTCAACATCAATAACAGTACATCACCAAAATACATCATAGATTTAATACTTGTCATAAGTCTTTCAAGATATGCAAAATGATTACAAGTTTATGATAAAATCTACTAACTGAAACTATTCAGGTTAATGCATACAAAGGTAAACTAATATCATTATACTAATCAACCATAAATGAACTAATCACTGCACTCTCACTGATGATCCCCAAACACAGCCAAAACATCAATACTGTCATCAAATCAGAAACGGGCCATCCTATCGTAGTACACCTGCCTCTGCGTGGCATGTAGCTCATCCCACAACTTCTGAATGCTACGATAGTAATGACAACAATAAATATCAACGAACACATTCTTCATATCTAGCTTCTCCACCATCTTGTCAACCTCAGTCATCCTCTTCTCCAATGACTCCAACCTCTCCTGAATCTCAGCCTCTGTCTGATCTGCCATCTTTAACCTGAAAGCATGTTCATAGAGCTCGACATACAACTCATCTATCACTCTCCTATCCTCCTTAACTTCCCTCTTTATCCCTAAAACATTAGTCTATCGTGCACACAAACGCCTGGACATCGACATATAACGTCTGTGACCAAGAAATGTCCTGCTTCAAATGACTCAGCTCGGTACTGAGCTCTGTAGGGGTAAGACGTTGTGCAATCGAAGACTCACCATCCTCAAATGTAGATGTAACTTCTGTAGCAAGTGCATGTCCTAATGCATCTGAAGTATCTGATTCATACGTAATATCTGATATAGCTGAGGAAGGTGGTAAAGGAAGAGCCTCTTGATCCTCATCCAAAGGATCCTCATCATCATCATCATCATCATCATCATCATCATCATCATCATCATCGTCACCGTCATCATCATCATTGTCCATCTCATCATCATCATCATCATCCATCTCATTGACAACCTCCACATCATCATTAGCCTCAATCTCGTCATCAATCTCAACCTCATCATCAACAGGGTGTGGGTCTTCCTCGGGACCCAATGGTGCAAGTGGGAATTGACCGGTAGGGACTGATGAAGAAATAATACTTTACAGGGAGTATCGGAAAAATATAAAAATTCTAGCCAAATTTTTACAAAATAGTTTTACATGCAGTAAAATAGCAGCGGGAAATCCAAGTATATTGATGGATCTAAACACCTTGATCTATGTTAGAATGATACTTTGAGTTATATCACTAAGTATGCGGAATCTACTTAGTAACACTTAGAAGTTTGATTGTGAATGAAACACTTGTATATGAATGAGAATAAAATATGTATCAAACGGTTAGCTCCAATATTATTATTAATAATAATACGAGTGATCTTTGTATCACTAGAGTTACAACCTTGAAGCTCTAAGAAAAACGTATATTTACAACTGATATATAAAACCCTAATCTAGGATCTCCTTTTATAAGACACAAGGAGTCCTTTACAAGATAAGTATATTATAACAGAATAAGATATACACCAAATATTTTCTATAATTATCTTTGTACTAGCAGTGGTAATGATGTTTCCACTACTAGTGTATTCTTCCAGCAATGGGAATAATGTTTCCACTGCTAGTGTATTCGACCAGCAGTGGGAACTCCAACACTAGCAGTTTGTACTGTTAGTTTAATTCCCAACAATCCTCCCCTAAACTTATGATTCCTCTGCAAATCCACAAGTTTCTTGAATTAAACTTCATTTTCATCCTTGATGTTGGAGGGATTCTTCCAAACACTTATCTTTTCAATCATGCAGTTCTCATCTCTTAAATTGATGAACTATTCATTATAGTACAACCTTTCTATTTCTTCATTAACTTTTCCTTTCAACTGAGCAACTGTTCATCCTTCATTGGTAGTTCTTTCTTCTTTTGTTTCAATCATGATACCTTTACCTTTGCCTTGAATTGCTACCATCAGTAGAAACTGGTATTCTATCAGCAAAAACTTGTACATTAGAATAGCTTCCATATCTGCATTAAATTGAGTTTCTTTGACCTGAGAGCAATCCTCCCCTGAACCTTATCATCATTTTTCCTCCCCTGTTTAGGAGAATCACCACCAACAGCATCACAATCAGATAAAATGGTACAGAATTCCATCAATTCCTTTTCTATCATACTTCCTTCAGCACTTCCAGATGTATTACCTTCTGGGAGAGGTGCATCTTTAGGCAAAGATTCAGTTTCTTACCTAGTTAAACTAGATAGTACTTCTAGACCACCCATATGTTTCATTTAGCTTGGGATTCCACCATCTGTATCCAATCCAAAAGGATGAGACACATTAGGTGTTGCCATGGTAGAGGTCTTATTGATGTTATCTCTGTCCTGTGAAGCTATTATACTTGGCACAGTAGTGATAGCCCTTTTCCATACAATTAGCTAAGCAGTATGAATAACACTGCTCATAACCTTTGAAAAATACTTATAATTTTGAGCAAATTACCAGCTATCAACATATTTGAGATGTCTTTACCATTATCCGTTTGCTATGGACTAGCCAACTCTTCACTATGAAGCAAGGTGAGTTGATAACCATATAGTTTTTGGTAAACTATCAACCATAAACGGATTTGATGTGTCTTTACCAGAAACCGTTTGCTCTGGACTAGTTGGTTCTTGTTGTGGGTCAGACATGGTGAACCAATTACCATTTGTTGTGTGTCCAGTTCACACACTTCAAACTCTATATCAGCATACAGTCCAATTCACATATCAAGCCATCTGATAGTTCCAAATCATTTGCTTTATCAACCTGCATTTGTTAGTCCAAAACCAAGAAAATACAAGACAAAATATTTTCCATTTAACAATAATGAATATGACTAACAAAACATACTAGAATAGACAACTAAACATTGGAAACCCAAGCCATTACTGACTTGACTCTCCCTCTTGCATCAATATAAGTGTGTTTCTTTAATACCATAGATGCTTTGTCACCTGTTATTGGTCTCCAAACCCATTGTGCTGTAGCTTTCATGCCATTTCCCATATTACCCTTACATCTTTCTTTTGCCTATCAGTAGAAACTTTTGGCCTAACAGTGGGAACTGCTGGCTTAGCAGTTGAAACCTTAGGCATCCATTTTTATTATACCTAGATGTTTTATTAAAAACGGACTTGTTAACTGTTTGAGCTTGCTTATAATTTGAAAATATTTGTTTTGCTCTTGAAACAGTTGATTTTGGATACACAGTTTTGTTTTGTCTAGCAGGACAAAATTGTCTTGTGCCAGAGTTCAACATAACTGATCTAGGTATCATATTAACTTTAGAGTGAGTTTGATTTGAAACATAGTTGTTCACTCTAGGTTGTTTGTTTTCAAATACCCTTGTATCCCTTGAAGTTACCTTTTTCCATGGGTTATGATCACAATAAGCAGCAAAGTGGTCAAAACTACCACATACAAAACAAGTTTTGTTTTGCTTAACAAAATCACTGCCTAGCTGTTGAGATTTCATATTAAACCAATTTCTTTGGTTACCTCTAGGTTGTGACCTGTACATCTCAGCATATCTAACATTATTCCTAACTGGTTTTACCTTTTCTTGGTTGACCACCTTAGGAACATTATTCACATCTACCTTAATCTCAGATTTAGCTTTAGACACATCTTCATTAACTAAAGAAGTGTCACCAGCACTTTCAAAGCATTCTTTAGTTTCCTCAGTCTTTTCTATCTTGGGACTAGACTTTTGACCATATATTATCTGAGGTTCTTGAAATTCCTCTAGACCTGTGTGTGCTAGGTCAATACCAGGAGGTGAAGGAACACCTCTGTATGGTGGAGGAATAGACTTATAACCTATACCTGACTTAGCTTTATTGACTACTTGAGTTTCCCAAATTTTTTCAATACACTTAGACTGATGATCTAAAGTATTACAGGTTATCTAAATGTTTTCATTGGCCTTTTTAAGTTTTTCCAATTCTTCTCTAAGTGCCTCATTCATAGCAACCTTATAATCTAAGTCTCTTTTTAATACAGCAATATCATCATTAAACTTAGACTCATTAGCTCTATAATGCAAAATTTGTTCTTCTAGCACAGAAAGACCTCTTTTATGATTAGATAGATTATAACTAGTTTGATTTAACTCTAACATCTGCTCATCATATTGCTTTTTAAGTTTTTCATATTCTTTTAAAGCAAAACAAGATTTAGCACAACTGATTATAGAATGTACCTCTGAGTCAGAAAATGCCATCTTCTTGTGAGTAAACTGTTCTTCTGGATCTTCTAATTCAAAGTATCAGCAACCTGTCTCTGATACCACTTGATGGATCTAAACACCTTGATCTATGTTAGAATGATACTTTGAGTTATATCACTAAGTATGCGGAATCTACTTAGTAACACTTAGAAGTTTGATTGTGAATGAAACAGTTGTATATGAATGAGAATAAAATATGTATCAAACGGTTAGCTCCAATATTATTAATAATAATAATACGAGTGATCTTTGTATAACTAGGGTTACAACCTTGAAGCTCTAAGAAAAACGTATATTGACAACTGATATATAAAACCCTAATCTAGGATCTCCTTTTATAAGACACAATGAGTCCTTTACAAGATAAGTATATTCTAACAGAATAAGATATACACCAAATATTTTCTACATTTATCTTTGTACTAGCAGTGGTAATGATGTTTCCACTGCTAGTGTAGTCTTTCAGCAATGGGAATAATGTTTCCACTGCTAGTGTATTCGACCAGCAGTGGGAACTCCAACACTAGCAGTTTGTATTGTTAGTTTAATTCCCAACATATATAATAGTGCAAAGCATGCACACATAAAAGTTTAAGTAAAGCTAAATAAGAGTTAAGTGGCATGGAAGGCTGATGGCTATCGGTTTCGAAAACATTTTGACTTACACAAAAATGTTTATAGGGTCGAGTATGACCTCGTTCTCTATAAACAGTTGCCCTGATACCATTTTGTAACACCCCCAACTCGAAATATGGCAGCGGTACATAATTAGGGGTATTACTCGAGGGGTAATACAGTACATCCATAGAAAACAACCTCATAACGGGACATTTTAATGAAACATATCATTCAATTACATAAAAACCATTTAGAGTTCAAAGACTCTTTAACATAAGTTGCAGCGGAAAATAAACAAAGTTTGCAGCGGAAATAAAAAACATAGTTCAAAAGGTTTCTTGAATGATACGATAGTAAAAGATAGAAAGGATAGATAGAAAAGCCCAAGATAACCACCAAAAGTCTTCAGCTACTCTAGTGCCCAAAAGTAGGCTTCAATTATTTACCTGAGATAAAACAAGCTTAAAAAGTCAGCACAAAGGTTGAGTGTAATCCATAGGCTTAGTAAATAATTATTTGAGCACAAGATTTTAAGTCTAAAATATATAAGCAACGAAGACATATATCAGGTAAGCGTCAATAACATTAAAATTATGCATATGCTAAGCTCATGACACACAAAGCGTTAACCGGCACCAATAACATTGGCGTAAGTCGACAATAACCACCGAATTTCATTATATAACAAATGCCCGCAAAGCTAGGTACATGCCAGATACCTAGGTGACTCGAATATAGTACATCAGATGTGAACCGACCTTAGTCCAACATGGCGGGATGGTCAAATCCTATAGGCCTATAAACTATAACCGCGCTCACTCGCAAGTGATTAATCGCTCATGATCTGAGGGACTTGCTTTTGGCAAGGAAAGGTATTTAGCATAGCAGTCAGGAATAGCATATCAATCAGGAATAACATATAAATAAACAATTGTGCTCATAAAAATAAGTAATAGCTTGTATCTCCCCCAGGGTTTGTAAACAATTTAAAAGTAAAAGTGGGGCTACGAATCAACCTTAGCAATAAAGAAACGAGATATCACAATAATCAGATGTTACGGCACAACAAATGAACCTTAGCACAACCTAATCCATTAAATGGCATGTCTCAGAATAATACTCGAAAGGATTTATAAAACAATACTTGAATAAAAGATTTTGGTTTCAATGGTATTTGAAAGAAAAGATACGTTTAAGTCTCGTGTGGATACGAGAAAAGTAAATAATAAAAGTCGGCGGATATAAATGAATACTTGAGAACGATAAGAGAAAAGAGGGGAGAAATATGAAAAGAAAGAAGAAATATTAACGAGAAAAGGGAAATAAAACAAGTAAACAAGAAAGAAAACATCAATAGGTAGTTTCGGTATTTACCCGTTTTCCCCAAATTGTTGATATGACGTCAAAACATATAAGTTTTGCAAAGGTTTTTAGGATATTAAAGAATCATGAATGGTTTAAGTTATGAAAGACTTTTATCAAAATTTTGGCATAACGCACCCGTTTATAAAACATTTCCAAGTCATAATGACTCTTTGAATAATAAAAGATTTATCGTCAAGTTTTATATGTTTTATTATATAATTGGACATTATTATTCGTGCATATATTAGTGTTCAGTTTTATCGATCTTTTTGTGTGTGTTCGGGTCCAAGTATGTTAAACTCTTATGAGTCTAACATACTCTTCCATCTCAAGTACCAAAAGAGTCCATAATTTTTCACCAACTAATACCGTAAATCTAATATCATCCGATCCTTGTCCAAGCAATGGTAATGCAATACATATCCAAGTCCAAGTCCAAATGTATATCCTATATGTTAAGTTATAAATCCGAAACACCATATCGATAACCAAACGATAACCAAACGACAATTAAATAACTACATAACGACTTAAATAAATAAAACATGACTTACTAACTAAATATGTATAAAATAAACGTCGCCGTGACTCACCATGAGTCACGGCTCGACTCACATCGAGCTTATGTAGCTCTCGGCTAGGCTAAACATAAGCAAAACCAATTCAAACCCAACTCAAGCAAAACCACACTCTATGCCGTGACTCACCTCGAGTCACGGCTCGACACCAAATGTGTCTCTTAGCTCTCGGCTGAGACAAACAATAACCAAACCAATTCTAATCCAAACCCTAGCCGTGACTCACCACGAGTCATGGCTCAACCGAAGACGGGTTTTAGCTCTCGGCCGAATCAACAACACAACAAAATCCAACATCCGAAACCAAACACAACTCCAAACACAAAACAATCCAAATCCACAACCAAATACAAATCCGAACAAAACCCTAACCTAATCCTAAATCCAGTAACACTCGCGCCTCGCCATGACTCACCACGAGTCACGGCTCGGCCCCACTTCGACCCTACTGTCGAGACACCAAACAAACTCGAAACCACTCCAAACCAAGTTACAATCATTAAAAGTAGATTAGAAAATAAAAAGAAGCCAAAATGCCAACTAACTCGCCCGAGTCAACGCGAGTTGACTCGGCGAGTCACCGAGTTACGATCGAGTCACGGATAAAAACATAGATCCACACTATTTTTGTTGTTTTAAAAGATTTTTATAAAAGGTTTTGTGTTAAAAACGGTTTTATCAAAAAGTTAATAATTAGGTTTTCAAAATAATTAATAAAACAAGGGAAGGGGAAGCACATGTGACTCTTTTGCCGAACTTTATTACTACTTCATTTTTGGTGAGTTCATATCCCCACATTTATTCGTTGTAACTATTTATAAACTTCTTGAGGTGAGATACATGCTACTTACTTTACTTATGATCACAACTGCATGAATAGTATTATGAACTGGATGTATTATTGCCTAAGTGTTCCTATAGCCTGAAAGACCCTTTCACATGAACCGTTAATTACATGGGTGTAAACGCGAATGCCGTGAATAGATTTATTAGGATTGACATCCCCATATTTAGACTGCGCTATGCCTATCGTATGCATTGTATTTGATAACTCTATGTAAATTGGCTATTACCTAAAAAGGGCAGTTATATATTCTTTAAGAATACCGTAAATGTGTCAATGTTCAGTGTCATGAGCTTAGGGTAATAATAATATTTACGACTCTGTAATTGTTACTTAGTCGCTTTCATAAAGTGATATATTGTGATCAACTATTATTTGATTAAACTTATGAATTTTACTCAACATTTGTGTTAACGTTTTTAGCATGTTTTATCTCATGTCCATAAGGCGATAGAAGGTTAGGAAGCATTTAAGTCTTTTGAATATTTGAAGACTCTTATTATCTCAAAACCATTTGATAAACTTTTGAATTACTTATGTTATGCTAAATGATACTTGGGACCTCTTTATGTTGTAAAACTCTGATTTCACTTTTATTTATCGAATGGTGTCATTTTCGAAAACGTCTCATTTTAGAGTTCGTTTTCTATGACTTGGACTGTGAAACTATGAAGTAATGTCTAAAATTCCTATTCCGCTGCTAATCCAAATTTGAGGGTGTTACACTATCCAAAATCAGAAACCACAATAATGATACAATACATGAAAAAAAATAGAAAACTGTAAAATAAAGTTACAAAAACAAACGATAATCAAAGAAAGGAGAAAGTAGATAGAACCAATTCAAGAACATGATTGAGGCACGTGTTTGACATGCTTCCTTTAAAATAGATTCGTCATCTATTCGGCTTCTGTTTCCTAGAGTACAATGATCAAAGCAGTTATACTGCCGGAAGTGACTATGCCTGAAATTCTTATGGAGTTCAATTGTGTGTTCAGGTGAAAGTGTGTGTTTTATCTTGGTGTTTTTTCCTGATCCCTTACAGGTTGTCCTTATAGACCCAACAGAAAACCGAAGGTGTAATGACTAGCCATTAAACCAATTAAACCCGTTAAATGACATTCAAAATCACTTCTATAAACATCATTAAGCATGCTAAATGACATTCCAATTGATTGTTATGAAGTCAAATATGATGTTAGAATTTTGACTGGTAATGGGTGAGCTCGATTTCATTCCAAAGACATCACTTTGAGAGTGGATATCTCATTCACACTAAATTAAGTGAAAACAAATAATTCACCAGAATTTTCCAGCATGGATGGCGAGGCTTCAATTCTTTGTTTGTAGATCCTTGTAGTCGCTGTTCGTGGGCATTTTCCTTCCATTTCATGTAAAGTCATTAGACAAACCTATATTTGAGGGGTTGCGTTAAGGTCGAAAGTATGTTGAAGTGTCTTTGTTCGTGATCATTGTAGTTTTAAAGTCAGTTGGTTGTAAGGCTGCTTTAGGTCAGGAAGATGTTTAGAAGTTAGTTGCTCAAGAAATTTTTGGTCATTTTGGTGGAAGTGTCATTTGGAGTCGTCAAAAGTATTACTTAAAATTTTGCTGGTAGTCGTGGTTATAAACTTTTCGGATCATGTTCAACTCAAGAATTATCCGGTTAAATCCCAGGTGTCGGGATCCCCATTGGGTCATACTTTTTGCCCATCTCTACTTGAAACCAAAACAAACATTGCATGAATAGATATAACAAGATGCATGCAATCAAATTGTAACTTTTATTATCTAAATGACGATTTAAATACCGAAACTCAATCTTCTATTTTAACAATGAAAATAAAAATTAAGCACAAGTAGAATCTTGAAACAAATAAAGTTCATACAGCATATGAAAATGCCCAAAATGCCCCTGGAAACCCTAGGAGCTACACCCTGTTGCTCTATGTACTGCACTCCTACAAAACCCATGCAGGCCTTCTTGCTGTCTTGTCTTTAGCCTCGTAATAATAATAGTAATCAAATTCATGAGTGCATGTGTACCTTATGTATTGTATTCAAAATAAATACCTACATATTCTTTTATATATATATATATATATATATATATATATATATATATATATATATTTAACCTTTAATAATCACCGGCGGCGCTTGTCATTGATGACTGCAACTGTAGCAGGTGATGGTAACAGTCAGCTGCTGTAGGCCGTTGTTCTGGATTCTGATCCAAGCACCTGTTTTGCAATTCTCTCAACGCTTTTGGCAACCCCACCAGCCCACATGTTTTCAGCATTTGTCCCACACCCCACACATCAACTTTCACCCCATGCATTCCCCTACCTTTCATCTCGGGAGCGTGTCTCCCGGCTACCGACGTCCCAAATATCTGAGATGTCGGTGCAGCCCCCGCCCCGACCTCATGTTGGGGTGGATATATTTGAGGTGCACTTGCGGCCTCATCAAAACCAATTATGAACCACTCATTTTCTCTATCGCTTCTTCGCATCACTTTATCCCACCCCAAGTCCCGGTGCATAAATGATAAGTCATGTAACGCGACTAACGCTTTTGTCACATGTTTTAGAGCTTCCACTAACTGCTGGAAGTTTGAAAGCTTTAATTTGCAACCTCTTGGTTTGAAACTAAGACTTAGGTCTTTCTCGGACGATTGAAAAATGAACTCTGAATGTGGGATTCGGTGATCAAGGAAATCATAGATTTCTTTTACCATGACCCATTTTCGCTTGCTTGAGAAAACCCTTGTCATGTAATTTGGTGTTAACTCAATAACGTTGTTGTTGCCTAAATCAATTCTTTCAAAGTCACTGTATGGGAATGGTTTATTGATTTGTTGAACGTTAGCACAACGATCAGCCAACAGTGAGAGTAATCCAGCAATCCTCCAACATGGGACTAAAGCTTTGATTCGATCTCCAGGTGTTGATAAGTCAACCGTGTGGAGATCAGTTCTGATGATTCTGTCATGTGTCCGACTTAATGCACAAAATGTGACGATATAACCAACAGCGTAGTAACCTAAGATATAAGGAAGATCCATGTAACTCCACAACAATTTTTGTACCATTAATGAAGAAGGATCAAGATTATTATCTTCTCTTAATCTATCAGTTTCTTCCCCTCTCCACAAACAGAAATTCCGGACAAATCCCGTAACATTGGGCCATTGATCTTGTATCCCACTGTTTGACAACACAGATAAAGACGGTTTTCGAATGAACACCATATCAATATTACTGAATTTTGATATGACACGATTTATGCAATCGTCCCAAAGACCAATGAACGATTCTCTTATTGTGACGGTGAGGGTAGGGTTTGATCGGGCAATTGGGCTCAGAATATCTAAACCAAAGGATCGACAATCCAACAGTTCAGAAGATGTGGTAAAGAACAATTCTTTCCCAGGAGGAAGGTCTCTATACAAGTCTTTTCTTAGAGGGAATCTCAGCTCTTCGGGTGGTGGTTCTTGCAAGTACCATGGAAGATCAATCAAGCTCGGTAAAGAGGGTGGTGGGACCCGAAGACAACCTAAGTAATATTCAGTAGGATCTTGAAATTCCCATGGTGGTATAGCTGCAACAACACATGTTACAAAAATTAATAGATATTATGGCAATATTTAATAATGTGACAATGTTGTTACCACCTCTACTATAAATTGATGTTACAAGAACATTAATTAGATAACATTATTGTCTTACATCTAATTGGGGGCTCTAAAGGAGCTTGATTTCTGTCAGTACTCAATCCTGCATTTTATATATAAATACCTGTAATTTCTAAATTATAAAAAAATGTGAACATATATTAATGTTTTGATTATTACCTGTACTACGACTAGGATGATGAATTGACTTTCTTCTTCCAAAGACTTTGACTTGTTGACCGGGAAGAAATCTATCAACAGAGAAACCTCTCAGAGGTGAATTAGCATCTTCAAATGCTTCTAAAGTGCAAGCAACCATTGCATCATCCAAGAAAGTGAGTTCGTCCGCGTTTAAAAAGCTTGTACCTTGAACCTTAATTCTACCTCTATGATGTTCACCATCTTCAGCCCATAAACTCACAAGTTCTTCCCATACCATTCTTACTTTACCAATTCTTCTTAGTTCTTTTAATGTTGATGATGTTTCATATTGACCAACTCCTCCTGTTACATCCATTGGTGAACCTTCTATGCCTAATAAACTTCCTCTAGCGCCATGAAAATAACCTTCACCACTTCCTGACATTATCATATGTCTGCCACCCCTCCCAACTACAAAAAATATAACATTTCATTAGACAACTTTTTTACAAGTGTAATCGGAATTTTGGTATTGCATACTAATACAACTTCAAGCTGCTTGATCAAATAAGCCATTTGGATAAGAGAAATCCTAAGAGAATGTTTAAATCATTCATTAAAAATGCTTACTGCGTTTAGACGCAAACAAGTTGATAAGAAACTTCTCTGATTGTGCTTCAGACATTGCATTAGATACAATTAGCAACATAGATAGTTTTGAGTTTGTTTGGTAATGTTTAATTATCCAACTTGATAATTCAGAACTGAAATAATCAGATATGAGAATTTTTGTTCCGTTTACGCGAGTAAAGCAAATCTTAGTGCGGCCTACCGGGGCATCTCTGCTTAAAGCAAATATGTCTGGAATAAACAATTTATTCATGGACATTTATACTAGACCGCTAAATAGCTAACCTAATAAGCAACCCTAAACCTTAGAGATTAATTATTTATTACACTAGAACACAATAACAGAAATAACTTCACAAAATCCTGAACTAAATAATTTGACACATAGAATAATGCTGCATGAGTTTGTACCGGATGTTGAGAAAGGGAGATCGTCATCTTTAAATGGCGGAGGTGGAAAAGATTTAGCTTCAACAAGCGCTAACCGTGAATCTTGATCACCTCCAGACGTCAAAAATAACGGAGACGTTCCTCGACCAATAATATTTGTCGGGGTTCTCATTCGAGAGCCCATAAAACTTGCCAACTCTTCGAACACTTCTTCATCGAAAGAGGCAGGCAATCTATGCAACTTTCGCTCATAAGGGGAAAGTCGAAAGTAACTCTTACCAATTTGCTCTCTTTCGCCCCCTCGTTCCCATTCATAAACCTTCCTAAATTCACCCAACATATTATCCCATTTCGTTCCTGCGGTTTTTGCATCACGGTTCACACCGTTTCGTTGCAAAAACTCCGCAACTTCTCTATCTTTTTCGGCCCTAGTTTTCCCTCTCCCTTGTAGTTGAGACGGAACTGGTGCGGGTGCTGAGGTGATAGGTGTAGGGTCTGATGCCCGATCAGAACCTGACACCCTATCACCTAAACCAACACCCAGCCCACTACCACCTTGGTATTGTACCCTCCAAGCCCTTGCAAGCCATAACATTTCGTTGGGTTTCCAAACTGGGCTTACATATTTTCCTTTTCTCAACTGATGTTGAGAAAATTGTTGCTCACCTTCGGACTTGCTGGTCTCTTGTCCAGAGACCGAAAGCCGAGGTGAGTGAGACGGCGAAGAAGCCGTATCCGAAGACGAAGCAGCTGCTACAGCGGGGGACAAGATTTTCTCCGTGGTAGTTGTTGTAACTGTTTGTTTTTGTGAAGGGGATGGTAAAAGTTTCCATTGTCCTGTTGTGCTAGCGTATCTAGGTCTTTTAGGGTTTACTAACTCAGTTGATAAGTACAGTTGTGAAGACGGTTGAGGTTGTTGTGGTGGTGGCGGTGAGAGGAACGTCGGTGCAGCGACAGTGGCAACGACGATGACAGATGGTGTGATATCATCTAGGGTTTCTTGTGTATTATCTTTAGGTGATGGTGTTGAATGTTTTTGTTGTTTTTTGGACTTGTCTCCTTTGTTGTCACTCATTTTATTTATTAGCAAGTGAAACTACACCATAAAAACCGCATGATATGTTTAAAATAAATTGTTAAAGAAAGTAACAAGAACAAGTGATTAACATTAGCGATGAACTAGGTTAGTTCGAGCAAAAGGTGAGTTTCTTTTGTGTTTTGGGGAAAAAGTTGAGAATTGGTTTCTGGGAATTTGAGATGGTTTTATATATTTGGAGTATGTATATGTTGAAAAAAGGTGATGTTTGAAGAAAGGGAGGTTTTTGCTAAAAAAAAGAGAAGACAGGTGAAGAAAAGCAAAATAACATATGTGTTTTATTATCATTGAAAGCAAAAGCAAGTCTTTTAGAAAGAGAAAAAAAATACGGTACTACTCTCTGGCATTCGAAATATAAGCATTTGCATATTTAAGATAGCATATTTGCATATTTAAGATACCATTTGGATTATTTTCAAATTAAAACTTATCATTTAAATAAGAAAATAATACGAATATTCACATAAAATAATGCAAATAAACTGTGGTTATATAAAATAAGTATGGCTTCGTTAATTTGCACTCTTTTTAGTACAAATCTTGAGATTAGATAGAGGAAAAGTCGAGAGAGATTGTGGAACCTGCTGTGATTAAGACCTCTCAGTTTAACACTTCACACGATATTAACAACTTTTTTAGCAGAAGAGAGAGAGTAAAAAGGAGTGAAAGTAATCATTGTTGCATTCAGAAACGCGGCTAACAACATTTATTTTATTATTATTATTATTATTATTATTATTATTATTAAACTACTGTATCAAAAACTTTGAATTTACTCAACTATCATCAACTTCAAGCATGGAACGGTAACAAAGTTATATGACCTTAACACATGGATCTTGTTTGCGAAGTACAAAATATAGTAAAAGAGACTATTGAGTCGAGTTCTGATTATGTAAAGGAGAATGTGGCTACTACAGATCTTAATGTTGTTGAAATCGGACAGTTTCCATCATTATCTGATGCGTACAGTAGTCTCAATTATTTTTCGATGACTGGTTCAATAGGAGGAAAAGTGATGCTTCAATAGCTGAAAAGGTAAGTGAGTTAGAGAATCAAATGCGGTAAGGTAAGCTCGTGTTCATGGGCGATGATGGGAAACTATTAAAGTTTTCTCATGATGTTTCGAATACGGTGCAGACTAACGTGATGAGGGAGGACGTAGCTAATGTTGAGCATGCTCAAAGGAGTGGATTGGAAGAATCTGGTAACCAAAGTAAATCTATATATATATACAATTTAAACCATTTAAATTATCACACAATATAAAATCCATGCAAATATGCATTTTTTCATGGATTTAAGCTTAACAATTAGCATATTGCACAAAGATTGTTTACTAAAACGCATAACAAATTACATGACATCCTAGGGTTTCTAATCATATTAAAAAATCAAAAACCAAAACCCTAAAACCCTTTAAGGTCAAATCGACCCATAAAAAAAATTAGGGTTAGGAATCTAAAAACCCTAAAAACATGTAACTAAACGAATCAAGATCCAATTTTTATGCGTTTCGATAATTAATTACACATTATAATGGCTCTAGATGCCACTGTCGGAATTATAATATCATGACATTCATATATTATAAACCAAACTCATCAAGTGAGCATAGCGGAAGCAATTATGAACAAGATCATATAACATGTAATTAATTAATCAATAATAAATAGTAAACATACCTTTGTGATTCTAGCCCGAACAAGAATCAATTGCAATCTTTAATCAAGAACCCTAATTAGGGTTTATGTGGATTATAAGAATTACCCCTTACCTCTTTTGTAATTCAATCCAAGAATCAAACAATAATGTGTTTGAATCACGTTCTTGTACATACGTACTAATTCAAGAACAAGTTTATGCAAGTAAATTAAACGCAAAACTTGTTGATCTTATGAAAATCGAAATCCCTAAGTGGGATTAAGTTTGGATCGACTTTGAGACAAGAAGAGGAGAGAAAACATCAAGATGTGTGTGTACAAGTTATCAGAAAACAATGCACATTGGGTTTGTTTATATACTATTCAATACTTGGAGCTCAAGGCACAAAGGAGGTGGGAAACCCTCCTTGGCCGATTGGTTTAGGTGTCCCCAAAGGGATTCCGGAACCTTCCCTTGTTTCCAAATATTCATTAGTATTACTTTCCTAATCTTTGTTAATAGGTCATTAGTCATTTATCATTAAATACTAATTACTATTACTAGTTTTGTGTTTATTAATAATTACTTATAACATTTATAAATAATTATTTCTTTTTCTCTTCATACGTATTGTGTGCAATCCCGTGATCTCGAGTTCGATCCTAACATACGACTACTAAAATAATGTCCATAATCTAACAGCTCCCATTTGGACATATTTTAATAGTGTAATCACATCGGTTAGCGTCTTGCAACACGCCGATGCCTCTAGTACGATCTCGAGTAAGGCTCCTGGAAAAACCTTTTAATGATTTCTCATTATTATTATCCTTTTGTTTCTAATACCATAATACCACGTTAATAAGGATATGGATTAAAGTCATTCCTTAATTAACCATTCTGTTTCTCGTTGTTTGTGATTGATCAAGATTACCAAATCTTCTGAACATATTCAGGGGAGATCTTGGGTGTGGCCACACATACATCTTACCAACCCTACGAGGGGCCCAGCAGTATTAAACTCCAAAAATAAATTTGAAGGAACAAATTCTATCTTAACTACAAGCAAAACCCACAAACTTTGTAACACTTCCGAAAACAACCCTTATGACTACCAGTTACGTATAGCGTTAAGTTGTTCCACAAAAATGTACTACATTCATGACACTTATCTTGCTTCTCAAGTCTGAGGATAACTTCTCATGATTTACTTAATAACAAAATCCATAAAGTAACATCATGTAGTTTGGGATAAGTCCTATATTCGGTATCAATGAATATCATCTGAAATGTCATGACTACACATCAATATACTTTAAGTATATTATACCAACCTTCAGATTTGTCTTGATTTAATAATATTCCCATATTATTAACTGACAATGGACAATTTAGAATAACATTTATTCATGGATTAAACATACAAATATAGGATACAATTTATTATAAATTAAACATACCATGTATTTAAATTTATTATAATAATTGTTTAACATCCCTTATCCAAATACTAAATAGATCAATGCATGATAACTCTTGTTGATGAATTATGTCTCAAGTAATGACATTCATACTTGTTGACAAGACATAAATCATCCAACTTTGATCTATCAGAATTTTGAGAATACTTATTTTAAGAATTCAGCTAGTGAAGTTCTTATATGTACATACTCAACTATTTTGATAATGCCATATATTAGTTCATAAAATGTGTGACATCCTTAACCACCAATTTATGATAATCAAACTTCTAAACATTTTAAAGTTTAAGTATTCTTATTCTCTTAATGTATAATGCAACTATGCTTTTAGTAAGCATAACTAGTAATAGCCAAGGATGAAATCCTTACAATAACTAGTATTGAGTGTCATCTCAATTTCATTAGCATCATTGTATGCAACAACAATATGCTCTTAAAAACTTCCCGTAAACATTAATATCTATTGTGTAATGTTTAATGCCTTTCAAACTTTCAAGTTTGTTGGCTATAACAATTTTCACAACAATTGAAAAATTGTTCATTTATAGAATTTGGAAGCTTTTCCAAATTTAGGATGTAATTCTATAATCAAACATATTCTTTTTAGAATATTACACAAGTTATCTAATAACTTTTAATTAGATATTAATATTGCCAAATCATCTTGTAATCAAGTATGATACAACAAAACATGATATACATGAAAAATCTATGAGTCATACTTAGATTTTATTCATGTCATACATATCTATTTAGACTTTCTAAATCATGTTATATTAGATTTATTTACCGCACATGTTTCAACAATAAACATTGATTCCAAGGTTGTATGTCTTAGTTTCTAAATCTTTCTACTAAAGTTTCATTCCAAACTAAGACTTAACTTTTAACTTATATGGAATGTTACCTTTTATATGTTCTACAACATATATGATTTAAGAAATTAAACATAATACTCCCACTAGCTTTTAGGAATACTTAGAAATTATCTTATTTCAATTATAAATCAAAACATGAATTTAATAATTAAACATAAGACTAATCTTCTAGATGCATGCATTTATCCATCCATGGATTATTGCACTTTGTACACTTCCAAAGATTTATTTAAATTCATAAACTCCTTTTAATTACTTATCGTCCTCGCTTAAGTAATCACTCAATAAAGAGTTTTGATATTCTATTGTCAATTTCATAAATATGACAATCATAATCTTTATATATATTTAATGTATTTAGAAAAGAATATTCAATCACAGTTAATCGCTTAAATGTGATTAATAATCTTGTCATAAAACATGCATTAAATACGTGCACAATATTGTCCATATGATTTTTATACAAAGATTTAAACCACAAGGTTACCTTATCTTTGAAGAAACTCATCTTCATTTTCTAGTCTAACTATTAAGATAAACCACATTTCTAAAATTGATTATCTTTGTGGACAACATCTTAATCATTCATATCATGTATACTTTACCCAATTACATATTTGATAATGTATCATAATGATTATTAGGTTTACAATAATCATGTAAATCATAGCCCTCAGTATATTAATCAAATATCTGAGATATATTACTATTCTATGAATGATAATTCCATCATTTTGAGATTTAACATTTAACATTTAAATATCAAACTTTATTATCATGTTGAGATTTAACATTCAAATGTCAAACTTCATCATGATATTTACTAGTGTATTTTAGAAGATTATGTATCTTATAATTTTATCTTTTAAAGATCAAAACTTCCACTTGCTTTTAGCAATTTAAAGAGTATCTTTAAATACTTAGCAAATAAAGCAACAATACAATATTCTCTTTTGGGATATTACAAATACATATTGATAGTTCCTGACTTAACTTTGTTAATAACCTCTTCATAAGCAGTTAAATAAATTTAGAACTTCAATTTAAGACTTAATGTGCTTCATCACATTCCATCATATGATAATGTCTTATTAATCTTCTATGTTGGAGTTTTATTAAATATGTCTAAGTCATACTCAACATTATAACCTTGATAACTTTTGAAAGAAAAGAAGTCATAGTTATCTTTAATCAAACAATATAACAAGAGTTTGATTTTTCTAACTGAACATACCATAAACATTTGGTATTTCATTAGTATTAATATTGTAAGACAATCTAACAATATTTAAGATAACCATATTCCTCTTGATTTGTCTATTTACCAACTAAGTCATTTTAATGGTATAATAGTATTTTCAAGCCAATTACATGCTTTATAATAGGGAGATGATTTGCACACTCTCATAAATGATTGGGACACTCTAAATTAAAGTGTCTTGACATTTATACCCTCACATTACTTTTACTCATTCTTATCCTGTGAGGGTATAAGTGTCAAGACACTCTAATTTAGAGTGTCCCAATCAATTATGGGAGTGTGCAAATCACTTCCCTTTATAATACAAGTACTTTTTACAAAGTTACTTCATGTTCATGTCTTTACAAGAAAACATAAACTGTTATAATCCCACTATACGTTATAAGTCATTTAACAATTTAATAACTTCATGTATATGTCTTAATTAAAAAACATAACAAGATAACGTCTTACTTTATTATAAGTCTTGTAACAATTAAAAGACTTTATGTTTATATCTTTACAATGAAATATAAACATGTTTAACTAAAGTAATTATGAACACCATCTCTTGGTTTCAATAGTAATTTCAAGTTAATATATTACTTCACAATAATGTAAACAACATTATTTATTCATTTATTTATGTCATTCCAAGAACACATAAATATTTAGATTGAAGCAGCATTGGATTACTTTATTAATTTATGTCATTCCATGAATTCATAAATATACAAATTAAAGTAGTCTTGATATCATATTGACACATGTTCTAATAGGTATCTAATTTAGAAACTGCAAATTCTCATAGTTCAATTACATCAGTTGATCTGCTAGTAATGAAAATATGAAATTCACCTTGTTGTTGCAATCTAGTTAAGTTCTCACATAACATAAATTGTAACACCAAGTGTTTCTTGAATTAGCTTAGTATAATTCATATTAGAACATTATTCTAATTTAGAAACTGCAAATTCTCATAGTTCAATTACATCAGTTGATCTGCTAGTAATGAAATATGAAATTCACCTTGTTGTTGCAATCTAGTTAAGCTTTCACATAACATAAATTGTAACACCAAGTATTTCTTGAATTAATATTAGAACATTATTCTCTTACCTTGTAGTCAAGATAATCCATTAAATCATATCTTTATGAGTTGTTTCTTGCACACATTAAAGATAAAATTTCTCCACTTGTGCATGGAACAACATTATATAGTTGATAAACAACATGCCATGCATTTGTTTATGTGTTCAATATGATTGTGTCATAGATTTTAGCATAACAAGTATATGTAAAACTACAATGTCTAGTAAGGAAACGTACAAGACTATCCTTAAAAGTATGAGTGTCTACACTTGGAAAGTAATTATCTTTAGCTACCAAGATATCAAAGCTTGTAACTCCCACTGAATTAAAGATCATTACAATAATTTCTTATTCAGTAATAAGTACACAATACTCCCACTGAATTTGACAACATTGTAAATGTGTCATATCCAATGAAAACAAATATTGTGCTTTTAACTTCCCTACACCTTTAAATGTCCATACGTAACAATTATTTATGCACTAAAGAGTGTATTCTACTACGTGAATGATGGACTATCCACCAAATGCTATTAACTTGAAAAATTGGGCATGCAATTTCTTCCTTAACAGGTCTACCATCTTTCAATGTATGTAGTACCTTTACAATAGTCAAAATAACTAGTTTGTCTTTAAACATTTTGCAGTAATTAGTCTAGCTTCTAACTATAATAACTCATAAAATGTCATACATAATTTTCTGTAACCAAATATCATATTTGTTACTAAGAACTTGATCACCGAATGAGGATGATAAAATCCCTATGAAAAATATTCGCAATTTTCTTAACTATTAAAAAATTTGCTATGAGTTATATATTATAATTTAGACATATCTAATATTCCTATTATCCTTTCTCATTCATGAAAAGGAATAGGATTGTGTCTCACTCTTCCTTCATAGAAAGAAGACTTCTTTTGTCTTTTAAGTAAATATTTCTTAATCAAACATTTGTTTGAAAACAGAACTAGATCAATTTACCAAAGCCCAAAATATGTTTACGGTTTGAACGTTGCATTAATACATTAAAACAAATTACAAAATTCAATTTCAGTATTTTCGATAATTAGATCTTTAAGAAAATAAAATACCCATTGGTAAATATTCATATAAACAATAGTATTTTCTTAAATCTAGGATCCTAATTGACATAGTACCATTACATCAGTTGATCTGCTAGTAATGATAGTATTCAACAAGGTAATTGTCGAACAATAATTGCCAATATCATAATGCAATTTCTAGATTTATGGGATTTACAATCACAAAACTTTTGTAATGTAAGCATGTTTGATCCCCATCTTAATGCCTTGAGTCCAAGATCTCACTTCATACTCAATTTAAGTCGTCTAACTTAAAAACTCCAAACTCATAAATCCATCACATCAGTTGATCTGCTAGTAATGAATTTACGAAATTTACCTCTCCATTGCAATCTCGCTAAGTTCTCACATGACGTAAATTACAACTTCAAGTGTTCTTAATTAGATGGCATTCGACTTAATTTTATAAGGGTACTAATTTTGACGTGATCAAAATAATGTATGAAGAAGCATGCATACAACTTCATAACATTGGTTTTACAAAACATTTTTATTACCAATTTGCTAAGAGTAAAATAACAAAGTTTTGATTGAGGTATCGGGTTCACCAATTAAAGAATTACCAACAATTATTGTCCACTATATCGTACTTTTGCATAAGCCCTAAGGCTTAGTGTTTCGGATAATCATTGTGGAATTGTGGTGAATTCACCCTTAAGATGACAATGTACGTAATATAGTGATATAGGTAAGTCTAGAGTTGGCAACCAAGCAGTTGTAGAGAAACGGTAGGTGCATGAGCTTTAAAAACCCCTCTCTACAAGTACATTGGATGGCAACCTTCGGTCCGTCTTTCGCACACTATGTACAAAAACATCAATCAACCAATCATTTGAAATTTACTCTTAAAACCAAAACAATTTCGCCATTTATTTAGTCCGTATTATTTTTCTATTCAAAAAATTACCCTTTTCGTTTATAAACATGTCTAACATTATAATAAACAAAAACAAGTAATATAAAATAAAAAATAAAACAACTAAATAAACATATATACATAATCATAACAATTAAATATGTATAAAACATGTAGCCACATGCAAATCTTATTCAATAGTCCTATTAATAATCAAATCTAGGTGTATAACGTATTTATTCAATTAAGGCTTTATTCTTCTAGGAAAAAGAGCCACATGCATCGATAAATCGATTGCGTAAGCCAAAACTAAACAAATACCACATAGCTCATAATTGATTACTTAATATTGGAGTCTTTCCCAATTCGACATCAATTAATAAATTTACATGTTTCGATATAACTTAACCATTAATATATATATATATATATATATATATATATATATATATATATATATATATATATATATATATATATATATATATATACAATTTAAACCATTTAAATTATCACACAATATAAAATCCATGCAAATATGCACTTTTTCATGGATTTAAGCTTAACAATTAGCATATTGCGCCAAGATTGTTTACTAAAACGCATAACAAATTACATGACATCCTAGGGTTTCTAATCATATTAAAAAATCAAAAACCAAAACCCTAAAACCCTTTAAGGTCAAATCGACCCATAAAAAAAATTAGGGTTAGGAATCTAAAAACCCTAAAAACATGTAACTAAACGAATCAAGATCTAATTTTTATGCGTTTCGATAATTAATTACACATTATAACGGCTCTAGATGCCACTGTTGGAATTATAATATCATGACATTCATATATTATAAACCAAACTCATCAAGTGAGCATAGCGGAAGCAATTATGAACAAGATCATATAACATGTAATTAATTAATCAATAATAAATAGTAAACAAACCTTTGTGATTCTAGCCCGAACAAGAATCAATTGCAATCTTTAATCAAGAACCCTAATTAGGGTTTATGTGGATTATAAGAATTACCCCTTACCTCTTTTGTAATTCAATCCAAGAATCAAACAATAATGTATTTGAATCACGTTCTTGTATACACGTACTAATTCAAGAACAAGTTTATGCAAGTAAATTAAACGCAAAACTTGTTGATCTTATGCAAATCGAAATCCCTAAGTGGGATTAAGTTTGGATCGACTTTGAGACAAGAAGAGGAGAGAAAACATCAAGATGTGTGTGTACAAGTTATCAGAAAACAATGCACATTGGGTTTGTTTATATACTATTCAATACTTGGAGCTCAAGGCACAAAGGAGGTGGGAAACCCTCCTTGGCCGATTGGTATAGGTGTCCCCAAAGGGATTCCGGAACCTTCCCTTGTTTCCAAATATTCATTAGTATTACTTTCCTAATCTTCGTTAATAGGTCATTAGTCATTTATCATTAAATACTAATTACTATTACTAGTTTTGTGTTTATTAATAATTACTTATAACATTTATAAATAATTATTTCTTTTTCTCTTTATACGTATTGTGTGCAATCCCGTGATCTCGAGTTCGATCCTAACATACGACTACTAAAATAATGTCCATAATCTAACAGATGGTACGACCAACAATGTGAGTGGTAGTGGTATTGGTACGTAAACTGAATCATTCCCTATGGCTGCTCCTAATATACCGGTTTCTGACTTGGAGATCAGGCCTACAGTGCAATTTGATCCAACAGTTAACACTTCATCTATCATGCATTGGGGGGCTATTCCAGTTCCAAATGTTAGTGGTGTTGGTATGTGTTCTACTGATCCTAAAGTTAGTCATAATGCTAAGGCTACTTCCTTTGCAAATGTTCTGAATCCGAAACGTACAACAAGTAAGATTAATTTCAGGCCACTAATAAATGAGTTTTGGGTTGAGAACCAGGATACTACGTTACCTAAAGCTATTATGAAGAGCATTTTGTGCAGGTATGTGAATACTTTTGATGGGTATTTCGTTGGTACGACTATTGCATTTCCAATTGTTCAAAATTATGTTACTAGTACGTGGGGTAAGTTTGGCTTGAAAAAGCTTATGAAGAATGATGCTGATATGTACCTCTTTAATTTTGATTCGGAAGATGGTGTTGATCGTGTATTTCAAAGTGACCCTTGGTTAATCCGTAAATTGCCCCTCATTCTTAAGAAATGGACTCCTAAAGTGTCCTTAACCAATAATGAGATAACTAAGGTTCCGGTTTGGTTTAGATTGCATAATGTTCCTTTATTTGCATATTCGGAAGACGGTTTGAGCTTAATTTCTACTCAAGTTGGGAAACCTATTTTGTTGGATGCGTTTACAAGCTTAATGTGTGTTGATTCGTGAGGACGTATTAGTTGTACTCGTACTCTAGTTGAACTAAGTGCGGATTCGGATTTGAAAAGCGAAGTTACTATGGCTATTCTAAATGAGGAAGATAGTAGTTATACTATGGAGATAATTAAAGTCGAATATGAATTGAAGCCTTCTCATTGTGATGTGTGTAAAGTTTTTGGGCATGATCATATCAATTGTCCAAAATGTGTTAAGGAGATTATTCGGAGTGATGATAATGTGGCAGCTAAGGCTTCTACAACTTTGGAAAGAATAACAACGGTATTATCGAGGTAAAGAATTGTAAGAATAAAAGGAAGGAGGTGGCTGATCAATCTTGGCATATTAGAGGTGTTAAGCTTAATAAGCCAAAACCTAACTTTTGGAGACCGAAATCGACGACAACTACCAATTAACGTTCGAATTCAAAGGTTCAAAAGGAGACTTCTTGTTCTAATGCAAAATCTGGTACGAACAGTAAGTTTTCTAATTATTTTAAGGTGCGTTTGGTATCCCACTATGGGAATGAGACTCTGACTATGAAAGTAATTAAAGTTGTTTGTTTAAGATGAGGGGACCCACCACTATGGTAATGAATGATGGATATAGTTCATACTCCATATACATCAAAAGAGCTAGGTATGGATCTTTCATAGGTTAGGGACCCACCACTACTATCAAACTCATACCCATTATCATTCATGCCAATATACCAAACGCACCCTTAATGTTTTGAACTTATTGGGGGACGAGGATGTAGATGGGTTTCAACCGAATGGTAAGGGGTCACAAAATCAGCTTGTGAGTGATTTGAAATAGAAGAAGCAGGATACGGCTACTAAGCTTAGTACTTCTTTCTCTACTTGTACTTTTTTTAACTAAGGTGGGTAATCCATTCTCTAATGTGGGTAATATCGTTGCTTCTAATATCGATGATGATGAAGTTATAGAAGATCATAACTTGACTAATTATTTTGGAAGTGGAGGGAACATGAGGGGTGTTTTGGAGCAATAAAAGATGGTACATATAACTCCAATGATTATGAAGATGATTACTTTGATGATTGTGGACTATCTGCGGTCCAATTAAAAGCTGTTGGGATCCATGACATTAGACTTGGATAGGTTGTTCTTTCTTTGTTTTGCATAAAGGTTGATGTGTCTTAGATTATGCTTGTTTTTGTTTTGGTTTTCTAGTATGTGTAGCTAGTTGTTCATCTATGGCCTGTCATGAGTGATTTAATTGTTGTTCAAGTGGTTGCTTAGGGTTAATGTGGTACTTTAGTCCTATTCTATTATACGTAACTGTTTTTTGAAATAATATATTTTACCGGTTGAAATGCCTTACCTTATTTTGTTTTAATGAAACCCGTACTTAGAACTCATAATTTTAGATCTCTATTGCCTAAGAGTCATAACGTACACACCGTTGCATTCATTATGTTTTTCTCCATGCTAAACAGTATAAGAAAATATATAAGTCAAAAGGATAAAATCATAAAACGTTGTTGTAAGCAATAGAGTCGACTTTCGATGATCATGTACCTTCACGACCAAGAAAAACATCTCATGTATATTTCACGTTTACAACTGAAACCCTGGCTACGAATAGTTACAATAATATTGATCCCTTTTATTTCCTTTTATAATGGTATATCTTTTCTTTTGTATTGCATAAAATCTGTTCATCACGTGATAAAAGCTTTGACCTTCTTGGATCAGTCAGTAAAGTTCGTAGGCTAGGATGCATATATGTTGTTGGAATTATGTTTCTTTTTAAAGGTAAATATACAAGGGTTTTTCTAACTTGTGTCTCAGGGGCACAAGTTAAGTACACACAAAAAGTATAAAAAGTATAAAAAAGTATTCAGGAACCCACAAAATTCATGGGTCCCTGAGTACTTTTCTGTACTTTTTCGTAGGACCCTATGTTCTTTTAATGTGCTTAACTTGTGCCCCAGGGCACAAGTTAGAAAAACCCAATATATAAATAGAAATTGTGATCAAGCTCGCCGTGGGAGCCGGCCCTTATTTGGGAGGCCGTATTGTAGTGCCACCCATCATGCGTTATCCACACCACAACTTTCCAACCGCACGAAGTTCAAGTTTTGTGTTGTTTTAGTTGTCTGCATCACTGAACCGATTGACAATTTTTAATTTTTAATATTGTTAAGTATGCTTGTATAAAGTTTGATATTTTTATATGTTTAGTTTGATGGTAAACATTACATTTATTTGGTGCGGGTTTGATAGCTTATTTAATGGTGATGTGACACTGACGTAAAGTTGATGGGTTTAGTAACTATTACTACCTCTGCCTTATAATAAATATGCATATTACAGAGTACTATTTTGGAATATTTCAAAATAATTGTTTGATGGGTATTTCAACTGATAAGAAAAATATTTAATGAAAAGAAATTATAGTTGATTAGTAGAGAATTTAATTAATGAGTTTTAGTAAAAAATTGTACTATTGGACTCAGTAGCGAGTACCTCCAACCTTTGTGAGTGGCCACTGGTTGGTGTGTGTTTGTGGAGATGATGGGGACTGGTCGAATCAATGGGTTCTGCTCAGTGACTCATTACTCTCTCGCGGCTCTTTCTTGTTTTCATTCTTTTCCAAACATTCACTTTTCTCTTTCATAAAATACTCGACATAACCTACATTAGGGCACGCACACAAGGGTTCCTATATTAACCTACATAAACATGCATTGTCAACAAAAGATTATTCGTCTTTTAAGAGCAAAAAAAAGTACTCGTATTTTATTTTGTTTTTCAAAATCCTCGTCTCTCTAAACTAAGAAAAGGATATATAATATTCTTATGCATCTTGCTCATATTTATTCTGCTACTCTTATTGTTAAAGTAATTGTATGTGATGAGGAGAGAAATGTGGGATATAAATGTCAATAAATTGTAGATAGAAATACCAATGTTCCTCTAAATAACATAAGATCACTTATAATCTTAACTCTAAATTATGACAAGTTGAAAAATAAATGAAATTGATCAAGAGAGATAAAAATAATTAGGAAAACACAATGTAAATATATAACTTTATTCGACAACGTATTACATATGCAAAACGACAGTGAATGAAAATTCAGTTAGATATATGTCAAAGAGAATACATAGATAGCGTAAAGCTAAAATTACGACAAACCGACACACTCTATATGATACATAATCTCGTATGGGATTGAATCTTCGATCAATTACTTGACAGATAATCAATCACCTTAATACGTTAGGCTGACTCTATGTGGAATGCAACCAAATTTTATATCAGTTCAATCAGAAAAGGATACAAGTATGGTTTAAAAATGTAAGTTTAAGGTAAACGGAGCAACTGGATACACGAAGGTAACGGGGCTAACCATAACTTATTTAGCATGTACATTATAGTATCTAGACAAATATGATAAAACTTACAACATCAATAAAAATAATGTGCGGTATTAAGCTACAAAGAAACTTTTACAATTCAGTATGTTTCTAATACTCCCGCTCAATAGAAGAACATATGACTATGAGATTCGTGTTAGCTCGTTTCTAGGTAAAACAACGTTTTGTTCAGTTTGGTGATACGATATAACAAAGTACTTATTCTTTGGTTAAAGGTTTACCTCCAATAAATTTTATTAAGCTAAAAAGATAATAAAGTATGACAGATAAGGGTAAATCTCACATCCCAGCCTAAACAGGCAAAACAAATGCTCCTATAATGTTTGACACCTAACGTAGCATAAGAATGGTATGCCAATACTTATGAGAGATAAAACAAACACTATTTAAGTTGACCACATAGACTAATGTCAAATGCATTAGCAAATTCCATTTGGGTATTAGTCAAACCATTTGATCAAAATAAATATTTTGGGATAAATCTAAGTCTTTCAAAACTTATTAGTTTCAGGTTTTTAAAACAAGAAATGTCAGATGTATTAAATTTCAAATTGAAATGTTTTAAACCTAAAGACAAAATAATAAAAAATTAAAAAACAAGCCCTAAAATGGGAAACAACTAGTTTAAAAGTTATAAAAATAAACGTTTTAAAATCCTATATCCCAAAACGATGCACGATACCAACCGTCATCTCCATGAATGATCCCAACAGTCATCTTCTGTAAAACCTTCACGCACTTCATGAAGACCCATTCTCATCTTCCTTTTCTTTAGATGAAGCCTGACAATTATCACAGGTGCAATGTGCGTCAGCATCCTCTTGAAGCTCTACAATAAAGAATGTAAGCATCAATTTACTTTCTTGAGAACTTTCCACGAAAATGGAGGAATGATAAAACAATCTATAAACATAGATACTTCTCATATTTGCAGCGAGCTTCAAGTCGAGCAAATACTTCAAGCATTCTGCCTTTTTATGCCCAGGATTTTGGCAATAATAGCATATGGGAATTGCCCCTCTTTCTAGCTACTGGTTCAAAGAAGAATTCCTTCTTCTTTCTAGTAACCCGCTCGTCATTCACCTCATTAGCCATTTACTTTCTGACCTTTTCAGATTTGACCCTTAGGTCATCCGCAACTTTACATACCAACTCGTAAAGCTTCATTAGCGCGGGCTCCTTGCAAGCCTCCATAAATTAAGTAGGTATGAACCATAATTAGATGGTAGAGACCGCAAGATACATAATACCATAAAATTCCTCACTTACTGGATTTCCAATCTTCAGGAGACGATTGAAGAATCCTTTTATAGTTGTGAAATGAAACATCACAAATGTGTCTGGTCGCATGTGATGATATCTTAACACACGCACCAAGGAAAACACCTCACGGTTCCTTGATCTGGGATGAATGTGCCTAGAAACCTCAGGTTTCTAACTATTATAGATGCGGGGTGTTAGGATTATAAATGTGACGACATTACGGGAATTACATTGGTTTATTAATAGGCTCATACACAAGGACTATAACCATTAAGTGTGTAAACTAGAGTCTATATAAACCACTCTATACTTCCATAGAGGGGCGTTGCTCATAGTGTGTTGTATTGCAATCCTCCCTCATTCTTCAATAACCCACATTTTTCCTTCTCTCTTTACAATGCCTTTCTCTGATCTCGAGCTTCCCCGACCTCCCGATCCTTGTAGAATCTTTATATTATTGGCTTCTAATAAGGGGTCTCAGAGCCTACATGCATTTTTGAAGTGCTTGTTATCAAAAATCCATTCGAAATGTGCTTTAGGATTCAAGAATGCTAGGTTTTTCTTGGAATCGAGATTCATCTCGAACTCCTTTTATGCTTTACGTTTTTTGGTCGAATCTTTGTGTTATTTCCACTCATATATGAAGTATCGAAACTGTTTTTGAGTATCATATAAAATATTTTAAGTGGTTTGAAGATTTTGAAGCAAAATTTTTTTGTTGAATTTCGAAAGTTTTTAAGGGTTTTTGGGTCGTTTTATTCGATTCTTTGGTGTTTTGGAGATATAAGGTTGTTAAAGATTGACAAAAGCATGTTCTATAAATGTTTTTAAGCTCAAATCCATCAAACTTTCATTTTTTGGCATTTTGGTTGTATTTTTTGTTAACAGCCTTGGAATAGATACATGGGTTCTTGGAATCGAGAATCATGTATTTTGATTCCAAGTAAAAGTGATAGTGGCTGATGTAGCAGAATCGAGATACCACTTAGGAATCGAGATTGTCCTTGGAATCGAGATTAGGCATCGAGATACTTGTTCGAATCGAGATTGAGCCATGGAGATACCTTCAAACTTTGGAATCGATAAACGAAATCGAGATTCATTTTGAAGTTTTGTCGTTTAATGATATCGAGATTTATAAATCGAGATTCAAACATCGAGATTCACCTATTCTTCACATCGATGCTCACTTTCATTGACCAAATCGAGATTGCCTTTCGTTGACCGAATCGCGATTGACTTTCGTTGACAAAATAAAGATTGTCACAAATATGGAATCGGGATACTTAAAAACAAATACCAAAATTGTTTCACTACTTTTGGTGATCCTTGTGCGAGCTATTAAACATTTGAGTGATTAAGACATGGATTATCTAGTTATACCTAACACACATTTTCCTTTCTCTATGTACTCTCTTTCTACAATGGCTTTCTCTTATTTAGAGCTTCCCCGACCTCCTTATCCTTGTAGAATCTTGATATTATTGGTTCCTAATACGGAGTGACCCAGTCACCCTCTCATCGCGATTCATTGGCTGGTTAGGCATCTTATCAATGAAACCGTATCGTTCCTACCTTGAGGAATTAGCCAATCTTTGGTATCAGACACACGATGCAACATGTCGTAGTATGCCATCTACAGTTTTCATTGAAGACAATTAGTGAATTCAATCATGTTATTGTAATAGCTACTAAACCCTATAACTTCATATATTACACTAGGATCCATACTATACTATCACCAGGCACTTCGCTAGGGCATAATCTGTCTTGTGACAATTTTTAGCTATGTGTTTTGTCACACCAATTGCCTCACAAAGACAAATCCTAAGGCTAAGACTCCGAACAAGTTGGGTGTACTTAGTCTCTCTAGGCAGCCTGGGTCCGTTATTGCGGAATGTCAATAGACTCTACCATAAGTACTAGTGGCTTTCCAATTTGTTGATCACTGGTAGGGCATACGACCAATGAATCCAGTACCACCTCTCCTGCATCAGCTATGTACCCACATACACCATGCTAGAGTATCAACTATTTGCAGGGTCTGAGCTAAGAGAGTGGAACAATTTCTGGACGGCGTATTAGTCATATTACTATAGGGTAAGACCTTAAACTCATCGGTTTAACAGTCTTATACTTTTATATCTAGTATTAAAATGATTTTCTACACCCAGTCGTTTTACGTATGAAGTATGCATGAACTCATACCATGATTTGTTAAGGTTTTAAAACAAATCTTTTTGTAATAAAAGATGTCTAAACCAGGTTTACCATTCCCAAGCCTCTTTGAGATATGTTAACTAAATTCATAGACTTTATCAAATTTACTATGCGAACTCGTTGTCAGGGACCTGGTGCTTAAGTATACCCTTTTCCGGTGACTTTAGCAAGCACGCCCCATTTTATTGTGTCCCTTAAATATAACGGTTAACTATTGACATATTATTTAACATTTAATTATGCATATCAAAGAATAATAAAACCCTACTGACATAGCCGAGCCACTATCTATCGCTGATCCCGAGAGCTACTTCAGGAATCAACTTTTAGCCTATCTTAAGGGTTAAAACATGATGCAAAGCAAGAAGGCATAATTAGGTTTCGTGTCTTTACAACATCGCCCGTGATAATCTTCGTTCCTCCTAGTGGATTGCCATCCTCCATGCTCCCACTGAGTCCCCTCTTTCTTCGTGCTTCATAGGTTCTCCTACATTATTTGGGCATCCTTGCGTCACACTTGTCTTGGTTTATATTTAATAAAAAGACTATTTTACTTAAGATTAAATTACACGAGGGAATAAAAATTGCATGCAGGCCTTCCTTAAACCCAAAACAGTGAAAATATAAATGATGCGGATATTGTAAACCTCAAAGAACTTTTACAATCCTCCTAGGCAGTATACCTAACCATTGTAGTGTAGTATAGGCAAGACACGGGGGATTGATCGTTCTTTAGGGGAATAGTGCTGTGAAGGCCAAAGTGTATAACGAGAGAGGTATAAATGTGAGGATGATTCTTTTTGTATTTTTTATATTTTCTATAAAGCAAAGTAAATATCTCGGGGTTTGAAGAGTGGGTTTTTAAACTACTAATAAAAACTAAATTAAACTAATTATGCGGAAAAAGTAAAGTGGTAACTTTTAGGATAGATTAAGGTGTTCACTTAAATTATCCTTACTCCCTAGTTATCTCTTATTAATTAATCAAATTGTCATGTCCTTATATTAATTGACGCATTGTATTCCTTAATATTGGTCATATGGAGGTGCCATATGCCCTAACTCTATTAATGTACAGGTCTCCTTTAAGAATCTTAAGGTCATTAAAACTCTTATTATCGACAAGCCGTAATTTATGCAATAAATACAACGAGAAAAACAACTAGTGCACTCTAGTGTTGCGTTTAGTAGGATACAAAAGCTAATACATATAGAATGAAGCTAGTTTTCCTACTCCTAATGCGAGGCAACCAATTAAACAAGAGACGACAATCACTAATTAATAACTAGGTTTCATTCAAATCTAAGCAAACACTAGTTAATTTAGTCGAGCATGTTAAATAGAAGAGAAGAAACACATATAATCAAACAACAAATAGACATATTGAATTATTAAAGAGGAATTACTTAACTTCAATTAAACATAGGATTTCGGGGCTGAAAAACCCTTACAAAAGCTCTGAAAATCGTGCACAATGTGATCCTCCTAGATTACACGAATAATGAAAACATACAAAAATATATATAGGTTTACACTGGTAACGGCGTCACGTTAGGGTTATGAGGCCATCAGCCCGCCGTCATTAGGGTTTTTTCTATTGCTGTGTCGCCATTGTGACGCCGTTACTTTGTAGTGTGTGAAGCCATCGTGAACTGTGACGCCGTCAACTCTCCAACCTTCTAAAAATTCTGAACGGTCTCTTGCGAAATTTACACCAAATCTTCATCTCCAAATGCAAGTGACGGTGTCACGTTATAGCTTGTGATGTCGTCAGGGTCGCTTTTCCTAAAGAATTGGCAACTTGGTTGTTTTCTTCGTTTCTTCGTCCAAAATAGTCAAAAACATGCTCGTTTACACCTTTTGCTTCCCAAGCACCTAAAATGTAAAAAAACTATTTAAGACAATGATTGATCCAATATGTACGATTTTAGGGACCAAATGACCCCTAAAAACAAACGTTTTAGATCCTTATCAATAAACTTATTTAAACTACATCACAACCACGTAGTTTATATTTTTGGTTTATGCCTCAGGCTCGTGTCATGCATGATTAACAATTTTTAAAGCACGAAAGTACTTGTAAATACTATGGGTAAATATACTTAAGCTATTGTTTGCTAGGATGTACTATATATACACATGGGTCGTATATATAGCCCATCTAAAAGTATATGCAAACCACGAGTTTTACCCGCATCATTGCAAACTAATGCAACTTTTCATTCCCGGAATGACGGTTCTTACCTTATTGCTACATATTGTCAGTTTAGTAAAGTTTTGACTTTTAAAATTCATAAACCCTATTAAGGTTTCCTATTAAATCTAAATTTCAAAAGCATGTGACATAGGTAACAAGAAACTAAGGAAAAAAAATTATGGCATTTTTAATAAAAAATTACTTTCCTAAAACCATATATATATATATATATATATATACACACACACACACTAAAACCCTTGGTTTCATATTTAGCAATCCTAGATTCCAAATAAGTTAAAATTGAAAACTATCATTTTATGAAAACTTATAGTTTTGTTACATTGATTTATGCTCGGTTAGATTTTGCGATCCCATCTGAGCGTTATTTGTGAAATCGACCCATCTAGGGTTTTCTTGCTAATCAAGCAATCTTTTTTCCTTATGATCACTTTGGAACCATACGGTTTCCAATCACTGTTCTAGAATATTCTTGGAAAGATTTGCATCTTATCAAAAATACCTAACACCATAAAACATAACGTGAAGAACAAGATTACTTGCATGCCAAGAAAACTAAATCTATAAGACCCTACTTCTAGTAATTGTGACAGTAACCAATTTAGGGACTCAATTTTTGATATTGGATACATTTACAGAGTTTTTCAATAAAGAAGTCGAAGCCCTCAAAGGTTAGAAAACCCTTGTGTATTTCAACAATGGAAAACCCTAACCCTAAATCGAAACTTGATAAGGCAAAAAATGAACCATTTTTAGGGGGTCATTTAAGCCCGGAATTGAATTTATTTGATCAAATATTGCCCTAAATCGTTCCTTTTGTGATTTTAGGTACTTTGGGAGTGAATTCTGGAAAAGGAAGCATTTTGGACGTTTTTGGAGCATAAAAGTGAAGAAAACGACAAAGTCTTAATTTTGCTTGCTGGAAACAGTACCTAACGGCGTCACAAGCTTCTTCATGACGGCGTCAAGAGTAATACAAGAGGTGGAAGTGGATAAAGTACGTGACGGTCCAGTAAGTTCATGACGGCGTCAAGCTAGGCCGTCACGTGTACCTGAAGGCGTCACCAAGGCCGTCACGTGTAAACTTGTCAAAACTTGCGCAGAGTAGCTGATATTGTTTTGGTCATAATTTTTGCATACGAACTCGGATTTAGGTGATTCAAAAGCCCACGCGAAGAGGACGAAGAGATCTACAATTTGGTAAAAACATGTTGGTCGTGACGCCGTCAAGGTTGGTCTGACGCCGTCACGACCGGGCCGGGCAGAAATTAGGCTATAAATATAACATCATAACTTCACTTTTTGTAAGCCCTAAACCCTAAGGTCAATTCCTGGGTTTAGGTGGGTGTTTTTCCAGCAACTTAGAGGGTTTTAATCACTCCATAAACATCATGTATTGGTTTGATGATTCTATCTTAATTATGTTTTTCATTATTATTGTTGATTGTCCTTCTTTGATTATGTTTTGCTAATTCATCTTGTGTCTACTTATGTTTAAGTGAAACTTGTATATAATTGATTAGATCTTATTGATTCCTTGTTGATGTTTGTGTCTATCTTCATCAATTAGGGCATGACACTTCGATAGATCTAATTGGTTTAGTTTATAATTCTTGTTTCCTATTGATTCTTGTTTTGATTGAATGAATTTGATGTTAGGCTTAAGAAAACTAGCAAATCTCCATCGTGTAATGTGCTTGAACGTCTTAAGAAACATGTAGCCAAGGCATACTAGGCTGTTAAGGTAGTATTTAACGCATGAGCCACTGTTTACAATCCCTATGGTTGTGTCAGGCATGGCATAGGAGGAGATAAGAGCTCATAGAATTGGAGAGATATGTATGCCACTCCATGAGTTATTAGGAATACACCCGTCAATTAAAATAAGGTTTACGGTCAGTAGGTAGAATTGGATAGCTAGCAAGGAGTAACATATCATGGGTAGACATGCTTCACTTATCTTGTAGAATCCTAGTTTACTTTTCTTGTTAATTAGTTTAATTAGTAGCTTTTGGGTTAGTTGATTAGCAGCTAATTCCGCCCACTTCCCCAATACCCGAGATTTTTATTTGCTTTTCATAAAATATAAAAATACAAAAAGAATCATCCTTCACCTTTAGACCTAGTTAGATTAATTTCAATCCTAACGACACTATTCCTGAGTTGAACGATCAATCTCCCGGTACTTGTCACTATACTATACTACAACGATCAGGTACACTGCCTGGTGGGGGTTGTAAGCTTCACAAGATCCCTTGAGAGGTAAAGCCTGGTTCGATTCCCACGTATCAAGTTTTTGGCGCCGCAGCCTGGGGAATAGTTATTGCTTAGGTTGGAATTTATTTTGATTAGGTCTACTCATTAGATTCCTTTTTAGTGAAATTTTTATTTTCTTTTTATTAGTTTTCTCGTAGTCTATCTTTTCTTTGTGTATTTGTTCGTAGAAACCTTTCCATTGACTCTTCCGTTCACCATTATGGAGAATGCGAATCCACCTTACTACCGACCACGAAACCCATTCACTCCTAATGACATCTTGATGTTCAACCAATATCGAGATGAACCTATCTATGATGCATGGACTCGTTTTAAAAATTTACTCCGAATAGTCCCTCATCATGGTTTCGATCTATGGTATCTAACTCAAATATTTTACTATAGTGTCCACCCGTATGACCAAAGGTACATTGACGATTTTACCAATGGGGACCTTAGGGAATTAAATGCTGAAAAAGCATGGGATGCCATAGAAGATTGTGCCCAATATTATTATAGATTAGACAACCCGACAAACAACATAACAAATCATTTGACAACAAATTTGAAGGATCATGAAACAAGTTTGTTGGGGGATGAATATACTCATGTTGAGATACCTAGTTGGATGGCACCTAATATCATAGTACAAAACAAACATATAGGTAATCTAGGTACAATGGAGGATGAGGTGGATAATCCAAGCCCACAAAGTACCCCACAAGTCCTACCATCATTTGAGGCACATACACCGCCCGTGACTTACCCGGAAGAAGTAGATGAGACTATAGGAACCCCAATTGAGGTAGAACCCTTGGACCAAGCACCACTAAAGGATATAGGTTTGAATACTTATAGTGATAGCCTTACTCCTAGTTCTAGGGAATTTCCCAATGTTGATGAACCGGAACCTCAACCTTTACACAACTTCCCATCCTTAGATTTATTTCTAGGAGACAAAAGAGGAACCGACCCACCCATCAACCTATATTATCCGGGTAGTTTTAGGATGAAGGAAGCCATTCACTCACCCCCTTCACCTCACGCGGCATATTTCCACCCTAAGGGTGTGTATCACTACTTCCACCCACACTTAATCCTAAGTGTAGGGAAAACCTCCCCTATTTTCGTTAAATAAGGGTAGAGTCAGGCTCGTGACTCGAACAAAAACAAGCGCTTCTTGGGAGGCAACCCATGTTTTTAATTGTTTGATGTTTTTATTTTATTTGTTTATTTGTGCCATATATGCTTAATCATAGTTGTTTAATTTTCATGTTTCGAATAATTTGTGAAAATGCTTTATTTTGTTTTTAACCTCATCTTAATTGCATATAAAGGTATTTTACAAAAAGATAAGTGTAGGGAAATTTATATCTTGTTAAAAAGAACTAAATTCGAACATGAAAACTTCACAATTCATGATTAACATATATTTTATCTTGTTTGTGTGTCAATAATTATGGATATGTTTTATGAGTTCCTATTTGTAATTCATTCCACAAGTATCCTATCCTTTTGTTGCTTTGTCTTGTTTCTATTTCTAAGTCTGGAATTACATCTAGTTGTGATTTTTGTTCGGTTTAATGCTTTGGTTTTTGTGTTTGTTGATTACAGGACAAGAAGATGATTTATATTTCTGGAGGGAAGCTTTCAACGTTCGTCTTCTTGGAGGTAGATTTAACCATGTTGTCACATTATCCACGGTGAACGAATCAGGGGAGTATTAGTTTCTTTCATTCTTATTTATTTACTTTTACATCTTTTATCTAGAACATTGGCGACAATGTTCGGTTTAAGTGTAGGGAGGGTATATTAGAAACTATTACTCCACTTGGTTTTTGTTTTGTTTAATAGTGAATGTGTAATAAAACTGAGAGAAATATTTGTTAGGGCAATTTTAGCACCAAATTTAAATTTTTTTGCAACATGTAGGAGTGAAATTTTAGTCTTAATAAGCGTCTCATGGATAGGAGTTGTATGAATATCACAAAAACCATACCACTAAAAATTTTCCACCCCAAATATGTGAGGTTCGCCCTTAGATCTTTAGGAAAAAGCATTCATTGTTGGTGCTTATGAGTGTACCGGTAGTATTTAGATTCTAGAACTTGTGATAGCGATGCATCCCGAGACCGCTAGTGAGACTACATTCGTGTAGTTAGGATTTACTACATGATAAGAGGCATTAGGATAACCCTTGTTCTACACTTGTAATATAATTACATTGACTTCATAGGTCAAGTAATTCTCCCACACCTTTGCGTTGTACTCATTTTTAGTACACGATACCCCTAGTACACCCCTCCGAGCCTATCTTTTCATTTCTAACTTTAAGCATTTTACTTAAAGGAAGAATTTGTTTACAATCCACCTAAAATGTGCAACCAAATCACCTTAGCCTTCCTTGTATGCGCTCATCTTTAGTGCATTATTGTTAATTGTTTAAACCCTTTGTTAGTTGTCTAATTGATTACATGGTTGCTAAGTCGAGTCATATCTTGTACATATTGTTTTGGGACAATTGGGACTCATGGGTAAAGTACTTGTGTTATGGAGTAATGGGGAAGAACATCATATATTACCCCCATATGTGCGTTAATATTTAAAAGTACTCCAAGTGTTTTGATTATCTTGATTCGAGTCATTAGAATAGTTGATTGTAAAGTATGTAAAAGCTCAAGTGTAGGGAGGAAACGATTTGATGTATTGTTTTGGATGGTAGAGTAAGAGTGTATGTTAAAAAAAAAAAAAAAATCGAAAAAAAAAGATAGAGAGAATAAGAAAAAAAAATAGAAAAAGAAAAGAGAAAAACATACGGGCTACCATCCGTTTCTTTTATTTATGTTTAAGTCAAATAGTGTCTTGAAAATCCAAAAAGAGTTGTGGTTAGTTTAAATTGAGTCGAGTCTTGGCTTAGCAACGCCTCATTGTACATGTAGTTAACTAAGACAATTGACTTGCCACCAGTAAAATATCCGTTTATCCAACAAAACCGTGTTTTCCATATCCCCTACACCTAACGTTATAACCCTTTAAAAGACCTCTTTGATAGTTTATCTTAGGTGCTTACGCCAAGTGGTGGAGGTTTGATCCTTTCCCAAGCCTATGGTAATCTATTTGCTATGACAGGTAGAGAGTGATATTTCTCCATTTCCAATTATGACATATAAATTTACAACACCCGATAGATGAGAGTATCCAAATACTTAATGTGAGGTGCTAGTGTATAATTTCCGTGCTTGTTTTGACTAAGGTGGAACGATCATTTGTTGTAATTACTTTTATATTAGTGTTAAATGACCCCTAACTTGTATTTTAATTGGTGGAAAAGCTCATTTGCTTGAGGACAAGCAAATCCCAAGTGTAGGGATATATGATAAGGCGAAAAATGAACCATTTTTAGGGGGTCATTTAAGCCCGTAATTGAATTTATTTGATCAAATATTGCCCTAAATCGTTCCTTTTGTGATTTTAGGTACTTTGGGAGTGAATTCTGGAAAAGGAAGCATTTTGGACGTTTTTGGAGCATAAAAGTAAAGAAAATGACAAAGTCTTAATTTTCCTTGCTGGAAACAGTACCTGACGGCGTCACAAGCTTCTTCATGACGGCGTCAAGAGTAATACAAGAGGTGGAAGTGGATAAAGTACGTGACGGTCTAGTAAGTTCATGACGGCGTCAAGATAGGCCGTCACGTGTACCTGAAGGCGTCACCAAGGCCGTCACGTGTAAACTTGTCAAAACTTGCGCGCAGAGTAGCTGATATTGTTTTGGTCATAACTTTTGCATACGAACTCGGATTTAGGTGATTCAAAAGCCCACGCGAAGAGGACGAAGAGATCTACAATTTGGTAAAAAAATGTTGGTCGTGACGTCGTCAAGGTTGGTATGACGCCGTCACGACCGGGCCGGGCAGAAATTAGGCTATAAATATAACATCATAACTTCACTTTTTGTAAGCTCTAAACCCTAAGGTCGATTCCTGGGTTTAGGTGGGTGTTTTTACAGCAACTTAGAGGGTTTCAATCACTCCATAAACATCATGTATTGGTTTGATGATTCTATCTTAATTATGTTTTTCATTATTATTGTTGATTGTCCTTCTTTGATTATGTTTTGCTAATTCATCTTGTGTCTACTTATGTTTATGTTAAACTTGTATATAATTGATTAGATCTTATTAATTCCTTGTTGATGTTTGTGTCTATCTTCATCAATTAGGGCGTGACACTTCGATAGATCTAATTGGTTTAGTTTATAATTCTTGTTTGCTATTGATTCTTGTTTTGATTGAATGAATTCGATGTTAGGCTTAAGAAAACTGGCAGATCTCCATCGTGTAATGTGCTTGAACGTCTTAAGAAACATGTAGCCAAGGCATACTAAGCTATTAAGGTAGTATTTAACGCATGAGCCACTGTTTACAATCCCTATGGTTGTGCCGGGCATGGCATAGTAGGAGATAAGAGCTCATAGAATTGGAGAGATATGTATGCCACTCCATGAGTTATTAGGAATACACCCGTCAATTAAAATAAGGTTTACGGTCAATAGGTAGAATTGGATAGCTAGCAAGGAGTAACATATCATGGGTAGACATGCTTCACTTATCTTGTAGAATCCTAGTTTACTTTTCTTGTTGATTAGTTTAATTAGTAGCTTTTGGGTTAGTTGATTAGCAACTAATTCCACCCACTTCCCCAATACCCGAGATTTTTATTTGCTTTTCATAAAATATAAAAATACAAAAAGAATCATCCTTCACCTTTAGACCTAGTTAGATTAATTTCAATCCTAACGACACTATTCCTGAGTTGAACGATCAATCCCCCGGTACTTGTCACTATACTATACTACAACGATCAGGTCACTTGACTGCCTGGTGGGGGTTGTAAGCTTCTCAAGATCACTTGAGAGGTAAAGCCTGGTGCGATTCCCACGTATCAAAACCCGTAAGGGTTTAGATAACTTTGTGGATTTCAAACATGCAAAACCCTAAATAAATTACCAAAGTAATAAAACCCTAATTGTCACAAAACAAAAACCCTAATTAACCCTATGCATAAATCTAGGGTTATCATAAATCCCGACCCGACCCGGACCTAAACCCGAATAAGGATACTCGAGTCGGGTTACTCGGGTCCAAAATCTTAGTCGGGTCAATCGGGTCAACCCGACTAACCCGATTATGAACTAGGGTTGGGTATCGGGTTTAAAATACTTGCCTATTCGAGTTCGGGTCAACCTAACTAAACCGAGGGTTTTTTTTTTTTTTTTAATCTTTATTCAATTGAAAGACCCAAGTTAAATTAAGTGATCCATGTAGTGAACTTGGCCCATTTTCTATCTAATTTTTAGTGTGGTTTTTGGCTTGAGAACTTTGTAGGTCTAAGATGTATGTATTCTAGATTCAACTATATCATCATATCGTGAGTCATCATTTCACATGAATTATATACTTTAATAATAAGAATGTGTATGGAAATGCATATTACAAAATGGTATGTTTCTGATTTGTTGTTTCGAGACGAAAAACATGTTATAATTGACTTGCAGAAGTTGCATATAGCCTGGACATCAATGTTGGCTTAGGTCCAACAAAAATATCAATGTGCAATTACTTACATGCTCATGTGTTTATATAATGTAATATGTTTAAAATCTAAGTGATCTATTTGTTAAATGAAATACTCATTTACCAATTGCGAAGTTTTCTTACTTTTATTAGTTCATAGAAACAGTTGTTACATAAAATGATTTTAAAGACTAGTTTTGATACATACTATGACAAGAACAATATAAAAACTAAGCAGACTTTTGGTTCATATACAATTTATGCAACAAATTACTAGATTTCAACTACTAAGTTTAAGAAGTAAAATTATGCGATTTTGTAAATCGAACAGACCCAAACCTGACTTGACCCGACCCGACTTGACCCGAACCCGACTAACCCGAGTTCAAATAGGGTCGGGTTCGCGTATATTATTTTTACCCGCGACTCGACTTGGACCCGACCCGTTTGACCCAAACCCGACCAACCCGACCCTATTAGCACCCCTACATAAATCAATCTAAACGCATGTATAACCAAAATCAAGATTTGAGTTTTATTGTAATATTAGCAATTACTAAGAAACCTAACTAGGATATATATGTTTAGAGTGACTCTGATACAACTATAGGGTTCTGGTGGTCATCTGCACGGTTATAAAACATGTACATCAGAAAATAAACACACAAAGCCATGCAGACAAAACCATAATAGTCAGATCTTCTAAATAGTTATATAACATAATATAACACATAATAAGGGTATTTAGGATTACTTACTCATTATTCTTGCTGGCTTAAGGTCCATGACCTTTCTTTGTTCGCACGGAACACCTTCTTTAACTTCTTGCTACAACACGTTCTTTAACTTCTTGCTACAATATGATCACCTTTTTTGGTTTCATGTGGATTATCACTTATTAGACATTATCAGGTATCCACGGATACTGCACATGTAGAACTAGGCCTATGAACCTATGCAAGTTAGGCGAGCACGAAATCGGATAAATACCTGTAGTCGAGTAGATGTTAACTTAGGGTTGTTTGCTAGATCAACCAAAAGGGTTTTAACACTTTTGGATTCCTTGGCTGATCGTTCGAACACACAAAGAGAGAGAGAGAGAGAGAGAGAGAGAGAGAGAGAGAGAGAGAGAGAGAGAGAGAGAGAGAGAGAGAGAGAGAGAGAGAGAGAGAGAGAGTGAGAGTGAGAGTGAGAGTAATGATACTCAGAATAATCATGTTTTTAGTTGCGTTATCGTTAATTTTGTGCATCATATTTGGTTATATTTATATGTTTTTGTTACTTAATTGTGAAAAAGTATATATGCAAGTGAATGTAGCCAAATGCAGGAAAAGATGATGAAAAGACGAAGAATTTGAGTAATTATGCACACTTGGAAGATTCCCGAGATTGAAGCGAGTTTAGAAACCACGCAAGGTGCTGAGTCCAATTAGTTTAGGGATTAAGACGATTCGTGTGGTGAATGTAATTTGTGCCTAAAATTTTCCTTTTCAATTAATACAAACTATGTCTATGTGGTTTGAAGGCAAACATTAGTAATAATCCGTAACTTAGTCATATCAATATATTCGGAGCCGGAAGGGATTGCTTTTTACTCAACTATTTACGAATCTTATTTTTATTTGCTTATTTAATTTTTGTCGCTTATTCACTTTCTAGTTTAATCATTAGCTTAATCAGTATATCATTTATTAATATTTCAAAACCAAAACTTTTATTGATCAGTGACCACCCCAAAACTTAAATTAAAACCACCGATGCATATTATTTATCCTGCTTTAAATTTATAAACTAAGACATACAAGGATTAACACATACTAACGGGCAGAAAACCGAGTGTCGTCCCTAAGAGCTTAGTATAAAGGGTTTGATAATAGATAATAATAATTAAAATTCTAGTTTCACGGATTTTAAATATAGGTTTATAGAGTAGGAGAATAAAGCTTTAACCAAGACTTTAGATGCATGTAATTCTGATTTATTTTTCTCAATCATAGTGGGTGAAAATCACTAGACTCGTATGGTCAATTTGTCTAGCCTATCTATCTAGAATCCGTACAGGACAACAAAGGTCTGGATACTTATGGTTGTCAAGGCTTATAGGTAGACAAGGTTGAGTCATTAAGTGCTTACTCCTCCCAGAAAGTCAACCCAAATTAACCAAGGATGGTCAACAGGTCAAGCAGTAAGGGAGAGGAGTGATCTATTTATGATCCGTTGAAAGCACAGTGTGTTCACGGTTCGTTAGTCTCAACGAGATTGAAATTGTGTTTTGGAAATGTTTGAGTGATTCAGTGATTGAGGAAAGTAACAGATAATGATTTGGATTGGATTTACACTACTGGAAGTGATTGATATTAAGCTAAGGAAATAGGATTAACAATAACAGGAACATATATGTAATAAACGTAAACTGAATTTAAAACAATTACGATTACGTACAGGGAAAAAGGTGAGTTTTAATCAAAATTAAACTAGAGGGGGTGAAAATGACTTTTTTATAAACTTATTTTAATAAAAAGAAAATTATTTTTTTGATTATTTTATTATTTAATATTAATTAAAAACTATTTAATAACTATTTAAAACTAATTTAAACTAATTTTAAATTAAGAAATATACTAGAATACTTAGAAAATTGTGAAATTTTTTACAAAACTAATTAACCATTACAGGAATCCTAAAAAATTATAAAAAGTTTAAAAAAATTATATATAAGCTAATTTAATAATTATTTACTTAATTAATAATTAAAACCTATTTAAACTAATTTAATTATGAAAAATACAAAATGAACAGTGAAAATTATGAAATTTTTTCTAAAAATACTTTATTAATTATAAAATCTAGGAAAATATAAAAAGATGCTTTTGCTTATAAATAAGCAGAAAAGAAATTTATTTTTGAATTTTTTAATTAAAACTAATTAAACTTAAATTAATTATAATAAATACTAAATATACTCAGAAAATTATGAAATTTTTTTTGAAACTATTCTAATATATAAGAAACTTAGGAAAAATATAAAATTGGAATTTACTATTTGAAAAAGCAGAAAAATAAGCCAAATGGCTTAAATAGAAGTTATCACTTCTTTTATATTTTTGGTTTTTCTTATTTTTATTTTACAAAACTACTTAAATACTGAAAATGAGAAACTTTTGTGAAAATAATTATTTTAAAGCTTAAAAATAAGCTCTATGCAAGCTTATTAGTTTGACAGAAGGCCTAATAAGCTAAAAAGTGGATTTTTTGGTGGATTAAGCTACTAATAAGCTACAAATGACTAAATAAGCTATAAACAACTGAGATGCATGTAAAATAAGCTAAAACCACATAATAAGCACACTGAATAAACTAGAAATCACAAATAAGCACTATCCTAAAACCTAAGTACAAGCATGCCAAATAAGGAACTTGCAGTCCTACGTGGGGCCCACATGGGTGACCAAGGGTCCAATATAAAGCTTGATCTAGAAAGATGGTCTGGTGAGCTTTCCAATAAGCCAAGGTTTGAGGCCTGGGTCCCAATAATGAGCTCTGGGAGAGCTTGAGAAGTTGGGTCTGTGTTCCTGCCGATGAATCAGCAGGAATGGTCAAGGTGAGTTGAGGGGTGAAATAAGCTAGGGGCAAGGGATCTTAAGACCAAAATAAGCACTGAACTAGTGAGATGGGCTAATAAGCTTTCCAAAAAGCGAAGGGTTGAGGGCTAGGGTCCATAGGAGTGCTAATAGTGAGCTTATGAAATTGAGCTAAACCCTTGGTACAGCGGAGGTACTTTCCCTGCGGGACTAAATAAGTGCCTGAATAAGCACTCAAATAAAATCCTAAAAATAATTTAAAAATAGATTCTACAAGTTCAGATGGTATATTTTATCTTTCAAAAAGCTCAATACTTAATTTTGAAAACAAAAATCTTGGAAAAAATGGCTTTCTGATAAAACTATGCAATTTGACTTTTCTGAGATTTGATCTAGTTTGACTTATTTGGATTTTGATTGATCTCAAATGACTGAAAATATATTAATAAGCTAACATAAGGCTAAAATAAGCTAATCTAACTACTTTAGCAACTGTAGATGAGATTAAGCACTAGAAAAATCCTATCAGTGAACAATCCAAGATCTTAAAGAAGTATTTTGACTTTTGAACAAAGGAGACTTGGTTTTTATGATTAAACTGAGTAATTTTGACCTAATGCAACTTGTATCAACCAGAAATAACAACAATAACAAGCTTGAACACAGAGTTGTATGCAAATCCAAACAACCTGAGATGAAAAGGATTTTGAGGTTAACTTGCCGTCATGAATATCAATGACGGCACGAGCAGTGGCAAGAAATGGTCTCCCTAAGATGATGGGCACTAGGTCATCTTCTTCCATTTCCAAGATTATGAAGTCAACCAGAAATTTGAACTTCCCTACTTTAACTAGCACATTCTCGCATATTCCTAAGGGGTATTTGACTGATCTATCGGTTATTTGGATGTTCATATGGGTTGGTTTCAATCCTGAACATCCTAATTTGAGGAACATGGAATATGGCATGAGGTTGATGCTTGCCCCAAAATCAGCTAGAGTATTCCTTACTGATAGAGATCCTATGGAACAAGGCAAGGTGAAACTACCCGGGTCGTCCACCTTTTTTGGTAGTCCTCGTTGCGTCACCACCGAACATTCTTCTCCTAGGGTCACTAGACCCTCGAGTCTTTTTCTGTTGGCGAGTAGTCTCTTGAAGTATGTACTATATTTGGGCATATGGTAGCATGCATCAAGGAAGGGTATGGTGACAACCGAATCCTTCAAGTATGACAAGAATATTTTATTATCATTATCAATCTTTTGATTCTTGAGGCGGGACGGATATGGGACTTTCACGGGTTATTTGGGTGAAGTAGGTGGAGAGGAGGTTAATTGAGGGGGTTGCTCAGGAATCTCATCGTTCACATTACCTTCTTCTTCGTGAAGAGCGTCCGGCTCAATGGCGACGGGGTGTTGGCTCGGATAAGGAGGATCCTTAGTTGTTGTTCCGGCTCGGGTGGTAATAGCGAGCAAAGGGTCTTTTTGGTTCACGTGGGGTTTGTTGTGGCCATCAAGGGCAGCATTAAGTTCTAGGAACTTTTATTCTATGTCATTTTGTTGATCAGTGATGAGGTCGTTGAGCTCTTTTATCAATAAACTTTTTTCATGAGTGAAGTGTCCAAGATCATCCTCAAAAGTGCTCCTGATTTTGAAGTTAGGACCTTTTTCCCCCTCCTTTCTTCTTACAAGATTTCCACAAGGGGTAAAATCATTGTTTTGGCAAAAAGTTAAAAGGGAAGGGTCATCGAAGATGTCATTGTAACAACCCATAAAACCTCATTACTATCTTTCCTATTACAAATACCTATAGTAGGTATTTCACAGGTAAATTTTTGCTTTTTATGTGCATTTATTACTTGCATGACTCACTAGACCTGCTCACGTACCCACACAAGCCAAATAACTCAACACTCACATCCTATAAACCCTTGGTATGTCAAGCATAAGATCACCACATGACCATAATAAGTAAACTACCAATCTAACACACTAACAAAACCCTAATAAACCTTAACTAAACCCTAATTAGGTCTATGTGCTTACTAAACCCTATATGCTTAACTAACCTAGTTTGAAAGTGTCCAAGGCTTAAGTATGAGTTACCTTAGGAAAATTATAATACCTTAGGACCATTAGGCACTAGTACAACCCATTAGAACTTAGATACAAGTCCCTTAAGCACAAAACCATAACTAAGTAATAACTTCCTAGAATTAGGTCTAAACTATCCTAAAACTTCACCATAGGTTACCACCACTTAGTATAAGCCTCTTAGAACATAGGATTAGTTATTAGACACTCATAGGACACTAATCTAGGCACTAAACCCTAGGATAAACTCTAATCTCCAACTAAACACAAATAGGTCATTTAGGTCACAAAACTAGGTCAAACCTTCCCAAATCTTTCCCATAAGCTACCATCACTTAGTATAAACCCCTTAGGACTTAGGATTAGTCACTAAGCACTCTTAGGAACCTAACCTAGGAACTAAACCTTAGGTAAAACCTTAAACCCTCACTAAGTAAAACTAGGTCTAAAGTTAAACCTAAACTAGTAAAACCTAAACATAAGCACTTCAAACACCTCAACCAAGTACCCTAGCACCTCTCCCTAGTTAAGCTAGCACCCTAACACCTTACAAGCACCCACACAAGTAGGTGAATCACCTAATTGTCACCAACTTAACTAAACCACCCCTAAAGCACCCTAAACCAACACTAAATAATCACCTTAAACCACCACTAATCCACCAAAGCAGCTTACAAGTACCTCTATGAACCCAAGAAAGATGGTGCATCACCACCTTCACCCCGAGGTTTCATTTTCACCATACAAACCCTAAAACCGCCTATAGCCTCACCACCTCACCATGGTAGCTTTCCTTAGTCACCATATCGCTGCCATGAGTCACCTCCCTCCCCCTCGACACCTCCTACTTGCTTTGCTTGCTCTCCACTCCAATCGTGCCCTAAAAATAGCTCGACATCCCTTCCATTTCAAAAGCACACCTCCTCTCTTCTTTACCTCAAAACATTCTGTAGTAGTAGTAGTGTACGAGCTGTGGTAGGCCTAGGAGTCGAGCAAAGCAAGCCAAGGACTCTTGTCGAGTTGTTTTTCCATTGCTAAAACCCTAAATACATGCTATACTTCCTTTTCATAAGCCTTAATCTAGTTTAGATAAATTAAATAAGCTAATATTAGTTAAACATAAGCTAGAAAACTTAGTTGTTACATAAAAATAAAATTTACATACATTTAGGACTAGTTTTGCAAAACTTTACATGCATAAGGATATATATAGTAAATTCCTAAAATTATAAAGGCTAGGGACTATTTTTGACATTTCCTAGAAGTTATAAGTGTAAGGACTTCATTTTGCAAAGTATTAAAACCTTAGAATAGAAACTAAAATAAGTTATTAACTAAAAAGGACTAGTTAAGCAAATATTATAAAGTTAAAAGTCTAAATGGTAAATTTAGAAAACTTATGAGTCCAAGGGTTAGATATGTCATTTTCTAAAACTATAGAAGTCTAGGGACTAGTTGTGTCAAGTATAGATAGTTATAAGTATAAATAATATACGTATTATAAGTTTAGGGTAGAAAATGTAAATATATAAACTATAAGGGTATAAATTGAAAATATCATATAAATATAGAACTTAATAAAAGTTATAAGCATAACATAATAGTAGGGAGTTTCATTTGAGGAGTACCATATGGATATTTTGTTTTGACGAGTTTGCTGGGTTTACGAATTAAAGTGTCCTGGCTCCTTAAACGATTATTGCATTTACTTCTGGATTACGATGGCCCGAACGGTGTTATGGTTATAACTTAACTTAATAACAATATAGCTCAATAGTAGGGAGCTTCATGTGAGGAGTATTAACTTCTGAATTATGATGGCCCGAACGGTATCATGTTGATAACATAATACAATAGTAGGGAGCTTCATGTGAGGAGTCATATACTTCTGGATTGTGATGGCCCGAACGGTGTTATATTATATCTAAAACATTAATGAACCCATGTTAAAAAAAAAACATTAATGAACCTAAGAACAATAATTTAAGAAACTTAAACAAGATAACTAAAGCTTGACATACATCCAAACCTACAAACACACTAGGATACGTGAGTAAGGCAGTCTAGTTCTCGAGTCACTTTTTGCATCAATTAGATTTCCCTAAGCCCAGGTGAGTTCATAGCCTCATATTCTTTTTAAAGCTTTCACTCTAAATGCTTTACAAACCCTGTGAGGGGGATACATGCTACTTGCTTTACTTAAAACCGAATATAAGTCTTTTTCTTTGGTTGTTGCACGAGTAAACTAACTGTCACCACTACATAACCAAAATTCATGAATCTATTCGTTTGGGATATTTTACCCACGCGAACGCGAATATAGTTGATAGATCTATTAGAGTTTGACAACTCCCGTTGGTATTAACATCTTCTTGGATGGTACCAATAAGTACTATATTTCAACCAACTGAAGGTTTAACTTTGGCAAGTTATCCTTCCCATCCCCTCATGGTTGGGTCTGCAACCCCCATGACCCAGATTGTTAATGTGTGGTTCATGAGCTTAGTGCAACATACCCCACTCATGATAATTGTGCATGCATCACAATTATCACAAACACACTACATTTTCCCAGATGGGTGTAACAACGGAACCCAAGGAACTTGTATTCTCTAACACTTAAACCTATGACTCTCACTCAACATATGTGTTGACTTTTAAGCATGTAATCTAGGTACATTACTTCTACGGAGATATTGCAGAAGGAGGCACTGAGCTCGGAGGACTTTCAACCCGGTTATCATTCAAACATAACCTAACACCTAGATTTTTGGGACCTCATCAAAAGTAAAAGTATATCTTTTACTAATAAAACTCTGATAATTAAATGAATGATAACTAAATTTCTAAAACGTCTCTTTTCGAGTCGTTTTCTATTACTGTAACTGTGATTCTATGAAGTAATACCCCAAACACTTAATCCACTGCGATCAGTGAAAAATGGGGGTGTTACAGATTGGTATCAGAGCTTCAGTTGTAGAGAACAAGGTCAAAACCTAAACTACAACTATTTTTCCTAAACCCGAGAAAGTCCTCAGTACCTCTGCCATCCTCCGTAACTATACGTGCTAAGGTTAGTATAATAATTGCATGCTTAATTGCTAAATGATTTACAGTATTTTTACTATTATATAGTTATGTCTACTTCCCATTACTCTACCCCTATCTCATCTAGCTTACATCCGGAGAATGATCTTCCCTCTCCGAATGTACTAGATTATTCCCCTAAATCCTATATTCCCAATCACTTAGAAGACTCTAGGAATAGTTTAGATATACCTTCACCCTTAGGATATACCCTTTCCTTAGATAACCCTCATTTAAAACACATAAAAGATTTCTATACTAAGGCATCACCTATACCTCCCCTAAACCCTGTTATACACCCATCATTCCCCACATCTAGATTAGAACCCCATGGTTTCTTTCTCCCTAGAGAACCATATATACCTAAAAACCCTATCCCTATCTATACCCCTAGATATGACCTTAGGCAACCCTACACCTTAGGACCTACCCCTTACTTAGTAAACCCTCTCATTTCATCTTGGAAATATGAAATTGGAGAAAAACCCTCTAAGACAACTTTAGAAAATTTGGAAAATCAATTAGAGGAAATTTTAAATAACTTAGATGAGATTTTTCTTGACCTTTTTAAGAAGATAGAAAAAGGTCATAATAATAACTTACATATTTAACCTGACTATAGTAGTTTAAGAAACACTTTACAAGAAAACCGTTTTAAAGTAGCTAAAATACAAAAAAACCAAATGAAACACCACCATATAATAGCCTTTGCCCGCTTTAGGATTTGCACTTTAGAAAAGATAATAGATAATGATGAGGAAAATTTTCAATCAAACCTAGAAAACACAAACTCTTGGAATTAGGAAAACCTTAGAAACCCCTAAGTAATATGCTTTTTATACCCTAGAATAGTTAGTGCCTATAGGATATGTAAGATAGGAAATCAATAAAATAAGTTAGGTTTTAGAAACTACCTAGTACCCCTCAATTAGGATAAATTAGATAAACCCCTTAGGAAAATACCTCTTCCACATTACCTTAGGTCACCCTTAACCCAATAGTAACCCCTTCAGAAACTAGATATAACACATAGAACATGACAAGTTAGGTACTTGTTATAACCTACCCTTAACCCTTACCCCAAGGAATTTAGGAAAACTACCCTGATACCTTAGATACATAGAATCTCTAAACTGTTTTAAACTCCCCTCATACTTCCTCCTTCCCTAAAACTCAATCACTTTCAAACACTCTCCCTTATCAATGGTGAGAATTCTCATTCTACACAATAGAGATCTGAATTCTTTCTCCTCTGATCTCTAAACCCTCACTACTTCCTTAGCTTTCTTAAGCTATTTCCTTCCTAGTTAGAGATTCTACCCCTAACTATCCTATATGCAAATATATGATAATCATATACAAGCATATTCCTATCCTTTTCCTTCTCACTTCCTTAGATTACTATGATTTTTTCCAAATTTATTTTCCCAATCCCCTTTAGTAAAACCCACACCATATTTAGGATTCCCATACTCGAGGTTAGAAATAACATTAGGATATCCCTAGAAAATATAAGCTTAAGTATAGAATTCCTTAGATCACTAAGATAGGATATTTAAGAAACCTTTGAGCTGAGGAATTAGAAAAATAGGATTAGGAATCTTTAAGGTTTTATAGGTTAGAAACCAAATATCCCTACCCCAATTGATAGAAAAATTAGGAAGACATACCTATAAGATAGGATTTAGCTTAGAAATTCCTTAGGATTAGAACCTAGAAATATTAGGAAAAATATAGGATTAAATAGTAAAACCTCTACCATAAACCATTAAACCCCTAGTTTAGGATAGACACATAGCAATCTTCTACCATATAAGAATAAGTAGTTTTAGGATAAAATTGCCCCTACCTAGTCCCTTAGGATACCCACATATATACTTGAGGATTTTAGATTACATCTTAGGATTTGACATTTCTTAGAATACACATTAGGAAATTCTACTTAGGAGATATTATGGATACTACTCTAGCTAGTTTCAAGTACCGAGGAATAGTAATACTTATAATAATAGTAAAAATGGTAGTAATAGACAACTTAAAACAAAAGAGAAAACCCGAAACTACACCTAAGAATAAGGATACTCCTAGTAAACCCTTAGGAAAGAAAACCTCTAAGCCTACACCCTCTTTAGAACCCTCTACTTCAAATGAACCAAACACCTCACCCTTAGAAAGTAGGATTAGTTAGGAAAGACAAGAAGAACCTTAGGGGGAAAAAAAACTTTGGAAAAGAATTTAGTTAATCTAAAACTCCATTAGGATACTATCTTTCAGGTATCCTATACTCTTACTGTTCCATTTAATCTTATCCCTCCATTTTCTCTCCTTCTACCATTTAAATCCCGTTCAAATCTCTTTCTCCCGCCTTTTCCCAGTCTTCCATTCAAAATCCCATTTTCCCACCTTTTTCTCCACTCTCCTATTAAAATCCTACTCTTTCGTTTTCCCCACTCTACCGTTTAATCTTATACCCCTATACTTTTCCACTTCACCTAAACCTACCCTCCATCCTTTCATTATCTTCCATTCTTTTATACCCTCCTATTTATTCCCTTTCCTTCTTTCATCTTCCTCACTCCTTCCTACAAAAATCCCTCACTCCATTTCCTTCCATCCTTTTTACCCCTCCATCATTTTACACTCTATTTTCTTCTCTCTATATTCTCTCTCTACCTCATCCTACAACGTTCTAAAAGTAGGACTTGTATTTCTCGTCATATCACAAGTTTCTATTAGTTAGAACTTGTAAGAATATCTACATCGAACTGTAATCCTCATTATGTTCGACTATGATATTAAATCTCGCTTTAGAAGAGTTGCAAAAATGAGATCTTCAACGCCCGTCATTCTAGTCATAACATGGGAATTTACCATGTGGCAAGTTGCTAAAGAGGAAGACTATAGAACTTGTCTCTATCATGACTAGAATTTACCTCTACCGTAGTTAGAAGTTGTCTTCACCATGACTAGAACTAGTCTTCATCATGGTTGGAACTTGTCTCTAAAACATTTCCGTACCACATTTCCTTAAGTGTGGTAAACTCTCTTCATTTTCCGTCAATACTACTTAAGGATGATTTATAATGACTATCCTACTAAAATGAACTAGGGCGCTCTTTCATTATAACGAGAAAGTTATAAATTAAATGGATTATGAATTATACGCTCTTGTTTACAAATATTGGGACGCCTTTATTTGTAAGTAATGAGATATAAACTCTGGCAACTGTGCAAGCATTTCCTACTCCGCTTGTGCAAACGTTTCTTTCTTTTCATACCACTCTTCTTCGGTATCAGAAAAATCCTTCCTTATAACTCTCTTCTTCCTCTTATCTTTCTCGACTTATTCTTTCCCCTACCCCTATTATTATCTAAATCTCGAGACGAGATTTCTTCTAAGGGAGTAAGACTGTAACAACCCACAAAACCTCATTACTATCATTCCCATTACAAATACCTATAGAAGTTATTTCACAGGTAAATTTTTGCTTTTTATGTGCATTTATTATTTGCATGACTCACTAGACCTGCTCACGTACCCACACAAGCCAAATGACTCAACACTCACATCCTATAAACCGCTGGTATGTCAAGCATAAGATCACCACAACACCATAATAAGTAACTACCAATCTAACACACTAACAAAACCCTAATAAACCTTAACTAATCCCTAATTAGGTCTATGTGCTTACTAAACCCTATATGCTTAACTAAACTAGTTTGAAAGTGTCCAAGGCTTAAGAATGAGTCACCTTAGGAACATTAGAATACCTTAGGACCATTAGGCACTAGTAAAACCCTTTAGAACTTAGGTACAAGTCCCTTAAGCATAAAACCATAACTAAGTCATAACTTCCTAGAATTAGTACTAAACTATCCCAAAACTTCACCATAGGTTACCACCACTTAGTATAAGCCTCTTAGAACCTAGGATTAGTTATTAGACACTCATAGGACACTAATCTAGGTATTAAACCCTAGGATAAACCCTAATCTCCCACTAAACCCAAATAGGTCATTTAGGTCTCAAAACTAGGTCAAACCTTCCAAAATCTTTCCCATAACCTACCATCTCTTAGTATAAACCCATTAGGACTTAGTATTAGTCACTAAAAACTCTTAGGAACCTAAACTAGGCCCTAAACCTTAGGTAAAATATTAAACCCTCACTAAGTAAAACTAGGTCTGAACTTAAAACCTAAACTAGTAAAACCTAAACATAAGCACCTCAAACACCTCAACCAAGCACCCTAGCACCTCTCCCTAGTTAAGCTATCACCCTAAACCACCACTAAACCACCCAAGCAGCTTACAAGCACCTCTAAGCACCCAATCAAGGTGGTGCATCACCACCTTGTCACCACCTTCACCCCACGGTTCCATTTCCACCATACAAACCCTAAAATCGCCTATAGCCTCACCACCTCACCATGGTAGCTTTCCTTAGTCACCATATAGCTTCCATGAGTCACCTCCCTCCCCCTCGACACCACCTACTTGCTTTACTTGCTCTCCACTCCAATCGAGCCCTATAAATAGCTCGAAATCCTTTCCATTTCAAAAGCACACCTCCTCTCTTCTTTACCTCAAAAAATTCTGTAGTAGTAGTAGTGTACGAGCTTTGGTAGGCCTAGAAGTCGAGCAAATCAAGCCAAGGACCCTTGTCGAGTTGTTTTTCCATCGCTAAAACCATAAACCCTAGTTAACCCTTGTTAAACCTTAGCTAACCAAGTAAGCCTTCATTTCTTGTTCTATTAGCTTTAATTTAGTCTTAGGATAGTATTAGGATGCCTTAGATCCTATAGGAACCCTTGCCTAAGCCTTGAACCATTTCATTTACTAGTTTACTTTTTAAAACCCTAATTATAGATAAAACCCTAAATACATGCTATAAATCATTTTCATAAGCCCTAAGATAGTTTATATAACTTAAATAAGCTAATATTAGTTTAACATTAGCTAGAAAACTTAGTTGTTACATAAAAATATAGTTTACATGCATTTAAGACTAGTTTTGCAAAAATTTACATGCATAAGGGTATATATCATAAATTCCTAAAATTATAAAGTCTAGGGACTGTTTTTGACATTCCCTAGAAGTTATAAGTGTAAGGACTCATTTTGCAAAGTATTAAAACCTTAGGATAGAAACTAAAATAAGTTATAAACTAAAAAGGACTAGTTATGCAAATATTAAAAAGTTAAAGGTCTAAATGTTAATAATAGAAAACTTATGAGTCCAAGGGTTAGATATGTCATTTTATAAAACTATAGAAGTCTAGGGACTAGTTGTATCAAGTATAGATAGTTATAAGTATAAATAATATAAGTATTATAAGTTTAGGGTAGAAAATGTAAATATATAAACTATAAGGGTATAAAATGAAAATATCATATAAATATAGAACTTAATAAAAGTTATAAGCATAACATAATAGTAGGGAGTTTCATTTGAGGAGTACCATATGGATATTTTGTTTTGACGAGTTTGCTGGGTTTACGAATTAAAGTGCCCTAGCTCATCAAACGATTATTGCATGTACTTCTGGTTGACATACATCCAAACCTAAAGGTTGACATACATCCAAACCTACAAACACACTAGGATACGTGAGTAACAAAGTCTAGTTCCCGAGTCACTTTTTGCATCAATTAGATTTCCCTAAGCCCAGGTGAGTTCATAGCCTCATACTCTTTTTAAAACTTTCACTCTAAATGCTTTACAAACCCTGTGAGGGGGATACATGCTACTTGCTTTACTTAAAACAGAATACAAGTCTTTTTCTTTGGTCATAGCACGAGTAAACTAACTGTCACCACTACATAACCAAAATTCATGAATCTAATCGTTTAGGATATTTTACCCACGCGAATGCGAATATAGTTGATATCTCTATTGGAGTTTGATAACTCCCGTTGGTATTAACTTCTTACTAGATGGTACCAATAAGTACATTATTTGAACCCACTAAAGGTTTAATTTTGGCAAGTTATCCTTCCCATCCCCTCATGGTTGGGTCTGCAGCCCCCATGACCTGGATTGTTAACGTGTGGTTTATGAGCTTAGTGCAACATATCCCACTCAAGATAATTGTGCATGGATCATAATTATCAAAAACACACTACGTTTTCCCAGATGGGTGTAACAACGGAACCCAGGGACCTTGTATTCACTAACACTTAAACCTATGACTCTCACTCAACCTATGTGTTGACTTTTAAGCATGTATTCTAGGTACGTTACTTCTACGAAGATATGGCAGAAGGAGGCACTGAGCTCGGAGGACTTTTAACCCGGTTATCATTCAAACATAACCTAACACCTAGATTTTTTGGACCTCATCAAAAGTAAAAGTATATATTTTACTAATGAAACTCTAATAATTAAATGAATGATAACTAAATTTCTAAAACGTCTCTTTTCAAGTCTTTTTCTATTACTGTAACTGTGATTCTAAGAAGTAATACCCCAAACACTTAATCCGCTGCAATCAGTGAATAATGGTGGTAGTGGTGGTGGTGGTTTCTTCTCCGCATTCTTCTACTTCATGTGGGCCCTCACAGTGGTCGCAAATCAAGTATGGGTTCAAAAATCATTTCGTTGCTCGCGGCCCTGCTCGGTACGATACCTTTTCGTGAAGCTTTCTCATCCGGTTCTCAAGGGAGGGTGTTTGTACGATCTCGGATATACTCATAGTTGAATCGGGTTCATCCCAGGTATCGTCCTGATCTTGAGCATATTCGTCAATTCTATTCCACCCTTCCTCAGCGCTTAGAATGGCTATTTTTCCTTTTATCGAATTATTGATTCTGTTCTGGTCATTTTGGGAGATATTGTCGTAGAAGATTTGGACAAGAAGCCAAAGTTCGATGCCATGATGGGGAACTTGTCTTATTAGATCCTTGAATCCAATCCAAGATTTATAGATGGGTTCGTCTTTTCCTTTACGAAAACAGAGGATTTTGTCCCTAAATGCTGAGGTTCTTCCTGCTGGGAAGAATTTCTCATAAAATTTAGAGATGAGTTGCCCCCATGTAAAAATGGACTCAGAAGGATGTTTTTCATACCAATCTTTGGCTTTTTCTTGAAGGGTAAAAGGAAAGAACTGTAATCAGGACGTGTCTTGAGTGGCCCCATCTGTATGGAGGGTTTCCACTATTTTCAAGAAATCCCTAACATGTTAGATTGGGTCATCAGTTTTCAACCCGTGAAACTTGCATAGCTTTGGACAAGCCAAACATCATTTGTATGAAAGACCCCATTGGTGCGTTCATTTGAAAAAACAATAGCATTTGAAAAGCCGCGGGGGTTTTGGGAAGAATAATTCTTAAGGCACTTAGGGGTAGGAATTTCTGGAATTCCCATATCGTGATTGAATCGGGGGCTAGGGGTGTAAGGTGATGATCAGAGTCTTCCTTAGAAAGAGCTTCATCAAAGTTGATGGTTGCGCCAAACGGTTTGGATGTTGGAAGAGATTGCCTCAGCCTATGCATTTCCCTTTCAGGTTCTGTATAGGGTGGAACAAGATTTCTTATGGAACTACGACTCCTAGTGACTCTAAGATTGGAGAGATCTTTGTTTACCTTGATGGCCAAGGAATATTTGAGCAGTGGATTGGGCAGAAAAAGATAGACTAAAGAAAACCTATAAAATTAAAATTAAAATCTTACTAGAAATGAATCTAGCAAGTAGACCTAATAAAAAGAAATTTCAACCTAAGCAATAACTATTCCCCGGCAGTGGCGCCAAAAACTTGATGCGTGGTTTTGCAACCTTGCAAAAGGTATTACCTCTCGAGGGATCTCGAGAAGCTTGCAATCCCCACCAGGCAGTGTACCTGACCGATGTAGTATAGTGTAGTGGCAAGTACCGGGGGATTGATCGTTCTACTTGGGGAATAGTGTTCGTTAGGATTAAAACTGAATTAAACTAGGTCTAGAGGTGAGGGGTGATTCTTTTTATATTTTATGGAAAGCAAGTAAAAATCTAGGGTATTGCAAGAGTGGGTGGAATTAGTTGCTAGTCAACTAACCCAAATAACTACAAATGCAATAAAATTAAAATAACAAGAAAATAAAATGTTGAGAAAAACCTTATAATGAGAGAAACGTGTTTACTTAGATTTCACTACTCCCTAGCTATCTTTCATTAATTGACTAAGTTTGTTACAATTGCGTGGATGACGGGTTATATTCCTTAATACTATTCGTGGGGCCATGTACGATCTTCCCTAACTCTATAAGCTTCTACCTCTTCTTATGTCGAGCCGACAACTAGGTCCTAACATGGCCTCCTTAGTAGTCACTTATGCATTAAATACAACCATTAAAATCGTAGTACACATCTGATTAATGTTTCTTAAGACGTTCAAGCAAGTTACCAATTGGAGATTAGCCAGTTTTCTTAAGCCTAAAATCGAAATCATTCATTCAACAACAATTAATAAATAGCTAGGTTTCATTACATCTAAGCAAACACAAACAAACCTAGCCTAGCATGTTAATGTAAAGACAAGCACAAAATAGAATCAAACAACACATAGACAACAAACAATCAACCGTTAATCAATAGCTAGGTTTCATTACATCTAAGCAAACACAAACAAACCTAGCCTAGCATGTTAATGTAAAGACAAGCACAAAATAGAATCAAACAACACATAGACATATTGAATGATTATTGGAAAACTTATCTTTAATCAAACATGGATGAAAGAAGGGTTTTAAACACTTCCAAGAAGGATAAAATTCGTCCTAGGTTTTATGGTGAAGTTCCTCCAAAAGTTCTCTCCCTAATGAATGGAAAATTAGAAAGGTATATATAGAGAATACAATATGACGGCGTCACGTTATACATGTGACGCCGTCAACTAGCCGCCAATGCTTTACTCGGATTGCCTAGATCCAGATTTGACGCCGTTACTTTATAAACTTCTCTTGGCCATCACCCTTTAAATTGCACGTAACGGCCTAGGCGTCACAAAGGGTGACGCCGTCACTCTTTAAACCCAAAAATCTTTCTAGCGCGTCTCGTGTAAACTTCATATCAACCTCTTTGCCAACACATGACGCCGTCACCTGTAGAGCGTGACACCGTCAGGTACTTTTTCTAGCTTGATTTTGGAGACTTTGTTGTTTTCTTCACTTTTCGCTCCTAAAACGTCCAAAATGCTTCTTTTTCCAGATTTCTTCTGCAAAGTACTGATGAGGCGAAAAATGAACAACTTTAGGGGGTCATTTAAGCCCGAATCCGAATTTATTTGATCAAATATTGCCCTAAATCGTTCCTTTTGTGATTTTAGGTACTTTGGGAGAGAAATCTGGAAAAGGAAGCAATTCGGACGTTTTTGGAGCATAAAAGTGAAGAAAATGCCAAAGTCTTAATTTTCCAAGCTGGGAACAGTAGGTGACGGCGTCAAGAGCAAGTCCTTGACGGCATCAAGAGCAAATTTCATAAATTTCCATGACGACCCAGAAGAGTTTTGACGGCGTCACGTAGGAAGGGCGTCAAGAGTAAAAGAGTCATGACGGCCTGGAAGTGCTTATGTCTTGACGGCGTCAGAAGTGGATCTAGGCAGTCCGAGGAGAGTTTTGGCGGCGAGGTGACGGCGTCACAAGATTACTCTTGACGCCGTCAGACCTATTTTTCTATATATAGTTTTCTATTTTTCACACATAAAGAGAGAAGTTTTGGAGAGAAGTTTTGGGAGAAACCCTAAGTACGATTTTGGTGTAACTTTACAGGTTTTTCAAGGGTTCCAACCCCTTGATACCTTGCATGATTAATCAAGATAAGTGTTCTTCTAATTCAATCAATATGTCTATGTGTTGGTTGTCTATATCTTGTTCTTGTCTTAATTCTATCATGCTAGGCTAGATCTCTTTTGTGTTTGCTTAGATCTAATGAAACCTAGATATTGATTATGTGTTGATTACTTGTTTATTCTTGTCTTGGATGAATGATTTATATGTTAGGCTTAAGAAAACTGGCAGATCTCCAAATGGTAACATGCTTGAACGTCTTAAGAAACATGAACCGAGGCGCACTAGGTCTTTATTGGTTGTATTTAATGCATGAGCCACTGTTTACAATCCCTATAGTTGTGCTGGGTATGGTGTAGGAGGAGATAAGAGCTCATAGAATTGGGGAGTTATGTGTGCCACCCCATGAATGGTATTAAGGAATACGATCCATCATCCATGCAATTATAACAAGTAATTAACGTGTAAAAGATATCTAGGGAGTAGTGAAATCTAAGTAAACACATTTTCTCCAATTACTGCTCACAACTTTAATATAAATTAGTTTATTTTCATTTTTTGTAATTTATTTTGATTGCATCTTAGTATTGGGTTAGTTGAATAGCAACTAATTCCGCCCACTCTTCCAAAACCCGAGATTTTACTTGCTTTCATAAAAATATAAAAATACAAAAATAATCATCCCTCACCTTTAGAACTAGTATTTAGGCTTTCTAATCCTAGCGACACTATTCCTAAGCTGAACGATCAATCCCCCGGTACTTGTCACTATACTATACTACAATGATCAGGTACACTGCCTGGTGGGGGTTGTAAGCTTCTCGAGATCCCTCGAGAGGTAAAGCCTGTTGCGATTCCCACGCATCAAGTTTTTGGCGCCGCAGCCCGGGGAATAGTTATTGTCTAGGTTAGGATTTCTTTTTATTAGGTCTACTTGCTAGATTCCTTTTTAGTAAGATTTTATTTTTATTTTTTAGGTCTTCTTTAGTCTATCTTATTTCTTTGTGCTTTTGTTCGTAACTCTTTACCATCCGACATCATGGAAGGTGGTAACATCTTTGAACCCGTCATCCCACCACAACAAAACCCACCACTAGAACCCCTTAGGCCCCGAACCTTAGGAGAGTATTCCCGACCTAGCCACCAAGGCTACCGAAACACCATTGAGCTCACCGGAGCCAATGTGACCCCCTTGTGATCCGACACCATCCGGTTGGTGCAAAGCGGATGTGCATTCCATGGACTTCGTTCCGAAGATCCAAACCAACATCTTAAGGACTTTCTCAAAATCGTAGATTCCATAGACCTAGGTGTTGAAACTAGAGAGACAACCCGATTACGCCTATTCCAATTCTATCTACGGGATCAAGCTAGTCAATGGCTTGAGCGTTTACCCGCGGGATCCATCACCACATGGGACAATCTCGCCAATCGCTTCCTTACCCAATTCTTTCCGCCGGAAAAGACTGCAATGCTTAGAAGGGACATTTTGATGTTTGAGCAACAGCGGGGTGAAACTTTCTACGAGGCTTGGGCCCGTTTTAAGGATCTCCTCCACAAGATCCCTCATCATGGCATAAACCTTTGGTTATTAGTCTAGATTTTCTACGACCATGTTGACTATCACACTAAGCGCACCATCGACAGGGCTGCGGGAGGTAAATTGCGTGATAAGAACGCCGAGGAGTCTTGGGCAATTATCGAAGAGCTCGCTGTTGATAATCATGAGATGTGGGAATTTAAACATACGATAGAAGCGGCCATCAATGCAGTCTCGACATCTGGAGGAACCACCGAAATCCCCAATGAACTCCTATGCAAACTTGAGGCAAAAGTTGACTATTTTGAGGAAAGGCAAAGGAGACCTTTGAGTCCTAGACGGGCTACTGTCAATTCTGTCTCAAAAACAACTTCGGCACCATTATCTGAGTCACCCTCTAGAGAAAACGCCGAGACTTTTCAAAGCTATGCCCCACCTTGTTCCCCTCCCAAAGAGCTTGGTTCGGAGTTTGAAGCTAGGATGAGAGAATATATGGCAACTCACTCAGATCGGCTTGCTAGATTCGAGGAAGCAGTTTATAAGCAGAAAGAGGAAATGCAGGAGAAAATGAATGAGATGATGAGTCTCTTAGAGGAGTATGCCAACCAGAGAACCCCCGAAAGAATACTACTAAGGAAAGAAAGCGCCACTCCCACCACCCAATTTGTTAACTCCATCACCATCGTCCAAAAAGATAACGAGAAGGTAGGAACTCCTGCTAAACAAACCTTAGAAAAACCACCAGAATCCCAACCTTTGAGCTACTACCTGAAACATGATATAAACGAAAACACCATAACAAATTGGATTAAGGGTGATGGGCGTAACCAATCTCCCAATCAGGGTTCTGAAAATGAGGAAGAAGTGAAAGATGAGTATGATACGCTACCTGGAGGATCAGTATTCGAAAGACTAGTGGTACAAAAGGTAGCTACTAAGTAGGTGGAACTTTGAGATACCAACAAGCATCGGGGACTTGAAACATCTTAGTGCTTTCACCTACCAAGGATCGGAAGTAAATCTTACGCCCCTAACTATTTACGTCCAACTAACGTCAAAAATGCCAACCCTTACTCGTGTTAGGTTATCTCTCGTTGGACACTCATACGTATATCCCCTAGGAATCGCAGAAGATGTGTTAGTTAATGTCGCTGGATTCATGTACCCCGTTGATTTTATGATCATCGATGATAGAGGGGGTGGATGCATGCCAATAATCCTTGGGTCACCATTCCTCACCACCGCTAAGGCTGTCATTAAGTATGAAGGCAGGAAGATCGAACTTAAATCTGGAAAAAGAAAGATTAGCTTCCCCATGACCCCACAAAGTAAGCATGAGGATCTGAGTTGGAGAAAGGTCAAAAACAACATTGACACGACACCCATTCGTGTTCAGAATAAAATTCTTGCATGGGAGGCAAGAATCAAAAGCTATAAGGAAGAAAAAAATGAGCGAAGCAAAAACAATAAGGTTCAGGCAGAATTCGAATATACTCAACCCATAGATAATCATGTACCATTTGAGGAAGGGAACTTGGTACTCTTGAGACACTTGGAAACAACAATACCACCCGATAAACCAAGTCCTTGGTGGTATGGGCCATTCACAATCGAAGGTGTGAGCCAAGATGGGGTAGCTAACTTGAGAAGCAAATTAGGTGGGAAGGTGATTGCGAGTATCGACAGATTGAGGCACTACCACCATAACAGTAATGATCGCAACTATATGGGGTATATCATTTCAAATGATGAAATCACGTAGTAACCCATGACCTTGAGTCTAGCTACAAGACTCGTAAATAAAGAAAAGCGCTTCTTGGGAGGCAACCCATGTTTTGTGTGATTTTATTTGTTTGATTGTTATTTGCTTCCGTATGCATGCTTAATTTTTATTGTTGGTAGATCATGTTTCTAAATTAAATAGTGGAAATACTTTACTTTGTTGTTTTGGCCTAGTCTTAACTCCACCTAAAAGTATTTTTGCAAAAGATAAGTGTAAGGGGAAACCCCAAATATGTTTTTAAGAAACAAACCGATCATGATTCTCCACAATATTAAATGAGCATGTATATTCGTATTTGTTAGAGTCAAATGCTTGTATTGAGTCATAATGAAGTTTTGCAGGATTTTCCAGGAAGTAGGACCAAGTTTTTCCAGAAATTTTCCGGAAACTTAACATAAGGATTTCTGCAGGTCCATTCTGACGGCGTTAGGGGTTTACTCTTGACGGCGTCAGGAGTTAAAATCTGGAAATTTTACCGGTTTTGTTTTTCTAACGGAGTCTTATGGTTTTTGTGAATTATTAAGTTTTATAATCTCCAGGAGATCTGCAAACTTCATTCCACAAGCATTATATCTTATCTTGTTTTCTAGGATTTAGAAACTTATATAGAATGCCGCCGATTTTACGCGAGGTTGTCTTGTCTATGTTGTCAGGTTTTACAGGTTATGTATGACAAGAAGATGATTTATATTCTAGAAGGGAAGCTTTGATTGTTCGTTTTCTTGGAGGAAGATTTAACCTGGACACCCTATTATCCATACCGAGCGAATCAGGGGAGTATTTGATTTCATTCTCTTTACTTTTTCACTTTTACATTCTTTACTTGAACATTGGGGACAATGTTCATCTTAAGTGTAAGGGGAGGGTAAAAAGATGATACCTTACATATGCACTTTCGCTTGAGTTTGTTTTGTTTGATAGTAGATGTGTAATAAAACTATGAGAAATACTTGTTAGTGCAATTTTAGCGCCAAATTTAAATTTTTTTACAACATTTAGGAGTGAAACTTTAGCCTTAGCAAGCGTCTCATGGATAGGAGATTGTATGACTAGCACATAACCGTATATTCAGAAAAATTCTCCACCCAAATATGTGAGGTTCGCCTTTAGATTTGATAGGAAAAGCATTCATTATTAGTGCTTATGAGTGTACCGGTAGCATTTAGATTCTAGAACTTGCGTTAGTGATGCATCCCGAGACCGCTAGTGAGACTACATTCGTGTGGTAGGATTTACTACATGATAAGAGGCATTAGGATCACCCTTGTGTTAAACCCGTATTACAATTACTTGACCATTTAAGTCATATTACTTGGCTAGTTAAGTCAACTAATTTTTCCCACACCCTTAGCGTTGTACTCATTTTTAGTACACGAAACCCCTAGTACACCCCTCCGAGCCTATCTTTTCGTTTCAAACTTTAAGCATTTTACTTAAAGGAAGAATTTGTTACACCCCACTTAAATGTACACCCAAATCGCCTTAGCCTTCCGTGTATGCACTTATTTTTAGTGCATTATTGTTATTTGTTAAACCCTAAGTTAACTTTCTAATTGATTACATGGTTGCTAAGTCGAGTCATATCCTTGTACATATTGTTTTGGGACGATTGGGACTCATGGGTAAGTACTTATTTTATGGAGTAATGGGGAAGAACATCATTTATTACCCCCATATGTACGTTAATCTTAAAAGTGCTCCAAGTGTTTTGATTTTCTTAATTGGAGTCATTAGATTAGTTTAAATATAAAGTATGTAAAGATTCAAGTGTAAGGGAAATGTTCATTCCCTATGATGTATTATTTTGGATGGTAGGGTAAGAGTGTATGCACAAAAAAAAAAAAAAAAAAAAAAAAAAAAAAAAAAGAAAAAAAAAAGAGAAAAAACATACGGACTACCATCCTTTTTATTCTATGTTCATTTTATGTTTTTGTTATTTTTCATTTATTAGCTTAAGTCGAGTCTAGTCTTGGCTTAGCAACGCCATCTTGTACATGTAATTGACTAAGATTGTTAACTCGCCACCAGTAAAACTTCCTTTATCCAACAAAACCGTGTATTTCATATCCCTACACCTAACGTTACAACCCTTTAAAAGACCTCTTTGATAGTTTATCCTAGGTGCTTACGCCATGTGGTGGAGGTTTGATCCTTTCCCAAGCCTATGGTAATCTATTTTGCTATGATAGGTAGTGAGAGATATCTTCCGTTTTCGTATTGTAATTTATACTTTATTACACCCGAGAGATGTGAGTATCTAAACACTATTTGTGAGGTGCTTGTGTATGACCTCCGTGCTTGTCTTTGGTCTTTAGTGGAACGATTATTTGTTGTAATTACTTTTATATTAGTGTTAAATGACCCCTAACTTGTCTTTTGAGTAGAATAAAAGCGCATTTGCTTGAGGACAAGCAAATCTCAAGTGTAAGGGTATATGATGAGGCGAAAAATGAACCACTTTTAGGGGGTCATTTAAGCCCGAATCCGAATTTATTTGATCAAATATTGCCCTAAATCGTTCCTTTTGTGATTTTAGGTACTTTGGGAGAGAAATCTGGAAAAGGAAGCAATTCGGACGTTTTTGGAGCATAAAAGTGAAGAAAACGCCAAAGTCTTAATTTTTCAAGCTGGGAACAGTAGGTGACGGCGTCAAGAGCAAATCCTTGACGGCGTCAAGAGCAAATTTCATAAATTTCCATGACGACCCAGAAGAGTTTTGACGGCGTTACGTAGGAAGGGCGTCAAGAGTAAAAGAGTCATGACGGCCTGGAAGTGCTTATGTCTTGACGGCGTCAGAAGTGGATCTAGGCAGTCCGAGGAGAGTTTTGGCGGCGAGGTGACGGCGTCACAAGATTACTCTTGACGCCGTCAGACCTATTTTTCTATATATAGTTTTCTATTTTTCACACATAAAGAGAGAAGTTTTGGAGAGAAGTTTTGGGAGAAACCCTAAGTACGATTTTGGTGTAACTTTACAGGTTTTTCAAGGGTTCCAACCCCTTGATACCTTGCATGATTAATCAAGATAAGTGTTCTTCTAATTCAATCAATATGTCTATGTGTTGGTTGTCTATATCTTGTTCTTGTCTTAATTCTATCATGCTAGGCTAGATCTCTTTTGTGTTTGCTTAGATCTAATGAAACCTAGATATTGATTATGTGTTGATTACTTGTTTATTCTTGTCTTGGATGAATGATTTATATGTTAGGCTTAAGAAAACTGGCAGATCTCCAAATGGTAACATGCTTGAACGTCTTAAGAAACATGAGCCGAGGCGCACTAGGTCTTTATTGGTTGTATTTAATGCATGAGCCACTGTTTACAATCCTTATAGTTATGCTGGGCATGGTGTAGGAGGAGATAAGAGCTCATAGAATTGGGGAGTTATGTGTGCCACCCCATGAATGGTATTAAGGAATACGATCCGTCATCCATGCAATTATAACAAGTAATTAACGTGTAAAAGATATCTAGGGAGTAGTGAAATCTAAGTAAACACATTTTCTCCAATTACTGCTCACAACTTTAATATAAATTAGTTTATTTTCATTTTTTGTAATTTATTTTGATTGCATCTTAGTATTGGGTTAGTTGAATAGCAACTAATTCCGCCCACTCTTCCAAAACCCGAGATTTTACTTGCTTTCATAAAAATATAAAAATACAAAAATAATCATCCCTCACCTTTAGAACTAGTATTTTGGCTTTCTAATCCTAGCGACACTATTCCTAAGCTGAACGATCAATCCCCCGGTACTTGTCACTATACTATACTACAACGATCAGGTACACTGCCTGGTGGGGGTTGTAAGCTTCTCGAGATCCCTCGAGAGGTAAAGCCTGTTGCGATTCCCACGCATCAAGTACCTAAAAGGATAGAAGGAATGATTTGAGGCAATATTTGATCAAATAATCACGACTTAGGGCTTAAATGATCCCTAAAAGCGTAACACTTTTTGCCTCATCAAAACACAAGGTATTTATGTTGGGCCACAAAATATAGCGGGAGTGGTTGTACCCTTGTAAAAGAACTCGACATCTAGCTTAGTGTCGGAAATATGGTATAGGCGACGTTAGGAGTGGTTGTACCTTTGTAAAAGAACCCGGTATTTAGCTTTGTACCGGACAAAGTGTAAACAACGACTGTAAGGTTTTCTCCGCCGAGAACGGTGCTTGTTGATCTAGTGAAGTAACTCTCGAGTTGGGTACTCGGGGAGTGGAGTAAGGCGGAAAGGAGCTCCATAACCGAACCACTATAAATCATTGTGTTAGGTTTGTGCTTTCTTTTACTTATTACTTTACTTTAATATTTGCATTATGTGATTGCTTGTGTTGTGAATTGTTGATTGTACTTGTGTGATAACATGTTTTAAGTTATGCTAGTCACAAACTACATATAACATCTTTCATATTAGAACAAGCTAATAATGGATATTTGATACAACAAGTTTAAAGTTTTTAAACGGTAACGTATTCACCTCGTCCCCCTCTACGTTTTCATATGTTTTCACAATTGGCATCAGAGCTTCGTAGATCTTATTTTCAAAACAAATGGTTTTTAATATGGAGCACGATCAATGTATCAAATTACCATTGAAGGGGAATATAATATGAAAAATGTTTCGCTAAGTATACTTAGAAATTTTGTTGTTAAATATTACTTTGTATACAAGCTTGAAGGTTTCCTTGAAAACTAAAAGAAAAGATTTCTCAAAATTTGCAAGTGTCAAATTATGTGGTTAGAGCTAATTTACGTAAAATATGGTTTTAAAAGGAGCGTTTGGGATAACTATAAATTTAGTTGAATAATCACTTCCATAAATGGTTAGATAAGTCACATAAGAAAAAATGGTGTTAAAATAGGTGTATTATATGTCTACTAACAAATCTAGTAAGTCCTACACATTCTCGCTCTGTGAAATAAATGTTTTTAGCATTATGTGACATTTTGTTACAGCAGACCCATGGATCTCACGAAATCCTTTGAAGGGTTCCTTGCCCTTTGGAGAAAGGTTCCTTGGTCTGCATAGTCTTAACTTTTTGTAAATTTCAAAAATTCATAACTAATTAACCGTAAGTCCGTAGGAGTCGCGCCACCTATTATTTTAAATGGAATTAAGTCTACTTTCATTTAAAATACCCTCATGACCTAAATCTAATTTGGAGTAAGTATAATAAACCAAATACTACAATGTGTTCAATATATTAAGTTTCGTTTTGACATAGAAACTCAAACTTTTGAGTTAAGCAATATCAGTTAGTATCCTTTGAACATTGACATGTTTTTCTTTGAAACTAAAGAATTTGGTGATATTTATATGTATAAAGGAAACTAATCAAGATTGGCATACATCGTCATATTAAAACGCACAGTGACGAAAAGTATCTTTCTTTTTATGATATGCTAAATGACTACTTGTTTTAGTTGTATGTATATATGTTATTTGCTCATTGATATTTGTCATTGCACTTGTTTATTTGTGATTTATAAGTGTCAATCTTGCCATGATATTTATTTTCTTGTTTGTCAATTTCTGGTTTATACGTAATAGGATATTTGCTAGATTTTGCGTACTAAGTTGAGAATTTATTTTTGTATTACCTTAGATATTCTTGTTTGCATATATTATGTGATTATATTGCATAATTCACTTAGGAATGAGAATTAAGTTATACTAATTAAGTATCTTTAAGTATGGTCAAGCGTCTAAATGAGTCACTACATTTTTAAACATGTAGTATTCTTTTAAAAAGGTGTTTGGTATATATGCTTCTACAATGATGTTTAATGTATGTGTCTTGCTATAAGATAGAAACTTGTCTTTGAATGATCATGTGAACTAACCATATTATGCAGGATGAGAACACTTTGATGTTTAAGCCACTATTTGGCTTAACTTCCATTTATGGTAAGTTCAAAATCATCGAATTGATCTACATACTAACATGTGTTAGAACCTATGTTTTAGTTGTTTCCTAATCACATCTAATTAGGTGCATATGTTCCAAGTAAAATTAGGGAATCTGAACAGGTTTCGGGAGTCAAAAAATGTCCATTGTTTAGGAGTGTTTGGCAAAACTTGAAATTTGAACAATTTGGTAGTTAAACAATATGTTTCATGGATATATGTACTTTTTGGATTATTTGGTTTCTTTAGATGATGTTATGTACTAACCGGATATGCAGGTGGACAACATTTGTGATGTTGTCAAATTTTCATAAATTTCACTAAGTAGTGCAAATCGCTAGGCCCCCCCAATTAAAGTCTATCGCTAAGAATGTTTCTATATTCATTCTTATCATTTCCTAACCAGATATAGTCCTAAGTTTATGTTTTGGGAATTTTCAGAAAATTTTGAAATCATCTCGACCCTCATTTTATTGTTCTATCTCGATTTCAGGCTTGGCGGATCTGGCGGAACCAAATTCAGGGTTCCGCCAGTGTAATATCTGGGTACACCAGAATTTGGCCTAACGGACCAGGCGGAACTAAAAACTGGGTTCCGCTTGTGTATTTGATTGGTTCCGCTAAGTGCCTGCAGAAAATTTTTCATTTTTCTTATTTTCACATTTTCTCAAACTCCAAATCTTTTTCTTTAGTGTGAAACATCTTCCTTAGCCTTCATCAAATATATTAGGACCATTCTTATTCATTAGAACCAATAAGAAACCACTTCCCGCCAAAAATCCAATTTAAACAAAACTAACCCAAGGAACCCTTCTACATAAAGGAAGGAACCTTCCAAAAAGTTCCTTGAAATCCGTGGAACATCTGACCCAAATCATTTCACATGACCACATAGCATCTAGTGCATTACTTGGTCTTCTTATTGCATCTTTTACTCATCCTTCATCCATCAACTTCATTTATTTTGTGACTTGACAACTTCTTGACAAATCCGGACTCGTTATTTGCAAAGACTACATATAATATCAAAATCACAAGTCTAACTTATGACTGTGGAAATTATCTTGTATCTACATATGTTACCTCACTTGGTTAATATGAAAGTAATGTGTCATCTATCAAGACGATTAAGATTTACATCGAGTCATAACTCACACTTAGGTTATAGATGTATTATCAAAGTCTTGCTATCCTTGAATACAATCTAATCTCATCAAGGTAGGATTGACAACTTGAGTATTTCATCCGAAATATTCAAAGTAAATATGACTTAAAATTGTATTCATTAAAAGTCATATCCGAAAGAATTAACACCCAAGTATTTTAACAACACATGTTAAAACACTTATCCATTACCTAAAGTACACTTGTACTTTACCATCAACCAATCATATTCACCTTATGATATATCTCAGGCCCTAATCTTCAGATCATATCACACACTAGTTGTACCTACCTATGGATCACAAGAATTAGTTTCCATCCTTGTTGTTTTCAACATTCTTAAAACCGAGTACTCCCATAGCACAACATCACCACTTCTTTATTTAGACACACTAGAAGACCTACCACCTAGATCAGCCAATCCACCATCCTTACCATCATTTGAATCCGTTGAGTGCATTGCTCAAAAAGACCTTCGTCCAACACTCGTACCAAATCAAATGCACATTGAACAAACTCAACCATACTTTCTCACCTATGAGTACTTAGATAACTCATTATCACTAGAACCTCCACTATCAAATGAGCATCATACTCCTGGTCATTTTTATCAATTTCCAGTAGGTATAAGTAGTACTACGTTCACAACTTATCAAAGTATTAGTAATACTTTGTCGTTGAACTTCTGCATAAAGTCTAGTTAAACCTTAAATCAACATCTTAACAACATATGTTAAAATGCAATCACAAAGCCAACCTCATGCACCCTGAGCAACAATGACTCTTAAGAAGTATACATAAGAAACTCGAGTTGATTCCTCTTGCCATCATCTAGTATAATCTTGAGACCAAGTATATTTAGGATAGCACTATCCGATTTAAACACTTTGGCTTCATTCCTTCATCTAGAAAAACATGATGTTTTGGAAAAACATTATGCACAAGTAATCATGAGTTTTCATATCCTATGCATCACTCTCTCCTTGCGACATGAACAGTTGTGTTACAAGAGATTTCATTATACCTCATCGGGTAAATGATCTTAAATAAACATCTGCAAGTTCTATGAACTAGAGCTTCCTCATTATCTTGTCATTCTTGTCTTCATAAGCATGATGACTTTATCCCACGTAATAATCTTACTTATTGAAAGACACTATATGTGTCTATTTCCTTTCAAAGCGTTCATCATAACCAAACCTTGCTCATAACCTAGTTCAAACCCTAGGTATATTCTACACATCTCTAGAGCATACATAAGATCTATTGAAGTTGGTAATTTCACTTAGATTCTTGTTCCAATGAACTTTCTTGAGAACGTTCTTAACATATTCCATTATCACACGCAAAGACATCTCTTAGTCTTGGATGACCAAATCACTTGCTTAACACATACTTAAACTCAACATAAAAGATGTCACCCTTTTGATCATTCAATCATTAGATTCCAAACACAAAGATTAAAATCTCTTGCAATACACATACATGTGTCGATTACATGTTATTTGTTTGATATGATTGGGCATCGTAACATAACAATGATAACTATTTGATTGATTCATGTGTAAACCTTGGTTATATCTTTATGATTCCTGCATGCTTATATGTTTCGTGTTACTAAATATTAACATGATTTGTATGATATTTTCATTCTTTATTTATATGATGTTTTGCATGATTAACATGTTACTTGTTAACTCATGATATGTCATTTTGTTACATGATGTTTTTATATGATATTTATATATTTGAAAGCTCGTATCTTTTGCTTTCATTTATTAGATCCATGCTTAGGATGGTCTATATAATACATGCTCCAAAATGTTATCATTTAAACATGGGTAGCATAAATTTTTTCTTTCTTTCATGACTTTGTCACACTATTTGTTCACTACGTGTGCACTAATAATTTGTCGAAGTACTTTTGGTATGATAAACATTTAGAAGTTGTTTTATCGTACAAATTAATCACGTAGATTATTATACGCTTAAGTGTCTAAGCTTAACAACAAAACAATTTTACAAGGAAAGTATTTCGTATTATGCCATGCTCTTGCTTAATATGATTGTTTATGCTGATGCTATCTAGCCATGCGGTAACTCTATGTCTAGTAGTCGAATGTGCTGTATGAATAAGATAACATCTTTTGATTTTTATCTTGTTGACATCTTTTGTCACTAACAAATTTGTTTTAATGGATTGAGAACTAATCATTTGCCATCTCACTTCGTTCTAGCTTTTATATGCTCATCTCGCATAACTGTAATCCATTTATTGCTACATAGATTAGTAATATGTTTTATGGAACCCCTACACTTGCATATAGTTTTAATGCTAATAGGATTGAGTCTTAGAGATTTGAAATTTATGTTTGGGTATCTTTCAATCGACCTCTTTCCAAATCGCATTATTGCTTCCGCTTTCCAAAAATCACTTCCATCACTATTTAGCTATAATGATACTCTTATTCTCTCTACCTCCTATGAGAAAACCACATGCCTCTTCATGCGATCATCTCGCATTGATAGAGAAGAGCTACATGACTTCAAGGATAAAGTTCTTTGTATGCTAACCAACATCTGCAAAATCATTACTAAGCTCATCGCTTTTATTAACCTGCATCCTCCTAAACATTTTATCGTCATTCTTTATCCGATGCATTACACATTATGTTAAATTTCCAACAATTAAGGGGGAGAAAAATTCATTCACATAGATGTCTTTTCGCATTAAAGAACATGTACTCATGTTTCTTACATCCTCAAATACCAACATGTAGGTTCACACCATCTAATTATAATCAATTCACAAAATCACCAAGTGTTTCAAACCTTATTAACCCAACAGCACAATTCTATAACCAAAACCTCATCAAGTGAAAAACACATCATGTGTTTGACAAACCTATCAAACGAGAACCATTAAGTCCCCTTAGTCTTTCTCTAGGATTTTCTTTCTAACCTGAATCTCACAACTTCATTGTCTAGAACACCATCATAGGATCTCATCCTTATCATCAAGCACATCATTGTCAGGCAAGCGATATATCAAAACTATCATTCTTAAGACATTGGTATAATCAACACTCTCACATCTTATGATGTCATTTTCATCCTCATATAGGTATCTAGTATTTCAAATTATTGCATTTGGAATTTCTATTCCTAAGTGATCATTGTCTTCACTTCCTCTTAATTATATTCGTGCATACATTATGGCATGATACATCACTTTGAGAGATGATAATATCGTAACCTTAATCATCTTGAATACTCTTATAGCGTTTGTTATACATACGAGTTTCTAAATTCATGCATTACAACCACCATCTTTCATCACCTCTTTCACTAATCACCACCACCATGGATTAGCGTAAAACCTACTTCTATCAATCTTGTGATGTTGTCAATTTTTCAATATTTTTACTAAGTATAGTGAAAATCGTTAGCCCCTGTTCAAACTCTATTGATACGTGTGTTTCTTCTTGCATTTTTGTCATTTCCCAATCATATTTAGTAAAGCGCTTCTATTTTAGGAAACATTACGGAATTAGAAAATTGTTTCGACCTTCGAAAAGCCAGTCTGTTAAGAATTTAAGTTTGGCAGAAATGGCGGAACCAAATTTTGGGTTCCACCAGTGTAATTTATGGGTATTCCCAGTTTTGGCCCAGCGGACCAGGCGGAACCAAAAACAGGGTTCCGCCCGTGTAGTCGTTTGGTGCTGCCAGTCACCTGCAGAATTTTCTATATTTTTCTCAATTTTGCATTCTCTCAAACACCAACATGTGCACCACTCACCTTAACTCCTAATATTTCAATTTCACTTTATTTCTTCCTTCTAGGCATTACTTTGAGGGATTTTATCATATTATATTCGCGTTTTTATTTTAATTGTAATTCTTGTTAGAAGAATAAACATTATTTTTCTTTAAGATGATATATGTTGCACTAATCTTTTCATTGTAGGTTTACCATCATATACACTCGATTGTATATTATCTACTCATCTAAGGATGAAGTTTGCATAAATTATTTTCTTATGTTCGGAGCTTCTATTATACTAACCTTTATTTTGTAGGATTCTTCATCATTGCATCATATACGTTGGTACCCTAGCAACGGGGAGTATTGATCAAGGGGGAGTCGATCATGCACTAACCTTTGTTTTTCTAGCTTTCTTATTTCTTGCATCATATACGTTGGTACCCTAGCAACGGGGAGTATTGATCAAGGGGGAGCTACATTCTAGGGGGAGCATGCACGCATTCATCTTTATTCTCATTCTTCGACACATTTTTGTGTTTCGACAAAAAGGAGGAGATAAGTCAACATAGTCCAACATAGCTCACCCACATATATCTTTAGCTATATGCATTTCATTAATCATGCATTTTTCAAATATTTTTCTAGTATCTTACAAATATGCTTTTATTTTTAAGTAAATCTATAAATGGAAATATTTACTTACATCGTGCATTGCATCATACAAGTCTTGTCAAATGATCTTTGTAAGAGATATGCTATATCTTGTTTAGATTTACACACAAGCATCTAAAAGTTGACTTTGAAAGATATGGAAAGATTTTGAGTAGAATTGGTAGTTTTTGGAAGTTTGCTGTCTGGTCCCCAAGGATCCCTTGGGGACAACGGATGGATCCCTCAAAAGGGATCCGCCGTATCCGCGGGATGTTCTGTCTTATAAATAGTAGCCCATTGTTTACCCATTGACTCTAACTCTTGAATCCACAAGAACATACATTCTCTCTATCATAAAACACACATCTAGATCAGTAGAAAACTATGTAGAAACACACATTAATCACCCTTTTCATAATGATCATAACGTTACTAACTCTCATTATGTTGTAAGCATACACTCGTAATGATCCTGTGAAGCAAGCTCAAAGATCATGAGTCACAAGCATAGTGTACTTCCTGATCCACCAAGAAGGTTAGAAGATGATGAGGCGAAAAATGAACCACTTTTAGGGGGTCATTTAAGCCCGGAATTGAATTTATTTGATCAAATATTGCCCTAAATCGTTCCTTTTGTGATTTTAGGTACTTTGGGAGTGAAATCTGGAAAAGGAAGCAATTCGGACGCTTTTGGAGCATAAAAGTGAAGAAAACGCCAAAGACTTAATGTTCCAAGCTGAGAACAGTGTTTGACGGCGTCAAGAGTAACAATTTGACGGCGTCAAGAGTAAATTTCATGATGGCCAACTACAGAAATGAAGGCGTCACAAGGAAGAGCGTCAAGAGTTAAAAACGTGACGGCCTGGAAAAGTGTAACACATGACGGCGTCAGATGTAGATCAAGGCAGTCCGAGGATTCTTTTGGCTGCGAGATGACGGCGTCAGAATGTTGTTCTTGACGCCGTCAGCCTCAATTTTCTATATATAGTTTTCTAATTTTCATTCATTAGAAGGAACAAGTTTAGAGAAACCCTAAGGGCCGAACCATATACGAATTTTACAGGTTTTTCAAGGGTTTTCAGCCCTTGAATGCTTACATGTGCTATTGAGATAAGTGTTCTTCTAATTCAATCAATATGTCTATGTGTTGGTTGTCTATATCTTGTGCTTTTCTTGATTCCACCATGCTAGGCTAGATTTATCTTGTGTTTGCTTAGATCAAATGAAACCTAGATGTTGATTATGTGTTGATTACTTGTTTATGGTTGTATTGGGTGAATGATTTCAATGTCAGGCTTAAGAAAACTGGCAGATCTCCAATTGGTAACATGCTTGAACGTCTTAGGAAATATGAACCGATGTGTACTAGGTTTTATTGGTTGTATTTAATGCATGAGTAAATTCTAATGATCCCATGTTAAGAGCTTCTTAGCCGGCTCGACATAGGAGTGAAGTAGGCACTCATAGGATTAGGGAGTTAAGTACGCCACCCCATGAATGGTATTAAGGAATACAATCCATCATCCACGCAACTATAACAAGTAATTAACGTGTAAAAGATATCTAGGGAGTAGTGAAATCTAAGTAAACATATTTCTCCACTTATTGCTCACAACCTTAGTTTAATTTAGTTTTATTTTCATTTCTAGTATTTTATTTTGATTGCATCTTTAGTATTGGGTTAGTTGACTAGCAACTAATTTCGCCCAAATCCTTCAAACCCGAGATATTTACTTGCTTTCTAAAAAATATAAAAATACAAAAAAGAATCATCCCTCATCTCTAGAACTAGTATTTAGGTTTTCTAATCCTAGCGATACTATTCCTAGCTGAACAATCAATCCCCCGGTACTTGTCACTATACTATACTACAATGATCAGGTACACTGCCTGGTGGGGGTTGTAAGCTTCTCAAGATCCCTTGAGAGGTAAAGCTTGGTGCAATTCCCACGCATCAAGTTTTTGGCGCCGCAGCCCGGGGAATAGTTATTGTCTAGGTTAGAATCTCTTTTTATTAGGTCTACTTGCTAGATTCCTTTCTAGTAAGATTTCATTTTTATTTTTAGGTTTTTCTTTAGTCTATCTTATTTCTTTGTGTTTTTGTTCGTAACCTTTCACCACCCGACATCATGGACGATGGGAACATCTTTGTACCCATTATCCCACAACAACAAAACCCACCACTAGAACCTCTTAGGCCCCGAACCTTAGGAGAGTATTCCCGACCTAGCCACCAAGGCTACCGAAACACCATTGAGCTCACCGGAGCCAATGTGACCCCCTTGCGATCCGACACCATCCGGTTGGTGCAAAGCGGATGTGCATTCCATGGACTTCATTCCGAAGATCCAAACTAACATCTTAAGGAATTCCTAAAAATCGTAGACTCCATAGACCTAGATGTTGCAACTAGAGAGACAACCCGATTACACCTATTCCAATTCTCTCTACGGGATCAAGCTAGTCAATGGCTTGAGCGTTTACCCGCGGGATCCATCACCACATGGGATGATCTCACCACTCGTTTCCTTGCTCAATTTTTCCCACCGGGGAGAACTACTAAGCTTAGAAATGACATCTTGATGTTTCAACAACGTCAAAATGAATCTCTTTATGAAGCATGGACTCGTTTCAAGGACTTACTCCAAAAAGTCCCTCATCATGGCATAGATCTTTGGCTCCAAGTCCAAATCTTTTATGACCATATCGATCTCTCCATGAGGCGAGCCATTGACCAATCGGCTGGTGGTAAGCTACATGATCTAAGTGCGGAAAAATCATGGGAACTCATAGAAGATCTTGCTCTCTATGACAATGAAAGTTGGAATGATCCCCGTGATTTGAACAAAACGGTCAAGGCAATATCTTTGCCTTCAAACAACTCTAGCACTCCTGACCGTAGGATCATGGAGCTTGAGGACCAAGTCAAGTTTCTCATGAAATCTTACGAAGCTCCTAAGCCTCCAAGCCAAGTGAACAAAATCACTTCTTCATGCGAATTATGTAGTGGTCCCCATGACACTCGTGATTGTGTGGAACTCCCCGGAACAGCTTTTGCAGACTACGCATCCTCGCGTACCGACGAAGCGGGAGATAAGTGGTACACTTTCAAACCCGAGCCAAACCCTTACGGTGATTCCTACAACCCCTCTTGGAAAAATCACCCAAACCTTAGGTGGAAACAAAATCAAGCCAATTCTTCCAATCCGCCTAATCGTTACCAACCAAACGGTCCACCCTCCAACCGTACTTTCAACAACAATCCTTCTAACAACTATGGTAGTACCAACAATCTTGAAGGATTGATTTCTAAATTCATGGCATCTCAAGAAGCCCGCATATCTAAGTTTGAAGCCGATTTCAAACAAAAGCAAAGCGAGATGACCACCAAAATTGACGCATTGTTGAAAGTTCTCAATGACCAAGAAACGGGAGCACTCCCAAGCGACACGGTCAAGAATCTGAAACTAAACGTTAATTCCATATCTTCAGTTTCGTCACCCACTTCGTGTCCACAATACTACTCGGTTAAATCAACGAGCACATGTTTCAAACAAAACCAAATTCTTCAAAAGGACTAACCAAATAAAACACCCGATATAGAACCGGTCAAAAGTATAGTTGAAACACCTCCTACGCAAGACCTTGACGATGAATTCAAGGAACTTCACCTTGAACGCCCCGTCATTGATGTCTTAGCCCGTGCTCCTTACTATAGTACCCTCCAAGAAAAATATGAGAAGTTTAAGCTAGGTAAAAATGGGACCGCCTTCGTTCAAAACAAGTTGCCTAAAAAGCTTGATGATCTGGGTATATTTGTTTTGCCTTGTAAAATAAGAAGATCCGAAGCTTTCGACACACTAGCCGATTTAGGGTCAAGCCTCAACTTGATTCCCTTATCCCTATTCACCACTCTTAAGCTAGGAAAGTTAGAGGAAACGGAGGTGTTGATAGGTCTAGCGGATGGAAGTATTGCCCACCCGGTTGGAATGATTAAGGATGTAGTTGTTCACGTAGGAAAGTTAACTATCTTAGCGGATTTTCACGTCCTAGACATGGTTAGTGACACTACATGCCCATTATTGGTAGGAAGAGGATTTTTAGCAACCGCTAGCGCCATGATAGATTGTAAGGAGTCTAAGATAGCGGTAGGTGAAGGCGATACTTGGTCGGTGTACGATGTTAAGAAGCATAGTTATGATTGTGATGATGAACCGACACCACATTAGGTAGAGATGAATAGGAGACCATCTAGATACGGACCTTGGATAGAAAGGAACTTTATAGGACCTCAATGCCCATTCTATCTAGAAAAAGATTTCATTGAAAAGACACATTCGGTGGAACAACTCATAGCTAGAGATGAAGAGCTAGATCCCTTTGAGGACCCCTTAGTCTTTAGGAAAATGATTGAGTTCTAGAGCGTAATGCCTATTAATATAGAGATGAATAAGTGGAAAAGAGAGGGAGACAAGTGTAAATGGAGGTGGGACAAGCCACCTAAAGAAGGTGACGGATCATGGCATATGAGGATGACTTTGTACGATCTGGATGGAGAAAAGTTTGAAAGGTCATACCGTACTAAGAAAACCGATAGGAAGTTGAAACCTAAGTTTGATCCCAAAGATGTCCTCAATGAGGAACCCACCCGTGTCACGTAGTAACCCATGACCTTGAAGTCTAGCTACAAGACTCGTAAATAAAGAAAAGCGCTTCTTGGGAGGCAACCCATGCTTTGTGTGATTTTATTTTGTTTGTTTGTTATTTGCTTCCGTATGTATGCTTTATTTTTATTGTTGGTAGATCGTGTTTCTAAACTAAAAAGTGGAAATACTTTACTTTGTTGTTTTGGCCTAGTCTTAACTCCACCTAAAGGTATTTTTGCAAAAGATAAGTGTAAGGGGAAACCCCAGATATGTTTTTAAGAAACAAACCGATCATGATTTTCCACAATATTAAGTGAACATGTATATTCGTATTTGTTAGAGTCAAATGCTTGTATCGAGTCATAATGAAGTTCTACAGGATTTTCCAGGAAGTAGGACCAAGTTTTTCCAGAAATTTTCCAGAAACTTAACATAAGAATTTCTGCAGGTCACTTCTGACGGCGTCATGAGTTTACTCTTGACGGCGTCACGTGTAAAAATCTAGAAATTTTACCAGTTTTGTTTTTCTAATGGAGTTTTAAAGTTTTTGTTGAATTATTAAGTTTTATAATCTCTAGGAAATCTGCAAACTTCATTCCACAAGCATTATATCTTATTTTGTTTTCTAGGATTTAGTAACTTATGTAGATTGCCGCCAATTTTATGCGAGGTTGGTTTGTTTGTTTTCTCAGGATTTACAGGTTATGTATGACAAGAAGATGATTTATATTCTGGAAGGGAAGCTTTGATTGTTCATTTTCTTGGAGGATGATTTAACCTGGCCACCTTATTATCCATACCGAGCGAATCAGGGGAGTATTTGATTTCATTCTTTTTACTTTTTCACTTTTACATTCTTTACTTGAACATTGGGGACAATGTTCATCCTAAGTGTAAGGGGAGGGTAAAATGATGATACCTTACAGATACACTTTCGCTTGAGTTTGTTTGTTTGATAGTAGATATGTAATAAAACTATGAGAAATACTTGTTAGCGTAATTTTAGCGCCAAATTAAAATTTTTTTACAACATTTAGGAGTGAAACTTTAGCCATAGCAAGCGTCTCATGGATAGGAGATTGTATGACTAGCACAAAACCGTATATTCAGAAAAATTTTCCACCAAAATATGCGAGGTTCGCCTTTAGATTTGATAGGAAAAGCATTCACTATTAGTGCTTATGAGTGTACCGGTAGCATTTAGATTCTAGAACTTGCGTTAGTGATGCATCCCGAGACCGCTAGTGAGACTACATTCGTGTAGTAAGATTTACTACATGATAAGAGGCATTAGGATCACCCTTGTGTTAAACCCGTATCATAATTACTTGACCATTTAAGTCATATTATTTTGCTATTTAAGTCAACTAATTTTTCCCACACCTTAGCGTTGTACTCATTTTTAGTACACGAAACCCCTAGTACACCCCTCCGAGCCTATCTTTTCGTTTCTAACTTTAAGCATTATACTTAAAGGAAGAATTTGTTACACCCCACTAAAATGTACAACCAAATCGCCTTAGCCTTCCGTGTATGCGCTCATTTTTAGTGCATTATTGTTATTTGTTAAACCCTAAGTTAACTATCTAATTGATTACATGGTTGCTAAGTCGAGTCATATCCTTGTACATATTGTTTTGGGACGATTGGGACTCATGGGTAAAGTACTAATGTTATGGAGTAATTAGATTAGTTTATTGAAAAGTATGTAAAAATTCAAGTGTAAGGGGAATATTCATTCCCTATGATGTATTATTTTGGATTGTAGGGTAAGAGTGTATGCAAAAAAAAAAAAAATAAATAAAAAAAAATAAAAAAAAAAAAATGAGAAAAAACATACGGACTGCCATCCCTTTTTATTCTATGTTTATTTTATGTTTTTGTTATTTTTCATTTATTAGCTTAACTCGAGTCTAGTCTTGGCTTAGCAACGCCATATTGTACATGTAATTAACCAAGATTGTTAACTCGCCACCAGTAAAGACTGCCTATATCCAACAAAACCGTGTATTTCATGTCCCTACACCTAACGTTACAACCCTTTAAAAGACCTCTTTGTTAGTTTATCCTAGGTGCTTACGCCATGTGGTGGAGGTTTGATCCTTTCCCAAGCCTATGGTAATCTATTTTGCTATGACAGGTAGTGAGAGATATCTTCCGTTTCCTTATTGTAATTTATACTTTATTACACCCGAGAGATGTGAGTATCTAAACACTATTTGTGATGTGCTAGTATATGACCTCCGTGCTTATCTTTGGTCTTTAGTGGAACGATTATTTGTTGTAATTAGTTTTATATTAGTGTTAAATGACCCCTAACTTGTATTTTGATTAGAATAAAAGCGCATTTGCTTGAGGACAAGCAAATCTCAAGTGTAAGGGTATATGATGAGGCGAAAAATGAACCACTTTTAGGGGGTCATTTAAGCCCGGAATTGAATTTATTTGATCAAATATTGCCCTAAATCGTTCCTTTTGTGATTTTAGGTACTTTGGGAGTGAAATCTGGAAAATGAAGCAATTCGGACGTTTTTGGAGCATAAAAGTGAAGAAAACGCCAAAGACTTAATTTTCCAAGCTGAGAACAGTGTTTGACGGCGTCAAGAGTAACAATTTGACGGCGTCAAGAGTAAATTTCATGATGGCCCAGTACAGAAATGAAGGCGTTACAAGGAATAGCGTCAAGAGTTAAAAACGTGACGGCCTGGAAAAGTGTAACACATGACGGCGTCAGATGTAGATCAAGGCAGTCTGAGGATTCTTTTGGCGGTGAGATGACGGCGTCACGATGTTGTGACGCCGTCAGCCTCAATTTTTTATATATAGTTTTCTAATTTTCATTCATTAGAAGGAACAAGTTTGGAGAAACCCTAAGGGCCGAACCATATACGAATTTTACAGGTTTTTCAAGGGTTTTCAGCCCTTGAATGCTTACATGTGCTATTGAGATAAGTGTTCTTCTAATTCAATCAATATGTCTATGTGTTGGTTGTCTATATCTTGTGCTTGTCTTGATTCCACCATGCTAGGCTAGATTTATCTTGTGTTTGCTTAGATCTAATGAAACCTAGATGTTGATTATGTGATGATTACTTGTTTATGGTTGTATTGGGTGAATGATTTCAATGTTAGGCTTAAGAAAACTGGCAGATCTCCAATTGGTAACATGCTTGAACGTCTTAGGAAACATGAACCGATGTGTACTAGGTTTTATTGATTGTATTTAATGCATGAGTAAATTCTAATGATCCCATGTTAGGAGCTTCTTAGCCGGCTCGACATAGGAGTGAAGTAGGCACTCATAGGATTGGGGAGTTAAGTACGTCACCCCATGAATGGTATTAAGGAATACAATCCGTCATCCACGCAACTATAACAAGTAATTAACGTGTAAAAGATATCTAGGGAGTAGTTTAATCTAAGTAAACATATTTCTTCACTTATTGCTCACAACCTTAGTTTAATTTAGTTTTATTTTCATTTCTAGTATTTTATTTTGATTGCATCTTTAGTATTGGGTTAGTTGACTAGCAACTAATTCCGCCCAAATCCTTCAAACCCGAGATATTTACTTGCTTTCTAAAAAATATAAAAACACAAAAAAGAATCATCCCTCATCTCTAGAACTAGTATTTAGGTTTTCTAATGCTAGCGACACTATTCCTAGCTGAACGATCAATCCCCCGGTACTTGTCACTATACTATACTACAACGATCAGGTACACTGCCTGGTGGGGGTTGTAAGCTTCTGAAGATCCCTTGAGAGGTAAAGCCTGGTGCAATTCCCACGCATCAGAAGATCTTGAAGTCATCATTTATTAAAGCATATCAACATATGAAGATTCAAGGGCACTTGACATTCTCAATGATTGAAGACTTCCGATCAATGGAAGTTCATATATAGATTAGGCATTTATATCCATCAGACATTTATGTCATGGATCATTGTAAACATCATTGAATAACAATCTATTCATCTAACTAGAATAGATGGTTTATGTGTATGTGCCATAAAACACAAGGTTTTCTTGTTGGGCCACAAAACACAGCGGGAGTGGTTGTACCCTTGTAAAAGAACTCAACATCTAGCTTAGTGTCGGAAATATGGTATAGGCGACGTTAGGAGTTGTTGTACCTTTGTAAAGGAACCCGGTATTTAGCTTTGTATCGGACAAAGTGTAAGCGACGATTGTAAGGTTTTCTCCGCCGAGAAGGGAGCTTGTTGATCTAGTGAAGTAACTCTCGAGTTGGGTACTCGGGGAGTGGAGTAGGGCGAAGAGGAGCTCCAAAACCGAACCACTATAAATCATCGTGTTCGGTTTGCGCTTTCTTTTACTTATTGCTTTACTTTAATGTTTGTATTATGTGATTGCTTGTGTTGTGAATTGTTGATTGTACTTATGTGATAACATGTTTTAAGTTATGCTAGTCATAAACTACATTTAACATCTTTCATATTAGAATAAGCTAATAATGGATATTTGATACAACAAGTTTAAAGTTTTTAAACGGTAACGTATTCACCCCCTCTACGTTTTCATACGTTTTCACAGTTATGACCGGTGAGGATTGGGTAGATTTTCTGATAAGGTATTGGTTAGCTATCTTTCTTCCGCACTACTCTGATTTATGCCTCTACATTCTGTTAAGCCCTTATAAGATCATTCATTTTGGAGATTTAGAAAATTTTTCAAGATAAGCAACATAAGCTTACTAATCAAATAAGTTTAGGATGCTTTGAGAATTTTGTAGTCACGTCTTACAAGTTCCACTTTCTGAGGTTATCACCTTCTTTTGAACTTCAATCCTTGATTCGTTTAATAATCATTTAGATGCCAATTAGTCCGTTCAGAGAATTATGAATCTGACATGTTCAACCCATTCGGTAGTTCTTCTTGCTTTTGTTAAGCATATTAAGGTTCCATATGCAATTTTAGATTTTTCCCTACCTATTTCAATTCCTATGAGAAGCCTTTTGATTATCCGTCATGAGTGTCGAAATTGTTCAGTACGTTCTAAAGATATTTGAAGATAAGTTTCGTTCTTCTAATTTGTTTCCTTTGGGAAAGTTTGATTCGATATCATTCTGGATAGGGAAATGTTAACTGAGCATCGAGATGCTAACAACGGTAATATTATATTAGTCATCTCTAGCGATTAGAGAAAACCCAAAATTCTGTACCATGGTTCCCAACCTAATAAACAATTATGATCACCTTTGCTCTGAAAACTGGTACGTTAGTTCCTCGTGATTGTGAAGATGCTTCATTTGATGAAACTTGCCTTGAGAATTATTCGGTTGTTTTAAATGTTCACTATGGATTCCTTAAATGAACTACTAAGATCTTCATCTGAATGTGAAGTTGATTTGATCTGGTTATGAGGATCTGTTTAGTCACGACTCGAGATAATGCGATTACTATAAAGGTATGTGTATATGATGCAAGTATTATGACACCTAGCCAACGTGATAATAATTACATCATATAACTTGAACTTATTGAGATCATAGGATGCCTTTGAGAAGTGCCTTAGAACAATATTGTTTGACGAATCCTATCCATATAGAATGGCATTTTGCCTAATTCTTAACTCCGTATTGAACAACATCAGTTGAAGGGAAAGAATTGAATGACCAACTTCTAAGAAGTGGTTTATCCGTCTAAGTATGTCTCCGTGTTGTGCTCCAGTTTTATTCATGAAGAAGAATGATGATAGTATAAGGTTATGTATTGATTTCTGGAAGCTAAATAGTATTGTGGTTAGAACCGTTATCCGTTACCTCGAATCAACGATTTGATTCATCACCTTCATGGTGTGAAGTTTTCTCAATGATTTAGATCTGATTATTTTCAGTTAAGTATAAAGGAGTAAGATGTTCCTAGAATTGCTTTTCGTATTTGTGATGATCTTTATGAGTATTAGTGATGTCAATTGTATTGGTTACTACTATGACTGTTCCTATGAATGTGATAGATCGTTTTGGCATATAGGGAAGATTTGGTTCGCGATACATTAGTCCTTAGATTCGTTCTTATCCGTATGATTAGCCTACCTATTCCAATATGCTTTCTGATACGTTATGATACACCAATATGTGCTTAGTTGATCATCTGTACGAATATGTTCCCCATCTCTTTATGAAACTCTCAATGTGTTTGATGATTTGGTGTATGCTTCTCTGAGTATTAGCAAGTTCCTTAGTTCGTTCAGAATCTCGATAGAGTTGATGAAGCTTTCCTACTGTTTAGAACTACCTACGTATTTGCCTCATGTGCATATGTGTTTCATGTATCTCTTTGTAAGGTTACAACTATCTGTAGGGATCTATTCCTTGATAGATCACGAGCCAATAGATCGTTAGTCAACTAATGTAATCACTAGCTAGACTAAATTAGATAATCTCTGTGAGCTTGTAATTATGCGGAATATAAAAACAAACGTATACTAAGCTTGATCCTCTATGGATCAATAATATTAATAAAACTTCGTACTAAAACTTGTTACTATTACAATGACCTAGGGTTCCTTATATACTAGTGGAAACCCTACCTTTCTTACAAGAAACGAATAATGAAAAACTAATAAAAGATATTCTACATATCTTGTCCTAAAATACATAAATTATATCCACGGTTAAACTCTATCCGTAAGATCTCTAGATGTCCGCAGGAACCAGTCATCAGCAGAAAGTCACTAAGCCTTCCGCAGGAACCTGTCAGCAGTATCAATCAGTAGTATCTTCAATAATTCCTTACAATCCTCCCCTAATCTTGAATTTGACACAGTTAAATTCAAGATTTCTTGATAGATCGCCAATAACACAAACCAGAGGATTGAGAAAACTCATCAGCAGCAAAGAATCTTCATAAGTAGAATCTCTATGATCAGCAACCAATTAAAAAGCACCATTCTTTGCAGCAACACAAGACTAAATGTACATCAAAACATATAAGTTTCATACTATTCTCATCACATCCAGGTGTGTTAACTCCTGTGAGAGGTGAATCAATGAAAATAATGGATTTGATGTCTCTTTACCAATAGCCATCACTACTGGAGTAGCCAAGTGTTCAAAGGTACACTGATAACCACATGATTTTTAGCAAATCATCAGCTATAAACGGATTTGAGATGTCTTTACCTGTAGCCGTTTGCTCAGGACTAGTCAATTATTGATGAATAATCATCTTGGTCAATTGAATACCAAATATGGTTTTCCACTGCCTTTACCACAAGCCATATACATGTGGGCTAGCCAATTATTGGGAATCCATAAAGGAAAAATCCATGGTCAATTGACAACCATTTCAACTACTCAACAATAAAGCATGGGTGAGTTGAAAACCCTATGATTTTGAGCAAACCATTATAGCTATCAACAGATTTGATGAGTCTTTACCAAAGATGTACCCTTTGGACTAGCCAAGTTTATGATGGAATAGTCAACATCAGGTAAGTTGATAACCAAACCTGCAGATAATAGATACAATACTATACAACAAATTTTTTTTTTTTTTTTTTTTTTTTCTTTTTTTTTTTTTTTTTTTTTTTTTTTTTTAAGCTTGAAAAAAAAAATAAAAAATATACAACACAATACAATACCAAGATCAACTCATTGCAGATATGAATCCATTTGAATGCCATGCTTGGTTGCTAGTTCCTTATTTGTCAAGATGCTTCTTCTGATGAACCTTACCAATTGTTCAGCAAGATGAAGATCATTTTCAGTCATATCCAGAGGAACTGATAACTTTGTCTCCAGCATGAGATGCATTACTTCCTTTGTGATAGGGTAAAGAACATCAACCCAGCAATACAAGGTCTTACTAGTGGTTGTAACAAGCATATGAACATTAGGAAGTGGAAAGAACTTCCAATATTCAACCACCCATGTCTTTTGACCTTTCCAGACTTGAAACCTTACACCAGAATCACCTTTATAAGAATCACACAAAATCTGCAAATCACCCATCAAATACATTCCAATGTCATCAGGGGAATGAGTTTGATAGTACTTGGTAACCCAATCATAAAGTGAGAGAAGATCTTGCTTGTCCACCATATGTAAGATCTGACTCAGAAACAAGAATGTCTTAGTAGTTCCATCTTGTCTAGTTATTACATTCACTTTACCTTGACCAAGCTCAGAATCAACCAGTTCCCACTTCACAATTTTCTCCCATACAACAGGGTCTTGACCATCATCAGAAGCATAATCAAAGAAAGTAGTACTATCCTCTAAAGGAATATCTTTTGAAGCCTTTCTCTTGATAGCTTTAGTCTTTCTCCTAGTGCCAGTATTAACAGGAATAGAAGGACCATCAGCAGGTTCTTCTTTAGGCACTGGTTTAGAAGTATCAGCAGGAACATCAGCAGAATCATCATCATCAGGTACTTCAATTGGAGTATCTTCTGAAGCCTCATTGGTAACATCATGTGGAACTTCAGAGGTATCAAGATGAGATTCAGCAGTATTATGATGAGAAGCAGCAGGAGTATCATCCATCCTAACATCAGGAGTATCACCCTTCTGAGACAAGACTGAAGGATGTTGTACATTCTCCTGACCACCATGAAAAGACCCAATAGATTCAGCTGGTTGATCAGTAGTATCATGAATCTTAGCTTTCTTAGCTTGAGGCTCATCCAATAATCTTCTTCTAAACTCCAACACATCTTGAACTTTTATACCAGAGGAATGAAGATTTGAAATGATCCTGTCATAGTAGAAGGTGAGCTGCTTATCAGAAAATCCCCAAACCTTCTTTTGAGTCCAACCTGACCCAAACATAGAACATCCCTGATTCTTCACAAAAGTCCTCATATATTTCTTGATTTCATTCTTTGTCCAAGGTCTTTCCTTTTGATACTTAGCTTTAATCTCTGCCTCCTGTTGTCTCTGCAATCTTCCTCTTTCAACCATCATCTGAACAAAATCAGGATTATCAACTCCAAGCTCAGATGCACCCAAATTAGGCTTGGAAGCAACCTGTTCAGCCAAATTCTCCCATTGTTCAGCTGTAAGATTCTTAGCTATCTCATCAAGCTCCTTCTTTCTTTCAACAGGCAAAGTGGTAGTAAATTGAGGTCCCATCTTATCCAAATCATCTTGAATTTTTCTAGCCAATGCTTCTGAGGCTTGCAAATCTAATTGAACTTTAGTAGTTGCAGCATCCTCTTTAGCTTGCATATGTGCAGCAACATTCTCACTAAGTTTTTCATAAGCAAGTTCCTCCTTGGATTTGACTCTAGAAGGAATGTCTTGATCAACCAAAATAGACTTGTCTTTATTTTGCTTCTTAGGAGTATCTACTGATGGACCAATGATCTTATCAGAAGAATCATGAGGAAGATCAGCTGGAGTATCTACTGATGGACCATGAGTGCCCACTTCTGGCAAAGGATTAAAAAAAAGATTCCTTTCTAGAAACATCAGCAGAAGTCTTCTTGCTTGGAACATCAGCAGACTTCTTATCAGCAGAATGCTTCCTTCTGACATAATGAGCAACACCAGCAGATTTCTTAGCTCTAGTATCCTTTGGAACATTAGCATCAGTAGAATGAGCAACATCAGCAGTTGGAGCAACAGATGGTTCAGGCCCAATATCTGCATTCTTCTGAACACTTTCCAAAGTGGTAGCAGCAAGAAGTTCAAGGCCTTCTAAGTCAATGTTGTCAGATGCTTTAGTAGAGTCCTCATCTGAGTCATACACCACCCCTTGTCTCTTTCTTTGCTTCAGCTTACCCTCCAACTTCTTAACTCTTCCAATTAGAGTCAGAACAGCATTGCTGAGATTCTTTTTGGTGAAATTCAAATCATTCTCCAATTTGTCCACCTTTAATACATACCTGTTCAACAAAGCTGATACAGAAGTGAGAGTAACAGGACCTTCAGCTCCACCAACAGGGATATCTGTGGCATTTGGAGCAGCATTGATCCTGTGAGTAGAATAATCTAAATTTACATTTACATCTACATGTTCCTCAAAGTGAGGTCTCAAAGGACTGAGTGAAGGAAGCCTTGTAAATTGTGGTGAGTTTACAGGTTGGTCAAAGCTCAAATTCTCATTGAGCTCATGCTCAGGAGAATGAAGATCCATTGGTGAATGTACAGGTGTGGGTAATCTTGGTGAGAATGGAGGCTGAACATCAGAAGCAACTGATGCATTTGCATCAGGAGCATCTTCAGTTCTTTCAGGAGAATCCTCTGGTGCTTGAGCATCAGGGGAATCCTGACCACCAGCAGCTATATCAGCTGCATCTCCATCAGGTGGATTGCCCACCGGGGCATCAGCAGCTGCATCAGCAGCTACACCATCAGGAGGATTGCCACCAGGCAACATGGCTGGAAGTAAGGGTCTTATATCACCAGTAAATCTAAAATTCATTTGAGAAAGCAACTTTTTAGATAAACCCTTAACAGGCAAGTGAGTGGGATCATTGGTCTCAATGTCTAAAATGATTTGAAGAAACCTAGGATACAATAAATATTTAAGTTTGGTATCCTTAACATTTTCAAGCATAGCATTAAAGATTTACCTAGAAAAATTGAATGTTCTTCCTTGAGAGAGACACACAATAGCAAGAGCAATGTCTGTAGAGAATTGGTCCCATCCACCAGACTTAGAGCCCATGCACTGAAGTAGAGTGTGTGCCAAAAATCTCCATTTTGGACAAAACAAATTCTTGTACCATACATTCCCATCACCAGTATAACCAGCAGCCTGAAGCCCTCGAAGTATGTTACTCTTAGGCAAATCAGTCACCCCTCCTTCATCATCCAACTGTAGTTTGGTCCTGACCAAAGACTCAGTAACCACATTTTCTTCCCCATCAATAACAGCAACAATCTCTGTTGGTCCATCTTCAACATTCCTTATTTGAGTGGTTTCCCAAAATTATACAACAAGAGATTCATAAATAACATCTGGATACTGGAGCAGAGCATAACGAATCTTGGACCTTTGAAGAAATTCCATCATGTCCACATAATCTTCATCATTCTTTCCACGATCAAGAAAGGCATGTTTATTATGATCTCCTTTGAAATATAGTTCAGCCATTGATGGAGAATGAGAAATTAGGGTTGGGTGTTCTGAAAAATATTGAAATGGTTTTTGAAATTATATAGTGAGAAGGAATCAGTTAATTTGGGAGTAGGATATGCACGTCTTGAGTAAATATGGAAGTTACCAAACGTGGAATGAAACTGATGTGAATTATTGGAAAGAAATCCTTGACCAATAATCAACTAAGGCAAATCCCAATTAACTGACTCATCCGTAGAAACCAAATCAAACGGCTGAAAACAAATGGTCAATCCGCAGAAAATAGTCAAACGTTGACTATGGTCAACAGATCAATCCGCAGCATCACTCAGCAGAATCTACCCTTCAGTGGAAACTAAATATCTTTAACAAAGATATTTTAATTCAAAATTCAAAGAACCCTTAATTATCTCCAAACTGCCTCTCATTAATGGTAATAAATACACGCGGTTGGGGAATCTTATAAATAAAGGCTAATTATCCCCAAATCTCTCCACTTTAAATCAAATCCCTAATTATCATATCCCTAGTCAACAATACATCCATGACTTCCAATCAACCCATCATCAACCTTTCTTCTGACTCCTCTGAATCCTCTGATTCACTAACAAGTCCACCTCCACTCAGAATGCCAACTCTTCTCCGTGGTCTTTCAAAAGAACAAGCCAAGAAGAAGAAACATGATGTGCCTGCACCATGTTCATCATCATCTGAAGATCTTCCACCATATCCCTCTGAGATTGATGATCCTGAGTATCAGAGAGAGTTGGAGAGAAAATGGAATGAATTGGAGAGGGCAAACAGAGTTCCCAGTCCTGATGAGTCTCTCATCTTCTTTACATCTTCTGATGAAGAGGATGATGAGAATGATGAACTTTACACTCCTACAACCTCTGATAAGCCTCAGTCCTCTTGTCCAAGAAGAAGAAAAGCAAATCTTCCATTGCCAAAGACCAGAAAGATTGTACTAGGTTTGCCCTGTCCTCAGTGGCAAGGACTCTTCAACATCAATAACAAGGTCAAGAAAAAGACTGTGGACGGCAAGGGCAAGGGCAAAGTAGAATAGGGACTTTGTTGTTTGTCTTTCACTTTCATTATCATGTATTGTACCTCTGAAGAATCAATAAAATTTGCTTTCTTAATGATTGTTTGTTTAAATTCTTAGCATACCCCTGAATAAATTAAACTTGAATAGGCCATCAGCAGGAACACACTCAACAACAAGATAAATAGTATCAGCAGCATGTTGGTCAAACCATTGACTTTCATCCGAAGAATCCAATTAAGTGGACAACTTGCACACTTAGTAATTGCTACTGACTCAACTACCTCCCATTAACTTACATTAACTCCTAGTAAACTCAAATCAAGTCTTTAAAAGAAGTCTTCAAGTCATAATCAACTCACCATTCCACAAAAACAAATCCAAAGTCATTTTTACAATAGAGTCATGAAGCCATCCCCCAAAGTCATTGAAATTTCTTCTGATTCATCAGACTCTACCTTTGACATACCTCAAATCCAAAGATCATACTACTACTTAAATGAAGGTCCTTCAGAGTTATGTCCATCTCCAACCTCATCAGAGGAAACCACTGAAGCTGAGGAAGCACCAGCTCCTCTAGCTATGGTTGTCCCTGACTTCACTCCTGTCACTGCATTCTTAACTAGTGAAATGGAAAGAGTTTGTGCAGATATGAGAAGAATCTATGTCGCTGAAGAGCCACAGTCCTCAGGCAGAAAGAAGGGTCCATTGAAAGTGGTGCTTGGTCTTACAGCTCCCAAACTCTGGAACAAGGACATGCAATCCAGAGGAATCCACTAGAAGATGCCAGACCCAAAGGACTTGGGTAAGGGGAAAAGAAAGATGGATTAGGTTGTTGCTTAGGGATGTGTTGGTAGGTTGGTTGGTTGTTGAATGATGTATTTTGTGTTTCTTCTTCTGATGACAGAACTTGTAATGGTTGTACCAAACTTGCCACTGATGAATAAAATTTTACTTTACTGTCTTTACATCTAATGCCACTGAATGTAACTCTTGGACCATCAGCAGAAATATGATCTGAAACCAGACATTCAAACAAAACACAGAAACACAAAAGAACAACCAGAATATTGTACAAGATTAGTAATAACCTGCAAAAGAAAGTTAGTACACATAATAATCTACATATATACAACATAGACAATCCTCCCCTGAGGCATATGCCTCCCCTAAGGCTTATGCCTCCCCTCAAACATAGCATTCATGGGTTAACCATCCCTATGTTGACAACTAGGTGATTAAACCTAGGTCCATCAAAAGCTTTTGTTAACAAATCAGCCACATTATCATCAGTGTGAATCTTAAGCACTTGAATTAGATGCTTCTCATTAGCATCTCTTATAAAATGGTGCCTAATTTCTATATGTTTAGTTCTCTGATGAAAAACAGGATTTTTAACAATGGAAATAGTACTTTGATTGTCAATGTAGATTTTAGTGTTCATAAAGTTAAACCCATAATCCAACATCTGATTTTGAATCCAAAGTACCTGACCACAGCAATTGGCAGCAGCCACATATTCTGCTTCAGTGGTAGAAGTGGCCACAATGGTTTGTTTCTTGCACTGCCAAGAGATGAGTCTTCTTCCAAGAAATTGACAACCTCCTGTTGTGGATTTCCTATCCAAATTAGCTCCAGCACAGTCACTATCACTGTAAGCCTCCAACATAAATGGTGAATCCCTTGGGTACCAAAGGCCTAGTTTGGGTTGGCCCTTTATGTACTTGAAAATTTTCTTCACTGCATTTAGATGAGAAGTCAAGGGAGTGACTTGATGCCTTGAGCAAGCACTGATAGCAAAAGTAATGTCAGGCCTAGAGGTTGTGAGATACATGAGTGAGCCAATCATGGATCTATAAAGATGAACATTAACAGCCTCATCTTGCTCATTTGGATTCTTAAGCTTGGGTGGTTCATATGGAGTGGTAGCAGTCCTCAAAAGTTCAAAGTCAAACTTTTTCAAGATATCTTTAACATATTTCTCTTGATGAATAAAGATCCCTTCAGGGTGTTGTTTGACTTGTAGCCCTAGGAAAAAGGTTAACTCCCCCATTGCACTCATTTGAAATTCACCTTTCATCAAGTCTTCAAATTCCCTGCACCATGCTTCCTTTGTGGATCCAAAAATGATGTCATCCACATATACCTGTACTAGAATGATATCCCTGGAGTTCTTCTTAATAAAGAGGGTCTTATCAATAGCTCCTCTTCTGTATCCATGCTCCAATAGAAATGTAAACAATCTAGCATACCATGCTCTTGGTGCTTGGTGAAGTCCATAAAGTGCTTTGACAACTTTGTACACCTTTTTGGGATGATGGGGGTCTTCAAAGCCCTGTGGTTGAGTAACATACACTTCCTCTTCAATTTTTCCATAAAGGAAGGCACTTTTGACATCCATCTGATAGACCTTAAACCCCATATATGAGGCAAAGGCTAAAAATAGTCTAATGGCTTCAACCCTAGCCACTGGTGCAAAGACCTCAGTGTAGTCAATCCCTTCTTCTTGTCTGAAACCTTGAGCCACCAATCTTGCTTTATTTCTAACCACAATACCTCTGGCATCCCTCTTGCATTTTAAGATCCACTTAGTCCTAATTGCAATCTTCCCTGCAGGCAGATCAACAAGTACCCAAACATCTTGATTCTTGAATTGTTGCATCTCTTCTTGCATAGCTTCAACCCAACTAGGCTCACTTAAAGCCTGTTTAATGCTTGTGGGTTCAACTTGAGACAAGAAACAAGCAAACAAACAATGCTTCTGATCTGCGTGATTGTCTCTCTTCTGAGTGGATACATAAGTCAAAAATGCACATTGTCCAAACTTGGTATTCTTAATGGCACTCCTGGTGAGTACCATTGCATTTGGATCACCAAGTATATTATCTTATGGATGTATTGTGTTGATCCTTTTAATTGTAACAGGATTAACATCAATTGAGGTATCAAGATTGGTTAAAGTGGGAGCAAAGTCTTGATCATAGGAAGCTGATTGAAAAATGCCATCACTTTGCTCAACATTAGCTAGATCTGAGGGAGTTGGAAACCTGCCATAAGGTTCATCGAAACTTGTGGAAGCTTCAGTGGAAACAAGGACTGCAGCAGAAATTCCTTCAGCAGAATCTCCATCAGCAGAATCAACAGATGCATCAGCTGATTCATCAGCAGAATTAGGTTTTCTGCTTTCTTCAACATTAGCTTGTTTTAAGAGGGCTTCTGTGTCTTGAGCAAATTCAAGACCAAGTCTCTTAGCTTCCTCAGCAGCTGCATGTTCTTGCTTTTAGAGTCTAGGAAGATCTTCTGCATAGGTTGAATTTTCAACATCATCAGCAGATTTGGCATCAGAGGCTTCTTTGATAGGAGGATCTGCTAGCTGGATTGGTAAAGTTGTTACAACAATAGTGGGTTCATCACATTCTGAATCACTGTCTGAATCATCCTGTAGGGTACCTGCATTGTTAGAAGATGACACTTGTACACCTGCAGAGGGGTTAGTTTTGTACCTAGTATAACCCAAATAATCTGTAAGATAATCAAGGTCAAAATACCATTCATGACCTTTTCCTTGAACATTAACATTCTCTTCCAGAAATTTCAGGTTAAGAGTCTCTTCTATCTTCTTTGCAGCCAAATTATAAACCCTATAAGCCTTGTTGTGAGCTGAGTAACCAACAATATATCCTTCAGCAGCTTTAGCTTCAAATTTGCCTAGGTGATCACTTGTATTCAGAATGGTCACCTGACAACCAAAAGGTTTCAAGTTTTCAATGGTAGGCTTCTTCCCTGTCAATAGTTCATAGGGTGTCTTATTATGAGGTCTAGTAATCAACACCCTATTCAATACATAACAGGCAGTACCAACTGCCTCAGTCCAAAACATGGTGGGAAGCTTAGAGTCAGCAAGCATAGATCTTGCAGCCTCTATAAGGGTTCTATTCTTCCTTTCAGCAACTCCATTCTGTTGTGGAGTCCTAGGAGTGCTATAATCTCTTTTAATACCCTTTAAGCCACAAAGTTCAATAAGATTGGCATTTTTGAACTCTGTCCCATTGTCACACCTAATACCTTTAATTTTCTTGTTAAGTTGATTTTCAGCTAGAGCCATAAATTCTTTGAGTGCCTGAAAGGTTTGATCTTTAGTCACTAAGAAAAATGTCCAACTGAATCTACTGAAAGCATCAGTGATCACCAAACAGAAGTACTTATGATCAATACTCCTGATGGATGTAGGACCAAAAAGATCCATGTGAAGCAGCTGCAATGGTTCTGAGATTATTCTCACAGTAGTAATGGCCTTATAAGAAGCTTTGTGTTGCTTTCCCTTGTTACAAGCCACACAATTATGCTCATTGGTGAAGATCTTGGAAGGAAGTCCATGAACAAGTCTATCTTTAGCAAGTTTGTTGATGACTTTAAAATTAACATGTGCCATCCTCCTATGCCATTTTGTAGATTCATCCAAGGATGCTTTAGCCACCAAGCAAGTAAGATCACCTTCTGGCTTGACATCATTCAAGTCAAAGGTATACAGATTATGGTTTCTTGGAGCCTTAAGTAACACAAGATTATCATCAGGCATTTGGAATTCAGGTGAAAGAATGAAACAACCATCTTCAGTGAAAAGCACAGGAAGCTTTTTGTCACAAATTTGTGAGACTGAAAACAAATTGAATCCTTGAAGCTCCTTCACATAGTAGACATTCTCAAAATCCACCTTTGGAGTTCTAATGGTTCCTTTGCCAGTAATCCTTCCTACTCCACTTCCAAACCTCACAATGCCTCCATTAAAAGGCACAAAGTCATCCAGCTTCTCTTCATTACCAGACATGTTTCTTGAACAGCCACTATCAACAATACCTAAGTCTTTATTAAGAAGAGGATGTTCCTACAACAAAGAAAGTTAATATACAACAACAACAAATATATAGAGACTTAAGTCATGAAAGACTTGAGCCTGCCTTATGGATGAACCCAAGATGATGAGTTAGATCCATAATTGTTCCTGGATTCCCTGTAGTTAAATGGTCTTCTATATGTCCAAGAACAATCTGCTGAGGACTTTTCAACAGAATCCCAAGTACCCTTTCCCATACACATTTGGTCAGTATATTCATACCAATGATTAACACCATTAAATGGTTGAGATCCATATCTATTTCGATTGGTATTCATATATCTATTATTAAAAACAGACCTATTGGAATAAGCAGGCCAATCAGCTGGAGTGGAATACATTCTGCTGACATGATAATTGGCCTGTGAAGCTAGTGAGGTTTTGGTATTAGTCCACTTATGTCTAGGTCTATTAGAAACACCCATCCTCTTTTCATGAAAATCACAATCCTTAATTAAATGCAACTTGCTACCACAAACAAAACACTTCTTTTTCTTATAAGATTTATTAAATCCAAAAGATGTCTTATTAAACATAGAATTATTCAAACAAACATCAGAAACAGAATTGTTTTGTAAACACTGAAAGGAATTGTTTTCATAAGAAGTAAATAACAAGTCTTCAGAAGAGGCTGGTTGATAAAGAGCTTCATCAGCAGCAACTTCAGAGTCCACAGACTTGTAGGTTGACTTGTCAGAAATCTTTGTTGAGGACTTGGGTGAGTCTGACTTGGTCTTGGAATCACAGCTGGCATAACTAGAGGTCTTTGAGGTCTTGTCCCTGGAAAAACAAGAGACATAAGTGTTAGAATCATTACTAGATATACTTCTAGTGTCAGGGGAGTCATTGATCCTAATGCCAGTGGTTTCCTTTGATTCTGGTGAGTCAAACTTATGGGATGTGGGTTTAGGGGTTCCTATGGATGGACAATCTTCAGACTTATTTGGCAAGTCTTTAGACTTTTTGCCAAAGAGATGGTGTGAACCATCAAAGTCAGAAGTTTTGGTGGTAGGCATAAATACACCTCTGATAGGTCCTGGTACAGCATGCATCTCACCTTCTTTTAGATAATTAATGGGGATAGAATAGTTATGGTTCTTCTTATCTAAATAGTGATTAGCTTCTGGACCTACATACTTCTTAAACCCTAGACCTATCTCAGAAGTAACAGACTTACTACTGTAGAGTAACCTAGATAATTTATCACCTGAAACTAGCCACTCTTTATGCCTAGCTACTTCTTTATCCAGTTTCTCTTGCAAAAGATTTTTCTCAAACTGAATTCTAGCTTTTTCTTTTTCAGAAAATTTCAATTCATTGCTAGCACATTCTAAATCTCTACTTAAAACTCTAATCTTTTCCTCATAAGCTAATTGATTTTGTTGAAACCACACCTTTTGTTGTTCTAAAGTTTTAAAAGCTTCTTTATAAGTTGCAGCTTCAATAAAACAAGCATTATATTTTGGTTTCATATCATCATAAGCTTCTTTTAGAGTTGCATATTTAGAATCACAATCACAAGCACAAGTAGATACCTGAGGAGAGATTCCCATGAGACCAAAGCTATCATCACAACTAGCCATGCAGGAGATTTGAGGAGAGTTGCTTGTATCATCATCATGCTCATTCCAGTCCACACTAGTATCTATAGCAGTGATCAAGGCCTTTGATTCTCCAGCTTCCACTTCTTTCTTCTTGTATGCTGAATACCTGGTACTGGCTTCACCCTTCTTGGCTGTGCATTCTCTTGCAAAGTGACCAATTTCTCCACAAGCATAACACTTCCCCTTCCTTCTATCAAACCTAGCTGCATCTCTTCCTTCAACATTGAGCTTTTTACCAACCTTTTGCTCAAATTGCCTCACCTTGAGAGACAGCATAGCCATTTGCCACTTTAAGTCCAATTCTTCTAAAGCAAGTTCATCAATCTGCTCAAAATCTTCATAAGCTATTTGTTGCTGTTTATCAACATCAGCAACAAATGAATGAAGTACATCTTCCATCACATTGCTAATCTTTGGATGAGTTATTGGATTAGCACTTGAAAAAGATAATGTGGTCATTGGAAGACTTTGGCTTGGAGTGGATGGACTTGAGTAAACCTGTGGTGCTGAGGATGGACTTGTATAGGTATGTGGCATGTAGTTTGAATTAGAACTGACAAATGCAGATTGTGAAGGAGTTGCTGTATATGGAGAGAATCCCTTTATGTCACCTTCCAAAGCTCTGAGTTTGTTGTACAAGTCATCAAAGGTGAGGTAGTCCAAGCCACCTTTGGTTTTCAATGATATACTCACCTGAGACCATGAGGGAGGCAAGGCTCTTAGAAACCTAGAGTTCATCTCCTCATTGTCAGGTCTGGCCAGCAACTGATTCAAGTGACTCAGAATCTTCTGAAACCTGTTATAACCTTTGTGAAGACCTTCTTCTTCAGTGATCTTGAATTCTTGGAACTCTATCTTCAGCATACTTTTTCTCATCCTCTTTGATTCTTCATTCCTACCAAATCTAGCTTTTATGGCCCACCAGATTTCTCTTGGATCAGTCATGGAATGAAAATCTCCCATGTGGTCATCAGGGATTGCCTACAGCAATATGGTTCTTGCTTTGTTTTCCCTTTGAATAGCCAGAATTTCTTCAGCAGAAACAGGTTCTAATATTGTAACTCTCCCATTAGCATCAACACTTTGCTTTTTAGGACGACAACCATTGAGTATAACATTCCAGAGGTTATAATCAACACTTGCAATCCAATTCTGCATCTTCATGGCCCAGATTTCATACTCATCCTTCCTAAGAAAAGGAAGTTTTGCATTGCTATTGGAGAAGGCCACTTGTTGTAGTTGTTAAGTGAGAGAGCCTGCTTCAAAGAGAGAAACATCACCTCCTGGTTTGTCTGCCATAGGTATTGATTGAGTAGTTATGTGATTGTATGGAAGTTACAGAGAGTATCTAGTGGCTCTGATACCACTTGTAGGGATCTATTCCTTGATAGATCACGAGCCAATAGATCGTTAGTCAACTAATGTAATCACTAGCTAGACTAAATTAGATAATCTCTATGAGCTTGTAATTATGCGGAATATAAAAACAAGCGTATACTAAGCTTGATTCTCTATGAATCGATAATATTAATAAAACTTCGTACTAAAACTTGTTACTATTACAATGCCCTAGGGTTCCTTATATACTAGTGGAACCCCTAACCTTTCTTACAAGAAACGAATAATGAAAAACTAATAAAAGATATTCTACATATCTTGTCCTAAAATACATAAATTATATCCACGGTTAAACTCTATCCGTAGGATCTCTAGATGTCCGCAGGAACCAGTCATCAGCAGAAAGTCACTAAGCCTTCCGCAGGAACCTGTCAGCAGTATCAATCAGTAGTATCTTCAATAATTCCTTACACTATCATCTGTCACGTATTTGTTTCGTATCCATTGGGCCAGATTTGTTATGATTTGTGTTATGTTGGAGAGCCTGGGGCTATCCGATTTCTTTGGATCAAGTCATGAGCAGCAAACACATCCGTTCATTGAAATCTTTTGAAAAAAACATCTCTGAACGTGAGGCTATTTACTGTCATTCCTTTTCGTGATTTGGTATGTATCCGTCTGACTTTTGTAACTCAAATTTCGAGGAAGATATTTTCCTTTTAGAAGGGAAAAATTGTGAAACCCTAAATTCTGATATCACATATTTCGTCTAATTTGAAAGTTTTAACCTAAATTTGAAATTAAGTGAATTATTATTTCTTTCTATATGTTATGCCCATGAAATAATATTAATCTTATAATTACACATTATAAATTAAATAAAAAACTAAAACCTAAATAAGTTAAGTTATAATATAATTTTGATATACCCTTTTTCCTTATATATTGTGCACGTTTTATTGGGAGGATTTGGAACCGAAATTTGGATTTGTAAATTTTTATCACACATTGATAATAGCCCATAACTATGATAAGTTTGAACTTAAAAACAAGAACTAGTCTTCAATCATTCTAGCAAGAGTTATGGTATTTCCAACTTAATATGCGCTCCTTCTCATTCATCCCTCACAAAATATACGGTTTATTAGACCACTTCTCCCCACCGAACCCTAACAGCCACCATCATTTTCGTTTAGCTCCCAAGAAATCAAGGAAGAAGAAGATTGGAATGTGGTTTTAATTGTGTGATTCTTTGGTCATTTGTTATTGAATTCATGGGTCTTGTTTCTTACTCCTTTGCCTCGTTAAATCTGCTTCAAGGAACATCATCCTCTCTTGTTTTGTTATCCACTTGACACCCATAAATGATAAAATCAGAAGTTATAATATGTTATATGATCATAATTCTCATGCCTATATGCTATTTGATTTGTCACAATAATTGTAGTATGAAATATACATATTGACGCCACATGAAATCATAGAGTATGAATCTAATATGTCGAATTATGTTTCTATTTTTGCCATTCGAATTAGTGGTCATGCAAGCCTTAAACCTGGTATAACCTAAATAATTATGATGGAGCGTATGTAATTAAGACATGGGACTGGGGCTCGGTATATGTTATTTATATGATCTATATTGGCTCGTTAGTTTGTGTTTGTGTGAGTTTTATGTATGTGTCAACATAGGGCTGTATATATGTGTAGTGTGCGTGTTTAAACGCTGCCAAAAAGGGTTATGTTGAATTTGTCTCAATAAGATGCTGACCAGATTTTGGGCCGTGTTGCAAGGGTCATAAGTTAATGATAAAAACGTGTTTTTGCAAGATTATTGAGGCTAAACTAAATTCAGGATGTGTGCTATCTGTATATCAAATTTTATAATTTTTAGAGGTCGGGAAGAGTCTTTTGATTTTTGGGAGTTCAAGTGTCAAATTTGTATTTTGGATGTCTGAAAATTTGTTGGTGTTTTTGATTTTTAATTTTCAAACATTAAGGAGTTGAGAACTTTCCTTTTTCAGGGGTGATATTTAAGTTGTGTGTGACTTCATGGAATTTTTGTAGATTTTTATGAAGTGTTAAAATGGGTTAGTTAAAGACAAACTTGTGTTTATCTGTAGTTAATTTTCTGGGTAGGTCTAGAAAGATGATTTTTGAAAGGGTACTAATACTTGATAATAAAATATATTAAAATTTGTGAAGATACTAAACTAATGTGGGAATCACAGATAATTATTTCAGAATATTTGGAGCTTATATAACAGGCTTGAAAAATCGTAAGAAACTAGTCCAGAATTACAATATAAACCCTAAGTGTGTTATAAGTATAACCATAGGTATAAATCATTAAAAACTAATTGTAACTTATGAAGTGAACTTCTAAGTGATATATGTTTATATTATTTTCTAATTTGGCTAGACCCTGAGTACACATTTATTAATCCAAATAACATGTGACCTAACCCTAATTCGGTAATTGTAAGCCCTAAATGTGTAATCTAGATATACAAGTATTAAATCAGTAATGAACTTAACAAACGATCTGATAAGTATTATATGAACCATAATCCGTGTAGATTCATTGGAGAAGACATGATGTTTTTTCCTTGTGTTCACTTTCCCATTTTTTTTCATTTCATTTGCTAAGGTACATATAATCCGTCCTTTTCAGTATGGGCATCCATTCGTATGGTTATCCGCTATTGCTATTGTTATCTGTTCTATTATCTTATTGATATCCGTTTTGATATTTGATTTACTATCTCATTATGATATTCATTGGTTATCCGTTTGATATGATTCAGTTTAGTATTTGATATGATATGCTTTAGTTTAGTATTTGATATGATTATGATTATGATTATTATTGCTCTTGTATTGCCCAGCTTCTGTATCAATATTCCTAGCTATGGAGGTACCATGGCCATGTCATTGAGGAACCGGTGGCATGACACTATATAGGGCGGTGTGATTAGTCCCCGGCATTCCCATTTATGTATAAGCTATATAGCACTTTGGCCATTATGATTATCTGAGTATGTATGCTAGCCTTGAGCTAGTGTATGTTTTTGTAGGGAGCGTATGGATGCATCCTAGGGAATCTGTATCTGTATCTGGTGATTGGTTGGTGTATGATCATACACCCCATCACATTCTGGTACATTGTGTACTAGTTACTCCATGTACAATTTGAATTGACGGTATATGATTTGTGATATGATTATTTGGCTTATTCATGTATCATGTTTAGGTAGTTGGGCAATGCACTCGGATTCCGTATTAATTTATATTCGTTCTACACTCTGATTCTGTATTTGGTTCATATTTGTTATATATTTTGTTTATCTGACATTTTTTTATTCGTATTTTTCCTATATTTAGTTTCATCTATCATCCTTCTTAGCAGGCTCTCTTTAGCATAATTGGTTTCATTATCCATTTTGTTATCTTATTATCAGTTATTTGTTTATATTTGTTCACTGAGCTTTTTAAGTTCAGCCGCATTTCTTTTCCTGCGACAGGTTATAAAAAGGAAGCGGGGATGCGAGTGAAGAGTGTGTAGGAGACATTAGTGGCCTACCATGAAGTTAGATCCCCATTTTACTTGAGGAGTCGTCGGAGTTTTGAAGATCACCTTTCATCTAGATACCCATTTTGCTTTCGGATTTGACATGGATTACCTTCAGTTAGATTTGGCTTGGATTTGTATTTCAGTTTTGGAACTCATTATGTTTAGAGTTAGTATTTCGTTATGATAATTGGAACACCTTTTTAATCATTATGTTTATAAGTCTTCCGCTTGCGTTTGTATGTTCTGGTTGACACCATAATGTGGCATTTTAACCTTGGTCGGGTTGGGGTGTTACTGTCATAGCATGTATTATATCATAGGCTTCGCGGTTACACAAATCTCCACCACTAGAGCTAAGGTCAAGATAATCTTCGAAGGCAATATTGAGTAAACAATTATTAAGGCTATGGTGTGTTGTTGTTACTAACATACCATGGAAAAAGCAATAAAGACCATGGTAGCAACCTGTAAAATTCCCAGTTATTAATAAATGTTAATCAAGAAGTAATCTAGTATTATTGTTTACTTAACCATTTTTAAGCCTTTTTTTTGTATACATTATGCAACAATGAATCAGTATATTGTTACATGATTTGAATTTCTCTGAAACGAGCTCACACACGTACCACGATACTCCAAATTGTGAACAAATCAAACCTAGTATTGTTTTGATCATTTAAATCCAATATATAACTCATAACCCTCCCCCTCATCCTCTTTTCACTAACTGGGCCTAAAAATCAAATGGTACCTTTAAATATTTTGGATTGGGCCTTGCTACACCCTAATCCCAATCAATCAAACCTATAAGCACCAAACAGGACCCTTAATAAATCACATTGGGCCTTAGTAAATAACTAAGCCCAACAACAAGGTCCATTAACCCTTAATTTGTAAACTCTAAACATTTCATCATTCATTCACTTTAGCTTGATTATTTGAACTTCCTATATACAAGTTACGTCACAAATACCTTAGATCGATTAAACACGTAGCAAAGAATCATGAACGACCATACTATATATCATATACGCTTGTTTGAAGGGGAAACGAACCCCAAAGCTAAGCGATGCTCGACAGTTTTGCAAACACCCCTAAATGTTAACCAAACTCACAAAAATTATATATTTCTAAGTATTTGTCTTGCTTACTATCCAAGAGGGTTCCCTAAGTCACAAATCATGTTTTCTCAAGGATTTGGCCACGATACAAAGTTATTGTGGACATTTATGATACATGAAACCATTAAACCCACATTTGGTCATGTTAGAAATTGTTTTGGACCCTTAAGTGTACACAAAGATTATTTCTTGATCGTTTATACCATCCAAGCCTTGCCTAGAACTTCCAACATATCTCTTTTATATTATTGGTCACTTTAGAAAATGTTTTGGAACCTTAGAGTACACAAGAATTGTTTAACACACTCACTTATTCTCTCCTATGTTGAAACCTACCATCCCAAGCCTAAATAATTCACACACTTCGAACTAACAATAATAAAACACAAGTTTGGTTTATTTTGCTTACTCACTCCCTAAACCCGAGACCCCCAAACCATTTCGCACCTTAAAAACCACCTGGAACAAGTTTAAAGTACTCTCAAATACTCTAGGCCTAGCTTACACTTCCCCATACTCCTTATCCTCATCCTCTTCGTATCTTGTCACCTCAACTTGTCTAAAACTTGTATCACATACGTTATATAGAACCATGCATAATCATTCTATATGTAAACCTCCCAAAACACTTACAACTAAAATAATTCTAAGTCATTTCTCCCTGTGAAACGTATGAGAGAAAGAGCAAGATTTCCAAGTGCTTAAAAACATGATCAAGTCATAAATGGGTTCCACTCGAGTCTTTGTGGTGTGATCAAATGGGTTACATAGTCCTCATGTCGATTCCTAGTCTCACAGTCGCGTTATCCCCACCCTTTTGTGGTGTAGTAAGTTTTAGGAATACAAATATTCCTATGGAAGACTCGATCACCCGAATGATGTAATAGCATTATGATAGCTCGTACTTAGTTTAATATTTAGTTAGTAGTAGTTTAGATTAAGTAACATCGTGGAGGAAGGACGGGTCTTTACCCACTGTATACCTGATCCACAGCCCGGGAGTGGGCGTTTATGTTGTAAGTATAAATACCCCTCTCCCACCAAGGGAGAGGGTTGGACCTTTCATTTGCATGTAATCAAATATTCCTTTCTCTCATTCTCTCTAAAGGTTCCCATTCTCTTCTTCTTCTTCTAATTACAACACCACTTAACCACCATGATCATCATGTTTGTGACTTAGTGTGTATCCTACAGTTGGTATCAAGAGCCAAGGTTTCATCTTAGGGCCTTGAAAATTCGAATTTGGTGTGGTTTTTGTGGTTTTCTGTTAGTTAGAAGAGTTTTTCTTTGAAAACATCTTGGTTTGATCCTTCTAGTGTTATATGATGTGTTAAGGGTGTATTTTTGTGATTAGTGGTGTTTGAACTACTTAGTTTTTCAGTTGGATATGCTATTTCATACGTTGGTTGGAAGTTGTGATTGAACTTGGGTCGTCTTCTTGGTAGCGGTTACCTTTATCTGTTGAGGTTTTCTTAGTAGCGTTTAGATCTAATATCTAGCGGTTAGGTCTACTGTTGGTTAGTGATTACTACTTTGGGACAAAAAGACAAAATTGCTAGATTTCGACGGGTTTGTACTATTGTGCTTAGCGGTTAAATCTAGCGATTAATGTTAGCGGTTATTTCCTGCGTTTACCTCATCTAGCGATTACATCAGATAGCGATTACTTGAAGATAGCGTTTTGTTCCATCTTGCGTTTAAATCTTGCTAGCGATTATCTCCTATTTTCAGTGGTTAGCTTCTGTTAGTTGGTGGTGGTTAGAGATTAACTTAGTAGGGAGACTCTAGTGATTGGTTAATCATTTATACCTGGTGTATGGTAGTAACATTAGTCGTGACGATTAATCTAATTGTGATTTGATGTTGTGAGTTTATTCTTATGACTTGACTTATTACGATCGGATATATTGTCAATTGACTTGTCGTGACCTAACACGAAGTACAAATGGTGACTTATCCATGATCTCACTCTAAGTCTAACTTGCACACTACACCTCACGGTTTCTTCTCCAGTACACATCCACATCATGTCAATCTCTTAAGATTCAGTGATACCTGAGATACTCAAATTATACGACATGATTGATGAACATATGACTTCCAATCCGTCACAACAAATTAACGTACATGTGCCTGATAATGCTGCAATGGAATCTTCGTGCTCGGATCCTCAAGAGAATGTGATTCATCAGCCAATTATATTACCTGATGAGGCAAAGGAAGGCTGGATATAATGCTTTCGACAACTTCATTCACACCTCTCAGTACTTTTAGAGGGAACTGGATTCAAGATGGGATTCGAACATGCATTTGCAACTCTCTTTGGTCAAGATGTTCAGACTTTCACAGACACAATGATTCTTAATTTAGATCAATTACGACAACAACTGGACCAAGGAGAATCTTCCAATATTGTATCCATGGCTGCCCTCTGTGTGCTCAACAAACAACTGCAAAGTTCATCGATTCAAAATACACTATGGTATACGACTATGAAAGTCAGATGACAATGAAGTGTTTTGCTGATCACACGGAAATTGAGGTTGACACTTTCAGAGACACATTACTCCAACACATGGATAAGGTTAAAGAGTACATTGAGGAAAGGGCAAAGCATAAACCTTAAGTATGAAAACAAGGTGAAGGCATATCAGGAGGAATCAAGTGATGGCATTGCTTATTTGGGTTATGCATCGGATGTTGGGTCTGTCATCACTGAATGCAAGGGATCTGAAACTGATAAGCTTAACACTGTTGGCAATTTAGTGACTCGTGTTACACATGATATTGATGCAGAGTTCGAACAGGTTATAGAACATGGTTCATGTGATGAGGTACCCTTAATTGATCAACATAATATGCTCTCTAATGAACATCAGCATACCGATCGAATTAAATCATTTTATGACACAAATTTGTTGGAAAAGACTAATAGCAATACTGTTTCTATTTCAACAAATATGTGTCATAAAGGGGGAGAAAGTGATCTGAATGCTGAACATAGTGATGCTTCAAGTTCTCTGCTTAAGGATGAGTTTTTTAAAACAAAGGACATGGACATGGTTGAAAAAGAAGTGTTTAATCAACTTTTAAACAGATTTTTACAACATGAAAAACATTGTATTTCACTTAAAATATCAATACAACAATAGGAAGAAAGTCTTCAAACTTGGAAACCATGTATGAATCCGGAATTGCCAGAACTTCATGAATATTTTATGATAAACGATTTGAAAACTCAGCTACAAGCCAAGGACATAACGATCAACAACTTGAAAGCTCGAATTAATATGTATGAGAAAAGTAATGAAGCCAAAGTTAAACATGACATTAATGAAACTGAATGTAAAATGGCTAAATTACTTAAGGAGAATGAGACTTTGAAAGTACAGTGTAAAGAACTGTGTGACTCAATCAATGAAATAAAAGCTAAGACTGTGGAACAGTCAACATTTTTGTTAGCTAAAAACAATGATCTCATTGCTCAACTTTAAGAAAAGAGTTCCAAAATTGCAGGATTAAAGAATGTGCTAAATAATTGAACAGGGAATTGTGCGAACTCTAAGTTTACAAAACCATCAATCTTGGGAAAACCAGTTTTAAAATCAATTTGTCGTTAGACAACCGTATGCATTTATTTCTGAACGACCAAAATCCTCAAAAACCCGGTTTGTCTCCCAAGTTGATGAGAAACATGCTTTGATTAAACCAGTCTCTTCACAACTTAAATCTAATGATCAGTTGGTCAAAACTCAGGTTAAGTCTCTTGCTCGTAAACCAAATGGTAAAATTGTCATTTCATATGACGGTAATTCCCAGTCTACTAGAGTCAGAAATGTTTACAAACCTGTAATCCCTTTAAGATATAGACAATGGAGAGCCGAAAACAGAACCACTCACCATAAGAATGTCACAGTGCATGTAATACCATATAGGTTTACATCCTCTTTTAAGTGGGTACCAACGGGGAGGATATTCATGATGGATGGTAACAAATGGTCATATGTGTGTAAGCCTACATCAAATAGCTTGAATGACATGAAATTCCCCAACGGCTTGAATGATAGTTTTAAGAAAACCCAAGTGTGGCGACCGAAGGCACTGAAATCTCCTAAGGAAGGAGATCAGATCTCTCACCAGTGATGTGTGCCCTTCTAGACCCCTGTTTATTTCTACTTAGGACTCAGTCTTCATTTGTCACTGTTAGAATGTACGCCGATGTTTATTCTCTCCGTATCCCTGTATATACTTCATACTCTATAATTTTTACCATTCTTTTGTTTTTCTCTCTCTATAAGATATGGTTCAACTACTCATGTACAGTTATTGTAATTTATGGTGTTTTTCTCGTGGAATGTATTGCTACTATTTTATGGATGCTTTATTAGACGTGTCTTTATTACCTGGTTGATTGTCACAGTGTGTGTGCATTGTATGTACCATGTGATCAGGGTCGTATTATGTTCAAAGGTCTGCTTTGTAGTTCTATATAAAATCGACTTTGTGTCTATTAAGTACAAGGACCACTTCTGTCAGTGTGTGAAAGATTTTCTTGAAAATATATAAACACTTAGGTTAGCGGTTACCTATCATTGTTGCAATAACATCTTCTTAACTCACACATATCACGACCTAATCACTAAAGTTGCCCCCACGTTTCATTGATTCCAGTCTTCATTATTAAGTCCTCTAGGTTTGTTTTATTGCTATCACTGTGATTTCACTTAAATCTTCTTGTTGTGTACCTAACCTTATGACTTGTAATGACTTTGACTTAGGTGGTGGGTATCATCGATTGCGTCGCAATATAGGTTAGTTTGATGTTCTTTGTTATTGTGATTGCATGTACCTGATTGAGATTAATGTGTATTTGATTTTATATGTTCATGATTGTGATTAAGTGGGTTATACGATTGGTTAGTCTTAGCGATTTAGTGGCGTGTTATGTAATGGTTATGGATCATGTGTTGGATTGATGCCTAGTATTGCTCTTTATATCATTCTTGGTTGCAATATAGTTGGTTACATGTTTAGGATTGTGTTTGTCGATTGTGTGGCTACTGGGGATGTGATGTTCTTGATAGCGATTAGTGTGTGTTCTTGATTGCGGTTACCTCTGAGCTTCTTGCTAGAGATTAAGTTTGTTAGCGATTAAATATCTTAGCGGTTAACTTTGGTAGAGAGTAACTTTGTTAGCGATTAAATCTGTTAAGCGATTAACACAGTTAGCGTTTAACTCTGCTAGCGTTTAACCCTGTTAGTGTTTAACTTTGATAGCGATTAACTATCTTAGCGGTTAACATGTTAGCGGTTAACTCTGATAGCGATTATCTATATTAGTGGTTAACTTGTTAGCGAGTAACTCTGTTAGCGATTAACTCTGTTTAGCGTTTAACTCTGATAGCGATTAACTATCTTAGCGGTTAACTCTGGTAGCGATAACTCTAGTATCGATTAACTCTGATTAGCGCTTAACTTTGTTTAGCGTCTATCTCTGATAGCGATTAACTATCTTAGCGGTTATCTTGTTAGCGAGTAATTCTATTAGCAAGTTACTCTGCACCATGATTAGCGATTAAGTTCTTCTATGTAGTCTTGTCTTTTGATCTGATTTGTACCAGTATGTTAGCTCATGTTTGCACTCTCTATCAATGATTATCTATGAATTACTAGTGGGGTCAACTAAGGTTTACCACATGTGGTATCTAGTATCCTGATTAGGTTTTGGTGGCATCTGCCTGCCTCTCTTGGCTTAGTTATGGTATGATAACTGAATGTCTCATGCCTTATGCTTGTTGTGTTTAAAGTGCTCTGAAATAGTCTAGTCTGTTCGTTTGTGTTGTCAATAAAGGGTGCTCATATGTGTCAATTATCCTGTCACCATTTAACATGGTTCTAAAGTAATTCTTCTGATTTCATCTACGTGTAGTGATATCAGGGGTTCACTCTTAACTGACAAGTTCACTTTCGTTTGCCCTTTCCGTTGTGATTTTTAGAACTTGCAGATATAATGGCAGACTCTAATGTTGAAGGATCATCAGCTCCACCTGTTCGCACTGATGAAGAAATTCTTCCAATCAACAAATGGGTGCTTATTGGCAAAAGCAACTGCTACTTGAAGGCTGACAAACCCCACAACCATTCTATATTCAAAATTGCTCTGGATGTACTTAAGCACACAACATTCTTCAGAGCCTTCACTGTGTCTGCAACTATTCCATCTATTTACATCCAACAGTTCTGGAACACCATTAGCTACGACAGGGTTGCTCACACGTACAGATGTCAACTTGATGAACACTGGGTGAACATCAATAAAGAGACTCTTGGCAGTGCACTTCAAATTATGCCGACTGGTGATAATGTTGAGTTCACCACCCCACCTAATCTAGCTGCCACACTGAGCTTTCTTAATGAACTGGGATATCCCACTCATGCATCCACACTATCCACCGTCATCACTCATGATATGTACCAACCTTGGAGAGCTATCTCTAGTCTCATTAACCTGTGCTTAACTGGTAAAACTTCTAGTTATGAAAAACTTAGAGCTCCTTCACTTCAGATTCTCTAGGGTGTTGTTAATGGGAAAAATATCGATTTCGTTGAAAGAATCTGGGAAGAGTTCACTCACTCTATCCATTCATTTCTTGAAAATAAGGCAAATGTTGAGGCACACAAAGATGGGAAGAAGAGATCAACCAAACTCCTTATACCAAGCATCTGATTTACCAAGTTGATTATACTAAATCTCCAACGAACTCTCCACTTTCACCCTAGAGACGGTTCGACTCTTCATAAAACCTCTGATGAGAGTACTGTTGGATATCTTAAGTATACTGCAAAAGGAACATCACAAATAATCTTTGGTATGGCAATCCCTGAAGCACTACTCACCACTTCATACTACGATGAGTATCTTAAACTTTTGAAAGCAAGTCAAGAAGCATCTGCTATCAAACAATCCAAGTCCACCAAGTCTGGTAAGACTTCATCTAAGAAACACAAAGGAGTATCTACGTCAGCTGCGTCTTCAGGTAGTACCAAAAAGGTTAAACGAACCACTGGGAGCAAGAAGCCAAGCTCAAAGAAAGTCTTGTCAAAGGAGGGTGATACTGAAGATACTCCTAATATTGAACAAATTTCACAAAAAGAGGCTGAAATGATTCAACAGGCAACGGAGGAAAGTCTGAAAGATGTTTATATGCCACAGATACCTCCAGTCAGAGGGGTAAGCATCAATGAACCTGATTCGGGCAAAATACAACAGCTGCAGCATGTGTAGGGCAGAGGTAAGGAAGTTGCAACTGAAGAACAGGCAGCACAAACACTCCTAAAAATCTCATCACCAGTTTCCAAATCTACAACTTCACAATTTATCCTCAAAAGACGCTCTCCAGAACCATCGAATATCAAAGACTCTTCTGACAAAACCATGTCACATTCACCAAGTCTAGTCCAAAAAGCCAGCTCAAGTGAGTCTGAGACTCATACCAACTCATCACAAAAAGGTGACGACTCCACTTTAATGACAAGAGATGTCATCAGTGACAAGCCCGTTCAGGATGAAGCTGGTGTGACTGAGACACCATTAGATCCTCTCCGTGATGAATTTGTGTCCACCGTTTATCCAAACATAAAAGGTAATCTCAAACTCAAGACTGATGATCCCAAGCGTGCAGTGGAACCTGACAGCTCAACAGGAACCCTAGCTTCCTTCATGAATCTTGATGCATATGGAGATCAATTCTTGGTAGACAAGCCCAATGAATCTGAGGTTGAAAAATCAGGCGATGAACATGAAGAAGTCATCTCAATGGTAGATGTCACTATCATGCAAGATACTTCTCCTATACCTACCTTGACTACACCAACTCCTGCTGCAGCAACCACAACTACTGGTACCACTCAGGGCACTGCCACACTCGAAAGATCTACCTCCACCAAAAGACCTCAACTCCTCCCACTACTGAAAAGAAACAGGCACCAGGACTCGAGAATTTTATTGAAATCGCTGCTGGAATCGTACAAGACAACCTCACCATAAATGAGAAGTTAACTAAGCATGAATCGGTGTTAAGGAAAATTGTGGATCTTGACCTGCCCCAAACCCTCAAGAACCACAATATAACAACCCACAAACACCCATTACTATCATTTCCATTACAAATACCTATAGTAGGTATTTCACAGGTAAGTTTTTGCTTTCAATATACATTATTACTTGCATGACTCACTAGACCTGCTCACGTATCTACACAAGCCAAATAACTCAACACTCACATCCTATAAACCCCAGGTATGTCAAGCATAAAATCATAACAACACCATAATAAGTAATTCACCAATCTAAAACACTAAACATAACACAAAACCCTAATAAACACTAAACTAAAACTTAAGTAGGATTATGTGCTTATCTAAACCTATATGCTTAGTTTAACTAGTATGAATGTGTCCAAGGCTTAAGTATGAGTTTCCTTAGGAATATTTGGATATATTAGGACTATTAGGCTATAGAATAAAACCTTTAGAACTTAGATACAAACCCCATAAGTCCTAAACCATAACTAGGTCATAGATAACTAGAATTAGGTCTAAACCATCCCAAAACTTCCCTATAGGTCACTACCACTTAGTATAAGCCTTTTATAACTTAGGAATAGTTATTAGACACCCATAGGACACTAGTCTAGGCATTAAACCAAAGGATAAACCCTAGTCTCTCACTAAACACACTTAGGTCATTTAGGTTACAAAACTAGGTCAAACCTTTCCCATAAGTTACCCTCACTTAGAATAAACCCTTTAGGACTTAGGATTAGTTACTAAACACACTTAGGAACATAACTTAGGCACTAAACCTTAGGTAAAACCTTAAACACTTAATAAGTAGATCTAGGTCTAAATTTAACTAAAACAAGTAAAACCTAAACATAAGCACCTCAAACACCTCAACCTAGCACCCTAACACTTTAGTCACACCCAAGCACACACCTAACACCTCTAAGCACACACACAAGTAGGTGCATAACCTACTTGACTAATCCACCACTAATCACCACTAATCCACCCTAAACCACCACTAATCCACCACTAAACCACCATTAATCACCCTAAACCACCCCTAAACACCCTAAGCAGCTTACAAGCACCTCTAAGCTACCAAGCTAGGAGGTGTGTAAGCTACTTGTCACCTCCTTTCCCATAAACCGCCTCCACGGCTTCTCCTCCACCACAACCGGCCTAGACAGCCCCCTAGCTACTCCTAGATCGTCCACATCACCTCCTAGCCTCACCAAATCACCCTCTAGCTTAGCTTGCTCACCCCTCCCCTTGCTCAACACCTAAACACCCCGTTTCACCCAAACCGCCTTAACGAGGCCTATAAATACCCTCCTCCTCCCTTATTTCTTCTCCACACCTCTCCCCCTCCCCTCTACCTCACATTTTTGTAGTACTAAGTCGTTAGAAGCCCTAGGAGTCAAGTAGCTAGGCCTTGGTTGAGTTGTGTTGTGGTTTGAAGTCGTACAAGCCCTAGAAAACCCTAACCCTAGTTCTAACCCACGTAAACCCCCCCTAGCCAAGTAAGTCTTACATTTAGTTAATTTAGCTTAAGTATAGTCTTAGGATAGATTTAGGATGCCTTAGATACCCTAGGAACCCTTGCATGAGGCTTGAACCCTTTCATTTGCTAGTTTAAGTTTTAAAACCCTAGATCGTGTCATATACTTGCATGCATGCTATAATTCATTAATTTAGGTCATACACTAGTTATACATAACCTAGATAAGTTAAAATAAGTAAAACATAGGCTAGAAAACTTAGTTACTAGATAAAATATAAGTTACATGCATATTAGGACTAGTTTTGCAAAACTTTACATGCATAAGGGTATATATCATAAATTCCTGAAATTATAAAGTCTAGGGACTATTTTTGACATTTCCTAGAAGTTATAAGTAGTAAGGACTAGTTTTGCATAATATTAAAACCCTAGGATAGATAATAAAATAAGTATAAACTAAAAAGGACTAAAAATGTAAATAGTATAAAGTTAAAGGTCTAAAATGGTAAATATAGAAAACTTAGGAGTCTTAGGTTAGTTGCATAAAATATAGAAGTCTAGGGACTAGTTGTGTCAAGTATAGATAGTTATTAGTATAAGTAATATAAGTAATATAAATTTAGGGTAGAAAACGTAAATATATAAACTATAAGGGTAAAAAGTGAAAATATCATATAAGTATAAAACCTAAATAAAGTTAGAAGCATAGTACAATACTAGGGAGCTTCATGCGAGGAGTACTATGTGGGTATTTCATTTTTGACGAGTTTGTTGGGTTTACAAATTAAAGTGCCCTGACTCCTCGAACGATTATTGCATATACTTCTGAGATATGATGGCTCGAACGGTGATACGATTATAACTAAACGCTAATAACAACATAATTCAATAATAGGGAGCTTTGTGTGAGGAGTATTAACATCTGAATTATGATGGCCCGAACGATATTATGTTGATAACATAATACAATAGTTGGGAGCTTCATGTGAGGAGTCATATACTTCTGAATTATGATGAGGCGAAAAATGAACCACTTTTAGGGGGTCATTTAAGCCCATAATTGAATTTATTTGATCAAATATTGCCCTAAATCGTTCCATTTGTGATTTTAGGTACTTTGGGAGTGAAATCTGGAAAAGGAAGCAATTCGGACGTTTTTGGAGCATAAAAGTGAAGAAAACGCCAAAGTCTTAATTTTCCTTGCTGGGAACAGTAGGTGACGGCGTCAAGAGCAACACCCTGACGGCGTCAAGAGTAAATTGCATGACGGCCCAGTGCAAACATGAAGGCGTCACATGTAGAGCGTCAAGAGTAAAATGCGTGACGACCTGGAAGGACCTAACACATGACGGCGTCAGATGTAGATCAAGGCAGTCCGAGAATTATTTTGGCGGCGAGATGACGGCGTCACCTATTTGGTCTTGACGCCGTCAGCCTCAGTTTTCTATATATAGTTTTCTAATTTTCATTCATAAAAAGAGAGAAGTTTTGGAGAAACCCTAAGGCCGAACTTGTTACGAATTTTACAGGTTTTTCAAGGGTTTTCAGCCCTTGAAGTCTTACATGTGTAATTGAGATAAGTGTTCTTCTAATTCAATCAATATGTCTATGTGTTGGTTGTCTATATCTTGTGCTTGTCTTAATTCCATCATGCTAGGCTAGATCTATCTTGTGTTTGCTTAGATCTAATGAAACCTAGATGTTGATTATGTGTTGATTACTTGTTTATGGTTGTATTGGATGAATGATTTCGATGTTAGGCTTAAGAAAACTGGCAGATCTCCAAATGGTAACATGCTTGAACGTCTTAGGAAACATGAACTAACGTGCACTAGGTTTTATTGGTTGTATTTAATGCATGAGTAAATTCTAATGATCCCATGTTAGGAGCTTCTTAGCCGGCTCGACATAGGAGTGAAGTAGGCACTCATAGGATTGGGGAATTAAGTGCGCCACCCCATGAATGGTATTAAGGAATACAATCCGTCATCCACGCAACTATAACAAGTAATTAACGTGTAAAAGATATCTAGGGAGTAGTGAAATCTAAGTAAACACAATTTCTCCACTTATTGCTCACAACCTTAGTTTAAATTAGTTTTATTTTCATTTCTAGTATTTTATTTTGATTGCATCTTTAGTATTGAGTTAGTTGACTAGCAACTAATTCCGCCCAAATCCTTCAAACCCGAGATATTTACTTGCTTTCTAAAAAATTATAAAAATACAAAAATAATCATCCATCATCTTTAGAACTAGTATTTAGGTTTTCTAATCCTAGCGACACTATTCCTAGCTGAACGATCAATCCCCCGGTACTTGTCACTATACTATACTACAACGATCAGGTACACTGCCTGGTGGGGGTTGTAAGCTTCTCAAGATCCCTTGAGAGGTAAAGCCTGGTGCAATCCCTACGCATCAAGTTTTTTGCGCCGCAGCCCGGGGAATAGTTATTGTATAGGCTAGAATCTCTTTTTATTAGGTCTACTTGCTAGATTCCTTTCTAGGAAGATTTTATTTTTATTTTTTAGGTTTTGTTTAGTCTATCTTTTTCTTTGTGTCTTTGTTCGTAAAAACATTTCCATTGACTCTTCTATTCACCACTATGGAGAACATGAATCTGCCAAGTTTTTAATCCAATCGACCAAATCCACTACAAAATCTACCCTTTCCACTTCAATATGACATCTTGATGTATCGACAACGTCATAATGAATCTTTTCCCGTTGCATGGACTCGTTTCAAATACTTACTACAAAAAGTCCTTCACCATGGTCTTGATTTATTGCCTCTACTTCAATTATTTTACACTCGTATCGACTACGAAACCCAAAAGAGGCTTGACTATATAACAGATGGGGAGTTTTGGGAATATGATGTTAAAGACGTGTGGGAAAACTTTGAGATTCACGCCCAATACAGAAGTGGAACATGGGACCCAAAAAACGTAAGTGTAGACCTATTTTCAATATGGAAGGCTCAATCGAAAAGTTTGCTTGGGGATAAAAAGATTAGAGTCGAGCCACCTAGTTGCATGTCATGGTTAGGCACTACCACAATACAAGATGAACACATAGGTGATATTGATGTGATGGAAGAGATAGTAGAAAACCTAAGCCCACTAAGTACCCCACAAGTCCTACCATCATTTGAGGCATACACACCGCCCGTGACTTACCCGGAAGAAGTAGAAGAGACTATAGGAACCCCAATAGAGGTAGAGCCCTTGAACCAAACACAACTAGAGGATATAGGTTTGAATACTTATAATGATAACCTTACTCTTAGTTCTAGGGAAGTTCCTAGTTTTGATGAGCCGGAGCCTCAACCAAAACCGTTGCCTAATCTTCCATCCTTGGATGAAAATTTAGGAATTGAAATAGGTCCCGATCCACCCATCAAACCATATAGTACGGGTAGTTTTACGATGAAGGTAGTAGAATCTAAACCATGTGGAATGGAAGCCAATATAGGAGTGAAACATGACCTTAAATACTTACATCACCTATTCATGATTGATCATAAGAAACATTATGGGTTTAAACCAGGTTTATTAGGTCAAGATGGATTCTCAACTAGGAGTCTCTCAAAGTTGATAGAAGATGATCCCTTTTTAGGAGAACTTCAACTCACCCATTGACCAAAGTGAACTAGGTAAGGTCATGATGATAGGAGCACACCCCTTTGAGAATATAATTCATCCACCACTCTTTTCTCACGTGGCATATTCACACCCTAAGGGTGTGTATCGCTACTTTCACCCACACTTAATCCTAAGTGTAGGGAAAACCTCCCCTATTTCCGTTAAATAAGGGTAGAGTCAGGCTCGTGACTCGAACAAAAACAAGCGCTTCTTGGGAGGCAACCCATGTTTTGTGTGTTTTTATTTGTTTGTTTGATTTTATTTGTTTCCGTATGCATGTTTTATTTTTATTGTTTGTGGCTCATGTTTCAAAGTAAATTGTGAAAATGCTTTATTTTGTCTTTAACTTCGTCTTAATTGCATATAAAGGTATTTTGCAAAAGATAAGTGTAAGGGAGATCCAAATTTGTTTATAAGAACGAAATTGAGCATGAACCACAACAATATTAAATGGACATGTGTATTAGTACTTATTAGAGTCAAATGCTTGTATCGAGTCATAATGATGTTTTGCTGGATTTTCCAGGAAGTAGGACATAAGTTTTTTCAGAAATTTTTTGGAAACTTAACGTAAAGATTTTTGCAGGTCACTTCTGACGGCGTCATGAGTTTACTCTTGACGGCGTCATGTGTAAAATTCTGGAAATTTTGCTAGTTTTGTTTATACCGGACTCTTAAAGTTTTTGTTGATTCTTTAGTTTTATAAACTCTAGGAAATCTGCAAACTTCATTCCACAAGCATTATATCTTATCTTGTCTTCTAGGATTTAGTAACTTATATAGATTGCCGCCGATTTTATGCGAGGTTGCTTTGTTTGTTTTCTCAGGATTAACAGGTTATGTATGACAAGAAGATGATTTATTATTCTGGAAGGGAAGCTTTGATTGTTCATTTTCTTGGAGGAAGATTTAACCTGGCCACATTATTATCCATAACGAGCGAATCAGGGGAGTATTTGATTTCATTCGTTTTACTTATTTCACTTTTACATTCTTTACTTGAACATTGGGGACAATGTTCATCTTAAGTGTAAGGGGAGGGTAAAACGATGATACCTTACATGTACACTTTCGCTTGAGTTTGTTTTGTTTGATAGTAGATGTGTAATAAAACTATGAGAAATACTTGTTAGTGCAATTTTAGCGCCAAATTTAAAATTTTTTACAACATTTAGGAGTGAAACTTTAGCCATAGCAAGCGTCTCATGGATAGGAGATTGTATGACTAGCACATAATCGTATATTCAGAAAAATTTTCCACCCAAATATGTGAGGTTCGCCTTTAGATTTGATAGGAAAATCATTTACTATTAGTGCTTATGAGTGTACCGGTAGCATTTAGATTCTAGAACTTGCGTTAGTGATGCATCCCGAGACCGCTAGTGAGACTACATTCTTGTAGTAGGATTTACTACATGATAAGAGGCATTAGGATTACCCTTGTGTTAAACCCGTGTTATAATTACTTGACCATTTAAGTCATATTACTTGGCTAGTTAAGTCAACTAATTTTTCCCACACCTTAGCGTTGTACTCATTTTTAGTACACGAAACCCCTAGTATACCCCTCAGAGCCTATCTTTTCGTTTCTAACTTTAAGCATTTTACTTAAAGGAAGAATTTGTTACACCCCACTTAAATGTACACCCAAATCGCCTTAGCCTTCCATGTATGCGCTCATTTTTAGTGCATTATTGTTATTTGATAAACCCTAAGTTAACTTTTTAATTGATTACATGGTTGCTAAGTCGAGTCATATCCTTGTAGATATTGTTTTGGGACGATTGGGACTCATGGGTAAAGTACTTATTTTATGAAGTAACGAGGAAGAACATCATATATTACCCCCATATGTATGTTAATCTTAAAAGTGCTCCAAGTGTTTTGATTTTCTTAATTCGAGTCATTAGATTAGTTTATTGTAAAGTATGTAAAAATTCAAGTGTAAGGGGAATTTTCATTCCCTATGATGTATTATTTTGGATGGTAGGGTAAGAGTGTATGCAAAAAAAAAAAAAAAAAAAAAAAAAAAATAGAAAAAGAAAAAAAAAGAGAAAAACATATGGACTACCATCCCTTTTTATTCTATGTTCATTTTATGTTTTTGTTATTTTTCATTTATTAGCCTAAGTCGAGTCTAGTCTTGGCTTAGCAACGCCATATTGTACATGTAATTAACCAAGATTGTTAACTCGCCACCAGTAAAGACTGCCTTTATCCAACAAAACCGTGTATTTCATATCCCTAAACCTAACGTTACAACCCTTTGAAAGACCTCTTTGATAGTTTATCCTAGGTGCTTACGCCATGTGGTGGAGGTTTGATCCTTTCCCAAGCCTATGGTAATCTATTTTGCTATGACAGGTAGTGAGAGATATCTTCCGTTTCCATATTGTAATTTATACTTTATTACACCCGAGAGATGTGAGTATCTAAACACTATTTGTGAGGTGCTAGTGTATAACCTCCGTGCTTGTCTTTGGTCTTTAGTGGAACGATTATTTGTTGTAATTACTTTTATATTAGTGTTAAATGACCCCTAACTTGTATTTTGACTAGAATAAAAGCGCATTTGCTTGAGGACAAGCAAATCTCAAGTGTAAGGGTATATGATGAGGCGAAAAATGAACCACTTTTAGGGGGTCATTTAAGCCCGGAATTGAATTTATTTGATCAAATATTGCCCTAAATCGTTCCTTTTGTGATTTTAGGTACTTTGGGAGTGAAATCTGGAAAAGGAAGCAATTCGGACGTTTTTGGGGCATTAAAGTGAAGAAAACACCAAAGTCTTAATTTTCCTTGCTGGGAACAGTAGGTGACGGCGTCAAGAGCAACACCCTGACGGCGTCAAGAGTAAATTGCATGACGGCCCAGTGCAAACATGAAGGCGTCACATGTAGAGCGTCAAGAATAAAATGCGTGACGGCCTGGAAGGACCTAACACATGAAGACCTCAGATGTAGATCAAGGCAGTCCGAGAATTATTTTGGCGACGAGATGACGGCGTCACCTATTTGGTCTTGACGCCGTCAGCCTCAGTTTTCTATATATAGTTTTCTAATTTTCATTCATAAAAAGAGAGATGTTTTGGAGAAACCCTAAGGCCGAACTTGTTACGAATTTTACAGGTTTTTCAAGGGTTTTCAGCCCTTGAACCCTTACATGTGTAATTGAGATAAGTGTTCTTCTAATACAATCAATATGTCTATGTGTTGGTTGTCTATATCTTGTGCTTGTCTTAATTCCACCATGCTAGGCTAGATCTATCTTGTGTTTGCTTAGATCTGATGAAACCTAGATGTTGATTATGTGTTGATTACTTGTTTATGGTTGTATTGGATGAATGATTTCGATGTTAGGCTTAAGAAAACTGGCAGATCTCCAAATGGTAACATGCTTGAACGTCTTAGGAAACATGAACTGACGTGTACTAGGTTTTATTGGTTGTATTTAATGCATGAGTAAATTCTAATGATCCCATGTTAGGAGCTTCTTAGCCGGCTCGACATAGGAGTGAAGTAGGCACTCATAGGATTGGGGAATTAAGTGCGCCACCCAATGAATGGTATTAAGGAATACAATCCATCATCCACGCAACTATAACAAGTAATTAACGTGTAAAAGATATCTAGGGAGTAGTGAAATTTAAGTAAACACAATTTCTCCACCTATTGCTCACAACCTTAGTTTAAATTAGTTTTATTTTCATTTCTAGTATTTTATTTTGATTGCATCTTTAGTATTGGGTTAGTTGACTAGCAACTAATTCCGCCCAAATCCTTCAAACCCGAGATATTTTCTTGCTTTCTAAAAAGTTATAAAAATACAAAAATAATCATCCATCATCTTTAGAACTAGTATTTAGGTTTTCTAATCCTAGTGACACTATTCCTAGCTGAACGATCAATCCCCCGGTACTTGTCACTATAGTATACTACAACGATCAGGTACACTGCCTGGTGGGGGTTGTAAGCTTCTCAAGATCCCTTGAGAGGTAAAGCCTGGTGCAATCCCTACGCAACAAATTACAATGGCCTGAACGGTGTTATGTTATATATAAAACATTAACGAACCTAAAAACAATAACTTGAGAAACATAAACATGATAACTAAAGCTTGACATACATACATACAAAACCAACAACACACTAGGATACGTGAGTAAGGCGGTCTAGTTACCGAGTCACTATTTGCATCATTTAGATTACTCTACACCCAGGTGAGTTTCTTAGCCTCATATCTTTTTAAATACCGTGTGAGTTTTTCATAGTCTCATACTTTTTAAAATGCTTTCACTATAAATGCTTTATAAACCCTGTGAGGGGGACACATGCTAAATGCTTTACTTAAAACCGAATACAAGTCTTTTTCTTTGGTTGTTTGCACGAGTAAACTAATAGCCACCACTACATAAACAAAATTCATGAATCTAATCGTTTGGGACGTTTACCCAAGCGAACGCGAATATAGTTGATAGATCTATTGGAGTTTGACAACTCCCATTGGTATTAACACCCCACTAGGTGGTACCAGTAAGTACTATATTTGAATCCACTCAAGGTATAACTTTGGCAAGTTATCCTTTCATCCCCTCATGTTGGGTCTGCAGCCCACATGACCCGGATCGTTAAGGTGTGATTCATGAGCTTAGTGCAACCTACTAAACTCCTGATAATTGTGCATGCATCACAATTATCACAAAACTTGCATTTTTCCGGATGGGTGTAACAACTGAACCCATGGAACTTGTATTCACTAACCCCTAAACCTATGATTCTCAGTCAACACCTAGTGTTGACTTTTTAAGCATGTATTCTAGGTATATTACTTCTATGGATCCCTGGCAGAAGGAGGTACTGAACTCGGAGGACTTTTCATGGTTATCATTCAAACACAACCAACCTAACTCTTAGATTTTTGGGACCTCAACAAAAATAAAAAGTATATCTTTTATAATTAAAACTCTGATAATTAAGAATGATAACTAAATTTCCAAAACGTCTCTTTTTGAGTCGTTTTCTATTACTGTATCTATGATTCTATGAAGTAATACCCCAAATACTTTATCCGCTGCGATCAGTGAAAAATGGGGGTGTTACACACAGTACCAGGCTATCCAAGTTAGAAAACCTTAACATCAATCAGCAAGTGTCTTATGCTATCAACGAACAAGTTGCTGAAGCTGTCAGCATTGCTCTTGAAGCTCCTCTCAGATCACGATTCAAGGACTTACCCATTGATGATATGAAGGTAATATCGCAACATAGCATGTACAAGAACAACCAACACAAAGGGCATGAAGAACACATCAGATTGTATGAAGCCTTAGAAGCTTCTATCTTGCAAGATAATGCCGAGCAGCACGCCATGGATATGGAAATTAAGTTGAAAAGGAAAAGAAGGCGTCAAAGTCACCCAAGGCCTCCATCAGACTCACCACCACATCCTCCTCCAGCACCTCCACCTTCTGGATCATCAGGACCAACGGGAACTTCCGGACAATCTGGAGGCCCTCACTCACGAACAATGCCTACACCTCCACCATCTTCATCTAGGAAGCAACATCCTGACAAATCTCCTAAGTCAATGGCTTCTAAACAAGCCAAGCAGGTCACTTATGCTGCTTGGACCGCTATTGACACAGGTACAAACTCCATCGCTTCACCATCCCATGAAGATGTTGTTATTAATGAAGATTCCATTGTGCCTCATCCGGATATGTCTTCTGATGAGGATGACGATGATGCATCCACTACTCATATCCCTCAGAAGGAGCATCGGTGGCAATCATTTACCATAAGTGACTCCACTGACACACCATCTGTCCACTTGACAAAGGAAGAGAAAGAGACTTGGTGGAAACCTGATGCTGAACATCCACTCACTCCTGAGCTAAACTGGTCTATTACCACCTCAGATCACCTGACATCCGACAACAACTGGGCTAATGCTATCACCTACAGCTTTGTTCCTCCTGCTTAAGACTCACTGCTGGCACAAACTGGTGATATGGGAACATTTATAGAGTGGTTCTGTAAGAAGCAAGGATTATCGAAGCTGACACAAAAGGATTTGGAAGGACCAGCCTTCGAAATAGTCAAGGTGTTTCATTCGGATGTAACTCATCTACAATATCAAATGGAGGAGTGCCACAAGATGTTTAATGATATAGTAGATGAAGGGATTATGAAGCTCAACTACAGCAATCCACTCCCTCTGGGTGAATCTCCCGGTCATGTCACTATTCAGGCCAAGTTCTTCTTCAATAAAGATCTTGACTATCTTCGACTCGGCAGCAAGCAATGCAAATCAGCATTGTCCATCACTAAGATGAAAGCTGCACACTATCATGATATTAGGTTGGAACAGCTTGTACCTGACGGGATGTGGATTACTGAGGAGTGTGATTATGATGTTGTTGCTTCTCTTGGGATCTCTCATTGGTGGCTCAAGAAACAACAGTTCTATGTTGAAAGGTTTCAAGCTAGAAGTGATCAAAAATCTGTTCGATCACCACTCCAAATCATCAGTGTCGTCAAGGTCCAGATACATCCCATCTACGGATATAACTATCTGAAGAACATTGTTCTCCGTCATTCTGATCTCAAAGACTATACCATTTCTGAAGGCGATTTCAAACATCTTCGCCCCAATGACTTTGAAGACATGTATTTGCTACACCTTCAATTTAAACTGCATCATCTACCACCACGAGAAAAGAAAACACTTGTGTTTGATGTTCTTCATTGGATCAGGGGAATTGTTATAAGAAAAAGAGTCGAAGATTTCCAACTTGGCATCGAAAGCTATCAATCCTAGCTCAATCTCACAAGGCCTCAATGGGATGTTGCCAATATGGAACCAGTTGCAGACTATACTTTCATCGAATCTCCAATGGTGGTGATGTTCAGAGATCGATACAACATTCCTATGGTCATGCGCTTCAAGGAACTACACAAGTTTAGTGATGGTACTTTGCAAATGGTCGATGAGGCATTGGACTTTAGAGTGAAAGAATATCAAGTTTATTGAAATAGATCGGGAAGGTATACCAACCACTGGACAGATCATGACCTGATGCTGAACAACAAATTTCTGCAAGGTATTCGAAGAGATTGAAGATGAGGAGAATCTTTCGCAGTCTTCAATGCTACGTGGGTGGTAGAGTTCGTGAAGGTGACTACCGTCTTCTACAAAGAACTGAATGAAGCCTTAACATGCATAACATTGTGTTGTCTTTTGATATTACTATGTTTTGTCCCGATGTTATTCTCTAAACAATCAGAATTTCGTGTCTTTTGTATGGGATGATGTAACTTTAGTACATTATAAACTATGTGCTTACATCATATATAACCATGAATAATTGGGATGAAGTGCCTCACACCAGATACTCTTAAGTGTCTATATACGGAGTGCAGGATTGCTTCCATATATCCTTTGTATGTAGATTAAAACAAAAAGGAAAATAGAAAATTTTAAAACCAATACCATAAAAATATGCAAAATTACAAAATTCCAAAAATATTCTTCTCACGACATGTCTCTTGTGTAATATAATATTATGTACATTTCTAGAAATGTCATTCAATAATGACACAGAATCATACATATGCTTGAGCAAGAGTTTTTCGTCTAAAACATGTCGTTTCCCAAAGCATTCTTAAAAGCGTGGCTTGCAGTCATTTCAGGCTGTAACCCGGACTTAAAATTTCGGTTTGCTATTACTTCAGATAGCAACCCATTCTTCAAAATGAGGAATACACGTCGCCAAAAAGACGGTAGTTCCTTTTACTGGTGATGTTCACCCGGGCATGGATTACTTTATATCCATGTTTCTTCGAAATGATGTACGTTTCAGTGCATCATTTCTTGTATAAGAAGAGAAGCCTTCTTTTTATCGCCAATACTTTCCCTTCTATGATTTTTCCTGAAAGTATTTGTGCAAAACTTGGTGGTACCATGAAATTTTGGTTGAAAATCAAACTGAATCCACATTTTGATAAAATTTTTCACTCAATCAATGACATCAATTATTTCAGTTTTAACATCCATCATTGATTGTGGGGGAGAGTGACTTCTCAAAATTTTATGTATCATCAAAACTCTCCACTTTGTACCTAATAAGCAATAATACATTTTGTGATGGTTATGTGTCAGTATGAGAATTTTTCAAAGAGTTTTTCGTTAAAACTTCAAATCTTTTGTAAACTCATCAATTCTGACACATAACAACCTCCCTCACAGATTGAGGGGGAGCAGTAAAAGGTTCCTTTTATCAAAAAATATTAAAACTGACTGCATTTCTCTCCCAAACGTTTTCTAACTTATTTAAATCAATTGAGATCCAAAATCTCGAAAGGTTTGAAATTTTTGATCGGGGGAGAGAATGTGATTTAAATATGAAATCTGATAATCAAACGTGATCTTTTGGACTCAATAATAGGCTCCCACATATGTGCTAAACTCTTTCGAATATCGATGCACATATTGAGGGGGAGAAAAAGGCGTTTGTGGAAAAATATCTAAGACCAGCCATTTACCTTTATGCATGGAGTTATAAGGATGGTTAAGGTTAGGTATGAGTTCCCATGATCCACCAGAACCGGAAGGATCTTCCCAGGGACAATTCTATAGATATAATAGAAGTCCTTAGGAATGATTAAAAAAGGAAAAAAGTGAGAAAGGGAAGAGTGCCGACTGAGATAGAGCTAGGACTGGAACAAACCCAACAAGGTTCTAGTGATGAAGTCTCGGTAAGCACTGAAGAGGTTGAAGAATTAAAAAGAAATGAAATGAGAAAGGGTGAAAAGAAATAGCCCTCCATTTATTCAACCTTAAGGCAGAAACCGGGTTCAATTCATATGCTACTAGTGGTTACCAAGGTAACACTGGTATTGAAGACAAGACGTCATGGAGCCAGAGACGCACTGCACCAACCTTCCTAGCCACTCAAGTTCTCTTAAAAGGACTTGTTTCAATCTCACGGGGAACCCTGCTTAATGTATCGACCACTCATTGCGAGCCATGTTGATACCTAAACACGAGACACCTCCCCAGTCTCCAGGAGCAGATCAAAACGCACTATTGAGTCTAGAGCCAAAGAAATCATCCATTAATCCCATTAGGACACACTTCTAATATGCTTACTGTTTCATACACCGTGGAAAGTAAGATACTATATTAAGAGTCCTACGCATTATCCTTGTGGTATTGCAAGAACATCAGAGTGATATGCAATTATTCACAATGACGATGGAAATCCTTCTAGAGCGAACATCTTTCAAGCTCTTGGTAGGTGACATGTGAGATCCGTCTTGGATCATTGATCAAGTGACAACTAGAAAGCAACGATGGGGCGATTCAACATTGAATCAAACTTGTTCCAGGAAATGGATTGACAGATACTTTTGCAAAAACCTTTCAATGTGCTCACCAACCAATTTTCGAGCACATTGATTATGTATAATCTTTCAAACAAAAGTATTTTTGATGGAAATGTGATTCGAAATATAAAACTCTCGTCGTGTCTCAAAAATGCTTATTAAATGACACGCGAGTGATTTCTATAAATCAATTTCTCATCAATCAGTGAATATCAATTCACCGATTTACTCTATCGTGCTGTCTGCATTGAGACATTCCGATAAGAGAACATGCTTAGTATGATGATTCTGAAGTGGATACTTCGGAAGATTTATTACTACAAGCTAGAAATTCCTGTCAAGGAGAGTCTTCTTTAAAAGAGATTCTACCTGATCACGGGTCGGTTCTCACAGAACCGGAGGGTAATTTGTCCTCGCAGAACGAATGACAAAGCCATATTCGTTCTCTATCTTTATTGCTAATTGTTTTATTTTCAGGAACATATAAAGATGGCGATGGTGATACCCAATTCCAGTTGAATCGTGTCATTCCATACCTCATGCTCACATTGACAACTCATTCTGAATGACGATCATGAATGTTAAAGAGACTAACAACAATGTTTTCGCAACTCTGATGAAAAGTCTCCTAATCTTGAAGAGTGTGAGCATGACGGTCCAATAGTCACTACACCATATGAAGGAAAGACCACACAGGATGAGCTTAGAGATTTACGGTGGCTGATGATCTCAAAGAAAGCTCAAAGATCACACTTATACCAAAGGAACCACAAATCACAAGATCATTGCTTGATGTGCAAAGAGAGCTTAAAAGTAAAGAATCAGAACCTACGAGCTACAAGATCAAAAGAATGCTTAAAGAACAAGAACTTAATTTCTAAGGTGACCTCGCTTAGGGGGAGATTGTCAAGAATACAAATATTCCTATGGAAGACTCGGTCACCCGAATGATCTAATAGCATTATGATAGCTCATAGTTAGTTTAATATTTAGTTAGTAGTTGTTTAGTTTAAGTAACATCGTGGAGGAAGGACGGGTCTTCACCCACTGTATACCTGATCCACAGCCCGAGTGTGGGCGTTTATGTTGTAAGTATAAATACCACTCTCCCACTAAGGGAGAGGGTTGGACCTTTCATTTGCAAGTAATCTAATATTCCTTTTTCTCTCATTCTCTCTAAAGGTTCCCATTCTCTTCCTCCTCTTCTGATTACAATGCCACTTAACAACCATGATCATCATGTTTGTGACTTAGTGTGTATCCTACAGTAAGTCCACTCGATACATACTCGGTTTATTTTCATATTTTACTTACCCTATTTTAGCCTACGAGCCATGACTAGCTTTCCATTTTATTTATCATACTCTCGTTATCCAATTTCCCATATTTTGTGATCACTTGATTCTTGGTATAGTGTGGCTTGAAGTCTAATTCTTGTTAGTGACTTGAATTAACGTATAAACTCCTTTTGTAACATGTTATTAAGTTACCTTGATCATTATCCATAATTACTTAAGTTAAAACTAAACAGAAATGGAATATGTCGACAAGAATATGGCCTATAAAACTCTTTGTAAACGTGTACCATGTCAAAATGAAAGTTCAATCCATTTCTCTATAAGATAAACTAACAAGCCATGTTTATAAGCTGTCTTGATAAGCCCAATTAATGTCTGTTTATGCCTAAAAGCTAAGCCCCTCGAAACAGTCTCTAAATTCTTATTTACCCTTAACAGGCCTTAGGCCCAAAAAGCTTTACAAATAAGCTGAAGGAATAAGCAGTCCACAGGCAGTTTTATAAGTTAAATAAGACTAATTATAAGCCCATATGGAAACCCAATGAATTTCAAACCCAACAGACCCTTTAAAACATTAACGGGCCTTAATTGGACCCACAAGGTCCAATAACTCAATTTTAAGCTATTATTAGCAAATAAGCTGTTTTATAAGCTTGTATAAGCTTTTGGAAAAATATGTACTAAGTAAAAATGATAAACTTTAAAAATTATGATTTTTGGACTAAAAATGCAAATTTTATGGAACTTGGGTTAAAATTGTAACTTTTATAAAAGTTAGGGTAGAAACTGTCAAATTAAAATCTTGAGGTTGTAAACTGAATATATGAATATTTTTTAGTATAATATGTAATAATTGAAAGGATTAATGCTTAAATTGTAAGTTTGGACTACAAATGCAAAATATTTAACTTTGGGGTTAAAAAAGTAACTTTCTTATAAGTAGGTGTCAAGACTGTCATTTTGGTAACTTAGGGGTAGGAAGTGAATATTCAAAAACCATGAGTGTTAAAATGTCATTATTGAATAATCTAAGCCTAAAATGTAAATATATTATAATTATGGACTAAAAATTTAAATATTTTACTGTTAGGGTTAAAAGTGTAAACTTTATATAAATTGAAGGTTTAGTAACTTATAATCATATCAACACACTACTATTTTCTAAGTTGTATTCTAAGAAAACACTTAGACAATTACGTAAAAACTATTTAAAAGACATTACCTATATAAACATTATAACGAAGCTTTTTAAAGTATAACATAACTTATCATCCACTAACTTTTGAAGGAACAATATCTACGGATACTAAGTACATAGAAACAAGATAAAATTATATAATATTGTTTTTGAACTTTAAGCATTTCAAGCATTCAAGCCATCCTTACCACAATCAAGTTCACTACCCGATACAATTTCACTAGTCTTTATTGGCGTTAAGCCAAGCTTAAAACTATCAAAATCTGAGACTTCCATATTATTCAGGCTGTGTGTTGGAGCCGTTACCACATTGCATTTGATATCACTTACTTTGCCAACTACTACTGAGGTGAGTTCATAGTCCCACTTTTATACATTTTTCAAACTCGTGGGGAGATACATGCTACAAACTGAACACAAGTATTTTTATTTATGCTATCCTGAATGTTATTGCTTAAGACACACTGCTGCCACTAAAAGCCCCTCATATCATGAACCATTAGTCACTTACGAGTGAATGCAAATATTGTGAATAGATTTATTGGAGGTTGACAGCCCAGTTGTGTTTCGCCGGATAGATAGCCCTCATGCTAGCCGAATAGATAGCTAAATGCACATTATTTGATAAATACCAGGAGAATGGCAAACTTCTGCACCGAGGGCCCTGTTACTTATATCATTTTATGATATCACACACGTTAACATTTGAGTTCATGAGTCTTAGAGCAATATATTATATTGTGTCATTACTATTTTACTATTACTCGGCTTGTGTTCAACTGATTATTAAATATAAACGCTATGGATTCACTCAATAATTTTGTTGACTTTTAACATGTTTATCTAAGGTAATTGAAGAAGCATTTGAGGCACGAAGTGGGCAATAAAATGTTGGCTTTGGTGTTGAATAAACTCTATCATTCATTTTAACCTTTTATGTCTTTCGTGAAATGCTAAATTGTAGGGATCTATACCTTGATAGATCACGAGCCAATAGATAGTTAGTCAACTAATGTAATCACTAGCTAGACTAAGTTAGATAATCTCTGTGAGCTTGTAGTTATGCGAAATATAAAAACAAACTTATACTAAACTTGATCCCCTATGGATCGATAAACTAATAATATTAATGAAACTCGTACTAGAAACTTGTACGTATTACAATGACCTAGGGTTCCTTATATACTAGTGGAAACCCTAACCTTTCTTACAAGAAACGAATAATGAAAAACTAATAAAAGATATTCTACATATCCTGTCCTAAAATACATAAGTTATATCCACGGTTAAACTCTATCCGTAGGATCTCTAGATGTCCGCAGGAACTAGTCATCAGCAGAAAGTCACTAAGCCTTCCGCAGGAACCTGTCAGCAGTATCAATCAGCAGTATCTTCAATAATTCCTTACAATCCTCCCCTAATCTTGAATTTGACACAGTTAAGTTCAAGATTTCTTGATAGATCACTAATAACACAAACCAGAGGATTGAGGATGAACATCAGCAGCAAAGAATTTTCATAAGCAGAATCTCTATGATCAGCAACCAATTGAAAAGCACCATTCTTTGCAGCAACACAAGACTAAATGTACATCAAAACATATAAGTTTCATACTATTCTCATCACATCCAGGTGTGTTAACTCCTGTGAGAGGTGAATCATTGAAAATAATGGAGTTGATGTCTCTTTACCAACAGCCATCACTACTGGAGTAGCCAAGTGTTCAAAGGTACACTGATAACCACATGATTTTTAGCAAATCATCAGCTATAAACGGATTTGAGATGTCTTTACCTGTAGCCGTTTGCTCAGGACTAGTCAATTATTGATGAATAATCATCTTGGTCAATTGAATACCAAATATGGGTTTCCACTGCCTTTACCACAAGCCATATACATGTGGGCTAGCCAATTATTTGGAATCCATAAAGGAAAAATCCATGGTCAATTGACAACCATTTCAACTACTCAACAATGAAGTATGGGTGAGTTGAAAACCCTGTGATTTTGAGCAAACCATTACAGCTATCAACAGATTTGATGAGTCTTTACCAAAGCTGTACCCTTTGGACTAGCCAACTGTTTGATGGAATAGTCAACATCAGGAAAGTTGATGACCACAAAGAGTGTGATAAAAATCAACACCAAACCTGCATACAACATACACAAAACTATACAAATATGTTAAGGTTTTTTTTTTTTTTTTTTTTTTTTTTTTTTTTTTTTAACTAATAAAAAAAAATATATACAACACAATATAAAACCAAGATCAACTCATTGCAGATATGAATCCATTTGAATGCCATGCTTGGTTGCTAATTCCTTCTTAGTCAAGATACTTCTTCTTATGAACCTTACCAATTGTTCAGCAAGATGACGATCATTTTCAGTCATATCCAAAGGAACAGATAACTTTGTCTCCAGCATGAGATGCATTACTTCCTTTGTGATTGGGTAAAGAACATCAGCCCAGCAATACAAGGTCTTACCAGTGGTTGTAACAATCATATGAACATTAGGAAGTGGAAAGAACTTCCAATATTCAACCACCCAGGTCTTTTGACCTTTCCATACTTGAAACCTTACACCAGAATCACCTTTATAAGAATCACACAAAAACTGCAAATCACCCATCAAATACATTCCAATGTCATCAGGGGAATGAGTTTGATAGTACTTGGTAACCCAATCATAAAGTGAGAGAAGATCTTGCTTGTCCACCATATGTAAGATCTGACTCAGAAACAAGAATGTCTTAGTAGTTCCATCTTGTCTAGTTATGACATTCACTTTTCCTTGGCCAAGCTCAGAATCAACCAGTTCCCACTTCACAATTTTCTCCCATACAACAGGATCTTGACCATCATCAGAAGCATAATCAAAGAAAGTAGTACTATCCTCTAAAGGAATATCTTTTGGAGCCTTCCTCTTGATAGCTTTAGTCTTTCTCCTAGTGCCAGTATTTATAGGAATAGAAGGACCCTCAGCAGGTTCTTCTTTAGGCACTTGATTGGAAGTATCAGCAAGAACATCTGCAGAATCATCATTATCAGGTACTTCAATTGGAGTATCTTCTGAAGCATCATTGGTAACATCATGTGGAGCTTCAGTAGGATCAGGATGAGATTCAGCAGTATCATGATGAGAAGCAGCAGGAGTATCATCCATCTGAGCATCAGGAGTATCATCCTTCTGAGCATCAGGAGTATCATCCTTCTGAGTCAAGACTGAAGGATATTGCACATTCTCCTGACCACCATGAAAAGACCCAATAGATTCAGCAGGTTGATCAGCAGTATCATGAATCTTAGCTTTCTTAGCTTGAGGCTCATCCAATAGTCTTCCTCTAAACTCCAACACACATTGAACATTTATGCCAGAGGAATAAAGATTTGAAATGATCTTGTCATAGTAGAAGGTGAGCTGCTTATCTGAAAATCCCCAAACCTTCTTTTGATTCCAGCCTGACCCAAACATAGAACATCCCTGATTCTTCACAAAATTCCTCATATATTTCTTTATTTCATTCTTTGTCCAAGGTCTTTCCTTTTGATACTTAGCTTTAATCTCTGCCTCCTGTTGTCTCTTCAATCTTCCCCTTTCAACCATCATTTTAACAAAAGCAGGATTATCAACTCCAAGCTCAGATTCACCCAAATTAGGCTTGGAAGCAGCTTGTTCAGCCAAATTCTCCCATTGTTCAGCAGTAAGATTCTTAGCTATTTCATCAAGCTCCTTTTTTTCTTTCAGCAGGCAAGGTGGTAGTAAATTGAGGTCCCATCTTATCCAAATCATCTTGAATTTTTCTAGCCAATGCTTCCGAGGCTTTCAAATCCAATTGAACTTTAGTAACTGCAGCATCCTCTTTAGCTTGCAAATGTGCAGCAACATTCTCACTAAGTTTTTCATAAGCAAGTTCCTCCTTGGATTTGACTCTGGAAGGAATGTCTTGATCAATCAATATAGACTTTCCTTTATCTTGCTTCTCAGGAGGAACAAACATTTTATCAGGAAAAGCAGGAGAGAGATCAGCTTGGATATCTACTGATGGACCATGAGTTCCCACTTCTGGCAAAGTAGTAGGAAAAGATTCCTTTTTAGGAACATCAGCAGAAGTCTTCTTGCTAGGAGCATCAGCAGACTTCTTATCAGCAGAATGCTTCCTTCTGACATAATGAGCAACACCAGCAGACTTCTTTTCTCTGGAGTCCTTTGGAACACTGGCATCAGTAGAATGAGCAACATAAGCAGTTGGAACAACAGATGGTTTAGGCCGAATGTCAGCATTCTTCTGAACACTCTCCAAAGTGGTAGCAGCAAGAAGTTCAAGGCCTTCTAACTCAATGTTGTCAGATGCTTTAGTAGAGTCCTCATCTGAGTCATACACCACACCTTGTTTCTTTCTTTGCTTAAGCTTGCCCTCCAACTTCTTAACTCTTCCAATTAGAGTCAAAACAGCATTGCTGAGATTCTTTTTGGTGAAGTTTAGATCATTCTCCAACTTGTCCACCCTAGATACATACCTGTTCAACAAAGCTGATACAGAAGTAAGAGTAACAGGACCTTCAGCTCCACCAACAGGGATATCTGTGGTGTTGGAAGCATCATTGGTCCTGTGGGTAGAATAATTTAAATTTACATCTACATCTACATGATCCTCAAATTGAGGTCTCAAAGGACTGAGTGAAGGAAGTCTTGTAAATTGTGGTGAGTGTACATGTTAGTCAAAGCCTAAGTTCTCATTGAGCTCATGCTCAGGAGAATGAAGATCCATTGGTGAATGTACAGGTATAGGTAACCTTGGAGAGAGTGGAGGCTGAACATCAGAAGCAACTGATGCATTTGCATCAGGAGCATCTTCAGTCCTTTCAGGAGAATCCTCTGGTGCTTAAGCATCAGGGGAATCCTGACCACCAGCAGCTACATCAGCTTCTTCTCCATCAGGGGGATTGCCCACCGGGGCATCAGCAGCTACTCCATCAGGAGGATTGCCACCAGGAAACATGGCTGGAAGTAAGGGTCTTATTTCACCAGTAAATCTAAATTTCATTTGGGAAAACAACTTTTTAGATAAACCCTTAACAGGAAAGTGAGTGGGGTCATTGGTCTCAATGTCTAAAATGATTTGAAGAAACCTAGGATACAATAAATATTTAAGTTTGGTATCCTTAACATTTTCGAGCATAGCATTAAAGATATACCTAGAAAAGTTGAATGTTCTTCCCTGAGAGAGACTCACAATGGAAAGAGCAATGTCTGTAGAGAATTGGTCCCATCCACCAGACTTAGAACCCATGCACTGAAGTAAGGTATGTGTCAAAAATCTCCATTTTGGACAAAACAGATTCTTGTACCATACTTTCCCATCACCAGTATAACCAGCAGCCTGAAGCCCTCTAAGTATCTCACTCTTAGGCAACTCAGTCACCCCTCCTTCATCATCCAACTGTAGTTTGGTCCTGATCAACGACTTAGTAACCACATATTCTTCCCCATCAATAACAGCAACAATCTCTGTTGGTCCATCTTCAACAGTCCTTATTTGAGCGGTTTCCCAAAATTGTACAACAAGAGACTCATAAATAACATCTTGATACTGGAGCAGAGCATAACAAATCTTGGACCTTTGAAGAAATTCCATCATGTCCACATAATCTTCATCATTCTTACCACGACCAAGAAAGGCATGTTTGTTATGATCTCCTTTGAAATATAGTTCAGCCATTGATTGAGAATAAGAAATTAGGGTTGGGTGTTCTGAAAAATATTGAAATGGTTATTGAAATTATATAGCGAGAGGGAATAAGTTAATTTGGGAGTGGGATATGCACGTCTTGGTTAATTATGAAAGTTACCAAACATGGAATGAAACTGATGTGAATTATTGGAAAGAAATCTCTGACCAATAATCAACTAAGGCAAATTCCAATTAACTGACTCATCCGTAGAAACCAAATCAAACGGATGAAAGCAAATGGTCAATCCGCAGAAAATAGTCAAATGTTGACTATTGGTCAACAGAACCATCCGCAGGATTGATCAGCAGAATCTACCCATCAGTGGAAACCAAATATCTTTGAAAAAAATCTCATAATTCAAAATTCAAAGAACCCTTAATTATCTCCAAACTGCCTCGCATTAATGGTAATAAAGACACGCGGTTGGGGGATCTTATAAATAAAGGCTAACTATCCCCAAATCTCTCCACTTCAAATCAAATCCCTAATTATCATATCTTCAGTCAACAATACATCCATGTCTTCCAATCAACACATCATCAGCCTTTCTTCTGACTCACTCACATCTCCACCACCACTCAATATGCCAACACGTCCTCGTGGTCTCACAAAAGAACAAGCCAAGAAGAAGAAACATGATGTCCCTGCTCCTAGTACATCATCAGAAGATCATCCACCATACCCTTCTAAAATCGATGATCCAGAGTACCAGAGAGAGATGGAGAGAAAGTGGAATGAATTGGAGAGGGCAAACAGAGTTCCCAATCCTGATGAGTCTCTTATCTTCTTTACATCTTCTGATGAAGAGGATGATGAGAATGATGAACTTTACACCCTTACAACCTCTGATAAACCTCAGTCCTCTCTTCCAAGAAAAAGAAAAGTAAATCCACCATTGCCAAAGATCATAAAGGTGGTGTTAGGTTTGCCCTGTCCTCAATGGCAAGGACTCTTCAACATTAACAACAAGGGCAAGAAGAAGACTGTGGAAGGCAAGGGCAAGGGCAAAGTAGAATAGGAACTGTGTTGTCAATCTTGCATTTTCACTATCTTGTATTGTACCTCTGAAGAATCAATAAAATTTGCCTTGTTAATTATTACATGTATTAATTCTTCTGATTAGCATTCCCCTGAATAAATTGAACTTGAATAGGCCATCAGCAGGAACACACTTAACAACAAGATAACTAGTATCAGCAGCATGTGGGTCAAACCATAGACTTTCATCCGAAGAATCCAATTAAGTGGACAACTTGCACACTTAGTAATTGCTACTGACTCAACTACCTCCCATATACTTACATTAACTCCCAGTAAACTCAAATCAAGTCTTTAAAAGAAGTCTTCAAGTCATAATCAACTCACAATCCCACAAATAACATATCCCAAAGTTTTCCTCACAATCAAAACATGAAGCCATCCCCCAAATTCATTGAAATCTCTTCTGATTCATCAGACTCTACCTTTGACATACCTCAAATCCAAAGATCATACTATTACTTAGGTGAAGGTCCTTCAGAGTTTTGTCCATCTCCAACCTCATCAGAAGGAACCACTGAAGCTGAGGAAACACCAGCTCCTCTAGCTATGGTTGTCCCTGATTTCACTCCTATCACAGCATTCTTAACAAGTGAAATGGAAAGAGTCTGTGCAGATATGAGAAGAATCTCTGTCCCTGAAGAGCCACAGTCCTCAAGTAGAAAGAAGGGTCCATTGAAGGTGGTACTTGGTCTTGCAGCTCCCAAGCTCTGGAACAAAGACATGCAATCCAGAGGAATCCACAAGAGAATGCCAGACCCAAAGGATTTGGGTAAAGGGAAGAGGAAGATGGATTAGGTTGTTGCTAAGGGATGTGGTGGTATGATGGTGGTTGGTTGTTGGTGAATGATGTATTTTGTGTTTCTTGTGATGACAGATCTTGTAATGGATGTACCAAACTTTCCACTGATGAATAATATTTTACTTTAAAGTCTTTATATCTAATGCCACTGAATGTAGATCTTTGACAATTAGCAGAAACATGACCTGTAACCAGTCATTCAAACAAAACACAAAAATACAAAAGAACAACCAGAATAATATACAATATTAGTAATTAGTAATATCCTGCAAAAGAAAGTTAGTAAACATAATTCTAGAAAACATAATAATCTACATAAATACAACTTGTACAATCCTCCCCTGAGGCATATGCCTCCCCTCAAACATAGCATTCAAGGGTTAACCATCCCAATGTTGACAACTAGGTGATTAAACCTAGGTCCATCAAAAGATTTTGTTAACAAATCAGCCACATTATCATCAGTATGAATTTTAAGCACTTGAATTAGATGCTTCTCATTTGCATCTCTTATAAAATGGTGCCTAATTTCTATGTGTTTAGTTCTCTGATGAAAAACAGGATTTTTAACAATGGAAATAGTACTTTGATTATCAATGTAGATTTTAGTGTTCATAAAGTTAAACCCATAATCTAACATCTAATTTTGAATCCAAAGTACCTGACCACAGCAATTGGCAGCAGCAACATATTCTGCTTCAGTAGTAGAAGTAGCCACAATGGTTTGTTTCATGCACTGCCAAGAGATGAGTCTTCTTCCAAGAAATTGACAACCTCTTGTTGTGGATTTCCTATCCAAATTAGCTCCAACATAATCTGTAATACCTCAAATTCTAAAACAATGCAAAATGACCAAAATGCCCTTAAGTTTTAATAATTTGTAAAAATTCTTAAATGATATAAAGAAAACCTAGAAATTTAGAAATTTTACAACATATAATCACAATAAATTTTGTATAAATAAAATTTGTACATTTTTATAAAAGTAAAATAATATTTATCATATAAATAAATAAATTCAATTTATTTTATGTTATATATATTAAATATATGTATTATATTAAGAAAATAAATCCTAAATCAATTAGGAAACTTGTATAATATTTTATTTAACTTTATTACATAATTACCCAGCCCAAGATAAGTATTATTCTGTTATAAATATTTATATACACGTTTAATAATTTTGGAGATATCCCTAAATCGACTTTTAATACAAATTGAATCCCTAAAACCCTCAAAGTCGAATACAAAATTTCTGGGGCTCTCTACTATTTTTCCTAAACGTGATTTAGGCTTAAGAAGATTAGAAAAATAGTGCCAAGGTTGTGGGTTTGATCGTGTGAGCTAGGGATATTATTGGTGTCGGATTTAAGCTAACCGAGAAGAAGAATTTTTCTGTTTTAATCCACACGTTCTAAAGTCATTATGGTATTTTTCTATCACTCTTTATATTGTATATAATCTGTATAAAATAGTAGAATTGATTCATGCAAGCTAATATGATCATACGAAATTATATAAGCTTAAAAACCCTAAATTGAATATAAATTATGAAAATAGCCATTCAAATTTTTGAAGTTTTCTTTATATTTTTCTCAGGTCCTTTATATATCATATAACATTAGAAAAATAATCCTCACAATTTTCGAAGTCTAGAAATTCAGTTTGGAATTATTTTTGTAATCGGTTTAATTGGAAAAAGGAAAATAAAAGAAAAGAAATCAAACTAGGGTTAAGGTTAGGGTTTTTGGTATGGAACCTGGTCATTAATGATGTTTTTAAGGTTATAATTAATGTGGTAATGATTGGGTAATTTAGGGTTAGGGTTTGATGAGATTTTGTATTAACCGATTTGATTTTAAAAGTAAAAGGGTATGTTTTATAATTTTATAAACTTGTGGGTAATTTTTATAAGATGTATTTGATCAGGGGGAATTGAGAAAAAAATATAATATGAGGGTGTCATGTGTTAAATTTGCAACTAAAAGGTTTAAATAGTAAATTATGTAATTATATAACTCGAATTGTAATTAATTAAAATTAAGGGGTTAAACTTATAAATTATAAAGTTAGGGGCTGTTTTGAATAGATATAATATTGAAGGGTAATATGTGTAATTTCTGATAAGTAAAGGCTTAATGTGTAAATATGAATATTATAAGGATTAAATGATAAGTTATTTAATTAAAAGGTTTAATTTGTTAAATTATTAAAACCAAAGGGTTGGAATTGTAAATATGAGAAACTTAAACATATGATATTACACTATAATATAAGTACACTTTAAGCCCTAACACCATATTAACCAGTTATTAATATTTAACCTAAATATTTATGTAAACCCTAAAAGGCTAAAACTAATATGGAATATGAAAAAGTAAATGATCGAATAAGATATTAATGAATAATACATCCTGTGTAGATTTCTGAAGAAGAGTACTATTCTGTTATTTGATCTCTGTCAGCTTTGCTTTTGTTCGAGGTACGGATATTCTGACCTTACTCTTAAGGTTTCCTTTGTGATATGAACCATTGATATGAACCTTCTGATCTGGACCTTTGATATGATAAACCTTGTTTTCTGAAACTTCTGATATGACAACTATGCTTTGAACCATTTGTTTGACCCTTTTGTTACCTGAGCTTCACTAGGCATGGGGGTTCCATATCCGTGTCATAGATGCACCTATGGCATGACTCTAGGGCAATAGAGTGATGTTCTGCCACGTCCCTTCCGTTATATATGAATGTGCACTAATTTTCAGGGGTGTATGGATGCATCCTAGATCTGTTTTCTGTTATGATATGATATGATTATGCTTAGTGACTGGTTGTATGTGCAATATACTCCTTTCACTTCCGGTACAATGAAGCTAGCTACTTCTTGTACAACTTATGTGATTATGATATGATTATGATAAGTTTCTGAGCTCATGGTATATTCTGATTCTGTTTATACAGGTGACTGTATAGATTCCTTACTTAACCTACACATAATATTTCCGTACTATATGTTATACCTAAAATATGTTTTCCCAAACTATATATCTGTTCTTCAGCATTTATTTCAGTTTACTTTTGTTATATCTGTTCACTGAGCTTTCGTAGCTCAACCGCATTTCTTTTCTCCGCGGCAGGTATTCAAGATACCTTTCGGGGTAACTTTCTGGGCTTGAGTGTAGAACTGAGTGAAGAATTTGACTTTAGCTATTTGAAGTAAGTTTTCTACTTTTGATCTGTCTGTTTGTTCTGATGTAACACCATAATTTGTGACATTTTTACTCTTGTCGGGTTGGGGTGTTACATAATCACTATCACTGTAAGCCTCCAACACAAATGGTGAATCCCTTGGGTACCAAAGGCCTAGTTTGGGTTGGTCTTTTATGTACTTGAAAATTTTCTTCACAGCATTTAGGTGGGAAGTCAGTGGAGTGACTTGATGTCTTGAACAAGCACTGACAGCAAAGGTAATGTCAGGCCTAGAAGCTGTGAGATACATGAGTGATACAATCATGGATCTATAAAGATGAACATTCACATCCTCATCTTGCTCATTTGGATTCTTAAGCTTGGGTGGTTCATATGGAGTGGTAGCAGTCCTCAAAAGTTCAAAGTCAAACTTTTTCAAAATATCTTTAACATATTTCTCCTGATGAATAAAAATCCCTTCAGGTTGTTGTTTGACTTGCAACCCTAGGAAAAAGGTTAACTCCCCCATTGCACTCATTTGAAATTCACCTTTCATCAAATCATCAAATCCCCTGCACCATGCTTCCTTTGTGGATCCAAAGATGATGTCATCCACATAGACCTGTACTAGAATGATGTCCCTGGAGTTTTTCTTAATGAATAGGGTCTTATCAATAGCTCCTCTTCTGTAACCATGCTCCAAAAGAAATGTAGACAATCTAGCATACCATGCTCTTGGTGCTTGGTGAAGTCCATAAAGTGCCTTGATAACTTTGTAAACCTTTTTAGGATGATGGGGGTCTTCAAAGCCCTGTGGTTGAGTAACATATACCTCCTCTTCTATTTTGCCATAGAGAAAGGCACTCTTGACATCCATCTGATAGACCTTAAACCCCATATATGAGGCAAAGGCTAAAAATAGTCTAATGGCCTCAACCCTAGCAACAGGTGCAAAGACCTCAGTGTAGTCAATCCCTTCTTCTTGTCTGAAACCTTGTGCCACCAATCTTGCTTTATTTCTGACCACAATACCTCTGGCATCCCTCTTGCATTTTAAGATCCACTTGGTCCCAATTGCAATCTTCCCTGCAGGAAAATCAACAAGTACCCAAACATCTTGATTCTTGAATTGTTGCATCTCTTCCTGCATAGCTTCAACCCAACTAGGCTCACTCAAAGCCTGTTTAATGCTTGTGGGTTCAACTTGAGACAAAACACAAGCAAACAAACAATGCTTCTGATTTGTGTGATTGTCTCTCTTCTGAGTGGATACATAAGTCAAAAATGCACATTGCCCAAACTTGGTATTCTTGATGGCACTCCTGGTGAGTACCATAGCATTTGGATCACCAAGTATATTATCTTGTGGATGTATGGTGTTGATCCTTTTGATTGCAATAGGATTAACATCAATTGAGGTATCAAGATTGGTTAAAGTAGGAGCAAAATCTTCATCATAAGAAGCTGATTGAAAAATACCATCACTTTGCTAAACATTAGCAAGATCTGAGGGAGTTGGAAACCTGCCATAAGGTTCATCTAAACTTGTCGAAACATCAGTGGAAACAGGAACTGCAGCAGAACTGCCTTCAGCAGAATCTCCATCAGCAGAATCAACAGCTGCATCAGCTGATGCATCAGCAGAACTAGGTTTTCGGCTTTCTTCAACAGCAGCTTGTTTTAAGAGGGCTTCAGTGTCTTGAGCAAATTCAAGACCAAGTCTTTTAGCTTCCTCAGCAGCTGCATGTTCTTGCTTTTTGAGTCTAGCAAGATTTTCTGCATAGGTTCAATTTTCCACATCATCAGCAGATTTCGCATCAGAGGCTTCTTTGGTAGGAGGATATGCTAGCTGGATTGGTAGAGTTGTTACAAAAATAGTAGGTTCGTCACATTCTGAATCACTGTCTGAATCATCCTGTAGGGTACCTGCATTGTTAGAAGATGACACTTGTATACCTGCAGATGGGTTAGTTTTGTGCCTAGTATAAACCAAATAATCTGTAAGATAGTCAAGGTCAAAATACCATTCATGACCTTTTCCTTGAACATTAACATTTTCTTCCAGAAATTTCAGGTTAAGAGTCTCTTCTATTTTCTTTGCAGCCAAATTATAGACCCTATAAGCCTTGCTATGAGCTGAGTAACCAACAATATATCCTTAAGCAGCTTTAGCTTCAAATTTTCCTAGGTGATCACTTGTATTCAAAATGGTCACTTGACAACCAAAATGTTTCAAGTGTTCAATGGTAGGCTTCTTCCCTGTCAATAGTTCATAGGGTGTCTTATTGTGAGGTCTAGTGATCAACACCCTATTCAATACATAACAGGCAGTACCAACTGCCTCATTCCAAAACATAGTGGGAAGTTTAGAGTTAGCAAGCATAGATCTTGCAGCCTCAATAAGGGTTCTATTCTTCCTTTCAGCAACTCCATTCTGTTGTGGAGTCCTAGGAGTGCTATAATCTCTTTTAATACCCTTTAAACCACAAAGTTCAATGAGATTGGCATTTTTGAACTCTGTCCCATTATCACACCTTATACCTTTAATCTTCTTGTTAAGTTGATTTTCAGCTAGAGCCATAAATTCTTTGAGTGCCTGAAGGGTTTGATCTTTAGTCACTAAGAAAAATGTCCAACTGAATCTGCTGAAAGCATCAGTGATCACCAAACAGAAGTACTTATGATCAATACTCCTGATGGATGTAGGACCAAAAAGATCCATGTGAAGCAGCTGCAATGGTTCTGAGATTGTGCTCACAGAAGTAATGGCCTTATAAGAAGCTTTGTGTTGCTTTCCCTTGTTACAAGCCACACAATTATGCTCATTGGTGAAGATCTTGGAAGGAAGTCCATGAACTAGTCCTTCTTTAGCAAGTTTGTTCATGACTTTAAAATTAACATGTGCCATCCTTCTATGCCATTTTGTAGATTCATCCAAGGATGCTTTAGCCACCAAGCATGTTAGATCACCTTCTGGCTTGACATCATTCAAGTCAAAGGTATAAAGATTATGGTTTCTTGGAGCCTTTAGTAATGCTTGATTGTCATCAGGCATTTGGAAATCAGGTGAAAGAATGAAACAACCATCTTCAGTGAAAAGGACAGGAAGCTTTTTGTCACAAATTTGTGAGACTGAGAACAAATTGAATCCTTGAAGTTCCTTCACATAGTAGACATTCTCAAAATCCACCTTTGGAGTTCTAATAGTTCCTTTGCCAGTAATCCTTCCTACTCCACTTCCAAACCTCACTATGCCTCCATTAATAGGCACAAAGTCATGCAGCTTCTCTTCATTACCATACATGTTTCTTGAACAGCCACTATCAACAATACCTAAGTCTTTATTAAGAAGAGGATGTTCCTACAACAAGGAAAGTTAATATACAACAACAACAATATCTAAGAGACTTAAGTCATGAAAGACTTAACTCTGCCCTGTGGATCATTCTGATGAACCCAAGATGATGAGTTAGATCCACAATTGTTCCTGGATTCCCTGTAGTTAAATGGTCTTTTATATGTCCAAGAACAATCTGCTGAGGACTTCTCAGCAGAATCCCAATTACCCCTTCCCATAAACATTTGGTCAGTATATTCATACTAATGATTAATACCATTAAATGGTTGAGATCCATATCTATTTCTATTGGTATTCATATATCTATTATTAAGAACAGACCTATTGGAATAAACAGGCCAATCAGCAGGAGTGAAAGACATTCTGCTGACATGATACTTAGCCTGTGGAGCTACTGAGGGTTTGGTACATGTGGTAGTCCACTTTTGTCTAGGTCTATTATTAACAACAGAAACACCCATCCTCTTTTCATGAAAATCACAATCCTTAATTAAATGCAACTTGCTACCACAAACAAAACACTTCTTTTTCTTATAAGAATTATTAAATCCAAAAGATGTCTTATTAAACATAGAATTATTCAAACAAACATCAGAAACAGAATTGTTTTGTAAACACTGAAAGGAATTGTTTTTAAAAGAAGTAAATAACAAGTCTTCAGAAGAGGCTGGTTGATAAAGAGCTTCATCAGCAGCAACTTCAGAGTCCACAGACTTGTAAGATGACTTGTCAGAAATCTTTATTGAGGACTTGGGTGAGTCTGACTTGGTCTTGGAATCACAGCTGGCATAACTAGAGGTGTCTGAGGTCTTGTCCCTGGAAGAACAAGAGACATAAGTGTTAGAATCATTACTAGATATACTGCTAGTGTCAGGGGAGTCATTGATCCTAATGCCAGTGGTTTCCTTTGATTTTGGTAAGTCAACCTTATGGGATGTGGGCTTAAGGGTTACTATGGTTGGTGAGTCTTCAGACTTATTTGGCAAGTCTTTAGACTTTTTGCCAAAGAGATGGTGTGAACCATCAAAGTCAGAGGTTTTGGTAGTAGGCATAAATACACCTCTGATAGGTCCTGGTATAGTATGCATCTCACCTTCCTTTAGATAGTTTATTGGGACAGAATAATTACGATTTTTCTTATCTAAATAGTGATTTGCTTCTGGACCAACATATTTTCTAAACCCTAGACCTATCTCAGATGTTACAGACTTACTACTGTAGAGTAACACTTTACTTTCCTTCTATCAAACCTAGCTGCATCTCTTCCATCAACATTGAGCTTTTTACCAACCTTTTGTTCAAATCTTCTAACCTTGAGAGAGAGCATAGCCATTTGCCACTTTAAGTCCAATTCTTCCAAAGCAAGTTCATCAATTTGCTCAAAGTCTTCATAAGCTATTTGTTGCTGTTTGTCAACTTCAGCAACAAATGAATGAAGTACATCTTCCATTACATTGCTAATCTTTGGATGAGTTATTGGATTAGCACTTGAAAAAGACAAAGTGGTCATTGGAAGACTTTGGCTTGGAGTGGATGGACTTGTGTAAATCTGAGGTGCTGGAGATGGACTTGTATAGGTATGTGGCATGTAGTTTGAGTTAGAACTAACAAATGCAGATTGTGAAGGAGTAGCTGCATATGGAGAGAATCCCTTTATGTCACCTTCCAAAGCTCTGAGTTTGTTGTACAAGTCATCAAAGCTGAGGTAGTCCAAGCCACCTTTGGTTTTCAATGATATACTTACCTGAGACCATGAGGAAGGCAAGGCTCTTAGAAACCTGGAGTTCACCTCCTCATTGTCAGGTCTGGCTAGCAGCTGATTCAAGTGACTTAGAATCTTCTGAAACCTGTCACACCCTTTGTGGAGACCTTCCTCTTCAGCTATCTTGAATTCTTGGGATTCTTGCTTCAACATACTCTTCATCATCCTCTTTGATTCTTCATTCCCACCAAATCTGGCCTTTATGGCCCACCAAATTTCTCTTGGATCAGTCATGGAATGAAAATCTCCCATGTGGTCATCAGGGATTGCCTACAGCAATATGGTTCTTGCTTTGTTCACCCTTTGTACAGAAAGAATTTCTTCAGCAGAAACAGGTTCCAAAATCGTAACTTTACCATCAGCATCTACACTTTGCTTTTTGGGACGACAGCCATTGAGTATAACATTCCAAAGGTTATAGTCAAAACTTGCAATCCAGTTCTGCATCTTCATGGCCCAGATCTCATACTCATCCTTCCTAAGAAAAGGAAGTTTTGCATTGCTGTTGGAGAAGGCCACCTGTTGTAGTTGTTGAGTAAGAGAGCCTGCTTCTGAGAGAACAACATCACCGCCTGGTTTGTCTCCCATTGGTACTGAATGAATAGTTTTTGTGATTGTGTTGAGGTTACAGAGAGTATCTAGTAGCTCTGATACCACTTGTAGAGATCTATACCTTGATAGATCACGAACCAATAGATCGTTAGTCAACTAATGTAATCACTAGCTAGACTAAGTTAGATAATCTCTGTGAGCTTGTAGTTATGCGAAATATAAAAACAAACTTATACTAAACTTGATCCTCTATGGATCGATAAACTAATAATATTAATGAAACTCGTACTAGAAACTTGTACGTATTACAATGACCTAGGGTTCCTTATATACTAGTGGAAACCCTAACCTTTCTTACAAGAAACAAATAATGAAAAACTAATAAAAGATATTCTACATATCTTGTCCTAAAATACATAAGTTATATCCACGGTTAAACTCTATCCGTAGGATCTCTAGATGTCCGCAAGAACTAGTCATCAGCAGAAAGTCACTAAGCCTTCCGCAGGAACCTGTCAGCAGTATCAATCAGCAGTATCTTCAATAATTCCTTACATAAATTATGGAACCTCTTTTATATTTGAATTAATAAATGAATGATAATCACTTTTAAAACGCCTCTTTTGAGTCATTTCTATAATTATGACTGTGATCCTCTACGTAATACCCCTTTTAGTCTTCCGTTGTTCAATTAAAATTTAGGGGGTTTTACAACCATCAATACATGACCAGAACGCTAGCCAAGACACCAATGACTGCCCGACATTCACCTAAGTATGATTCTCAACCAATGGTTAGGATAAAACATGGGATGCACATAAAGGATGAAAAATGAAAAATGAAAAGCAAATAGTCTTAGCCTATAATCGAGTCGTCACCATCTACCGTCCATCCAAAATCCAAGCTTCAAGATGCAAAAACCGGATCATAGAGTAGCAAGTACGTGTGTCATTAGTGGACGTCATGACGAGCACACTACTCGGTCTTCAACTTGTTGGTGTAATCATGTCACCAATTCAAGTCTTCATATGTGATCAATGTGGCCTCCTTAATACTAATTCTGATAAACTCGATACTAGTGCTCAACGCACTATCATTTCTATTTACATACAGAAATTCACAATTTTTTTTAACTATAAACATATCATCCCCCCACTTGAGATGAATCATATATGAGATAAATTAGGGGTCTTCAATGATCTTCAATAAATGTCTTCGATGTAGGCGTGATTTCCGAATCTCTCACTTGAACTTAAACAAATGGCAACTTCCCAATCATGAGCTAAGACTACACGGTAGGCTAAGGCGAATATGTGTATCGAAACAAATTTGATTAGGGTATGAAATGAAAGGAATGGCTCAGAAGGGTGTATCTAAGGGTATCTTGCACTAAAGGTGAGTGCAACAAAAAGGTTTTTAACACGGTGGTCAAAAATTCGAGATGATTAATTGATAAACGCACACAAATATACACATATGGGATATTTTGGTGTAATCCTAAAATATTGCGTTCTCTAATTATCCATTTCAAATGTATCAAGTAAAACCGACACAATACTCGTCTATGGTCTCAAAATAATGTAAAGGCTAAGTTCTAAAGTCAACAATACTAACGGCACACTCAATATTTGGTATATTTGAGTAATAATGGGGAAACAGAAAGGCTAAATCTCACCAATGAAATAACAGGTTAATGTGTGCTCGGCTAAGGTTTATTCTAGGTAGAAAAACATGTAAAAAATTTTAAAATGGCATAATTTTTCAAAATAAACTAGAAAAATGAGGCCAAGCAAGTTACGTATAAATTTTTTAAATATCGAGTAATTTCTATTTCTCATCTCTCCACTTAAGTTGTACAAAGTCCCTTTTGTACAAAAGAATACATAAGAAGAAAATAGAAATGAAAAATCTAGATAGAATAAAAGAAAGAAACTCCCCTCTTGAGTAGTCAATGAAGTCCATTCTTAAGTCATCAAGAAGATTACGGCGTAACTAATACTAGATGTTACGCTGTAATTCAGGTCATCACTCGTTCATCACTCAATGCAACAGCTACGACGTAGTTCAAAATACTGGCTATGCCATAATCAAGTCAATGAAGACTCATCCTTACTGTGTCTTAGTTACGATGTAAATCTATCAATAGTTACACTGTAATTGGCTCCAACAGCATAAAAATCTATAAAATGTTTTGGACAGAAAGAAGGAGTTGATTATGATAATACTTTTTCTCTTGTTGTTAAAATGGCCACTGTAAGATGTCTTATTTCTTTAGCTGTTAACAATGGTTGGACTTTGTTCCAACTTGATGTTAATAATGCATTTTTGAATGGAGATCTTGATGAAGATGTGTATCTGACCTTACCTAAAGGTTATTTGAACAAAGATGATAAGAGAGTTTGTAAACTCAACAAGTCTTTGTATGGGCTCAAAAAAACCCCTAGAAAGTGAAATGAAAAACTCACTTCTGCTTTGAAAGAAAATGGTTTTAAACAATCAAAAAGTGATTATTCCTTGTTTATTACTACCTTCGTCTCAAAATATAAGTCCAATTTGACTTTTTCAATCTAACTTTGACCTTAAATATTTTTCTTTGTATTATATATCACTTGATGAGAATTATACCAAAAGAAAATACATTTCAAACACTATCCAATTATATATTTTGCATCAAGTATTATATAATACAATAAAAAATATTTAAGGTCAAAGTTTGATTCAAAAAGTCAAACTGGACTTATATTTTGGGACGGAGGGAGTAAATCCCAAGGTGATCAGTTTATAGCTCTCCTTCTGTATGTTGATAACATTGTTTTAACAAGGAATAATTTAGATGAAATTGAGAAATTTAAAAGTTTTCTAAAAACTAAGTTTTTAATCAAAGGCTTGGGGAAACTTAAATATTTTCTGGGCATTGAAGTTGTTGATACTGATTCTGGTTTATCTTTAAATAAGAGAAAGTATTACTTGGAGTTGCTTGCAGAATATGGCTTGCTTGCAAGCAAACCTGCAGCAACTCCTATTGAGACTAATATTGTGGTTTATGATATTGTTAGAAAGAAAGTCAGGAAAAGGAAAGTTGTTGAAAAAGAAGATCTTCCTCTCATTGATCTCACTGGATATCAAAAGTTGATAGGGAAGTTAATATATCTTACTTTAACTAGGCCTAATATTTCCTATATTGTACATTCATTAAGTAAATTTATGCATAAATCATTGCAGTCTCATGTTAAACTAGCTATGAGAGTCCTTAGATATTTAAAGGGGTCACTAGGTAAAGGAATTGTATCTAACAAGAGTGATGATCTAAGTGTTAAGGATTATGTTGATTCAAACTGGGCTAAATGCCCTTCTACTAGAAAATCTGTTACTGGGTTCATGCTATTTTTTGGTAATTCCTTAGTGTCTTGGAAAAGTAAGAAACAAAAAACTTTAGCCACTTCTTCTGCTGAGGCAGAATATACGGCTATGGCTTTTGTAACTTATGAGTAATTTGGAACTTAAAAATCTTAAAAGGCTTGGGTGTTAAAAATCCTTTACCTGCTAATTTTTCTTTATGACAATAGGGCTGCAATCAAAATTGCGGCCAACCCTGTGTTTCATGAAAGGACCAAACATCTTGAAATAGACTTGTACTTGGTGAGAAAAAAAATTGCAGCTGGTGTCATTGAATCTATTTGGGTAGATTCATAACATCAACTTGCAGACATTTTAACCAAAGGTTTACCTACTATACAACATAATTTTTTGTGTAAAAGGATCAATCTTTATGATGTTTACCAGGATAAAACTGAAGGGGGGGGGGGGGGTTAGAATGTGATATCTTATTTATACATTTTTATCCTTTCGTAAAGTACAGGGACTGATTATGTCAAGTTTTATTCTTTTTTTGTAGTATATCTTTAAGATGATCCAAGGTTGATAAAGATAGAAGTGCAAGGGCTGCTTTGTTCAAGTATGGAAAGTCTTAGCCTATATAAAGGAGAGTATTGGGCATGATTGTTGATTATAAAACCCTAGAAATTTTATCATATTCTCGGTGATAACTCTCTATTGTTGTGTTCTTGTATTTGACTTGTTTCACTATTTTGGTGAAAAAGATTGCCTTATTATTGATTAATAAAAAGAAGATTTATTGTTTTGTTATACTGATTATTACTTTCTATGCTAGTTTAGTTCTTAAGCATTGTAAGTGTGTTTCGTTTGCCTTTTGGGGCTGAGGTGTGGGATTCACCTATGCTCGTTGTACTTAATTATTTTTTTAAGTAATACTCCCTCCGTCTCATAATTATTGTCTATGTTTGCTTTTCGGGGTATCTCAAATTAATTGTCTACTTTCTTTTTTAAGTAAAAACTAGAGAATTAAGTGGAGAAATATTCTATTTGTATGGTTGAAATTAAAATGGCCAATTTTTATTGAAATTTGTGATTTTTATCTCTTGACAATAATTTTGAGACGGTGAGAGTAATATTTACCGGGGTAACTCTTTTACCAAAAAAGAACTGCATAATCAAGTAAATAATTTTATGAACACCCATTATACGTGTTAGGTTTACATTATATTACTAATTAGAATATATGTTATAAGAGCATTGTGTGTGTTAGCCAATCCTCTGCATTAAACTTTAACATTTCCGAGTTAAGGGCCAAGTTAACACATCGTCCCCAAGTTTAAGATGTGTTATAACCCCACGTTAAAGCTATAACGCTACGTTAAAGGTGATGTTTTTTTTGTAAATTAAGCTTATTCAATAATGTTAACACACCGCCCCCAAGTTAAGGTTTAACTTTTTATTATTATTATTATTATTTTTTTAATTATGATAAAAGTGAGGCCCAAAATGTTGAGTTAAGTTTTAACTCAAAAATGTTAACACCCCCCCCCCCCCCCCAAGTGGTGTTTTTAAGGTGAAAAGGTTAAAGATGATATGGTACTAACGTGGCAATGAGTGAATGATGAGGCGAAAAATGAACCACTTTTAGGGGGTCATTTAAGCCCGAATCCGAATTTATTTGATCAAATATTGCCCTAAATCGTTCTTTTGTGATTTTAGGTACTTTGGGAGAGAAATCTGGAAAAGGAAGCAATTCGGACGTTTTTGGAGCATAAAAGTGAAGAAAACGCCAAAGTCTTAATTTTTCATGCTGGGAACAGTAGGTGACGGCGTCAAGAGCAAAACCTTGACGGCGTCAAGAGCAAATCTCATGAATTTCCATGACGACCCAGAACGGATTTGACGGCGTCACGTAGGAAGGGCGTCAAGAGTAAAAGAGTCGTGACGGCCTGGAAGTATATATGTCTTGACGGCATCAGAAGTGGATCTAGGCAGTCCGGGGAGAGTTTTGGCGGCGAAGTGCCGGCGTCACATTGTTTGTCTTGACGCCGTCAGACCTATTTTTCTATATATAGTTTTCTATTTTTCACACATTAAAGAGAGAAGTTTTGGGAGAAACCCTAAGTACGATTTTGGTGTAACTTTACAGGTTTTTCAAGGGTTCCAGCCCCTTGATACCTTGCATGATTAATCAAGATAAGTGTTCTTCTAATTCAATCAATATGTCTATGTGTTGGTTGTCTATATCATGTTCTTGTCTTAATTCTATCATGCTAGGCTAGATCTCTTTTGTGTTTGCTTAGATCTAATGAAACCTAGATATTGATTATGTGTTGATTACTTGTTTATCTTTGTTTTGGATGAATGATTTATATGTTAGGCTTAAGAAAACTGGCAGATCTCCAAATGGTAACATGCTTGAACATCTTAAGAAACATGAACCGAGGCGCACTAGGTCCTTATTGGTTGTATTTAATGCATGAGCCACTGTTTACAATCCCTATAGTTGTGCTGGGCATGGTGTAGGAGGAGATAAGAGCTCATAGAATTGGGGAGTTATGTGTGCCACCCCATGAATGGTATTAAGGAATACGATCCATCATCCATGCAATTATAACAAGTAATTAACGTGTAAAAGATGTCTAGGGAGTAGTGAAATCTAAGTAAACACATTTTCTCCAATTACTGCTCACAACTTTAATATAATTTAGCTTATTTTCATTTTTAGTATTTTATTTTGATTGCATCTTAGTATTGGGTTAGTTGAATAGCAACTAATTCCACCCACTCTTCCAAAACCCGAGATTTTACTTGCTTTCATAAAAATATAAAAACACAAAAATAATCATCCCTCACCTTTAGAACTAGTATTTAGGCTTTCTAATCCTAGCGACACTATTCCTAAGCTGAACAATCAATCCCCCGGTACTTGTCACTATACTATACTACAACGATCAGGTACACTGCCTGGTGGGGGTTGTAAGCTTATCGAGATCCCTCGAGAGGTAAAGCCTGTTGCGATTCCCACGCATCAAGTTTTTGGCGCCGCAGCCCGGGGAATAGTTATTGTCTAGGTTAGGATTTCTTTTTATTAGGTCTACTTGCTAGATTCCTTTCTAGTAAGATTTTATTTTTATTTTTAAGTTTTCTTTAGTCTATCTACTTCTTTGTGCCTTTGTTCGTAACCACCCGACACCATAGACAACGGGAACATCTTTGAACCCGTCATCCCACCACAACAAAACCCACCACTAGAACCCCTTAGGCCCCGAACCTTAGGAGAGTATTCCCGACCTAGCCACCAAGGCTACCGAAACACCATTGAGCTCACCGGAGCCAATGTGACCCCCTTGCGATCCGACACCATCTGGTTGGTGCAAAGCGGATGTGCATTCCATGGACTTCGTTCCGAAGATCCAAACCAACATCTTAAGGACTTTCTCAAAATCGTAGATTCCATAGACCTAGGTGTTGAAACTAGAGAGACAACCCGTTTACGCCTATTCCAATTCTCTCTACGGGATCAAGCTAGTCAATGGCTTGAGCATTTACCCGCGGGATCCATCACCACATGGGATGATCTAACCACTCGTTTCCTTGCTCAATTTTTCCCACCGGGGAGAACTACTAAGCTTAGAAATGACATCTTGATGTTCCAACAATGTCAAAATGAATCTCTTTATGAAGCATGGACTCGTTTCAAGGACTTACTCCAAAAAGTCCCTCATCATGGCATAGATCTTTGGCTCCAAGTCCAAATTTTTTATGACCATATCGACATCTCCACGAGGCGAGCCATTGACCAATCGGCCGGTGGTAAGCTATGTGATCTAAGTGCGGAACAATCATGGGAACTCATAGAAGATCTTGCTCTCTATGACAACGAAAGTTGGAACGATCCCCGTGACTTAAACAAAACGATCAAGGCAATATCTTTGCCTTCGAACAATTCTAGCACTCCCGACCGTAGGATCATGAAACTTGAGGACCAAGTCAAGTTTCTCATGAAATCTTACAATGCTCCTAAGCCTTCAAGCCAAGTGAACAAAATTACTTCTTCATGCGAATTATGTAGTGGTCCCCACGACACTCGTGATTGTGTGGAACTCCCCGTAACAGCTTTTGCGGACTACGCATCCACGCGTACCGACGAAGCGGGAGATAAGTGGTACACTTTCAAGCCCGAGCCAAACACATACGGTGATTCATACAACCCCTCATGGAAAAATCACCCAAACCTTAGGTGGAAACAAAATCAACCCAATTCATCTAATCTGCCTAACCGTTACCAACCAACCGGTCCACCATCCAACCGTACTTTCAACAACAATCCTTCTAACAACTATGGTAGTACCAAAAATCTTGAAGGATTGATGTCAAAGTTTATGGCATCTCAAGAGGCTCGCATAGCTAGGTTTGAAACCGAATTCAACCAACAACAAACGGAGATGACCAACAAGATTGACAACTTGTTGAAAGCCCTCAACAACCAAGCATTAGTCACACCTAGGAAGGACACTAGGGACACCAATAACTTAAACCAAATTAAGGATCCCTTATCATCTAAACAGGTCCACTTTGTTAATGTTGTCACTATTAAGCCGATAGATAAGGATATAGAAGAGAGTGACAAGAATGAAGATAGGATAGAAGCCGAGACTAAGGATGAGAATAGGGAAGTTGAGGTTGATAGTAGAGAGGAATTAGAGGAGGTAGAACCTGTAGAAGAATACTTTGATAAGTTGCCAACCAAGGAAGAACGGGAATACCATAAGGATTTATTCGATAGTCCCGAGAGAACATATATCTTTGGCGACCCCCTTATCAAAATGGGAGACCCCTCTAACATTAACATTCCATGAAATATCGGGCACATGCATATATGGAAAGCTTACATCGACCCTAGATCCCCCGTGAACATCATGACTAGGACTTATTACAATTGGGTGATGAAGAAGCAACTTAATTTTAGGATGATGCCTAATAAGAACCTGATAAGTAATTTTGCGGGAAGAGTGAAAGGATTGCATGTGATTATAGGGAATCTCACCTATGAGATCGATTTTATGATAGTTGAGGACACTCGTCCGGTGATAGATGCTTGCCTAAGTCAAATAATATTTGGGAAACCATTTGTTGAGGCCACTAGGATGAGTTATGATCCGACTTTAGGGATAATTAGATTCAAGAAAGAGAATGATGAGGTTGCTTATCAAATGCCCTACAAGATTAAGCAATACCGCCTTCTCTCTAATTTCGAAAAGGAACACAAGCAAGCGGCTTATTATAGGAATGAGGAGGATAGACGTAGAGGAGTAGAGTATGTTAGAAATAGGATGCTTGGTTTCTACAAAGAATGCTTGCAACTAGGTCCGGAATACAAAACTGGTTTGGAAGACGACCTAGAGAGTGAAACCAATGATGAAATCACGTAGTAACCCATGACCTTGAGTCTAGCTATAAGACTCGTAAATAAAGAAAAGCGCTTCTTGGGAGGCAACCCATGCTTTGTGTGATTTTATTTGTTTGTTTGTTATTTGCTTCCGTATGCATGCTTAATTTTTATTGTTGGTAGATCATGTTTCTAAACTAAATAGTAGAAATACTTTACTTTGTTGTTTGGCCTAGTCTTAACTCCACCTAAAGGTATTTTTGCAAAAGATAAGTGTAAGGGGAAACCCCAAATATGTTTTTAAGAAACAACCGATCATGATTCTCCACAATATTAAATGAACATGTGTATTCGTATTTGTTAGAGTCAAATGCTTGTATTGAGTCATAATGAAGTTTTGCAGGATTTTCCAGGAAGTAGGACCAAGTTTTTCCAGAAATTTTCCGGAAACTTAACATAAGGATTTCTGCAGGTCAATTCTGATGGCGTCAGGGGTTTACTCTTGACGGCGTCAGGAGTTAAAATCTGGAAATTTTACCGGTTTTGTTTTTCTAACGGAGTCTTATGGTTTTTGTGAATTATTAAGTTTTATAATCTCCAGGGAATCTGCAAACTTCATTCCACAAGCATTATATCTTATCTTGCTTTCTAGGATTTAGAAACTTATATAGAATGCCGCCGATTTTACGCGAGGTTGTCTTGTCTATTTTGTCAGGTTTTACAGGTTATGTATGACAAGAAGATGATTTATATTCTGGAAGGGAAGCTTTGATTGTTCGTTTTCTTGGAGGAAGATTTAACCTGGCCATCCTATTATCCATACCGAGCGAATCAGGGGAGTATTTGATTTCATTCTCTTTACTTTTTCACTTTTACATTCTTTACTTGAACATTGGGGACAATGTTCATCTTAAGTGTAAGGGGAGGGTAAAAAGATGATACCTTACATATGCACTTTTGCTTGAGTTTGTTTTGTTTAATGGTAGATGTGTAACAAAACTATGAGAAATACTTGTTAGTGCAATTTTAACGCCAAATTTAAAAGTTTTTACAACATTTAGGAGTGAAACTTTAGCCAAAGCAAGCGTCTCATGGATAGGAGATTGTATGACTAGCACATAACCGTATATTCAGAAAATTTTTCCACCCAAATATGTGAGGTTCGCCTTTAGATTTGATAGGAAAAGCATTCATTATTAGTGCTTATGAGTGTACCGGTAGCATTTAGATTCTAGAACTTGCGTTAGTGATGCATCCCGAGACCGCTAGTGAGACTACATTCGTGTGGTAGGATTTACAACATGATAAGAGGCATAAGGATTACCCTTGTGTTAAACCCGTATTATAATTACTTGACCATTTAAGTCATATTACTTGGCTAGTTAAGTCAACTAATTTTTCCCACACCCTTAGCGTTGTACTCATTTTTAGTACACTAAACCCCTAGTACACCCCTCCGAGCCTATCTTTTCGTTTCTAACTTTAAGCATCTTACTTAAAGGAAGAATTTGTTACACCCCACTTAAATGTACACCCAAATCGCCTTAGCCTTCCGTGTATGCGCTCATTTTTAGTGCATTAATGTTATTTGTTAAACCCTAAGTTAACTTTCTAATTGATTACATGGTTGCTAAGTCGAGTCATATCCTTGTACATATTGTTTTGGGACGATTGGGACTCATGGGTAAGTACTTATTTTATGGAGTAATGGGGAAGAACATCATTTATTACCCCCATATGTACGTTAATCTTAAAAGTGCTCCAAGTGTTTTGATTTTCTTAATTCGAGTCATTAGATTAGTTTAAATGTAAAGTATCTAAAGATTCAAGTGTAAGGGGAATTCTCATCCCCTATGATGTATTATTTTGGATGGTAGGGCAAGAGTGTATGCAAAAAAAAAAAAAAAAAAAAAAAAAAAAAAAAAAAAAAAAAAAAAAAAATCATGAAAAAGAAAGAAAAAAAAATAGAAAAAGGAAAAAGAGAAAAAAACATACGGACTACCATCCATTTTCATTCTATGTTTATTTTTTGTTTTTGTTATTTTTCATTTATTAGCTTAAGTCGAGTCTAGTCTTGGCTTAGCAACGCCACATTGTACATGTAATTGACTAAGATTGTTAACTCGCCACCAGTAAAACTTCCTTTATCCAACAAAACCGTGTATTTCATATCCCTACACCTAACGTTACAACCCTTTAAAAGACCTCTTTGATAGTTTATCCTAGGTGCTTACGCCATGTGGTGGAGGTTTGATCCTTTCCCAAGCCTATGGTAATCTATTTTGCTATGACAGGTAGTGAGAGATATCTTCCGTTTCCATATTGTAATCTATACTTTATTACACCCGAGAGATGTGAGTATCTAAACACTATTTGTGAGGTGCTAGTGTATGACCTCCGTGCTTGTCTATTGGTCTTTAGTGGAACGATTATTTGTTGTAATTACTTTTATATTAGTGTTAAATGACCCCTAACTTGTCTTTTGTGTAGAATAAAAGCGCTTTTGCTTGAGGACAAGCAAATCTCAAGTGTAAGGGTATATGATGAGGCGAAAAATGAACCACTTTTAGGGGGTCAATTAAGTCCGAATCCGAATTTATTTGATCAAATATTGCCCTAAATCGTTCCTTTTGTGATTTTAGGTACTTTGGGAGAGAAATCTGGAAAAGGAAGCAATTCGGACGTTTTTGGAGCATAAAAGTGAAGAAAACGCCAAAGTCTTAATTTTCCATGCTGAGAACAGTAGGTGACGGCGTCAAGAGCAAAACCTTGACGGCGTCAAGAGCAAATCTCATGAATTTCCATGACGACCCAGAACGGATTTGACGGCGTCACGTAGGAAGGGCGTCAAGAGTAAAAGAGTCGAGACGGCCTGGAAGTATATATGTCTTGACGGCGTCAGAAGTGGATCTAGGCAGTCCGAGGAGAGTTTTGGCGGCGAGGTGACGGCCTCACATTGTTTGTCTTGACGCCGTCAGACCTATTTTTCTATATATAATTTTCTATTTTTCACACATTAAAGAGAGAAGTTTTGGGAGAAACCCTAAGTACGATTTTGGTGTAACTTTACAGGTTTTTCAAGGGTTCCAACCCCTTGATATCTTGCATGATTAATCAAGATAAGTGTTCTTCTAATTCAATCAATATGTCTATGTGTTGGTTGTCTATATCATGTTCTTGTCTTAATTCTATCATGCTAGGCTAGATCTCTTTTGTGTTTGCTTAGATCTAATGAAACCTAGATATTGATTATGTGTTGATTACTTGTTTATCTTTGTTTTGGATGAATGATTTATATGTTAGGCTTAAGAAAACTGGCAGATCTCCAAATGGTAACATGCTTGAACGTCTTAAGAAACATGAACCGAGGCGCACTAGGTCTTTATTGGTTGTATTTAATGCATGAGCCACTGTTTACAATCCCTATAGTTGTGCTGGGCATGGTGTAGGAGGAGATAAGAGCTCATAGAATTGGGGAGTTATGTGTGCCACCCCATGAATGGTATTAAGGAATACGATCCGTCATCCATGCAATTATAACAAGTAATTAACGTGTAAAAGATGTCTAGGGAGTAGTGAAATCTAAGTAAACACATTTTCTCCAATTACTGCTCACAACTTTAATATAATTTAGCTTATTTTCATTTTTAGTATTTTATTTTGATTGCATCTTAGTATTGGGTTAGTTGAATAGCAACTAATTCCGCCCACTCTTCCAAAACCCGAGATTTTACTTGCTTTCATAAAAATATAAAAACACAAAAATAATCATCCCTCACCTTTAGAACTAGTATTTAGGCTTTCTAATCCTAGCGACACTATTCCTAAGCTGAACGATCAATCCCCCGGTACTTGTCACTATACTATACTACAACGATCAGGTACACTGTCTGGTGGGGGTTGTAAGCTTCTCGAGATCCCTCGAGAGGTAAAGCCTGTTGCGATTCCCACGCATCAGTGAAACTTTAATTCAGTGTTAACACACCTTATGCTCTAAGGGGTTTTGCATGCATGAACTTTATATACCACCTATGTTCCTAAATAAATGTCGAGTTTGACTTTTTCGAGTCAAAGTGGTTCAAGTTTAACCTTAACTATTTTTGTGTATGTTATATAATATTTGATGCAAAATATATGAATGAATTGTGTTTTAAGTGTATTTTTGAATGGTATACTTTTTTATCATGTATTATATAATACAAAAAACATATTTAAGGTTAAAGTTTAACTAGTTTGACTCTAAAACGTCAAACTTGATTTATATACAGGGACAGAGGGAGTAATTATTTTCACTGCGCATATTTTATAAGTCATGCAAGGCACAACCTATTTCTACATTTCTACCTAACTAGCAGTATTTTTATAAGGAAAAAGTGAATGTGTCATGTAATACATACCACCATTTAAAATACATTGTTTGTTAATCTGAAATCCTCTTTTGAAACATAATTGATATGAATCGCTCAAATGTCACTTTTTTTAGGTGAAGAGAAGGTTAACCATCAAATTCGCGTCTTCTTTGAGAAAATTTGTATAAATTAAGGGTTGAGTTATAAAAACGGTGGCTAGTTTTTTAGTATAACGGGGTCTACCCCCGTAGGGGATACCTTTTTTTTTTTTTTTTTTTTTTTTTTTTTTTTTTTTTTAACTTTTTCAGTTTTGACGGGTTTTTTTTTTTTTTTTTTTTTTTTTTTTTTTGTGTTTAAATAGAAAAGATTTTGTATGTATAATAATGTATTCTATATGTATAATGTTTTGTATATTTGTGTTTAATAATGTTTTGTATATGTATAATGTTTGCATAATAGCACGTTAAATATTATTACATTAAATAACTGCAACAACAACTGTTAATACTAAATTAAACGACAACGTTATACATATTATTTAAAAACAACAACATCTACGACATATGAAGATTATTCATTTCATTTAAAAGATCATGGAGCCGGGCACTTTACTGGCAAGTGTGATCCTCAGGATTCCTTGCCATTTATAACTCCATCTCCAGCGCTTTTATTCTTGCCTTCAACAACTTGTTCTCATTATATGTAGTAACGCAGTTTGAGCAATGCGTTGAAGAAGAGGCTATTGAAGACAAGGCTTGATTAAAGTGCTCTACTTCAAATTCATCTTTTCACTTGAAGTATTGACACCCATAGTCTTTTGTACCTGGCTGTTACATGTTAAGAAAATAATAAGAAATGTATTTTTAACAAACAAATTATTTACATAACTAAGCAAACGTATGATTATTTACCACTGAAAGAGGACATGCATAAAACAGTCGCCCACGACTACCATCTTGCCAGGATTTTCGTTCTACAATAAATCCTCTATTACATCGGCACCAGAAAGGATTTCTTTGGCTCATCTGACCAAAGAATTTGCATAATAATTTACATCATCAATCAATAATGTTATTACTAATTTAAACAAAGACTTTTAAGTTTCAAACAATTAACATTTAAACGATGTTGAATAATCATTTACAACATTTTCAAACAATTTACATTTAAATAAATGAATAATCATTTACAACATTTACAAACAATTTACATTTAAATAAATGAATAATCATTTACAACATTTACAAAATACATCGATGGTTATATATTGCTTCCCATTCGTTTGCAACTGGCTGTTTGAACCACCTCCATTGTGGGTGGTAATGTGGTAGTGCAGAATCTCTGTCTAGATTGAGACAAACGTAATGAGCACCACTGTTCTCCCCTACACGCGCAATCACAATGGGGTCAATTCCATGTTATTAGTTTGGAGCAGAAAATAGGGGTAAACATGTGAACCAACCATGACGGTCTATATATACAAGAGGTCGGTGAATAGCTGAAGCGATGACCAGACCCGTATTTGGCATCGTCATCTAGTAATCTTCAGGCGCTGGTCCAATAAACCAGTTTAATGTATCACGAAGGTGGTAAAAGTCTTCTTCCCCCCACATACTCATGTAAGTTATACTATGTTGTTGTAACTCTTGCATTAACATGTATCTAGCATCGGCCCACCTATTTTGGTCTTGCACGATCCAATGGGCAATGCACCGAAACCCACAATTTCTGTCACCTAGCACATTATGTATACTTATTATCTGTGAACGGAAAATCTCTGGAATGCGATCAATAAAATCCTCGCTATCCTTATCTCCAACGTAAAATCTGTGTCTTATTTTTTGACCCGTGTACGAACTATGTCTTGCAGGTTCTTTGGCGTGTTTCGGGACTTTCGTGGATCTTGAATTTGTGCTTCTTCGGTGATTCATGGTTGGCACATCATTCAAGTCATTCAAGTCCGGGACTTCATTCAAGTCCGGAACTTCATTCAAGTCCGGGACTTGTGTAGCCTTGTCCTTTTTGTCCTTTGCGCTCGGACGTCCACGGGTATTTTTTTGAATAGCTGGTTCACGTGTGTCAACAGCTTCAGGCTGGAATATATCTCTTAACTTCGTTAACATATTTTTCTTGACAAACGATGTTGATTTGCTAAAAATATTCTTGAATTGTCGCATGCCATCGTTAAACGAAGTATCGTCATCATCATCATCATCATCATCATCATCATCACCACCACCATGTTCGCTGGAAGAGCCATCTTTAGGCGGGGGCCTATTGATAACAGGCCACGGAACAGATAGGGTTCTCCAAAAAATATCAACTCGTTCTAGTGGAATGGGGCATCCTGAATTCAATTAAAGTGACTTGTATAAATTACTGATATTAATGTGGAAAACAACTTGATAGTTATAAATTTAATATACTTACCATGATATACATAGATTTGCATCTCGTGAAAGCATGGTAGTCCGAAAATTGCCCGATTCTTATGGCTACATTCTTCTGGGGTGATTGACAGGTGGAGTTCTTTGTGCATGAGGTTCAAAGCATGTTTAGAAACTTTATACAACAATTCTTAAAATAGTGGTACATCACACTTAATTAGTTTCTCGTTCATGCTTCTATTGAAAGTCTCTTTTATCGCATCTTCTTGCGTAATGAGAATCTTATCGATCGACCTCAACAACCTGTCTAATTTGGACCGTGCAGTTCAAATATAATTTCAACAACACGTGGTGAGCCTCAACTCTGCACGTTGTTGTCTGGCCGTAGGATTTATATTGGTCGGTAATATACAAGACAAACATGGGTGCGTAATCCTGCACCCAGTTATTCAAATACAAAGCGACATCTTAAAAAAAAAACAATGAATTAATAAAAGGTCATTCGGGTGCATATTTATTAAATAATTAAAAACAATCAATTAATAATTAAGTACCCTGATGGTTGACCAATAGCTGTTGTAGGCGTTGATAACGTCGCTCGAACGATTCGAATGTCAGAGCTTTAACCATCCAATCCCATCGGTTTTTAATGGAATCATAGTCAATTACCCCATCTGTGAATTTATTTCTGCAAAACTTAAGTATATTTTGTTGTATATGCAATCGACAGAGTAATTTGTGAGCGTCAAGAAATTCTGCTCTTACTGCCCCAACCAACGCTAAATCTCTGTCAGTGACGATAACACGTGGGTAATATCTTTGATCAATCACTTGCTTCACACGTTGCAACACCCATCTAAAATTTTGCCCTTGTTTACTGGATAAAAAGCTATACGCCATTGAAAATGTTTTATTTGTTGAAGTTACTCCAACAATTTCCAACAACGGCAATTTAAACATCGTGGTATTGTACGTGGAGTCCATCAGCATGACTTCATGGAATGTACACCATAGAGCATACGACGTGGGGTGCAAAAAAAATAGCTCCTCAAGCTCGTTGGTATGCTCATTTACCCTCGGGTACCATGTATACCCTGAATCCCGCAAATGCGAGTAAAGGACTTGAATTGGAGTTCCATCACCTACTCTGGCTCTCCGGAACTTATCTTGTGCATTATATATAGTTCTAACGCTAGACATGTTATCTGGATTACGACCCTTTATTGTTGAAAGTATATTAAGTGGTCGTACGTTATAATCTGTCAATTCTTTGACCAAACCCAACTCATCATCCTTTAATCACATTGCATATGGCACACCATGCAACGACTCTAGCATATCATGATTATGCGTATCATCCTTCACTCTCAATACCCAATAATTTTTTGTTCGATGATATTTCGCATTTAATCTGAATGGACAACCGGTTTTACATGTTTTGGTTTTCCGTCTGCCACTACCTTGAGGTACATACGTCCCACCCTTTGTACACCTGTAATTGATTTCGTTCATATAACCATCTTCTGATTTGGTTCTATCTTTAACAATTACAAAACCGAGCTCACGAGCTATATTTTGCGCCCACTCAGTTACTTCCTCATGAGAACCGAAAACCTGAAAATACATAACATTTTTTACTAATACCATTGTTTTAGTTTTTATTACAACTTTTACATTTTTACATTTTTATAACTACATTTTTACAACTTTTACATTTTTACACTTTTATAACTTACATTTTTACTTTTTTACATTTTTACATTTTACAACTTTTTACAACTTTTATGTTTTTACATTTTTACATTTGAACTAATACTTTTTTATAACTTACATTTTTACTTTTTTAAAAACATTACACTTTACATTTTTTACACTTAAAATTATATAATTATATATATATATATATATATATATATATATATATATATATATATATATATATATATATATATATATATATATATATATATATAAACGTAAAAACGCGTTTGTGGGGGGACCCACGCACGCGTTTTACGTACTACCCACCCTCACCCACTCACACATACTCACACATCATACGTGTGTGTGTTATTATCTCTCTCTCTCTCTCTCTCTCTCTCTCTCTCTCTCTCTCTCTCTCTTATCTCTCTTTTCTCTCACTCATTTCTGGGTAATAATATCAGTTCTAAGATGGTTTTTGTTTAATTAAACTTATAATCTGTGATGTTTTTTGTGATTATATGTTTAAAAATTAGGGGTTGTAAAAAATTTGGGGTTTTTGGGTGATTTTAGGTTCTGTGGTGTGTGATTATGTGATTATTAGTATGATTGGTGTTTAATTTAGCAGATCTATGATTATTTTATGGTTCGCCTAATTTTTAAAAATTAGGGCTTGTAAAAAATTTGGGGTTTTTGGGTGATTTTGGGTTCTGTGGTGTGCGATTATGTGATTATTAGTATGATTTGGTGTTTAATTTAGCAGATCTATGATTATTTTATGGTTCGCCTAATTTTTAAAAATTAGGGTTTGTAAAAAATTTGGGGTTTTTGGGTGATTTTGGGTTCTGTGGTGTGTGATTATGTGATTATTAGTACGATTTGGTGTTTAATTTAGCAGATCTATGATTATTTTATGGTTCGCCTAATTTTTATAAATTAGGGTTTGTAAAAAATTTGGGGGTTTTGGGTGATTTTGGGTTCTGTGGTGTGTGATTATGTGATTATTAGTACGATTTGGTGTTTAATTTAGCAGATCTATGATTATTTTATGGTTCGCCTAATTTTTATAAATTAGGGTTTGTAAAAAATTTGGGGTTTTTGGGTGATTTTGGGTTCTGTGGTGTGTGATTATGTGATTATTAGTATGATTTGGTGTTTAATTTAGCAGATCTATGATTATTTTATGATTCGCCTAATTTTTAAAAATTAGGGTTTGTAAAAAATTTGGAGGTTTTGGGTGATTTTGGGTTCTGTGGTGTGTGATTATTAGTTTGATTTGATGTTTAATTTAGCATATCTATGAGTGTGGTGGTGGGTGATTATGTGAAACTGCTTTAGCAGTTGTGATTATGTGAAATTGCCTTAGTTGTGTGGGTGCAAACGGGTAGGTTAACACCTTGATCTGCCACCTTTGAGTGGTATAAAAACCTGCTCTGGCCTACCCCAGTCCACAGGCTCTGTGTGGTTTCTTGGCAAACTGCTTATGTGCTTATGATAAAAAAGTGCTTATGTGCTTATTGCACACAAGCAAACCATTTGCACACAGGCTCAGATTAGACCCCGTTATTATATACTTTACGGGTTGGGTTATATTGACTGTGGCTAGTTTTTTAGTTTAATGGGGTGATGAAAGTGCTTATGAATCTGAAAATAACAAACTGCTTATATGCTTGATAAGCAGTTTGTTATTTAAAAAAAAACTGAGATAAGTCAATGATGATTTAAAAAAAACATGATTTTGGCGTGGCATTTCCGACTGGACGGCAAAATAAAACTTAATTTTGCAACTTTCGATGTTGCAGCCATATATGATTTAACTTGATTATGTGAAACAGCTTATAATCTGAGCCTAATGTTATCTCTTATTAATATTTAAAATGGTGATTACCTGTTGTGTGTGAAATGGTGATTGAGACATATCTGCACTTGTTTGTTTGTGGTTTGTTACTTGCGGCTTTCACTTGCAGCTTGTGTTTCACTTGGCTTGTGTTATAACCCAACCCTATCTGTAACTTGTTCTAAAAAACTAGCCACCGTGTTTATAACCCAACCCTATCTGTAACTTGTTGTAACTTGTGGAATCTTCACTTGTTGTAACTTGCTGAATCTGCTTGTGGTAACTTAGGGGTACTTGTTTTGCTTAGTTTGTGGTGAGAGTTACTTTGTGAATCTGCTTGTGGTAACTTGGGGGTAGTATTTTTGCTTTGTTTGTGGTGATGGTTACTTTGTGAATCTGCTTGTGTGGATTTGTGAATGAGAGAGTTGCTTTGTTTGTGGTACCTTGGGGGTAGTATTTTTGCTTTGTTTGTGGTGATGGTTACTTTGTGAATCTGCTTGTGTGGATTTGTGAAGAGAGTTGCTTTGTTTGTGGTAACTTGGTGGTAGTATTTTTGCTTTGTTTGTGGTGATGGTTACTTTGTGAATCTGCCTTGTGGTGAGGCTCAATATATCATTTGGTTGTTTCACTACCTACCTCCCCTTGTGACTTCCTGCAGTTTGGGAATCTTACTTTTGCTTTTGGTACTTGGCTTGTGAACATTGTGAGGAATCTGTGCACTTGAGCAATCTAACTTGGTTACAATCTGGTATTGTGCAATCTGTGCACAAGGTTTCACTACCCACCTCCCCTTGTGACTTCCTGCAGTTTGAGAATCTTACTATTGCTTTTGGTACTTGGCTTGTAATGTTAGGTCACCATTTTACAACATAATCACTTATAGATCTAGAGAGAGAAAGTAAGTAGAGAGAGAGAGAGAGTGGAAGGAACCCTAAATAAGAAATGAAAGACTAATAATAATATTAAGAGAACCAACCACCTCAAATGAGGTTATACATTACTATTTATAGGTAAGGATTAGGGCTTCACCACACTTAGACAATATTACATACTTAGCCCTTAGACTTTATCCAAACCTATAAACTAAGCATAAAACTTTATAAAACTTATAAAATAACTAACGTATTAACTAAATAATGCAACCTATAACAAAATTCAATGACCGACACTTGAAATAATAAAGTCTATTCCCAACAATCTCCCCCTAAGTGTTGGTCATCAAAGGTTGCTCGATGTCGTCATCTTCTATACTTTGACTTTGTAGTTGACGTCCTCAAAAATAGTTAGCAAAATCTTTCATCATTCTTTGTACTTTGTTCTTTGTTGATGTGATGGTGATCATGTTATGAAGTTGTCTGCCGATCGTCACTTCTGTGTCTGTGGTGGTTGTCGCCATTCCAACATGCTCATACATCTTAGGACTTAGACTTTCGAAAGCATGAAGTTCCTTTGCATACACTTTGATCTTTAGTCTTTAAACTTTGTAGATTCTTCTTTTTGGCGTAGAATCTTTCTTTGAACTTTGTTGTGCTAAGATCTTTGGGGGAGCTTTCATTTGCTTCAAGATGTATATATGAGCATGCTGGAATCTACCATCATGGAGGTGATGTACCTGCAAGTAAAGAGTTAGCAATAAACAACCAGTACTTACAGATAAGGAATTAGAGCTCGTCAACAGCATAGTGTGAAGACTCCTTCTAATCCTTATCAAGGCCGTTCCCATGTCAGATACTCCCGAAGGAGCTTACGAGACCTACTAAGTAGCTCAATGACTGGGTGAGTCGCTGGGGATCACTCCACGACTGTAGACCGCTAAAGAACCACCGCGAACACTAAGCGTAACCCTTGTGGGGTTACCGAAGTGACCTGCTGTCAGGGCTGTTTGATGTTGACCCTGGCAGGAATTTCTGTTCAATCATTGAGAAATTCATATGTAATTCTCTCATAAACGTTCTCGGCAGATTGCTCAGATTTGCGAAGGACTCGATAATTTACAGCTGGTGCCCATTGATGTAGAACACCAGTTGTAGAAATACTAAGTGTTCCTAAGAGATCTTTGATGTATCTCATGGCTCTAGACTCGATAAATGCTCACTTAGGTTTCCTATTCGGAGACTAGGGAGGGGTCTCCTGCTTCAATATCAACTATCTCTAAGAGATAAGTCGATAGATTACATTGGTTCCCCGTGAGAATGAAACAAGCTCTTTTAAGAGAACTTGAGTGGTTAAGAAGGTTTAGTGCATTGCGTCACTGGGTCCATGACGACTTTATCTTCAATACCGGTGTTGCCTTAGCAACAACCAGTAGCATACGAATTGAACCCGGTGTCTGCCCTAAGGTTGAATCATATGGAGGGCTATTTCTTTTCACCCTTTTCTTTACTTTTCCTTTTAATTCTTCAACCCCTTCTTTCTCCTTTCATTCTTTACTCCTTTTTTCGTATCATACCTAAGGACTTCTAGTTCTAACTATTGGTGATGTCCTTGGGTAGATCCCTCCGGCTTAGGCGGATTATAGGACGGTTATTTCCTAACCTTAGTCACCTTATAACTCCATGACTATCCTATAATTGCCATTGAAACCTTTGAAAATCTCTCAAAGTGTTTGTGTTTATCAAACATCTTGTTTAACACTTTGAGAGTTTTATGTTTTCTTATGAAGGGCTCCCCCTTCACATGTGCTCATATGTATTTAATAAATTTGTACATGCGGGAGGAGCGAGCACTTTTTGAATTGATCCACTTTCAGTGAACAAGACCGATTCGAGACACGCTTACATCACTAGTTAGACTAGCTTGAAGTTATTACCCGGCCTGGTCACGTCCACAGAAAGTTTCTCGAAACGGTACATTTCTACTAAGACAAAATCCTTTTCGAGATACGCTTACGTGGCTAGTTAAAGAGTTCCATTGTCAGTTTTTAGGTGACAACTAGCTCTAGTAACTAACTTGATGTTATTACCCGTCGAGGAAAAGTCTTTTCGAATTTACTAACTTTTATGTTTCGTCAATTCCTGGGTGAATCTGAGTCTAGCTCGCATGAGATTTGACTTTTAAGCAACATTTGACTTTCATATTTTAATCACTTTCACTTTTCTCCCCCTCAAAAATAGCATATGAGATGTTGTTTTTGATAAACTTTTGATTAAAATATGCTTTTTGAGTCTTATGGGGAGATTTCAACAAGAACTTTTGGTTTTCAAACGATGAATTTTTTTCAAGTGCTCCCCCTCAACAAGTGAATACTCATTGAGGTGAAATACTTGTCTTTTGAGCAGAATTATATTAATTCTACTCAAAAGTAAGAAGCCTTCGCTCCTTATATAAGGATTGAGGCACTGATGCGTACCTCAGGGTCCTTTAATTACAAGCTCGGGTTGTACACTGTTATGTGTGCACAAACCATTGTTATAGATGAAGAGAAATTATGATAAAGCCAAGATAATTGAAGTACCAAACTGATCATATTCGAGGAGTATCTGGACGGCGGTAAGTGAGTATGTTCGGAATTGGTTCCCTTCCTCCAATTAAGCTCTCCAAAATGCGTATCTGCTCCCTGAACCTAAGCTTTTGATCAATCCTAGCCAAGAACTTAAGTGCTTCTTTCACATCTCTTTTATTCCATCCCACTTTAATCCCACTATCATGTTCCTTGAGCTTTTCATTCAGCTTAATTCTGACAAATCTGAGAGTCTGATCCTCGAATTTATGAACCTCTTCGTATCTCATGAAACGGTAACCATCATTGTGCGGGTAAACCACTCCAAAAGGTTTTTTTTGTTGAAGATGAAAGGTCTTAAATGCGGGATGTTAGGAGGATATAATTGTGGAGCAGTAAAGTTGAGTGACATTTGATAACTTTCGACCCCGAGTTGTGCATCTTCGACTCTTGCTTTGATAATGGTTTGGCGCATGAAGAGCAAAATAGAGTTGATGACGTCATACTGAAGGCTACCGGACAAGTTTTGAAGTTTGCCTTGAACCTTGAGTAAGTATATGTCAGCAATGTCATTGAGGTTCAAGCGATGATAGTCAGCTTCACTGAATGTATAAAGTTGATCATCACTTCAACGGACCTCAATTTCATCAAGAAAGTTATATCCATATCTTTTCTCAGTATGTGGGACTGCTGTGATGGCAAGAATGCGATGATTAGAGAAGACTCTGTGATTGGATCGGAATGTCAGCTTGTATTTGTAGAACCATCTGCGCATCTCTGGCCAGGGAAGCGTACACAAGGCAGCTTCATGATTATATTTGGAGATGGATATGGAGTGCAAGCCTCTCATTTGATCTTCCAGTGTTTCCAGAGGATATGAGGCGGCTCCGAATTTGGTGAGAGATGTTGCATAACGGTGATTAGGATTCGTGCTCCCATGAATAAGATAGAGAAGGTCTTTGTTGAAGAAGTATTGCTTAGGGAGCTTAGGATCACTTGGAGGACCAACAAGGGGTAACGGTTGAGAAAAATCTTGATATTTGAATTCATCAACGAGGGGTTCCATGCCATGATAGAGTTTGTCCCAAGATGGTCTCTTTTCCCAAGTAATGTTTTCAGACAGAGCTCTTGCAACCTCATCCACGTTATATTCGAACTCAAGTTCAGTAGTTGTGCATGTTTTGAACTCTGTGAACCCTGCTTTGCGAATCTTAACCAAGTCAGAAAGCTGAAGTCTTTGAGTCTGCATCACTTTTTTAATTCTTTTTGTGAAGCTTATAATAGATCCTTCAGTCATTTCTTCAGCTTCAGTGTCATCTGGGTGAGCATCAACCATTTCATCAAACCAGTTAAAAGAAGGAGCATCGGGGTTAATCCATTCAGGAGCTGGAATTAATTGAGCTTCCTTGGGTGGTTCTGTAATGGTTTCGGTGATAAGTGGAGGGATGTCATCCATATCTACATCAGCATCTTCGGTTGATTGTGAGGGGTGTGGATCCTCGGTTGTTTGTGGAGGGTTTGGATCAACAGAAACATTAACGGTTGCGGTTGTAGTTGGAGATCTGGAGGTGGAACCGGACACTTTCTTCCTCTTTTCTGGTTGTGGCTGATCATCTTGGTCGAAATCATCATGTCGACGCTTAGTAACAATAGTCCTTTTGCAGGATTCGCTTTTCTTTTCAGCTTTCTTGATAGACTTGATAAGTGCCTTGCGTAGATCATTTTCATCCGGATCATTCACAATTGCTTCCAATAATTTGCCTTTGAGATCACTTATGGAAGGTTTTGACGGTAGAGTCTGAACAGTGATTGGTGTAGTTTGAAACCTTTGAGAAACGATCTCTGCAAGATTCCTGTTGACATAGTGTCTCACAGCAGAAGGAAGTTCCTTCTGAACATACTTCTGAACTTCCCTTGGTAATATCTGTTTTACCTGGTCCTCAACTGCTTTATCCACATTGTAAATCTTGAAAGCTTCAACATCACGCTTTTGTACATTAACTTGCTTTTCAAGCGCGTCGTATTGGTCATTTAGTGATTTCAACAAGCTTGAGTGAACAACAGTTGTATTAGGGCTTTGCAGAGGATGACTTTCAGGTTGTGATAAAGGTTGTTGTTGTGGTTGAACTTTTGGTGGTCCTTCATCAATTCCTACAATGTCAATAGAGGTATCTTGACTAGTATCGAGTAGCTCATCCTTTCTCTCACCATCCGATTCCTCATTACTTTCATCATTCACATCTTCTTCATCATTAACTTCTTCACTATCCGACTTATCTTCCTCATCGCTACTATCATCATTCTCGGATGACTCATCATCTTTGCCTTTTGAAGCTTCATCTTCAATTTCAGTTTCAGCCGGTTTATCGAGAGATTCTTTTGGATCAGAACTTGATGACTCAGCTTCATCTTCAGAGTTATCATCACCTGGTTCAGAGGATGATACTGTTTGTGAATGTGTTTCTTCTAATGTTTGATCATCTCTTTCTGATTCTGGAGTTGGGCTTACTATCTCCTGAGTACCAGAACCTTCACCTTTCTTTGTAACTTTTGCGATTCTTTCCTCTCCAATTCTTTGCTTTTTCTTAAGGTTTGTTGCATTTGTTCATCTTCTTCGGATTCTAACATTGGTGAGGTGACTGATTCTTCTTGAGTTACTAAAGCTTTTCCCTTATCTGCCTTCTTACTTATAGTCTTAGTGAGCTTTTCAGTTTCCGTTCCCTGATGAGCATCTCCTTCATCATCTGTTGGTTCATCTCGAATAGTTGTCACTTTCTTCTTAGGCTCTCTTGTGACCTTTTTGGTTCTGGATTTGGGAATGCTTTTGATTATAGAAGCAACTTTTGAAGTTTTCCTTTTAGAAGTTTTCCCTTTCTTTGTCTCAGTCAAACCAACTTTGTGAATTCTCTGAGCTTCATCATATAAAATATATGCCTCAGTGTCATGAACAGCATCAGGTATAAAATTATCAGGAATTCTCATTCCTTGTTTTTGAGTGTTTGTTTTCTGAATCCTGGTTTTAGAATATGTAAAATCCACAGAGGGGGGGGGGGGGCTGTTTCTTATCTTCCAATCTACGATCAATATCTGGGTATTTCTCCATGAAATGAGCAATGAGACACTTTGTGAATCTGTAGAATGGAATTCTTGTGGTAGGCGATTTGTGAAACTGTCTTGCGTGATTAACCATGTCCACCCAAATTAGTTGAGCATAGTCAAGTTTAGCTTGTTTGACAACCCCCCCAGAAAATCTGCATCAATTCTAGAGTAGGATGTTCATGCCCAGTTTCTTTGCCTGTTAAACTGTTGGTGAGAATTGAGTAAAGTGTGAGCCATGGTTGTGGAATGTATTTCCTGTCAACGTGGGATATATTTTTGAGTTGGATTATTGATTCATCATACTGCAGTTCTCGAAGAAGTCTGATAACATCTGATAATGACGGCAAAGGAGAGAATTTCTTGACATTAGGCAAACCGAGAACAGTGCGGAGAGTTTGTACATCAAACATAACAAGTTTGTGATCAAGATGAACCCCCAATGACTTTTCATCTTTGCTAATTTACATAGTCTCCCAAAACTGTGTTAAGTAGACTTCAGGTACTTCAGTGGTGATGGTGAGGAGGTTGTAAATGAAGTGTTTTTTAAGGATTTCCAAGATGATAGCACAAGTAGGATGACATGTGATTGAATCAAGATCTATCCTATGGTTTGTCTTAGCGATTACTCTTTCATCTCCTTGAATCAATTCGTGTCTTGGTGTTGATTTCGTTGCCATATTGAGACCTGAAATGATTCATAAACCAACAAATGCCATGTGGAGATTAGCTCGTTAGTGTTAGACAAAAGAATAATATCCGCAAAAGCAAACACCCAAGACAAAGCCATCATCACATATACAGCATTTGATATATCAATCCAAGAACCACATAAAATAACCACAACATTTAACTTTCATGTAACTCGAACAGATTTCCTTCTACGTCGACAAAATACACATAACTTGATGAATTTAAAAAAAAAAAAAAAGGGCAGTATTTCTTTTCATAAAAACGGAAAAACTAGAACCCATACGTGATGGTTCCATTTAGAAACTCCTGACTCGGAGTGAAATAAGTATGTCAGTTGATAACTTAAGACTTAACTCAAAAATTTTGACATAACTCGAAACAATGTGACTTAACTCGAAAACGTTTAGACTTAACTCGAAAAACTTGTCAAACTCGATAACCACAAGGTTTAAAGCCTAACTCGATAAGCACCAGATAAAATCCAAACTCGATAAGCACAATCCAAACTCGATAAGTAGTCATTACCAAACTCGATAACCACAAAAGTTTCAAACTCGATAATCATGAAAATTTCAAACTCGATAAGCCTCAAAATTTTCAAACTCGATAAGCCTCAAAATTTTCCAAACTTGATAAGCATCAAGTTCCAAACTCAATAGTCCAAAAAAATGTCAAACTCGATAAGCCTCAAAATTTTCAAACTCGATAACCATGAAAATTTCAAACTCGATAAGCCTCAAAATTTTCAAACTCGATAACCATGAAAATTTCAAACTTGATAAGCATGTAAATTTTCCAAACTCGATAACTATCAAGATTTTCAAACTCGATAACAGCAGAGATAGCAAACTCGATATCCTAAAAATTTAAACACAATAACACTAAATCTAGGCTAACTCGATAAATTGAAACTCGATAAGCACATGAGCAACATCCAAAAGCAACTTCCTAACAAACCAATCAATCAAATAAGCACAAGACCCAGTGATTTAAAAAAATCGAGCTTATGAAACCTAAAACACCTAATATTCGCACAATTGTAGCAACGATAATCAATGCAAAGGTGGTAATAGGCCCTTAAGGACATGCCACAATTGGCCATAACAATCAATTATCCTAAAACAGTTCATCACAAAAACCGCTAAAATCAATGATGATAAACCCTAAAGTTAGATTAGGAACAATTTAAACATCATATAGATCAAAGAAAGATAATGGCGAGTGTTAGGAGTACAAAGTAATGAACATAAACACTCACAATCACTGAAATCTTAAGTCTTGAAAGTCTTGATTTAGGAAAAAAAATTATGATGCGCGTTTGATTTTTTTTTTTTTTTTTTTTTTTTGAAAGAGTGAAAAAAAATGAAGCAGATGAAAGAAACCATCTTATTAGTTTGAGACTATGATAAATTGACACCTTTGGTCCCTCTATTTGTAGATTATCAAAAACTTATCTTAATTATCCATATTTAGTCCCTTTAGTTTTAAAGAACATAACGACTTATGAGACCATGGAATACGGTTACGAGAATATTGGATGTGGCACCCTCTTGAACCAACCATAAGAAGTAATTCGGAAAAATTTTAACAAGCAATGGTTCAAGAGGTGTCGAGAATGAGATTAAATAGTGATGAGAAAATTTTAAAATAAAGAAGTTTAAAAAAAAGATTTCTGTCTCCCCCTCAAGATATGCATTTTATAATGAGTTTCAGAAAAAAACGTTGTGAACGGCATATCTTGAACAGGAAAACTTTTTTTTTTTTTTTTTTTTTAATATATACAAAGATATTTGTTGATATTTGTTGAATCGCATACCAATTTGGTGAACTAGACTCGCAAACCTTGATGGTGCTAAAGATTTGGTAAGTAAGTCCGCCAATTGGTACTCAGTTCCAACAAAATATAATTCAACGGTGCCCTTTTCAACATGCTCTTTGATGAAATGATATCGGAGATCGATGTGTTTTGATTTGCAGTGATGAACTGTGTTGCAGGAGATAGCAATGGCACTTTTGGAATCACAGTAGATTGGAATCTTGTTGAACAGGTAGCCATAATCCTTAAGTTGTGATCTCATCCAGATGACTTGAGCACAACAAGCAGACATGGCTACATATTCTGATTCTGTTGACGACAGTGATGTGCAATCCTGCTTCTTTGATTGCCATGACACAAGTTTATCTCCGAGAAATTGTAATCCACTAGATATACTTTTGCGTGTGTCTAAACATCCTGCATGGTCAGCATCTGAAAAAGCAATTAATTCAAAACCAGAATCCTTTGGATACCAGATTCCCAAGTTAATGGTTCCCTTTATGTATCGAAGGATTCTTTTGACCTCACTGAGGTGTTTTTCAGTTGGTTTGGACTGATAACGAGAGCACATATAGACAGCAAATACTATATCAGGTCTACTAGCTGTGAGATACATGAGTGACCCAATCATACTACGGTATTTGGTAGGGTCAACAGGTGTCCCATGTAAGTCAACATCTAGTTTTGTGGTATAGCCCATCGGTGTATTATATGTATCACAACTCATCATTCCATGTTTCTTTAAAATTTCAAGAGCATATTTGGACTGATTTATAAAAATTCCACGGGGTGATTGATGAACTTGTAGTCCTAGAAAGAACGGAAGTTCACCCATCATGGACATTTCAAAATTATTTTTCATTAATTTTGCAAAATCATTAGAGTAACTTCTTTTTGTTGAAGCAAAAATAATGTCATCGACATAGATTTGAACAACAAGTAAGTCCTCCCTGTATGTTTTTGTAAAAAATGTTGGGTCCACTGAACCTTTAGAAGATTTATTGGTCAGCAAGAAAGTAGACAGTTTGTCATACCACGCCCGTGGGGCTTGTTTGAGTCCGTAGAGTGCCTTTTTGAGTCGGTAAACATGATTCGGACGCTCAGGATCAACGAAGCCGTCTGGTTGGCTTACATACACTTCTTCACGGAGGTCTCCATTAAGAAATGCTGTTTTCACATTCATTTGGTAAACAACCATGTTCCTGTGTACAGCATAGGCCAAAAAGATCCTAACCGCTTCATGTCTAGCCACTGGAGCAAAGGATTCGGCAAAATCAAGTCCTTCAAGTTGGGAGTATCCTTTCGCTACCAGGCGTGATTTGTTACGTGTGACAGTGCCTTCTGCATCTAGCTTATTTTTCTAAATCCATTTTAACCCGATGACAAAGACTCCGTCAGGTCTTTCAACTAATTCCCAGACTTTCAATCGTATGAACTGCTGAAATTCCTCTTGCATAGTTTCAATCCAGGTGTCATAAGTCATTGCTTCTTTAATGTTCTTTGGTTCCTCTTGACAAACTGTGAGTGCATAGATACAAGTTTCTCCATCAGTGTGAAGTCGTTGTCTTGTCATTACAGTTGCATCTGGATGGCCAATAATATGAACTAGTGGATGGTCCCGAGTCCATTTGTGTATCGAAGGGTGTAGTTGATAAGTATCACGCATGTTAGCAGGATCCAAATTGCGTGTAGATGACTCAGCTACGTCAGGAAATGTAGGAGCCGGTGCAAACGGGTTGAAGAATGCATCAGGATCATGTTCTGCGGGTTGTGGAACTGATTGTGGTATAGGATCTTCAGCTGATTGGCGGTAGTTAGAAACAGTTTGTTTTGCTGTAAATGGTGATGCAATTGGAGGACCGTCTTTCTCAACAGTTGTTGTAGTTTGTTGAGGTGAGTCAGGTACTGGAATGTGATCAGGTTGAGCAGCGGAATTAGGTGAGACCTCAGTAGAACGGTATTCAATTGTATCATAAAACAGTGGAGCAAACAAGGTTTCCAATTCTTTGCGGTTGAGTGGCAATGATTCAGCCAAAGAGTCCGGAGAGTTAAGACGGTTGAATTCGGGTCCTAAGCTGTGTTGCTCAGAAGCCATCTGTGTGAGTTCATCAAAATTAGCGTGAATGGTTTCTTGAATTTCTCTTGTTCGACGATTCCATATCCGAAAACCTTTAGAATGTTCACAGTATCCAACGAACACTCCGATGTCAGCCTTTGCTTTAAGTTTACCTAAATCATCACGATCATTTTTCGGATAACAAAGTGCTCCAAATACATGAAAGTAATCGATGTTCGGTTTTCTTTTGTGAACAATTTGATAAGGTGTTTTTCGATGGCGTTTTGTGATCATGCAACGGTTTTGGGTATAACATGCGGTTGAAACAGCTTCCGCCCATAAGTAATCTGGTAATTGAGCATTAATCAACATAGTTCTAGCAGCTTCCACTAATGTCCTGTTGCGTCTTTCAACAACTCCATTCTATTCTGGGCTTCTAGGAATAGATGTTTGATGTTCAATTCCCGCTTTCTCAAAATATGACCGAAGTGTCTGATTCTTAAATTCAGTTCCATTGTCAGTTCTGACTATTCGTACCGTGTTGCGTAACTGAACTTGAATTTTAGTGAGAAAGGTGATGATCATTGAAGGAGCCTGATCTTTACTTCGTAAAAAATAAACCCAAGTCCATCTGGAGTAATCATCCACAATTACAAGAATGTAGCGTTTACCGTTGATACTTTGAACACGCATCGGTCCACACAAATCCATATGAAGCAATTGTAGAACATGATTCGTACTGTGCTCAGGTTTAGAGGGAAAATGAGCGCGAGTACTTTTTCCTTGTTCACAGGCTGAACATAAGTGATCTTTGGTAAAACGGAATCTTGGAAATCTATCAACAAGTTTGTGACGAGCAAGGTCAGTCATAGTTTTGAAATTCAAGTGCGAAAGACGTTTGTGCCATAACCAAGATTTAGTCGATTCCGCTTTGGAGAGAAGACATATCGGAGATGTAGCAATCATATCTGACATTGATATTGTATAAAGGTTAGAACCACGTGAGCCAGACATTAGATCGTTTCCTTGTAGGTCACGAACGAAACAAGTTTTCTTACGAAATGCAACTTCTAGATCCCCATCACAAAATTGACCAACAGAGAAAAGGTTGTGTCCAAGGCCTTCCACATAATAAACACGACTGATTTCAATGTTCCCACTGACATAGTCACCATATCCCATGATTAAAGCGTAATGATCATTCCCGAATCTGACAGTACCAATGAACTTTGAGACAAAGTTGTGTAACAGTTTGAGATTGCCTGTCATATGTCGGGTGCATCCGCTATCAACAATCCAGAGAACAATCTGTACCTCCTGCATCACAAGAAGAAGACACGGATGGAACAGAAGTAAGGGTGGAACCCAAAGAAAGTGCGGGTTCCTGTTGGTTAGAAGCACATGTATTCAACAATTTAGGAATCCATTTGAATTCTGGTTTATGTTGTAACCAACGTTGCCAATTCCAACTAGTTTTTGCTTTCTTAATGGTGAATTCACTAGTAGTTGGCTTATTCCTAGATTTGTTCTCTGCACTTATGGGGGTAACTTCAACTTCATTAGAAACCGTAGAAGGCAGCTTTCCTAAGATAGACTTAGAGGCATTAGTGGGCCTAGAAGGAATGTGTATCCTACGTTTCTTATCACGATTAAGAAGAGAATTAGCTATACATTTTGTATGATCACCAGATGATACGTTTTTACGACAGAACACACAAGATGCATTAATATTCAAAACATTCAAAGGTTCATCATTCGTTACATTTAGATTTTGATTAGAATTTGCCAGATTAGAATCTAAATCTGATGCAACATGAGTTTTATTCAAATTCCTAAGTTGATCTTCTACTTCTTGAGCTTTTAGTGGTCCTCTTTTACGTTGCCAGAGCCTATTCTTCTTTTTACTTTTTCTCTTGGGTCTGGTAACGCTATTAGTGGAGACTAGTCCTGTAGAAGTGGAGTTATCAACATTAGTATTTTGAACAACATTTCCTTTAGCAGTTTTGTCTAATTGATACATTCCTAGTGCTATCACCGTGGTGTCAACCATCTTTCCTTTTTCAAGTAGCTTAATTTTCTCTTTCAAATCAATGATGATGTGATTTTTATCCTGAATTTCAGACTCAAGTTTCACGTTGCAATAATTAATGTCATCGCGGTTTTGTTGCCATTTGACATTTTCAATTTTTAAATCCGCAATTTCTTTCTCGTATTTGAGACACATACTTTTTAAAGACTCATTGTTTTTGCAAAGCTGACAAGAGTTTGAAATGTTTTTACTTTGAAGCTTCAATTCCTTTTCAATACTTTGAGCTTGACACCATTCAAGCCTTTGTTTGAGTTGACAAATTTCTTTAGAAAATTGTTTTGTCACATCATCATTTTGTATTCTCAGCTTGTTATTTTCATGTTTAAGTGTTTCGATTTCCACATTCAACAAGTTATTATCAACACAAAGATCATCCATAAGCATAGAAGTACCAGAATTATAGAGATCATTCATGATAACAGACAAAATATCAGCATTGAGAACTTGTTCCAAGAGTCGATCAGCATCATTCTTTAAAATTCTATTTCTTTGCTTTTGAACCAAAATCTCATTTTCAGTAGAGTTGAAAACGTTTATCATATTTTTGACCTCGTTTTGAAGTTCCTGATCCCAAACGTGTAGCACAGAGATGGAGGTATTTGACAATTGGCAACATTTGTTTTTGAAAAATATCTCTTTTTTCTCGCTCGTAAGCGGATTGAAAAGTTTCAATTTTTATTTCAGAATTACATTCAATTGTTTCCTCCAAAATTTCGATGTCTTCCATAAAAGTTTTGAAATAATTTAAGACACGACATTTTTTCGGTAAAGGTGTAAGTTCACCGGATGATGGTAAAGGACCATTTATTTGTGCTACAGTTTGGACAGGGGCTGCATTAGAGGATGAAACATATGACTCAGTGACATACCATGATTTCTCAGGTAATTCCTTTTGAGGAACAAAAGATTTAGAAATATGTGGAGCTTTTGAATAATCATATGGTGTCCAATTTTGAACATAACTCATTTTTGATCGACTCTCGTCTTAAAGTTCTTCCTCTTCCTCAGTATCAAACACAACAGCACGCACAATCGTATTATCAAGCAAATGGTCCATACTGTAAAGTTTAGGAATTTCTTTGAATGCCGTGTGCAGAAACATTGAATTGTAATCGCCAAGTGCAAATCCTTTATCGGGTCTCGGTTTTAAAGTAAATTTCTGAATTGTTGTGACAGAGTTCCCGTGTTTGTAAACAATATTACGAAATTCTTTGAGTTGTTTTTCAAGATCAACAATCTCACCGAGTAAGTCATCTATATACTTCCTTTTTCGTATTTTATGTTCACAAAAATCCTTTTTACAACTTGACAATTCTGTTTCTGTTTTTGAAAGTACTGTTTGAAGACGTTCAACTTGCATTTTCAATTCACACTTCTCACTTTCTAGTTTAGAAATCAACTTCCCGTTTGACTCAATTAAATCTTGCATTTTGTGTTGAAGATCTTGTTCTTTGTTGTAAGAATCTTGAAAAGCTTTTTCAAAACTTTTTGCATGTTTATTCTTGTCTTCCTGATTTGAAAGCTGAATTTTATAACACTCAATATCTCTTGCAAGTGACGCATTTGTTTCTTTTAAAACTTTGTTTTGCTCGTTGCATTTTATGATTTGCAATTGTTGTGCATTCAGTTGTTTAGATAACCATATGAGGTCACGGTCTGGATCAAATGATGGTTCATGTTGTTCTATATGATCATGTTTATCATTCTCAATAGGATCATCAAATGAAACAACCATGTCATCATCAAATATGACAACTGTGCTTATTTGTTCATCTGTTTGAGAAGATGAAGATGAGGCAGATGGAACAACTTGCGCCAAATCTGATTCAGAAGCAGAAGGTGAGACTATATCATGTATTAGGCATGCATTGAGGTCATGTACCTGAGATAAGCCGTCAGTGTCATACACTGGACCTGAATCATTAAACTGAAGTTCCTGCATGTTGGCCATAAGCATCACAGCTGCATTGGCTTCCAGATCTTCCATGTCATCGTCATTGTTCACATTTTCCATGAAGTTGTTGTCCTGTTCAGGGAAATGTCCATCTTTTTCATCTTGCAGAGCCATGAGTAATGCCTGCTTGTGAAACTTACTACCTCGAGTTCTCGGTTTAGGACATGCTGTCGCTATATGACCTTGTTCATTGCAGTTATAACACCACACTGCATTCCCTGAGTTTGAGTTCCTAGTTGCAACTGGTTCAGACCTTTGCTGAGAAGAGCCTGAGTTGTTCCTGAACCCTCCATTGTTATTAGACCGCTGACCATTCCCAAAATTTCCTGAAGAACTTCCTGAACCAGATCGACCATAGTTACGATTCTGAATTTCCACTCTTCCATCATTAACAACAGCTTGATTCCTTGTGTTAGAAGATGAACGTTGACGGTTGTTTGTTTTGTTGGAGAATTTGCTAAAAGCACGAGCAATAATAGCAAGCCCCTGGTATTAAAGTCATCATCGTCATCTTCATTGGAGTTGGAGTAATACACTGCATCATTGTTGTTTACTGGAACAAGTTGAGTAGAAGTATTCTGTGGAGATGAATCATAAGGGACCATTTGGTTCGAGGTAGAAGATTGTGGATAACTGAAGTAGTTTTGCTCTTGAACATATGCATGATTTGACATTGGTGGTGGAGCATAGGGAGATTGAGCTACGAGTGCCAAAGAATTTGGTGTTGGTGATGGTGAGTATCCTCCTCGAAGAGCTCTATCCTTTTCCACTTCAGGTTCATGGTGTTTCAGAAAATCATACAACAATCCATATGGTGCATCATGAAGATATTTGGTTTGTCGAACAAATGTCACATATTTATGCCAATCCGGGCCAAGACTACCAACGAATTTGGAGTTCACTGCGATCCTTGGTACTGTGATTTTGTGACGTTCCAGATCATTGACCACATTTGTGAAACGATGATAGTAGGATTCAAGTGACTCTCCTGGTTCAATTGTGATGTCAGTGTATTCCATGTAGAGTTTGGATTCCATATCATCTTTGTTCAATTGAGTGCCTTCCATAAGGAGATGAACATATTCCCACATAGCTTTGGCTGTTTTCTGAGCATCGACACTTCGATAAATTGGATTTAGTATACCTTGAAGTATATAAGCCATTGCATACTCATCAGCTTCACGATGTAATTTCTGTTCTTCTGTGAGTTGAGATTCTGGAAGAGGTCTATCACCAGGAGGACGTGGAGGATCAGCAGTTGGATCACCAATTTCAAATCTTGTTGGCCACTCAAATGGTCCTTCAAGTATCACTTGCTTCAAGAATTTCCCATGAGGTTTCTTTAGTTCAAGAAATCGTAAGAATCGACTTGACCATTGAACATAGTTCCCAGGTGGCATTGGAGGTGTTTCAAGTGATCCTGCCTCATGTCGGGATTGTTGAGTTGTAATAACTTCACACATTCTGTCAAACCAGTGAGGTTGTTTGGAGGAAAACTGAGTGTTTTGTTGAGACATTTGATATGGTTGTTGTTGAGGAATGATTTGATGTTGTTGCATCATGAGATATTGTGGTTATGGATTAAACGGTTGTTGATGAAAGTGTGATTGTGAAGGTTGTTGATATGATTGTTGCGGTTGTTGATACGATTGTTGATACTGCGGATGCTGTTGCGAAGAATGAGGAAAAAAGTAATTGGGTGGTTGAGACATCTTTCGTGATTACGGTAAACTTAGATCGTTAAAGATAAATAAAGGTTGTAATTAGATTTGATATCAAACTCGGTATGTGATTCAAACTCGGTATGTTCTGATTTGTTTTCAAACTCGGTATGTTCTTATAAGCAGTCAAACTCGGTAAGTTGTGCCAATGTTTCAAACTCGGTAAGTTTATGAAAATTGAGCAGAGTTTCCCCTAGTAGGTTGCCACAAAGAACCTAACTCGATAAACGATTAGGTAAAAGGCTAACTCGCCAACTTTGAGTCCAAACTCGGTAAGAACTTATAGAACCTAACTCGATAGAAACCCCTAACTCGGTAAGTTTTGAGAACAGAACCTAACTCGCTAAGATCCAGAAAAACCCTAACTCGATAGATGCAAATCTCTAACTCGATGGAAATAACCAAACTCGCTAGAAAACAAATCCTAACTCGGTAAAACTAATTTCAAACTCGATATTTGGGCGATGAACAGTAACAGTTAAGCTTAAAAATCAATTTTAACACCTAGTTTTACTACCAAATCAAACCTAAATCAACCTATATTATCCCTTGGCGAATGATACCACTTGTTAGGTCACCATTTTACAACATAATCACTTAGAGATCTAGAGAGAGAAAGTAAGTAGAGAGATAGAGTGGAAGGAACCCTAAATAAGAAATGAAAGACTAATAATAATATTAAGAGAACCAACCACCTCAAATGAGGTTATACATTACTATTTATAGGTAAGGATTAGGGCTTCACCACACTTAGACAATATTACATACTTAGCCCTTAGACTTTATCCAAACCTATAAACTAAGCATAAAACTTTATAAAACTTATAAAATAACTAACGTATTAACTAAATAATGCAACCTATAACAAAATTCAATGACCGACACTTGAAATAATAAAGTCTATTCCCAACATGTGAACATTGTGAAAATTGTGAAACATGTGTTGTGCATTCTGTGCACTTGGTTGCAATCTGGTATTGTGCATTCTGCTTGTGTGCAATCTGCACTTGGACAAAAAAGGCGATGACAAATGGTTTTTAAAACCGAATGGCATGGCAAAGTGATGTTTTTATCTCTTTGCAACCTTCATTATCCGAGCCTAACACTTTTTTATCACTTGTGCAAATGGTTTTCTAAATCGGCGATGATGATTACGTGTTAATCTGAGCCTTTGTGCAATCTACTTGTGTGCTTATGCACTTGGATAAAAACTGCTTGTGTGCAATACTGCTTGTGTTCTAAATCGGCGATGATGATTGTTAATCTGAGCCTGTGTGCAATCTGCTTCTGTGCTAAATGCAAGTGTGCAATCTGCTTGTGTGCTTATGCACTTGGACCAAAACTGGTTGTGTGCAATACTGCTGTGTGTTTATGCACTTGGACAAAATTTAACAAAAAAATACCCCATAAAAAAATCATAAAAAGTATTGTGATATCAAAATAAAAACAGCAAAAAAAAAAAAAAAAAAAAAAAAAAAAAAAAAAAAAAAACTGAAAATAGTACGAACAGTACCCCTAAGGGTAGAGGGGGTCTGGCAGAAATGGGTAGACCCCGTTCTTATAGGGTCCCCTAAATTAATTTGCATATACGTACGTATACTATAATGAAATCTGAATCATGTAAAATATGCGCTTTTTTTTCGTCTTAAATCGATATATGCTCTGTAAGTTACAAAAATCTCATGTATATCTCTTGTAAGACGAGATTAAACGACCCCCACGTACTTCTGGCCTTTTTCATTTTATATAGTTGACACTAATTAAATACGTAGTCGTAGATTAGGGTACACTGTTGGCCAAAAAACATGCTTAACCTAAAAAATTTAATTGGTTATAATTGTAAAGACATTCTCTTATTATATGTTCCATAAAGTGGCCATGTTTTAAATATTCTCCAAAAGTTGACTTCAGTTATCACTATTTAATTTATTTTCGTTAGAAAAAATGCCATTTAGATACCGAATGTTATATAGCTTAAATGTAGGAAATCATATTGATGCAAGAGTATGTTACATTAAAAGAATGATACATCCATCTTCGAAATTACTATTCGATTTTTCTAACTTATGTCTTAGGGACATAAGTTAAGCACACTAAAAGACATTGGGACCTCAACAAAAAGGACATTGGGATCCACAGAAAAGTACAGTTTATATGGATCCCTATATCTTTTTCTTTGAGGTCACGGTGTATTTTATTGTGCTTAACTTGTACCCTATGACACAAGTTAGACAAGCCATTTGAACTATGCTATTTTTATTAACAATAAAGGAAAATAATAAATGAACCTAATTAAATGGACCTAAAAAGGGACCTACTGTATAAATAATTCGTACAATTATGCAACTGTATAAGTTATTTATGCGATAAGTTTCTTTTTAAGTTCGTTTAATTAGGTCCATGTATCAAAACTTAACAATGAAATATTCAACTTAAAGATAAATGAAAAGGAAGTGATACTTACATTATTTTTTATATTCACACATTACAATTATACATATAGCATGTTTGTAAAATGGTAATAAAAAAAGCTGTATCGTTATATGATGGGGACACTGAATGACAAGTAAATGGCATCTTCTCAGCTGTTGTCGTATATCTACCTACAGCCTACGGTAAGGTATGGTAGGTCGGCGGGATCAGTTTATGTTTATGTTTACGTTGGACATACATGCACACATAGATAGTCATTATATGAGTAGCATGCATAGTATATTTACACATATAGGGGTTTAGGTATGCCCAATTTTGTCTCCTTATATGGTTCTATACTATTTTACTCTTTTTATTATTTTGTTCCTTTATACTTTTGATGTTTTTATCTCTTCTTTGTTGTTGTATAGAATTTCAGTTTAGTAAAAAAAGAATGTATATATATCAATACTCCTTTCATCAATACAGTATCTGAGTTGATAAGTTGATATTTGAACTATACTAAAGTTAAACTGCTAAAGTCGAATTATACTTAAAACTAAAGTGAACTATATTAATGCTGAACTGATAACTAAAATGTGCTAAAATTAAATTGATAACTGAACTATACTATTTCTTCTGTTTCAAAATGATAGTTCATATTTTCTTTTTGAGAGATGTCTCAAAATAATTATCCAACTTCCTTTTTAAGTAAAATTAAATAATTTAGTATAGAAATATTCCATTCTGAATTGTTAAAAAATAAAATGATCTCACTTTTATTAAACTATTTGATTATTGTCTCTTGACAATAATTTTAAAACATAGGGTGTATTATACTGTTTAGTGGGTTATAGCTATATTGAAACTCGGCTGATAACTTAGCTATATTGATTCTAAACTAACAGCTAAGATGTACTAAACTTAACTGATAGCTGGACTATATTTGATATTGAGCTAGTAACTAATTTATACTGGAACTGAACTGAAAACTATAACAAAACTGATAAAGGTACTATAACTACCTAGACGATATCTAATCGTCACATATCGTGTATGGAATTCCCTTGGGTTCAAGTACTTATATTTAACCTTTACCACTCTCTTGCACGAATGCAGTCCGGGTATATCATGCTTATATGAGAGATTGCTAATCAATCACGTATTAAGTGCATAAAGCACATGTCATCCTCATAGGACACCTTAAAGGGAGATTCATCTTTCGCTTATCTAAAGCGCACTATATAACTAATGGCATATTATATGTGCATACTTGACATGACAGATGCTTTTTGTAAGCATCCTTAACTTGACTATTTTTCAGCTATATCTGAATCATGCTATAAACGTGGCTAATACTCTGCTATACCTGAGTCATAGCAGTAACATGGTTAAGGGCGGTTAACCAAGATACCCGTGACATGAGTTGTGAATTACTACTCCTCGTATGACTATTTACTCATTTCTGTCCATTACTACAAACGTAAACCTGTTAAACCTGATTTGCAAATGTATATGTTGTTAATATTAGGTCGATACCTCGTAACCCCATTTGAGGATACGCCGTGTTGGGACAACATTAGTCAGATCTCATTATATTTTAATGACGACAAATAAACCTTCGAATCATATAAAATAACAAACATTAGCCATATTTCCCCGAGCCAATAACTGCTACTTGCGCGCTGCCAGCACTCCGACGCGCCAACACTGTTTGGTTAGGGACGAAATTTAAAATTCGGATTTCCCCTTACCCAACAAATGTAGATCTTTCAATACAGGTATGCATATGTTATGTGCTTAATTGGGAACACTTGAAACAAGTTTTAGAATTAGAAATATCCGAATTTACAAACTCCTGTTTTTGGCAAAACACCAACTCAAATATTTTGACAAATGCCTCTAGCCAAGGCTTTTCTAAACCTAGGGAGCTTATATATGTCAAGTGACATCAAGGGAAAGTATTCATACGGCCATAATCCATGGTTACGTCTTCTCTAATTACGTAACGGGTTTACTTCCTTACTGGTTAAAGTCAAAGGTTCCTTTGGGTAAATTCATCCCTTCCTGTTGTGGGATATGCTTTACAATGATGCAAAGCACTTAGTTTGTTTGCATTAAGGTGTTTATTGAATTCGTCGAGTCGTGTAATTTCACGAGTTATGAGACTATGAATACTCGACTTTGAGTTACTTGAGATTATAAGTAACCTTTGATTTTCTCAACCTATAATCACACTTGTCAACTCTTTTCTTCCTTAATGATATTGTGATTAAGCCATAATCGATCCCTTGATTATTCCCCATATAAAACAAATCCTCCAACCATTTCAAAATTCTTTCAAATCTTATCCCCAACATTATCTTATTATTCCCTTACACCTCATGTACCTTTGTGTACTTCCTGTCCCTTATATTCCCACAACATATCTTTAAAACATTCCCTTTACAACATTCTTATCCAACCACTAAGATTTCACCACCTCTTCATCTTCCTCATCCAACCATCCATTTCAAACTCGAATTAACCTTCCTCACAACATTTCAAATTTCACACACACTCTCTCCCACATACACAACCTTACTCACAACATTTCAAATTTTGAATCGATGCCAGAGGCTCCCCATCACTATCACCAATCCCATCTATCAAACTCATCTCTTACACTTCTACAATTATATTTTAAATTCCACACACTCCCCTCACAACCTTTCTACTCTTACACACACTTTCCAACTCACTCCTTCTCATTTCATCACATGCTTTATTTAAATTTAAATTTTGAACCAAGGCTTCAAACAATCACATCCAATCCAACTCACACAAACTCATCTCAACCCTTCATCTCCCCTTTCCCTCCAAGTTTGAATATTCCCTTGGATATCCTCTTTAACTCAACCATGGTTTCTTTTCTAACTGAAACATGGTTTGTTCTCAACACACTCCCTTCTCACCCAACCATGGTTACTCTTCTAACTAAACCATGGTTCAACCTAACCCAACTTCACTCTCTAACTTCTCCTTCTCTCACATTTAAATTTTGAATTCAAATTTTCCTTCTCTAACATCCACACTTCCTTCCTAAGCAAAGAAATATCCTCTTGGCATATTCTTCTCTTCTCCCTATGCCAAGTGAGGAATACCCAATTTACCCCTATCTAATTATCCCTTATACTATTCTCTCTTTGATAATTGTTTTAGCTTAAACACTTTACAAAATATTTTTAAAAATTGGCTATTTGAGTTGGTAGACCTTTGTAATGAATAACGTAAAGGTCTAAATGTGTGAAGTACAATTGGGGGTTTAACAATGTTGGGTATTTACAAGACCAAGATCCCACAAGGAATAATTACTAGTTAGCATCGCACGCTGTTGGCGCTCCGATGCGCCAGCGATGCACCAGTCTTGGTATATTATTCCACTAGTACAAAAAGCGGTATTGGTCACGCCAGAAATGTGTGACGATATGCATATAGTCACACACGTTTTTTTCGTTGTGTGTCACCATAGGTGGCGCCACCGTAGGTGGCATATGGTGACATTGTTGAGTTCGTGACCGTTGTCATTGAAAAAGAGTGACCAAAACCCGAATATGTGTGACAAATTATGCACAAGTTTTGTTGGATTAATGAGTATGTGTGACCGTAAACACTTTATAGTCACACGAATATTTTTTTAGAGTAACTATTGTTCGTCCTTTGGACACATAAATATATAATATATGTGACATTTGAGATGATTTATTCAAGTAATGTGTATTTTGTGTGACTATTTCCGTCCTATAGCCACATGCATATATAATAAATGTGACGTTTGTGATGATTTAGTCACACAACGGGTGTTTTTTTTTTTTTTTTTGATTTAGTCACATATAATTAAGCAAAAAGTGGCTAAAAGTGTTAATAAGTGTGACCATATGCTGTTTAAAATAAAAAAATGTGTATTTTGTGTGACTATTGTTCATACAATGGTCACATGAATTTTTAGTTTTTGTAGCCTTTTGTAATATTTAGTCACACAAAGTATGTTTGTTTTTGGTATTTAGTCACACACAATTAAGCAAAAAGTGACCAAAACTGTTAATAAGTGTGACCATATGATGTTTAAGGTGAAGAAATATATATTTTGTGTGACTAGTGTTCATCCAATTGCCACATGAATTTTTTTTTGTGTGACCTTTTGTAATATTTAGTCACACAACGAATTAAGCAAACAGTGACAAAAAGTGTTAATAAGTGTGACTATATACATCTTTTAGTCACATTTAAGAAATCAATATATATCAAAACAAATTCAAATATATATAAAAACAAATTCAAATAGAATAAAATTGGAATGTATATAACTGAACCACTAATACATATCATATAAGCAGTACTAACTATATGAACCAACAGTACTAACTTATAACTAACAGTTGTAACTAATACACTAGCAGTACCAACAGTTGTAACTAATACACTAGCAGTTTCAACAAGGGCTTCATGTTCTTCATCCAATATAATTCATTTAAGATGCTTCTAATCAAATGCAGCAATCATATAATTCATTTAAGATGCTTCCAATCAAATGCAGCAATCAAATGATAAGAACCTCAGTGAAGAAACGGAACACTTGAACTTCTTTCATCTGCCTAATTCTATGAGCGCGATCCTGAGCTTGTAAATCCACTTGTGGATTCCTGCATCATAAACCTAAGAGAATATTAAAACTCTTGAATCACGCTCCTTCTGCTTGGAAGTAGCTTGTCTAAAAGTACCATTTTGCCTGGGATTACAGAAAAAATACATAGAAACAACGCATCAAAAAATGCATATGGGAGTATCAGGTATAATGATACTGGAAAATAGTAAGGCAATAGAGTATTCACCTGCATTTTCTACAAGATGGTCTCCAGTGATATAAGGAGGACGAGGCTCAGCTCATTGAAAGAGATACGGATGATTACAGCATGGATTCAACTTGGAAAACCACACACACATATATAGTATGTTATATAAACTATAAAGAATCCCAATAAAATATGATTGATAAAACTAAAAGAATGTATAACATGACTACTCGGCTACCCCTATCATGATATTCCCTGGTCAACCAGACAATCTCTTTCATAAAATAAAGCATAAACCACAAGCTTCGCCAACTCTTTTTATTCAAACTCATTAAACATGAAGTACCAAACTCAGGCATAAAAAATCTATTTTTATCTTAAGCCGATGCATACACTTAACATATGTTAATCACTATATTGTTGGTCTATTTGTTTTAACTTCAGAAAATGCCACAAATTCATTTCTACTCAGGTGCTTATAGTATTAACTTCTAGATAGTCAGGCCTTAGACATTCACTAAAATAAAGATATTAGTACAACTTCAAGCTGCACGAGCACATTCACCAAATATTTCATGCAACACGATTTATTAGAGTTGCTTATTAATTATCGCACAAGCTACTTATATATCACAAATCTAAATACTCCCATAGGCTAGCGGTGATAAAAGGTCAGTAATGATGACACAAAATACAAAGAATGAAGAATAATTAATCACAAGTTTCTGCTAAATGTCTGACTACAGATGAGATAAGTAAGGCAATATGTGAGCAACATCAGTTAAGAAAATTTAAACAGTTAATAATTTCACTTTTGCTGAGAATATAAGCAATATAAAAAGTAGTTTCTGAAATACTTGCATCCTCCATATCAATTTGATCTTGAGAAAGGAAGCAGGTATTGAAAAATGTCCCTATCGACGATTGATGAAAATACGCTGCCCACTGACTCATGGTTGGAGGTTTGAGTGTGGAAGAAGATTTAAAAACTTTCCCCTCTTGTATATCTGAATCACCTTGATATTCATCAAAGAAGGAAAGCATAAGTTCATAAGATGTTATATTTACACTTTTTTTATTAGCAGAATGGTATATTCAGATTCATGTTACATAACTCCATTAAAAACCAAACAGAAATATGAAACTGCTAGAAACAAAATTAAACAGAACAGAATTTCATCCAAATCTTATTGGTTCTAAAGTTCTAATTCACTTGTTTAAATCTCTAACTTCAATAAACAACACGAAAATCTTAGCTTTATCAACCTACTTTAGGACCTGAATTTTGTTCTATTTAACTTGTTCAAATTAATAACTACTCTAAATGACATGACAATTAATCAAATAAAACAAGGAAACGAATAGGTAGTGAATTCAAACAGAATCTCATTCTAATCCTACAAATATAACATAACATGTTACCTACCTACAAACTCAATCAACACACTTCATGAACTAAAAAGATTCAAAGCTTGACCAAAAGAAAATTTAGCAAAAACCCTTACTCAAAATCACATTGCACACTTGAATTTAACTACTTTTACAGATCTTACACATAAAAGTTTATAACTTTATACATAGTTAATGATGAAATATCAACCATATCACAGTTAAACAAAAACCCATAATCAAAATCACATTTTTAACACACTGCACACTTGAAGTTCAGTCAGTTTAAAAATAGCAGCTTATAAGCTACTCGTAAAAAGTTTTGAATCAGCTGTTTGCATAAACAGTCACCACAAAGCTACTGTATCAAAACGTGGCGTTTGGGTTAGCTTATTTTTTGGGCTTATGGGCTTATTTGATTTTGGAAAAGTTCAAAGCCCACTTTTTCCAGCTTATGAGCTTATTAACTTGAGCTTATGTAATCAAGCTCATAAGTCGAAAAAAGTGAGCTTACGAGCTTTGACAATTTCAAATAAGCCCATGAGTCAAGAAAAATAAGCTAATCCATTATTAGGAATACAATTATTCCTATAGAAGACTCGGTCACCTAATTATTGTAATAGCATTGAGTTAGCTCATAGTTAGTTTAGTTATTAGTTAGTTAGTATTAGATTAAGTAACATCGTGGAAGAAGGACGGGTCTTTACCCACTGTATGCCTGATCCACAGCCCGGGTGTGGGCGTTTTATCATTTATTTGTTAGGATAGTATATATACCCCTCTCCACATGTGGAGAGGGTTGGACCTTCATTCATATCAATCTAATACTCTCTAGTTTTCTCTCATTCTTTCTAAGGTTCCAATACTTCTCTCTTTTCTTCTTCTACACCCACGAATCACAACCAACACCATGTATTACCTACTGGTGATAATGTGGAGTATACTCCCCCACCTAATCCAGCTACCTTACTTAGCTTTGTCAATGAACTTGGGTATCCTACTCATGTTTCAACACGTTCCGCTGTCATCACTCACGAATTCTATCAACCATGGAGAGCCATCGCAAGTCTCATTAACTTATGTCTGATGGGCAAAACATCTGGGTACGAAAGACTTAGAGCTCCATCTCTATAAATCCTGTGGGGTGTTGTCAATTGGAAGGATATCAACTATGTTGAAAGGATCTGGGAGGAATTCAGTCAGTCCATCCACTCGTTCCTGGTTGATAAAGCAAATCTTGAAGCGAACAAAGATGGAAAGAAGAGATCTGCCAAGCTTCTAATTCCAAGCATTCGATTCACAAAGCTGATAATCTTAAGTCTTCAACGATCTCTAAAATTTCACCCCAGAGAAGACTCTCCTCTTCATCAACCCACAGATGAACATCCAGTAGGTTATCTCAAGTACGATGCTAAGAGTACGAGCGAAATCATCTTTGGTATGGATATTCCAAATGCCCTACTCACTCGTGATATTCTCACTGCACCATATTATGGGGACTACATCAAACTTCTGAAGGAAAGTCGGGAAGCATCTGCTAGTGAGCCTTCCTTGTCCACCAAGTCTGAAAGAACTTCATCTAAGAAATGCAAGGGTGTGACAACCTCAGCTGCTTCTTCTGAAGGTACTAAACGGGTGAAACGCACCACTGGGAGCAAAAGACCCAGCTCCAAGAAAACCCCACCAAGTGTAAACGATCCTGAAGATGTACCTAGCACTACACAATTGCCTCTTATAGAAGAAGAATTGGTTCAAATTGCAACTGCAGAAAGTTTGAAGGATGCGTACATGCCACCGGTACCTCCAGTCGGTGGTGTCAGCATATAGAAGGTAAAGGTAAGAATGTCGCTAAGGAAGAACTGGCTGCACACACTCTGTTGAAAATATCATCTCCTGCTTCCAAATCAACCAGCACCAAGTATATCCTCAAAAGACGTTCACCTTCATCATCATCGGCCAAAATATCTCCTGACAAAACATCGTCACCTAGTCTGGGGCAACCAGCTAACTTAACTGGCTCTGAAACTGATACCAGCTGAACACTCAAAGGTGATGACTCCAACCTAGCTACCCAAGATGTCACAAGTAACAAACCGGGGCAGGACAAAGCTGTTGAGTCTGAAACACCTCTTGACCCACTTCATGACGAGTTTGTATCCACGGCTTACCCCGACTTACAAGGTAATCTCAAACTCAAGACCGATGATCCTAAGCTCGCAGTAGAACCTGATAGCTCAACTGGAACTCTGGCTTCTTTTAAGAACCTTGACACCTTTGGAGATCAATTCTTGGTTGATAAGCCTGATGATGCAGAAGGTGACAAATCCGGTGATGAGCGAGAAGAAGTTGTCTCAATGGTTGATGTCCCTATACAACAGGACACTTCTACTATTCCTTCCAGGTTTACACCAACTCCTACTGCTACAACTAACAATACTGACAACACTCAAGCCGCTGTCACTCAAGAGAAATCCACTGATTCCACTAAGATCACAACTCCTCCGACCACTGAGAAGAATTTGGATACTGGACTGAATGCTTTAGCTAGTATTACTGCTGGAATTGTTCAAGATAATCTCACGATTCATGAGAAGTTAGAAAAGCATGCTTCAATGTTAAGGACTATTGTGAATCTCGATTTGCCTCAGACGATTAAAAATCACGGCAGTAGATTATACAAGTTAGAACATCTCGATCTCGAGCAACAAGTGACTCAGGCCATCAATGAACAAGTTGCTGAAGCTGTCAGCATCGCTCTGGAAGCTCCCCTCAGATCCCGATTCAAAGACTTACCCATCAATGACATGAAAGTAATTCTACAGCATAATATGTATGAAAAAGATCAACACAAGGGACATGAGGCACATGTCAAATTATATGAAGCATTAGGTGCCTCTATAAGACAAGATGATGTCGAGGAGCACGCCAGAGACATGGAAATAGAGAGGAAGAGGAAAAAGAGGCGTCAGGGTCATCCCAGGCCTCCATCGAGATCACCTCCACAACCTCCACCACCTCCTCCACCTGCTGGGGCATCAAGACCATCAGGTACCTCTACTCTACCTGGTGGTTCTCAATCTCGTACTGTGCCATCACAAGCCACCTCATCTTCAAAGACTCAACATACTAACAAGTCTTCTAAGTCAGCACTGTCCAAACAGGCCAAGCAGGTCATGTATGCTGCATGGACCTCCATTGACGCTGGCACGACCTCTATTGCATCTCCTGTCAATGATGATAATGTCTTTAATGAAGAATCCTTCATTCCACAGCCTACTGATTCTTCTGATGACGATGAAGATGATGCTTCCACGACTCATATCCCACAAAAGCAGTGGTGGAAATCGTTCACCAGAAGTGACTCTACTGATCCACCACCTGTTCTCTTAACTAAAGAAGATAAAGAGTCGTGATGGAAACCTGATGATGAGCAGTCGCATTCACTTGAGCCTAACTAGACTGTCCCCTCTTCTGATCTGCCATTTAATGACAACAACTGGGTCAATGCTATCACTACTGGCTTCGTTCCTCCTTCTGAAGACTCTCTACTATCACAAATGGGTGATATGGGGACGTTTATCACATGGTTTTGTAAGAAGCGTGGATTATCCAAGCTTACTCAAAAGGACCTTGAAGGACCGGCTTTCAACATTGTTAAAGTCTTTCATCAAGACGTAAATCATCTACAATACCAAATGGAAGAATTCCACAAGATGTTTAACGATATTGTGGATGAAGGAATCATGAAGTATAACTACAGCAATCCACTCCCTCTAGGTGACTCTCCCGGACATGTCACCATCCAAGCAGAGTTTTTCTTCAACAAAGATCTTGAATATCTCAGACTTGGGAGCAGACAATGCAAATCGGCCTTGTCCATCACCAAAATGAAAGTTGCACATTATTCGGATGTTGGGTTGGAACAGCTCGTCCCTGATGGCATGTGGATTGCTCAAGAATGTGATTACGACATCTCCGCATCTCTTGGAATTTCTCACTGGTGGCTCAAGAAGCAGCGTTTTGACATAGATCGATTTCAAGCTCAAAGTGACCGAAAGTCTGTTCGATCACCACTTCAAATCATTAGTGTAGTCAAGGTACAGATACACCATATCTACGGATATGACTATCTCAAGAGCACAGTTCTCCGTCGAGCTGATTTCAAAGATTACATCATATCTGAAGGTGACTTTAAACATCTTCGTCCTAATGATTTTGAAGATCTGTATCTGCTCCACCTTCAAGGAAAATTGCATCACCTGCCATCTCGTGAGAAGAAGACTCTTGTGTTTGCTGTACTTCATTGGGTCCGGGGTATCGTCATCAGGAAAAGGGTCGAAGACTTCCAGCTTGGCATCGAAAGCTATCAATCTCAGCTCAATCTCACGCGACCTCTATGGGATGTTACTAGTATGGAACCGGTTGCTGATTTTATGATCAAAGAATCTCCACTGGCCGTGAGATTTCGTGACAGATACAATGTTCCGATGGTCCTGCGCTTCAATGAAATACACAAGTTCAGTGATGGTACATTACAAATGGTCGAAGAGGCTTTGGACTTCAGAGTGAAAGAATACCATGTGTATAACTATGGTTCAAGAAGGTATACAAACCACTGGACATATCACGACCTGACACTGAACAAGAAGTTCCTGGCTGGTATTCACAAAAGATTGAAGTTGAGAAGAATCTTTCGTAGTTTGGAGTGTTACGTGGGTGGCAGAGTTCGAGCTGGAGACTACCGACTTCTACAACGCACTGAATGATATTTCATGTGGAAGGGTGCCTTGTTATGTGTTGTATTTTGGGTGCTGTGATGTTTTGTAACTTGTACTTCATGAAATTTCTTACCAACTCTCTTTCATATCCTTTTAGCTCTTATAGTTTGCATACATATCTTAAATCTACTACAATTGTAAATAGAAAAATATAAAATCTATAAAAACCATAAAAGTTGAAAAATCATTAAAATACAAAAATATTCTCCTCTCGACATGTCTCTTGTGTAATCAATATTATGTACGTTTCTAGAAATGTCATTCAGTAATGACACGGAATCATACATATGCTTGAGCAAGAGTTTTTTGGTTTTTGAATAAAGTCTTTTTCTAAAACATGTCGTTTCTCAAAACATTCTTCAATACTATGGCTTGTAGTCATTTCAGGCTGTAACCCGGACTTCAAAAATATGGCTTGCTATTACTTCAGATAGCAACCCGTTTTTTAAAATGGGGAAAACACGTTGCCAAAAAGACAGTTGTTCCTTTACCGGGTGAAGTTCATCCGGGCATGGATTACTTTACATCCGTGCACCCTCGATCTAATGTACGCTTCAGTGCATTATTTCTTGATAAAGAAGAGAAATCTTCTTTTTATCGCCAAATACTTTTCCTTCTATGATTTTTCCGGAAAGTATTGTGCAAAACTTCGTGGTACCATGAGATTTTGATTGAAAATCAAATTGACCTCAAAATTTTGATAAAATTTTTCACTCAATCAATGACATCATTTATTTTAAGCTTTGACATCCGTCATTGATTGAGGGGGAGAGTGATTTCTCAAAATTTTATGTATCATCAAAACTCTCCACGCTTTGTACAAAAACCTTGCAACAAAACGATTTGTGATGGTTATGTGTCAGAATGAGAACATTTTCAAAGAATTTTCGTTAAAACTTCAAATATTTTGTAAACTCATCAAATCTGACACATAACAACCTCCCTAACAGATTGAGGGGAGCAAGTAAAAGGTTCCTCTTTTATCAGAAAATATTAAAACTAACCGCATTTCTCTCCCAAAAGTTTCATAACTTATTTAAATCAATTGAGATCCAAAATCTTGAAAGATTTTAAATTTTTGATCGGGGGAGAGAATGTGATTTAAATATGAAATCTGATAATCAAAAGTTATCTTTTGGACTCAATAAATAGGCTCCCACATATGTGCTAAACACTTTCGAATATCGATGCACATATTGAGGGGGAGCAAATGGCGTTTGTGGAAGTAATACCAAAGACCGACCATTTATCTTTATGCATGGAGTTATAAGGATGGTTAAGGTTATTTCCTAGGGACAATCCATAGATAGATTAGAAGTCCTTAGGAATGATTGAAAAAAAAGGAGTAAAGTGAGAAAGGGGAGAGTGTAGACTGAGATAGAGCTAGGACTGGAACAAACCCAACAAGGTTCTAGTGGTGAAGTCTCGGTAAGCACTGAAGGGGTTGAAGAATTAAAAAGAAATGAAATGAGAAAGGGTGAAAAGAAATAGCCCTCCATATATTCAACCTTAGGGCAGAAACCGGGTTCAATTCACAATCTACTGGCGGTTACTAAGGTAACACCGGTATTGAAGACAAGACGTCATGGACCCAGTGACGCACTGCACTAAACTTCCCAACCACTCAAGTTCTCTTAAAAGAGCTTGTTTCATTCTCACGGGGAACCCTATGCAATGTATCGACCGCTCATTGCGAGCTATGTTGATACCTAAAACAGGAGACGCCTCCCCAGTCTCCAGGAGCAGATCAAAACGCACTATTGAGTCTAGAGCCAAAGAGATCATCCATAAATGTCGATAGGACACATTCCAAATATGCTTATTGTTTCACAGAATGTGGAAAGTAGGATAAAATATTTAGAGTCCTACGCATTATCCTTGTGGTATTGCCAGAACATCCGAGTGATATGAGAATATTCACGATGAAGATGGAAATCCTTCTAGAGCGAACATCTTTCAAGCTCTTGGTAGGTGACATGTGAGATCCATCTTGGATCAATGATCAAGTGACAACTGGAAAGCAACAATGGTGCGATTCAAAATTGAATCAAACTTGTTCCAGGATATGGATTGACGGATACTTTTGCTAAAACCTTTCAATGTGCTCACAAACTAATTTTTCGAGCACATTGATTGTGTACAATATTTCAAACAAAAGTATTTTTGATGGAAATGTGATTCAAAGTATAAAACTCTCGTCGTGTCTCAAAAATGTTTATCATAGGACACGCGAGTGATTTCTATAAATCAATTTCTCATCAATCCATGAATATTTATTCACCGATTCACTCTATCGTGCTGTCTGCTTTGAGACGTTCCGGTATGAGAACATGCTAAGTATGAAAATTCCAAAGTGGATTCTTTGGAAAATTCATTACTACAAGCTAGAAATTCCTGTCAAGGAGAGTCTTCTTTAAAAGAGACTCTACCTGATCACAGGTTCGTTTTCACAAAACCGGAGGGTAGTCTATCCTCGCAGAATGAATGACAAAGCCATATTCGTTCTCTATCTTTATTGCTAACTGTTTTATTTCAGGGACACATATAAAGATGACGTTGATGGCTCCTATTTCCGACTGAATCGGGTCAATCCATACCTTATGCTCACACATCCTCCTCACTATCAATGACGATGAGAGACTTGCTACAACAAATGTTGAGAGACTACCAACAACGTTTTCGCAACTCTGATGAAAAAGTCTCCTGATCCACAACTCTAATGTAAAGTCTCCTGATCCAGAAGGGTGTGAGCATGATGGTCCTTCAGTCACTACATCACATGAAGGCGATACTACTGTGGATGAGCTTGGAGATTTACTATGGCTGATGATCTCAAAGATGCTCAAAGATCACACATCACAAAGGAATCAAATCACAAGTTCGTTGCTTGAAGTACAAAGTGTGCAGAAAAGTGAAGAATCAGAACCTACGAGCTACAATGACTTATGGATGCTTAAAGATCAAAGAGCTTAATTTCCAAGGTGACCTCGCTTAGGGGGAGATTGTTAGGAATACAATTATTCCTATAGAAGACTCGGTCATCTAATTATTGTAATAGCATTGAGTTAGCTCATAGTTAGTTTAGTTATTAGTTAGTTAGTATTAGATTAAGTAACATCGTTGAAGAAGGACGGGTCTTTACCCACTGTATGCCTGATCCATAGCCCGGGTGTGGGCGTTTTATCATTTATTTGTTAGGATAGTATATATACCCCTCTCTACATGTGGAGAGGGTTGGACCTTCATTCATATCAATCTAATACTCTCTAGTTTTCTCTCATTCTTTCTAAGGTTCCAATACTTCTCTCTTTTCTTCTTCTACACCCACAAATCACAACCAACACCATATACTACATGTTTGTGACTTGATATTATATCCTACATCCATTCACCCCCAAAATAGCTTTTCCAAGGTCATACAAGTGATTTCTGCAGTTTGCATACCGAGAGACCTCAAGGGGTATCGCCAAGTACCACCTCTGCAACAAAGACTTGACCATAATTGAATATGCTGATCCATCTATTCTGATTCTATCTCATTCCTACATGGCACCCTTTTCTATGCTTCACCACCTGATTAGAATGAACAAGAATCAAACTGCTGATCTTTTTGTGATGGGGATAAGAATCAAACTGCTGATCTTTTTGTGACGGGGAGCAGATATGTATAACAAGATAGCAAGAGTTGTAAAGAGAACTACCTTAGTGCACCCAAAATCACAAATCTTTAATTGGGGAGTAGGGCTCCCATCTAACAATGTGTTCTCTAGCTTTAAATCTCGGTGACAATCTTGCTTCAGTAATGAAAAGCAACAGGATTAGTATTTAGAAAAACTAGGAAAAAAGAGAACATTTAGAAAATAATAATTTTCAAGTACCATAGAGTGGCAGTAGCTAACTCCAGATATCAGTTGCTGAAAGAAGAATCGGGCCTGCGAAAATCAGCAAAAAAAGTGAACATTTGCAACTAAGAAAAACAACAAATGTTGCCTTGTGAGATTAATAAAATAAGAACCTCATCCTCGTTGAATCGCCCAGCATTACAAATTCTATCAAAAAGCTCCCCTCCAGAAGCATATTCCATCACGATCGCCAAATGGGTAGGCGTTAATATGAGCCGCGACCATGTATAACATAATAGCAATAAGTCATGTGCACCCTGATTGGCCATTAAAAAACGAAAGAGCGAAAATAAGCATACCTCTCTGAATCGAACTATATTCGGATGTTTGAGAGACCTGTGATTAATAATTTCTCTCTGAACATTCTCGTCAATCTGAAAACAAACATCACTTGATTAGATAAGAATCCAATAACCAATAAACTTCATAATTCACACACTACTCCTGATGCGACATATTCCACGTCAAGCTTGTTCGGTGCGAAACAAACAAAAATGGCATTTGCAGCAAAAACATAGTTGTAACATAAAGCATATCGTTATACTAGTTTATCCAACATAAGACATACAATATCTCCTCAAAACTTACACACTTACACTCCTAATGAAACCTATATAATTAAATCCTCGCTTTGTTCCACTATAATCCTAAATAAATTCCACATACCAGACTAATATACTCAAATCCTAATATAATTATCATTTCTCCGACATATAACTTAAAATCTCCAATTCAGACCCAAATTATCAAATTGCCTATTTTTACCAAACATCGCTCAAAATGACTCAAAACCCTTAACTGATGAGGCAAAAAGTGTACCGCTTTTAAGGGGTCATTTAACCCCGAATTCAAGATTATTTGATCAATTATTGCCCTAAATCATTCCTTTTGTCATTTTAGGTACTTTTGGAGAGAAATCTAGAAAAGGAAGCATTTTGGACGTTTTTGGAGCATAAAAGTGAAGAAAACGGCAAAGTCTCAAATTTCCTTGCTGGGAACAGTACCTGACGGCGTCAAGCCTTTGTACATGACGGCGTCAAGAGTTACAAAAGAGGTGAAAGTGGAAAATATACGTGACGATCCAGAGTATTTTTAAGCTTAGGACCTGACGGCGTCACCAAGGCTGTCAGGGTCCAACTACTAGTGACGGCCTAGAGCAATTCTCAACATGACGGCATCACAAACAGATCTAGGAAATACGATTTTATCAAGGCGGCGAGTTGACGGCGTCACGATCCAACACATGACGCCGTCAATATGTATAATCTATATATAGTTTTCCAAATTTCATTCGTTAGTGTGCAACTTTGAGGGAATAAACCCTAGTCCAAATTTTATCTGTTTTTCAAGGGTTCCAACCCCTTGATTCTTCCATGTTCAATTGAAGATAATTATTCATTCAAATCATTCAATATGTCTATGTGTTTTGTGATTATATCTTACGCTTCTCTTCTCTTTAACATGCTAGGCTAGATTTTCATTGTGATGGCTTAGATGTAGTGAAACCTAGATGTTAATTATGGGTTGATTGTTTGTTTATAGTTGTTACGGATGATTGTATTCGATGTTAGGCTTAAGAAAACTGGCAGACTTCCATTGGTAGCTTGCTTGAACGTCTTAAGAAACATGATCAGAGGTGTACTACGATTTTTGGTTGTATTTAATGCGTAGGAGAATGCTAATGATCCCATGTTAGGAGCTTCTAACGGCTTGACATAGGAGTGAAGTAGGATCCTATAGAGTTAGGGAATATTGTACACGTCCCTACGACTAGTATCAAGGAATATGACCCATCATCCATGCAATTGTAACAAGCTAATCAACCTGTAAAAGATATCTAGGTAGTAATGAAATCTAAGTAAACACAACTTTCCTCATTATTGTTTCCATCACATTATTTTAATAGTTTAATTTTAATTTTTGTTATTTTATTTTGATTGCATCTTTAGATTAATTGGGTTAGTTGGCTAGCAACTAATTCAGCTCACTCCTTCAAAACCCGAGATTTTAATCGCTTTCATAAAAATATAAAAATACAAAAAGAATCATCCCTCACATCTAGACCTAGTTTAGGAGGCTTTCTAATCCTAGCGACACTATTCCTGAGTTGAACGATCAATCCCCCGGTACTTGTCACTATACTATACTACAACGATCAGGTACACTGCCTGGTGGGGGTTGTAAGCTTCTCGAGATCCCTTGAGAGGTAAAACCTGTTGCGAGGGTGCGATCCCCACGTATCAAGTTTTTGGTGCCACAACCCGGGGATTAGTTATTGTCTAGGTTAGGATTTCTTTTTATTAGGTCTACTTGCTAGATTCCTTTCTAGTAGGATTTTATTTTTATTTTTAGGTTTTCTTCAGTCTATCTTATTTCTTTGTGTCTTTGTTCGTATAAGGTTTGTCTTTATGGATTTAGAGAATCGCCGTTTAGAAGTTAGCAAGAGGCTTATAGCGCGTAAAAGAAGAAATAGGGAAGTTAACACATTTAAGGAATTTAATAAACCCCTCCAGATGAAAATTGAGTTTACAGACTTCTCTCCAACCCCTGAGGAATTGAGTTTCCATAGATTCCTTTTACAACACCCCTGCCCCGCAAAATATAGTAAAATGCCATGGATTAGGAAGCATAACTATAGGAACATAAAAATTCCTTGCATGATTGGGTACATGTCTAGAGAGCATACATACATTGATTTAAAAGCACCCATGAATATTATGTCTAAGCTCTACTACAACTAGATAATGAATGAAAGCTTAAGCTCCAGAAAAGACCCCTACAACCCTAATCGACTATGTAATTTTGTCAGGAGAGTGAAAGGGGTACACATCTTTGCAGGAAATTTTACATATCAATGCGACTTTGTAATCCTAGAAGATTTTAGAGGCATTATAGATCCACACTTTGGAGAAATGGTCCTAGGGCAACCTTTTGTTGAGACGACTAAGATGTATTGTGATCATGGGAAGGGAATAGTTCAATTTACTGATGAGATAGAAAAGATCACTTTTATGATGCCTCACATGAAGGAAGAATTAAAGGACATCAAGAATTTACAAATTGATGAGATTCGACCTTATGAGATTAAGGATAATGGAATTAATGATGATGTTTACTATGAGAGGAGGCGAACATACTATTCGGGTTGCATGAATCTAGGCCCTGAGTACAAGCGTGATGAGAATTGGGTTAGATGTTTTGAATTAGCACAAAAGTGGGAAAGGAAGACGTAATTGCCCATGACCTTGAGTCTAGCTACAAGACTCGTAAATAAAGAAAAGCGCTTCTTGGGAGGCAACCCATGTTTTGTATGTTTTTAATTGTTTGATTGTTATTTGCTTCCATATGCATGCTTTATTTTTATTGTTGGTAGATCATGTTTCAAACAAAAATTGTGAAAATGCTTTATTTTGTCGTTTAACTTCGTCTTAACTTCATATAAAGGTATTTTGCAAAAGCTAAGTGTAAGGGGAAACCCCAAAATTTGTTTCTAAGAACGAAAATGATCATGATTCACCACAATATTAAATGAACATGTGTATTAGTAATTGTTAGAGTCAAATGCTTTTATCGAGTCATAATGATGTTTTGTATGATTTTCCAGGAAATAGGACATAAGTTTTTCCAGAAATTTTCCGGAAACTTTACATAAAGATTTCTGCAGGTCACTTCTGACAGCGTCAGGGTTTAACTCCTGACGGCGTCACGTGTAAAATTCTGGAAATTTTACGAGTTTTGTTTTTCTAACGGAGTCTTAAAGTTTTTGTTAATTCTTTAGTTTTATAAACTCCAGGAAATCTGCAAACATTCATTCCACAAGCATTATATCTTAATTTGTTTTCTAGGACTTTTTAGTATATATAGATTGCCGCCGATTTTACGTGAGGTTGCCTTGTTTGTTTTCTCAGGTTTAACATGTTATATATGACAAGAAGATGATTTATATTTCTGGAAGGGAAGCTTTGAATGTTCATCTTCTTGGAGGAAGATCTAACCTTGTTAACACACTATCCACACCGAACGAATCAGGGGAGTATTTGTTTTCATTCTTTTACCTGTTTTACTTTTACATCCTTTAATTCAACATTGGGGACAATGTTCATCCTAAGTGTAAGGGCAAGGTAAATGATGATACCTAATATGATACAATTGCACTTGAGTTTGTTTGTTCGATGGTAGGTGTGTAATAAAACTAAGAGAAATACTTGTTAGTGTAATTTTAGCGCCAAATTTAAAATTTTTTACAACATTTAGGAGTGAAATTTAGCCTTAACAAGCGTCTCATGGATAGGAGTTGTATGACTAGCACAAAACCGTACCATTCAGAAAAATTTTCCACCTAAATATGTGAGGTTTTCCTTTAGATTTGATAGGGAAAACATTCATTATTGGTGCTTATTAGTGTACCGGTAGCATTTAGATTCTAGAACTTGCGTTAGTGATGCATCCCGAGACCACTAGTGAGACTACATTCGTGTAGTAGGATCTACTACATGATAAGAGGCATTAGGATCACCCTTGTGTTAAACCCGTATCATAATTACTTGACCATTTAAGTCATATTACTTGACTAGTAAAGTCATTTAATTTCTCCTACACCTTAGCGTTGTACTCATTTTTAGTACACGATACCCCTAGTACACCCCTCTGAGCCTATCTTTTCGTTTCTAACTTTAAGTATTTTACTTAAAAGAAGAATTTGTTACAACCCACCCAAATGTGCAACCAAATCGCCTTAGCCTTCCGTGTATGCACTCATCTTTAGTGCATTATTGTTACATGTTTAAACCCTTAGTTAATTATCTAATCGATTACATGGTTGCTAAGTCGAGTCATATCTTGTAAATATTATTTTGGGACGATTGGGACTCATGGGTAAAGTATTTGTGTTATGGAGTAATCGGGAAGAACATCATATATTACCCCCATATGTGCGTTAATATTTAAAAGTACTCCGAGTATTTTGATTATCTTGATTCGAATCAGTAGATTAGTTTATTGTAAAGTATGTAAAAATTCAAGTGCAAGAACGTACATTCCCTATGATGTATTATTTTAGATTGTAGGGTAAGAGTGTATGCAAAAAAAAAAAAAAAAAAAAAAAATGGAAAAAGAATAGAGAAAAAAAATACGGACTACCATCCCGTTTCATTCTATGTTTATTTTATGTTTTTGTCATTTTTATTTATTAAGTCGAGTGGAGTCTTGGCTTAGCAACACCATATTGTACATGTAATTAACAAAGATGATTAACTCACCACCAGTAAATATTGCCTTTATTCAACAAAACCATGTATTCCATATCCCTACCCCTAACGTTATAACCCTTTAAAAGACCTCTTTGATAGTCTATCCTAGGTGCTTACGCCAAGTGGTGGAGGTTTGATCCTTTCCCAAGCCTATGGTAATCTATTTGCTATGACAGGTAGTGAGAGATGTTTTCCATTTCCATATTGTAATATATACTTTATTACACCCGAGAGATGTGAGTATCTAAACACTATTTGTTAGGTGCTAGTTTATAACCTCCGTGCTTGCTTTTGGTCTTTAGTGGAATGATTATTTGTTGTAATTACTTTTATATTAGTGTTAAATGACCCTTAACTTGTATTTTGATTAGAATAAAAGCGCATTTGCTTGAGGACAAGCAAATCTCAAGTGTAAGGGTATTTGATGAGGTGAAAAGTGTACCACTTTTAAGGGGTCATTTAAGCCCGAATTCGAGATTATTTGATCAATTATTTCCCTAAATAGTTCCTTTTGTCATTTTAGGTACTTTTGGAGAGAAATCTGGAAAAGGAAGCATTTTGGACGTTTTTGGAGCATAAAAGTGAAGAAAACGGCAAAGTCTCAAATTTCCTTGCTGGGAACAGTACCTGACGGCGTCAAGCCTTTGTACATGACGGCGTCAAGAGTTACAAAAGAGGTGGAAGTGGAAAATACACGTGACGATCCAGAGTATTTTTAAGCTTAGGACCTGACGGCGACACCAAGGCCGTCAGGGTCCAACTACTAGTGACGGCCCAGAGCAATTATCCACATGACGGCGTTACAAATAAATCTAGGCAATACGATTTTATCAAGGCGGCGAGTTGATGGCATCCCGATCCAACACATGACGCCATCAAAATCCAACCAACACCCACTTCACAAAACACAAAATCCATAAATAAAAACATATAATTTACCACAATAAGACAAAAAAATTAATATAAAAAAGGGGGTTTTAGTATAGTACCTTAGGGTTAGCGATATGAGCATTCTTTCTGATTTGAGCATCGATAGCGGAGCAAAACTGAGAAGGAGTAGAAACATCGTCAAGATTGTAAATATCCATAACTGATGGAATAGATCTACATGTTGTTCTAAAGAAATCAAATGTTTGATGTCTTGCTTCTTTTAAAGATGTTGAGTTTGGTGGCACCTTCACTCTTGCTGCAAATGCCATTTTTGTTCGTTTCACTGAGAAAAGGGGCAGATCAATTAGTTTTGTGTTTACTGTGTTTGCTGAAGCAGTGGCGGTAGTTTTTTTATTAGAAGAATTATAACAGAACTGCCGACTTATTATTGTTAGGGTTTTTGTTCAATTGAAACTCAAAAGATGGCGGGGCAATTTGATTTTGGGGAAAAAAGATAAAAGATGTATGTGAGATGTGAGAATGGAGAGAGGATCCAAAAATGTGATTTTGATTTTGGGGAAAATTACGGCGGGATATAATGAAAATATTTGGGGGGAGGACCAAATTTTGGGAAAAAACTTTTTAAGACTAATTTAAGATATAAATGTGTGACCATATATGACATTTGGTCACACTCTTAAGTGTGTGACATATATTCGTCACTTTTAAATGCATATCGTGACTAATGCTTCAAAACTAACTTTTCAGTTGTCACACATTTCATTCATATGTGGCTAAATTTTTAACAAAAACTAGCAGTCACATTTAAATAATGTGTGACAAATTTGAGTATATGATTTAGCCACATACACAATTACTTCATGTGACTATATATGGATTTCGGTCACACTGTTCAATTATGTGACATATATTTGTCACATATGTATATATATAGTGTGACTAATGTTTCAAACTTATTTGTATCCGTCACACGTCCTATATTATAAGTGACTAAATAATCAAAACAAGTTTTACCAGATACTTCTAGTCACGAAAATATTCAAATGTGTGGCTATAGCCTCAGATGTAATTTCGAAATGGTCACACAAGTCGGATCAAGTGTGGCTGTTTCTTTTATTCTGGTACATTTAGTCACATAAAAAATCTGACTTTGTGGCCGTTCAAAAACCAGCATGTGTGACGAAATCCCATATTTGTACTAGTGTTCCCACTTTGGGATCTTGGCCTATAAATACCAACCCTTGCCTCTTGAATTCCTCACCCTTTGTCATTATTCTTTCTCTCTAATCATCTAATTCTATCTTGTGTTCCTGATAAGGATTTATTTGATACCTTTTAAGGGGTCATTTAAGCGTAAAATCGTGATTATACGATCAAATATTGCCATAAATCATTTCTTTTTGTATTTTAGGTACGTAGGATGTGATTTCTAGAATTTGGAGCATTTTGGACGTTTTGGAGCTCAAAAGTGAAGAAAACAGCAAAGTCGCGAAAAACCTGTCAGGAGTTACACCTGACGGTGTTACGCCTTAATAAGTGACGCCGTCACTTGAAGAATCTGGAGCTTGGAAATTAACACACGTCGCCTCAGTGAACTTTTGAAGAATTTACACCTGACAGTGTCAAGTGCAATTAAAAGAATGACGTCTTGTGTTAAAGTTATAAGAGACGGCTCAGAAGACTTAAAGCTAGACGACATCAAAACACAACCTGACGGCGTCAGAAGACATAGAGTGATAGCGTTAGAAGGTCAAATTGCACAAGAAGAAACCCTAATCATGGTGATCTAACGGCCTCAGGATCTATAATCTGATACCGTCAGCTTTGTAAATCTATATATACTTTTCGATTTTTCATTCATTAGTGTGATACTTTGGAGACTCAAACCCAAGGATGAATTTCACAGCTTTTGTAAGGCTTTCATAGCCTCTTTTCTTCAATGTTCAATCAAAGTCAAGTTCTCTTTTAATCATTCAATATGTCTATGTGTTGTTTGATTATCTGTTTATCTTTTCTTTTCTTTTAATATGTTAGCTTAAGTTAATTAGTTTTTACTTAGATCTAATGAAACCTAGTTATTGATTATTGTTGTATTGTCTATTGTTTAGTTGATTGCTTCACGTTAGGTTAAGAAAACTGGCTGACCTCCATTGTGTAACTAGCTTGAATGTCGTAGAAAACGTAACCTATTTTGCAACTAGGTTTTTCTCGTTGTATTTAATTCTTGACTTACGGTTATAGGTGAAATTGGTATTCATAGAGTTGGGGAATGTAGCACACCCCCACGACTGGTATTAAGGGATACAACGCTTCAACTAAAACAACTGCACTGTGACATTCAAGAATTCAATAAAGGATAACTAGGGAGTAACTAAGTCTAAGTAAACAACTGCACTGTGACATTCAACCTTTGATGTATTATTTTAGATTGTAGAGTAAGAATGTATGAAAAAATATAGAAAAAGAAAAGTGAAAAAAACATACGGGCTACCATCTACATCTTTTATTTATGTTTAAGTCAAAATAGTGTCTTGAAAAATACAAAAAGAGTTGTAGTTAGTTAAGTTGAGTCGAGTCTTGTCTTAGCAACGCCTCATTATACATGTAATTAACATAGACAATTGACTTGCCACCAGTAAAAATCCCTTTATCCAACTAACCATGTTTTCCATACCCTTATACATAACGTTACAACCCTTTAAAAGACCTCTTTGATAGTTTATCCTAGTTGGTTACGCCAAAGTAGTGGAGGCTTGGTCTTTTCCCAAGCTTATGGTAATCTATGTGCTATGACAGGTAGCGAGTTTTATTTTTCCCATTTCCATATGTGGCATATACAGTAACTTTATAAAACCCGAGAGATGTAAGAATCCAAACACTTATTGTGAGGTGCTAGTGTATAATTTCTATGCTTGTCTTGACTAAGGTGGAATAATTGTATGTTGTAATTACTTTTATATTAATGTTAAATGACCCCTAACTTGTAAATTGAATAGATAAAAAGCTCATTTCCTTGAGGACAAGCAAATCCCAAGTGTAGGGATATTGGATAAGGATTTATTTCATACCTTTTTAAGGGGTCATTTAAGACTAAAATCATGATTATATGATCAAATATTGTCTCAAATTGTTTCTTTCCGTATTTTAGGTACTTGGGACGTGATTTCTGGAATTTGGAGCATTTTAAATGTTTTTGGGCTCAAAAGTGAAGAAAACAGCAAAGTCACGAAAAACTTGTCAGGAATTACACCTGACGGCATCACGCCTTAATAGGTGACATCGTTACTTGAAGAATCTTGAGCTTGGAAATTAACACACGTCGCCTCAGTGAACTTTTGAAGACATTACACCTGACGGCGTCAGGTGTAATTAGAAGAAGGACGTCTAGTGTTAAAGTTATAAGAGACGGCTAAGAAGACTTAAAGCTAGACGGCGTCAGAACACAACCTGATGGCGACAGAAGACATAGAGTGATGGCGTCAGAAGGTTGACTTGCACAAGAGGAAACCCAAATCACGGCGGTCTGACGGCGTCAGGCTCTATAACCTGATGTTGTCAGCTTTGTAAATCTATATATACTTTTCAATTTTTCCTTCATTAGTGTGACACTTAGGAGACTCAAACCCTAGGACGAATTTCACTGCTTTTGTAAGGCTTTCATTACCCTCTTTTCTTCCATGTTCAATTGAAGTTAAGTTCTCTTTTAATCATTCAATATGTCTATGTGTTGTTTGATTATATGTTTATCTTTTCTTTCTTTTAACATGTTAGCTTAAGTTAATTAGTGTTTGCTTAGATCTAATAAAACCTAGTTATTGATTATTGTTGCGTTGCCTATTGTTTAGTTGATAGCTTTATGTTAGGCTAAGAAAACTGGCTGACCTCCATTGTGTAACTAGCTTGAACGTCTTAGAAAACATAACCTATTGTGCAACTAGGTTTTCTCGTTGTATTTAATTCTTGACTTATGGTTATAGGTGAAATTGGTATTCATAGAGTTGGGGAATGTAGCATACCCCCACGACTGGTATTAAGAGATACTACGCTTCAACTAAAACAACTGCACTGTGACATTCAACAATTCAATAAAAGATAACTAGGGAGTAACTAAGTCTAATTAAACACGTTTGTCTCACTATAAGAAGTTCACCACATTTACATTTTCTTATTATTTTAATTTATGTTTATTATAAGTAGCTTTTGGGTTTGTTGATTAGCAACTAATTCCGTCCATTCAAAAACCAAGATTTTTACTTGATTTCATTAAAATATAAAAATACAAAAAGAATCATCCCTCACCTTTAGGCTTAAACTATCATACACCTCAACCTAACGACACTATTCCCCTAAAGAACGATCAACCCACCGGACATACCTATACTACACTACAACGGCCAGGTACACTGCCTGGAGGATTGCATGCTTCTCAAGATCCCTTAAGAAGTAAAACCTTTTGCGTGGCCGCAATCCTCACATCAGTTCTTATTCTTTCACACAAACATTCTTTGAAAGAACACATCTCCTTGCAAGGGAAGAATCACAAGAAACTAATCCACTCTTGTGAATAGGTTGAGGGTTTTCTATTATATACCCTTTCTATTACAATCGAGTCTCTAGGTTAGGTTAGGGCTTGGTTGAACAAACAAACACTTATTCTTTCAATTTGTTTGTAGGGGAAGTCTTATGTCTTGGTGACCAAGCGTAGATCATTGGGGGATCTATTTGGGGTTTGATACTTGATGAGGCGAAAAGTGTGCCATTTTTAAGGGGTCATTTAAGCCCGAATTCGAGATTATTTGATCAAATATTGCCCTAAATCGTTCATTTTGTCATTTTAGGTACTTTTGGAGAGAAATCAGGAAAAGGAAGCATTTTGAACGTTTTTGGAGCATAAAAGTGAAGAAAACGGCAAAGTCTCAATTTTCCTTGCTGGGAACAGTAACTGACGGCGTCAAGACTCTCCACATGACGGCGTCAAGAGTTACAAAAGAGGTAGAAGTGGAAAATACACGTGACGATCCAGAGAGTTTTTAAGCCTAGGACCTGACGGCGTCACCTAAGGCCGTCAGGTCCAAACATTAGTGACGGCCCAGAGTATTTCTACACATGACGGCGTCACAAATAGATCTAGGCAATACGATTTTATTATGGCGGTGAATTGACGGCGTCACAATCTAACACATGACGCCGTCATGATGTGTAATCTATATATAGTTTTCCAAATTTCATTCATTGGTGTGCAACTTTGAGGGAATAAACCCTAGTCCGAATTTTATCAGCTTTTCAAGGGTTTTAACCCTTTGAATCTTTCATGTTCAATTAAAGATAAATATTCCTTCAAATCATTCAATATGTCTATGTGTTGTTTGATTATATCTTACGCTTGTCTTCTGTTTAACATGCTAGGCTAGATTTCTCTTATGTTTGCTTAGATGTAGTGAAACCTGGATGTTAATTATGGGTTGATTGTTTGTTTATAGTTGTTACGGATGATTGTATTCGATGTTAGGCTTAAGAAAACTGGCAGACTTCTATTGGTAACTTGCTTGAACGTCTTAAGAAACATGATCGGAGGTGTACTATGATTTTTGGTTGTATTTAATGTGTAGGAGAATTCTAATGATCCCATGTTAGGAGCTTCTAACGGCTCGACGTAGGAGTGAAGTAGGATCCTATAGAGTTACGGAATATTGTACTCTACAACTAGTATTATGGAATATGACCCGTCATCCATGCAATTGTAACAAATTAATCAACCTGTAAAAGATATCTAGGGAGTAATGAAACCTAAGTAAAGACAACTTTCCTCATTATTGTTTCACCACATTAGTATAATAGTTGTATTTTCATTTCTGTTATTTTATTTTGATTGCATCTTTAGATTAATTGGGTTAGTTGGCTATCAACTAATTCCGCCCAATCCTTCAAAACCTGAGATTTTACTTACTTTTCATAAAATATAAAAAATACAAAAAGCATCATCCCTCACCTCTAGACCTAGTTTATTAGGCTTTCTAATCCTAGCGACACTATTCCTGAGTTGAACGATCAACCCCCCGGTACTTGTCACTATACTATACTACAACGATCAGGTACACTGCCTGGTGGGGGTTGTAAGCTTCTTGCGATCCCTTTAGAGGTAAAACCTGTTGGAAGGGTGCGATCCCCACGTATCAAGTTTTTGGCGCCGTTGCCAGGGAATAGTTATTGTCTAGGTTATGATTTCTTTTTATTAGGTCTACTTACGAGATTCCTTTCTAGTAATATTTTATTTTTATTTTTAGGTTTTCTTTAGTCTATCTTATTTCTTCGTGTGTTTGTTCGTAACCCTTACCATCCGACATAATGGAAGGTGGTAACCTCTTTGAACCCATCAGCCCACCACAACAAAACCACCCACAAAACCTACCACTAGCAAGCCAACCTCCTTGGCCCTGAACTTTAGGTGAGTATTCCCGTCCTAGCCACCAAGGCTATCGAAAAACTATTGAGCTCACTCAAGGAGCCAATGTGTCCCCCTTGCGATCCGACACCATCCAGTTAGTGCAATGCGGATGTGCATTCCCTGTACTTCATTCCGAAGATCCTAATCAACATCTCAAGGATTTCCTTAAAATCGTAGATTCCATAGATCTTGATGTTGTAACTAGAGAGTCGACCCGATTGCGTCTATTCCAATTCTCTCTACGTGATCAAGCTAGTCAATGGCTTGAACGTTTACCCGCGGGATCCATCACCTCATAGGATGATCTCACCACCCGATTCCTTGCTCAATTTTTCCCACCGGGGAGAACTACCAAGCTTAGAAATGATATCTTGATGTTCCAACAACATCAAGGTGAAACTCTATATGAAGCATGGACTCGTTTCAAGGACTTACTCCAAAAAGTCCTTCATCATGGCATAGATCTTTGGCTCCAAGTCCAAATCTTCTATGAGCATATCGACCTCTCCACAAGATGAACCATTGACCAATCGGCCGGTGGCAAGCTACGTGATCTAAGTGCGGAAGAATCATGGGAACTCATTGAAGATCTTGCTCTCTATGCCAACGAAAGTTGGAATGATCCCGTGATTTGAATAAAATGGTCAAGGAAATATCTTTGCCTTCGAACAATTCTAGCATTCCCGACCGTAGGATCATGGAACTTGAGGACCAAGTCAAGTTTCTCATGAAATCCTACGAAGCTCCTAAGCCTTCAAGGCAAGTGAACAAAATCACTTCTTCATGCGAATTATGTAGTGGTCCCCATGACACTCGTGATTGCGTGGAACTCCCCGGACAAGCTTTTGCGGATTACGCATCCTCGCGTACCGACGAAGCGGGAGACAAGTGGTACACTTTCAAACCCGAGCCAAAAGCCTTACGGTGATTCCTACAATCCTTCTTGGAAAAATCACTCGAACCTTAGGTGGAAACAAAACCAAAACATGCCCCAAAACAATTCTTCCAATCCACCTAATTGTTACCAACCAAACGGTCCACCCTCTAACCGTACTTTCAACAACAATCCTTCCAGTAACTATGGTAGTACCAATAATCTTGAAAAATAAATTACAATGTATACTAATTAGAGATGAAAAATAAATTTTTAACTCATGTATATTATGAAACTTTTTAGTAATTCTTAATTTATAGTTTTGTTAGGGCCAATATATATACACTGGAGTTTCAAAAAAATTATTATCTTATTATTTTATCGATTGAAGTCAAATTGGCACTGGTCCCAAGTTGGGACTGGACAAATTATTAATTTTATCGAGGTTATTAATTTATCGAGTATTAATTTATAGAGGTTTTACTGTATTAAGGGAGAAAAGTTAGAGAAAGTAGAAAACATAGAAGAATACTTTGATAGGTTACCCACCAAGGAAGAACGTGAATATCACAAGGATCTATTCGATGATCCCGAGACACCTTACATCCTTGGTTCACCCCTTATTAAAGAAGGTGATCCCTCTAACATCAACATACCATGCAACATTAGGCATATGCATATGTGGAAAGCTTATATTGATCCTAGGTCTCCTATAAACATCATGACTAGGACGTATTATAATTGGGTAAGGAAGAAGCAACTTGGGTATAGGTTGATGCCCAACACGAGTAAGATGAGCAACTTTGTAGGAAGAGTGAAAGGATTACATGTTTTTGTAGGAAACTTCACTTATGTTACCGAATTTGTGATAGTAGAGGGTACTCGTCCGGTAATAGATGGTTGCCTTAGTCAAGTAGTGTTCGGAAAACCGTTTGTTGAGGCCTCTAAGATGAGTTATGACCCGTCCCTAGGGATAGTTAGATTCAAGAGTGAGAACGATGAGATTGCTTACCAAATGCCCTATATATATATATATATATATATATATATATATATATATATATATATATATATATATATATATATATATATACGTATATATATATATATATATACGTATATATATATATATACGTATATATATATAGATATATATATATATATATATATATATATATATACGTATATATATATAGATATATATATATATATACATACGTATATATATATATATATATACACACGTATATATACGTATATATATAGATATATATATATATATATATACATATATATATATATATATATATATATATATATATATATACATATATATATATATATATATGTATATATATACATACGTATATATATATATATATATATATATATATATATATATATATATATATATATATATATATATATATGTATGTATATATATATGTATATACGTATATATATATATATATATATATATATATATATATATATATATATATATATATATATATATATACGTATATATATATATACGTATATTATATATATATATATATATATATATATATATATATATATATATATATATATATATATATATATATATATATATATACGTATATATATATATACGTATATATATATACGTATATATACATACATATACGTATATATATGTAGATATATATATACGTATATATATATATATATATATATATATATATATATATATATATATATATATATATATATATATATATATATATACGTATATATATATACGTATATATATACGTATATATATATACGTATATATATATATACGTATATATATATATATATATATATATATATATATATATATATATATATATATATATATAGTTTTGGTGTCATGCCTTACATACCGCGTGTTATATCTTTAATAGAGTTTACATTAGGAAGATCATCAATAAAACACCTTACAAGATACTTAGAAATAGGAAGCCTTCCTTAGAATACTTTAGGGTGTTTGGTTGTAAAGTATTCATACTTAACACCAAATAATATCTAACCAAATTCGACCTAAAGTCATATGATGGTGTGTTCTTAGGATACTCTCAAGCTAGTAAAGGATACATAGTGCTTAACAAGGAAACAATGAGGATTGAGGAATCTCTCAATGTGACCTTTGATGATAGCATGCCCGAGCCTAAATCATCTCCTTCGGTAGAAGATGATGTGATCAATGAACACCTAGTTCAAGATCGAGAAAGGTCCCCGTCATTACAAGTTAATGAGTCGGATGAAGGCAATCCTAAGAACGTGAGAGAAGCAAGGGGACATCCTATTGAACAAGTCATTGGTGACTTGAATAAAAGAACACTTAGGTCACAAAATAAACAAGACTAGGTTTTGGCATGACATTTTTCAAAAATCCAAATTATTTTTGGGATAGGTTTAGATGATCATGGTTGACATGCATCTTAGGAGAACAATATTTTAAGTTAGAATGACATATCTAGGAGTTGTTTGCAAGGTCTTTCTTAGGTGCTATGATGACATCAAATAATCTTGATATTTAAGTGTCAATTTCCCCCTAATATGCTCATTATTTATACTTATTATTTGGGTATATACTTTGATTTCATTATATTTTGCATCTAGGTTACATGAGCATAGGAGCTGAAGAGACGTGGAAATTGGAAAGAACTCCCAAAAGATACACAACTATTGTATGCTTAAGAAAGCTACGACGTAACTTACACTCTCTATTACGCTGTAGCTAGGAATTCAAATATGAAGACTAAAGTTAACTAGGACCAAGGACTATGGTGTAACCACAATCCTCAGTTACGCCTTAACTATTTCAAGACTTGGAAGAAGTCCTAAAGATGACGGCTATGCCGTAACATTGATATTGAGTTATGGCGTAGCAATGACACCGTAAGTGATCCTAGATCCAGAATTAAACTACGGCGTAGCCACACTTGAAGACTACGACGTAAGTGAAACCCTAAAAGAGGTTATGGCGTAACCAACTACATCAACTATGCCGTAACTATTGCTATTGGATAAGATCTTTTACACTAGCTATGACGTAACCAACTCATAGAGTTACGACGTAGCAGTATTGGGCCTATAAATACAACCCTAATTTCTATATTTTACAACAACTTTCTCACCACAACAAATCAGAGATCGTTGGGAGTATTTAGAAGGGCCTTCTACAGCAGCATACGAAGCCATTCCAAGGGAGAGATCACGCTTATAACACCATAAGTTTTAGCTTTTCATTATTTAATCTACATTTCGAACTCATGTCTTGTTTAAACATCGATTTGAATGTTGTTATGAATATGATCAGCTAAGCACCTCTGGTGCTAGCCTAGTTATGATTCCTTTATTGTTGTGATTATGTTTTCATACTTTTTATAATGCTTCTAGTGTGTGCATGCTTTATTTATCGTAGATCCTTTAATTGTGGTAGTTTAAAAGAACCGGTTATACTTGGTATGCTAGGATAATTGACCATAGGACCCTGGCATAGTTGAGTTGCGAGGGGAATGGTTGGAATGACAACTAGCCATTTGCCTTGTGTTCAAATTGACCATAAGACCACTTTCCTGGTTAGATAAACTTAAGTAATTAAAGTATGGTCTAAGATCCGAGAGGCCAAACTATACAAGGATAAATCTAGCATCCAGTGGTACTTATTGACTCAAACTAGTCTACCGTACGACAGCTTACTTACAGAGGGTAGTGCCTTTGGTTCCCGACATGATTCTGGGGAAATAGGCAAGGGAATTTGACCATATGAACCTAGTGATATATGTACGCCCCACTTGAAGCATTAGAATAGTTTTATAGAGGACATAATCATAAGAAATTTAGGATGACTAGCTAGGCTAGCACACTTCTCTCCCACTGCTCACAACTTTAATTTATTTTCTGTTTGGCTATACAAATTATGTTGCATGCATGATCAATTATGGCTATACGAAAGTTGCCCTGGGCAACCCGGGCTAAAACGAGAATTTTTCAAAAATGGGCTAAATATGCCTAGACCTAGGGCAACCGGGCTATTTTACTAATTATCTCTTTAAAAAAAGACGGGATATTTACGATATTGTCACTCCGCCTTTTTCAAATGGATGACTAGATGGAGGGCTGAGATTCGTCCATACCGTCTACACTAGAATCTAAAAATGTACCTGAACCTCACCATATATATATATATATATATATATATTATATATATATATATATATATATATATATATATATATATATATATAGGGTGGGGTTATTATAAAAAGTCTCTTATAATAAAAAGTGTAGGAAAAATTGTGGGAGCGACATGTGTCACCTTGCCACATCATATGACGTGTGTCACCCCCCCCCCCCCCCCCCCCGGCCACCAAAAAAAAATCCCGCCAAAAAATTATTTTTGGAGCCAAAAATTTTTTTCAGGCCAAATTTTCTCGCAAAAAATTTGTAAGTATGATGCACAATTTTTTTTTTGTGCATCACAGTTATAAGTTTTGCTGCATCACACTAATAAGTTTTACTGCATCACAGTTATAAGTTACTGCATCATAGTTAAGAGTTAAGTGCATCAACTATGATGCAGTAACTTATAACCTCAATTCACTAAATCATAATTGTGATGCACTAAAATCATAATTGTGATGCAGTAATTTTATAACTGTGATGCATCACAGTTATAAGTTACTCCATCATAATTAACAGTTAAGTGCATCAACTATGATGTTGTAACTTATAACTTTAATGCACTAAATCATAATTGTGATGCAGTAATAATTTTTGGCGAAAAAAAGAAATTTGGCCCCAAAAATAAAATTTTTTAGCGGGAAAAAAAAATTTTTAAGGGGGGGGGGGGGGTTGACACATGTCTTATGATGTGGAATGTAGCTGACACATGTCACTCTCATAATCCTTCCTACACTTTCTACTATAAGGGACTTTTTATTTTAACACATAAATACACACACACACACACACACACACACACACACACACACACACATATAATATATATATATATATATATATATATATATATATATATATATATATATATATACATACATATATATATATATACGTGTATATATATATATCTATATATATATGTATATATACGTATATATATATATTATATATATATATATATATTATGTATATATATACATATATACATAATATATATATATATATATAAATATATATATATATATATATATTATATATATATATATATATATATATATATATATACATATACGTATGTATATATATATATATATACATATATATATATATACGTATATATACATG